>JAGTTD010000017.1:3120965-3808000 GCA_018398585.1 Simmondsia chinensis | reverse complement strand
GATTCATCATACACCAATAATTACTTGAAATACACGTATAAAAGTTTATTTTACATTATTATACCAGCAAAACATTGAAAAAAAACATACAATTATTTATTTTATACCATTAAAACTCATCATACACCACTATTTACTTCAAATACACCAATATAAGCTAATTTTATGCCAATATGACCCATCATACACCGTGTAATGCACCAATAATTACTTGAAACATACTTATGAAGGTTGATTTTACACCATTATACCAGCAAAACTTGAAAAAAAACGCAAATATTGATTTCACAGTATTTAAAGTCACCATACACTGTGTATGATTGGACATGCACCACTATTTACTTCAAATACACCAATATAAGTTGATTTTACACCAATATAACACATTATACACCGTTTATGATTCATCACACACTAATAATTACCTAAAACTGACTTATAAAGGTTGATTTTACACTATTATACCAGCAAAACTCGAAAAAAAAAATGCAAATATTGATTTTAAACCATTAAAACTCATCATACACTGTGTATGATTGATCATACACTACTTTTTATTCAAATACACCAATATAAGTTGATTTTACACCAATATAACCTATCATACACCTTGTATGACTCATCATACACCAATAATTACTTGAAACACAGTTATAAAGGTTGATTTTGCATCATTATACCAGGAAAACTTGAAAAAAATGCAAATATTAATTTTACACCATTAAGACTCATCATACACTGTGTATGATAGATCATACATCACTATTTACGTCAAATGCACCAATAGGAACTGATTTTACACAAATATAACCCATCATGCATCGTATATGTCTCATCATACACCAATAATTCCTTGAAACACACTTATAAAGGTTGATTTTACACCATTATACCAGCAAAACTTGAAAAAAAAATGCAAATATTTATTTTACACCATTAAAACTCACCATACACTATGTGTGATTGATCATAGACCACTATTTACTTCAAATACACAAATACAAGTTGATTTTACACCAATATAACCCATCATATACCGTGTATGACCGATCATACACCAATAATTACTTGTAACACGCTTATAAAGTTTGATTTTACACCATTATACCAGGAAAACTTAAAAAAAAGGTGCAAATATTGATTTTACATCATTAAAACTCATCATATACTGTATATAATTGGTCATACACCACTATTTACTTCAAATATACCAATATAAGTTGATTTTACACCAATATACCCATCATACACCGTGTATGACTCATCATACACCAATAATTACTTGAAACACACTTATAAAGGTTGTTTTTACACTATTATACCAGCAAAACTTGTAAAAAAATGCAAATATTGATTTTATACCATTAAAACTCATCATACACTATGTATGATTGATCATACACCACTATTTACTTCAAATACACCAATATAAGTTGTTTTTGCACCAATATAACCCATTATACACCGTTTATGACTCATCATACACCAATAATTACTTGAAACACACTTATAAAGGTTGTTTTACACCCTTATACCAGCAAAACTCAAAAAAAAAATGCAAATGTTAATTTTACACTATTAAAACTCATCATACACTGTATATGATTGATCATACACAACTATTTACTTCAAATACTCCAACATAAGTTAATTTTACACCAATATAACCCATCATACATCAATTATTACTTGAAACACACTTATAAAGATTAATTTTACACCATTATACGAGCAAAACTTGAAAAAAAAATGCAAATATTGATTTTACACCATTAAAACTCATCATACACGGTGTATGATTGATCATACACCACTATTTGCTTCAAATATACCAATATAAGTTAATTTTACACTAATATAACCCATCATACACCGTGTATGACTCATCATACACTAATAATTGCTTGAAACACACTTATAAAGGTTGATTTTACACCATTATACCAGCAAAACTTGAAAAAAAAATCAAATATTAATTTTACACCATTGAAACTCATCATACACTGTGTATGATTAATTATACACCACTATTTACTTCAAATACACCAACATAAGTTGATTTTACACCAATATAACCCATTATACACTGTGTATGACTCATCCTATACCAATAATTACTTGAAACACGCTTATAAAGGTTGATTTTACACCATTATACCAGCAAAACTTGAAAAAAATAGGCAAATATTGATTTTACACCATTAAAACTCATCATACACTGTGTATGATTGATCATACACCACTATTTACTCAAATGCACCAATATAAATTGATTTTACACCAATATAACCCATCATACACCGTGTATGACTCATCATACACCAATAATTACTTGAAACACACTTATCAAGGTTGATTTTACACTATTGTGCTAGCAAAACTTGAAAAAAAATGCAAATATTAATTTTACACCATTAAAACTCATCATACACTGTGTATGATTGATCATACACCACTATTTACTGCAAATACACCAATATTAGTTGATTTTACACCAATATCACCAATCATACACCATGTATGATTCATCATACCCCAATAATTGCTTGAAATACACGTATAAAAGTTTATTTTACACTATTATAGCAGTAAAACTTGAAAAAAAATTCAAATATTGATTTTACGCCATTAAAACTCATCATACACTGTGTATGATTGATCGTACACTACTATTTACTTCAAATACACTAATATAACTTGATTTTACACGAATATAACCCATCGTACACCGTGTATGACTTATCATACACCAATAATTACTTGAAACACACTTATAAAGGTTGATTTTACGCTATTATACCAGCAAAATTTGAAAAAAAATGCAAATATTGATTTTACACCATTAAAACTCATCATACACTCATACACCACTATTTACTTCAAATACACCAATATAAGTTGATTTTACATCAATATAACCAATCATACACCGTGTATGATTCATCATACACCAATAATCATTTGAAATACATGTATAAAAGTTTATTTTACACTATTATACCAGTAAAACTTGAAAAAAAATGCAAATATTAATTTTATACCATTAAAACTCATCATACACTGTGTATGATTGATTATACACCACTATTTACTTCAAATACACCAATATAAGTTGATTTTACACCAATATAACCCATCATACGCCGTGTATGACTCATCATACACCAATAATTACTTGAAATACACTTGTAAAGGTTGATTTTGCACCATTATACCAGCAAAACTTGAAAAAAAAAATGCAAATATTGATTTTACACCGTTAAAACTCACCATACACCGTGTATGATTTTACCCAAGGACCCAAGTAAGACGAGGGAACACGCAGGACGCTGAGAATGGGGCTCGGAAATTCGAAAATAATGTATATTTTTTTTGACAAAAAAATTTGGAAATAATAGAAGAAGAAGAAGAAAGAAGAGAGAATGAGATATCTCTGTTCAAAAAAAAAGAAAGAGAATGAAATATGAGAGAAGGAAGACAAATGGGCGGGAAAATTATGGAAAGAAGGAATGAAAAAAGTCAAAAAGTGTCCTTTTGCCTGCCTTGCATTAAATGAGGAGAGAGAAGGGGAGGGAGGGAGTGCACAGGTGGGGTTTTGAAATGGGAGGGGCAATTTTGTCTAAAAAGGTCTATTTAAGGTGAATGGGGTCTATTTAAGGTTAAAAGGAAGCTGGAGTGTCTAAAACGGGTGATTTCCCTGTATAATTTGAAAGTGAAATCGACAATTTATGGCGTAGTAAATCTGATTTTGGGAGCAGATGGAAGCATAGGGGAAGGAGATAAGCAATAATGGCAAAATAGTTCTGAAAAATGAGGGAGTAATAGGGATTGGAGCCCTAGCAAACTCCACAGCACCAAGAGTCTCAAAATGAAACATTTAAGTTTAAACTATTTGAAGTACTAGTTGAGAGCTTAGTAAATTTTTTATTTTTTTAAAATTCATAATTTTTACTTTTAACAAATTAAAAAAAAAAATTTTAAAAGTGGTTGGTTTGCTTTTGACTCTTAGCTTTTAACTTTAGCCGAAACTAGAAAAAAATTATAAATTAAAATATAATTTCTAGAATGTGATATTAAGATTTAATTACATAAAATCTCCTTTTTTTTTGAATCAATAAGAAACAAAACTTCTTTAAACAAATTAGACACTTCACCGTTTTACTTTTCAATAATACAAAAATTTTGCTCCAGTCCGCTAAGCTGATTATTAATGTAAGTTATACGATCAATTTGTCTTTCAAAAGTGAAGGGGTAATTTAAAATAGAGTTTTTAGTTTGCTGGCAAAAGACGATGTTTTTTTTTGCTTCTATGCAAAAAGTAAGAAGGTTTTTAATATTTGCACAAAACTACTTCTGCATTAACTATAATAATGGTACTACAATATGTGATTGAGTTACCATGCTCTCCTCTTAGTGATTCTAGGCAGTTGTTGGTGTTGCATGGACAGTGGAAAGGGATGCTGTCCCAAGGGGCTAGCGGGGCAACGATTGCCATTAGAGGTCAGATTCCAAGTTGACTAAAGATGAGTAGGTTTGAGTAGGATCATTTCACTAGTTTTATTCTCGGTGATTCTACACAACAATAACAACAGTCCTAGTGCCACAGGGGCTCCCGCATGAAGCAGGGTCTTTTGGGGGGGGGGGGGGGGGGGGGGTTGGATGTACGCAGCCTTCCCCTTTTCGGGTGGAAGAGAGGCTTTTTCCGAAGACCCCCATCCTGAAGATCGAGTCGTCATGAGAACATGATATCCTTGGATTTTTGCGAATAGTCACATTCTTAACGGGTGTCTCATCTTCTGGATGAATCGTCAACATATTTTTCACCAAAATCAGTTCAATTCTCAGTGATTCTAGAATTTGATATATGTTGGGGGGGTTGTAAAAGAATAGATAAAATGGCAGGGGATTTGCTTCCTTCAATCAAATGGGTCCGTCTAAGTAGTTAGGCCGATGACTTGAGGGCTCATTTTTGAGAAATTCTAGGGGATTCAAGGATGGAATGGCATACTTCTAGCACACGAAAATAGTTGGCGAAGTATCTTTAGGGGTAATAGAAACCTAGAGAAATGTATGCAATTATGTTTCATCCCATAAGTTTTAATGCAATCTTGTGTTAATTTGTCTGAGATGGATGCTGAGGAAGGGCTTGAACTATTTGGATCAGGCCTATATTTGCTATATCCATGGAGGTAAACTTTTATATTCTACTGTATGTGAGTATGGTGGTAGTACTTGGCAAAAGAATAGTGAGCTTGAGGTCCTTTTACTTGGTGATGGTTGAATTTTATTCGCTTTTGAGTCTTGTGGGAATTGCAAAATCATGCTCAGAGAAGGGTTGTATATGGTTCAAAAACTTCTCTTGGTGCTAAAATGATGGACTCCTTGCATTAGCTTTGAAAAAGGAAGAGCTGAATCTTATCCCTATCTGTGTTATAATTTTGAAACTGAGGTTGCATTTATGGCATGTGGATGTATCAAGTAAGATTTCTAGTGCTTTAGGAACACTGCTATATGTGGATGACATGACAACGTCAAGGAAGCAAGTGCCTTATGTGAGGGTGCTCGTGAAGGCGAATATTTGCAAGCCAATAGAGAAGAATATTGACATAATGTTACCAAATGGTGGGTAATTTTACAAAATAGCATATTTTGACATTTTTATTCCCAGAATAGCATGCGAAAATTCAAAATTTCCAAAATAGCATGCGAAAATTAAAAAATTACCAAAATAACATGCCCAATCAGCATGCCACGTGACAAGTATGTTTACTATTATTATTATTATTATTGTTATATATCTAAGTTTACATGTTATATAAAAAATAAAATAATTATACTATTAAAATTACAATTATTTTATGGAAAAAACCAAGCTTGTTTTTTCCAAAATTTTCAAACTGAGAAAGTAGAGAATTGTATAGATAAAATGTAATTATATTAATAAATAATATTATCGTTTTATTTTGCGACGTTGTGGCACAAGTTTTGAATGGTGTGGCCATTAGTGTGACATAAGACGATAATTTGTGAAAAAGATAACATCGAAGTAAGAAAATCGTTCACGTATAACCTCTTGTTACAAACTAGTTGAATGGTGTGGCACATTTAGTTAAAACTTATGGTACATTTCTATAACTCACTTAAAATTGCTCCAAACAAAGGTGAGGTACAATTGGGATGCTTAGATATCCTTAAAAACATCTTTAGTATGTCATAATCTCATAGTTAGGGGAACAATGACGTGAAAATTCAATATTTTTCATGTATAATTATATGGTACAACTAGAAAACCTTGTGATACAATTAATTAACACTTGTGTTAGATTTAGTTAAAACTTACATTACATTTTTTAAACGCACTTTAAATTTCTTCAAACTGAAATGAGGTATAATTAGGACCCCTAGAGATCCTCAAGACCATCTTTATTGTGTCATTTTTCACTAATTATGGGGTTATGGTATACTAAAGATGGTCTTAATGGTATCTAGGGGTTCCAATTGTGCCTCACCTTAATTTGGAGAAGTTTTTAGTGAGTTTTAGGAATGTATGACAAGTTTTAATTAAATGTACATGAGGTTCTACTATTTATACCACATAGTTATAAATGAAAGAATCTTCCATTTTCACATCATTTTTCCACTAATTATGGGATTATAGCATGCTCAAGATGTTCTTAAGAGTATCTAAGGGTCATATTGGTACCTCATCTTTGTTTAGAGCAATTTTGAGTGGGTTTTTTAGATGTACTATAAGTTTAAACTAAATGTACCACAATATTCTACTATTTGTACCACATACTCATAGATGAAAAAATCTACTATTTTCATGCTATTTTTCTACTAATTATGGGATTATGGCACACTAAATATGTTCTTAAGGGTATCTAAGGGTGTTAATTGTACCTCACCTTTGTTTTGAGCAATATTAAGTGAGTTTTAGAAATGTATCATAAGTTTCAACTAAATGTACCGCACGTTTAAACAAAATGTACTATAAGGTTGTAATTTTTGTACCACACAGTTATATATGAAAGGAATCTTTCGTTTTCACGCCAATTTTTCACAAATTAATGCCTAGGCAAGATACCACGTCATATGATGAGTTTTCTTTATACTTGCATTCATCTTTGTTCGTATTCCAACCAACGGAGTCTAATGAACATTTTGATATTTTGCTATGGTGTAAACATCCCGTGCTTTCCACCATGGCACGCGATATACTAACATGTCCGGCATCTGCAGGTGGCAGATTGTTAGAAACAAAGAGAGCGAAGCTAGCACTTAAGGCCTTAGAAATGACAGTGTGCTTGAAAAACTGGATGGCTGCAGCGGGTAGAGACCTCGAACGTATGAACCTAGCATCATCAAGCGATGAAGACGATTACGGAGACGAAGACACTAACTCTACTACAAGTACCCCACCAACCTAAGCATGTGAAGATTGATTTATTTATATTGTTATTATGTAAAAACTAAATACATATTATATTATGTTTATAATTTCCTTAATAGTGTAATTATTGGTATACTATAGTTGTATTATTTTAATAAGTTATAATACATTTTATTTTATAAAATATATTTGTAATTTTATAATACACTACTATGAATGTATATTATATTGCTTATTAATAAAATAATGATTATATATATATATATATATATTTATTTATTTATATTTTTATAAAATTATTAAAAAAGGGGACTGGCCCTGCCCGGCCCGCCCTTGACCCGGGCCCCAGACCGTGTCGGTCCTTAGGGGGGCCTTTTTCTGGCCAGGCCTGACCCGACCCATCCTGTAGACTGGCCCGATACCCCCGGGGCCCGTGAGTCGGGTCGGGGGTCGATCCAACCCGCCCGTTGGCCTCCATTACCCCAAAATGGTGATGCCATTAGTCAATGTGTTTGGCAGGAATACCTGCGAAAGAAGTGCAATAATTGTTGGGCTATAGGCCGTGGGGATGCTACTTGTATTAAGAAGGAGTTTGGAAAGTTAAATAGAACCAAGGAGTGCTTGGAAAGGCGGGATAGGACTCCTATCTGCCTTTCCAAGGACCTCCCTGGGTACAAGGGATGCTCAATGGGTGGGTTGGATTGAGTATGGGGCCAACCCATGAAGACCTACTAGTTTTAGGTCTAAAACCCACCCATATCCATGAAAAGAATTTTAAAATCATGGTTCTGGTTCTAATGGGTCGTGAGTAACCCATGGAAACCGAAGAAGAAAGGTGGCACTGGAATCTAATCAACTTGATAACTAAAGGTGACAATGAATCAATAATGTGTGTATAATAAAATGATTAACTAGACTTCGATAGCTAAGTAGTTCCAAGTTTCAGACTTAATGTATTGATCCAATATAAAGTTAAGTATTTTCTAAACATAAAATGAAACCTGTTGGACAAACTCACATATACACATCAACATTAAACTAATTATAAATTTTTGGAAAATTATCACTTAAGTATCCTGAGGTTTGATAATTTATCACGTAGGTACCTTGAACATTTCAATATGTACAATACAGTATCTTGAAGTTCAAAATTTTTATCACTTAGATACCCTAATGTTTAAAAATTTATCATTTAGGTACCCTTTTGTCGAAATTTGATAGATTTTGAATGAAAAATGCTAAAGTAGAACACAATTGTGGCAATATATAAGTATTTTATTAGAATTTAATGATTTTTAGCCAAAAATGCTGTCGCGATACATGATTTTGATAATATATAAGGGGTTTATATAAAAATTTGGTGAATTTTTTATTTTTATTTGTTGAATTATGCTGAAAAATGGACATGTTTATATATATTATCATAGTCATGTACTGTGACAACATTTTCTATATAAAATTGGTAAGATTCTTACAAAATTCAAAATTTCAAAAATAAAAGATACTTAGGTAATATAACATTCAAACCTCAAGATACCTCGTTCTATATATTGAGATTATCTAGGTGATAAATAATCAAACATCATAGTACTTAAGTGACAATTTTCCAATTTTTTCATAACTAAAGGTTAATTCCTGAGGTCAGTACATGTAAAATCAACAAAATAGCATAGTTCACTTGACCTATATACAACTAAAACATTTAAAAAAATAAATTTAAATAAATTTTGAGGAACAAATTACATAAACATTGAATCAAAGTCATTAGCTTTGGGTTGGGTATAATGGTTTTTATGGGTTGAACCAATAAAACCCACGAAACCCATGGTTAAACTTATATCTACCCATTAAAACCCAAGTAAATTAAATACCAAACCCAACCTAACCCGAAATTAAGTGGGTTGGGTGGACTTTGGGTTTACCCAAACCCATGAACACTCCTTGGTACTTTATTTTTTTGGATCATAACAACATCAAAATATATTACAACAAAATCCTCTCCTGCTCTAAGCAGGAGGTTACAAAAGACATAGGAACACCATCCCTAAAATGATTACAACTACCACCTAAATGGCTTCTCGCAACTAGATGAGCAACCGAATTACAAATTCTCGAAACCCAACTAAATATAATACAATCAAAATTTGCAAGATCCTTTCTAACCTCTAAAACTGGCTCTAATCCCTACTTGGTACTGTTTCCAAACTCTCAAAACTCCACGCATTAAATTGTCCACCGAAGAAACACATGGGTGTTTGGACCAATTCGCTTTTGAGAATGTGTTCACAGAGAAGCCTCAAAGCTCCGAACTCCGCATGTTAAAAGAAATATGTGTGTACACGTTCTGTGCGTATATGTGTATATGTGTAGGTCTACAAATGAGCAAAGCCGGCTCGACTCGACTTGCTAAGGGCTTGGCTTGGATTTTTCAAAGTCGGCTTGAGCAAGCTTCGCTCATTTAGGGGCAGCTTGGTTACATAAATGAGCCAAATCGAACCTAGGCCGATTCAGTTCGAATGGTTTATGAGGCAGCTCCGGTATCGGCTCGCGAGTTACCTCGCATGTTCAAGTTGCCCATGTGACCCTATCTCCATTATTCAATTTGTGTTGCTATTTGGGCATTTAAATGCCTCTTAGTTTTTGGCCTTTTCTTGAATTACATGTGTTTCCAATTTCCGCGCATGATTTATTTCCTTACCAATTTCTAGATGTCCAAGTAACATTGATCTTAAACGAGCCCCGACAAATGAGCCTAATGAGCTTGGTAAATGAGCCCAATTCCACATGTAAACGAGCCCAAATAGCTTGACAAGCCGGCTAGCCAAATAATAGAGCCTAAATGATACCGATACCGAGGCGGCTCAACTTATTTTCCGGATATGCGGCTCGATTTGTCATATGATACCGAGTGGGGCCAGTCTCATGACATTAACAAGCCGAACTGAGCCGAGCCAATTGTGATTCGGGCTCAGCTCAGCTCAGCTCATTCGCAGCTCGATATGTGTGTGTGTGTTTTTAGCGTTTTGTATTGTATATTCTAGTTAGAATGAAATGCCAAAACTCTGCGAATGGGTTTGCACATGATCTCAATTGTGATAATAGGAGTTTATCGATGTGAATGATGTTGAGTATAGTCCTTATGTAAATATTTTGTATTTATTAAATTCATATATTTTACTAGTATAGCAATTAGTATTTAGTAATTAGTATAGCAATTAGGCACATGTTTTCTTTTTTTAACCCTTGTAACTGGCCCCCTCCATGAATGCCATGAATGGGGTGTTTATTATTCGTAACTCATGTAGAAGAAGAAGGAGAGCTGGCTTTTCCTTCATAGGATGCTCTTGTATAAATTAGTAGGTTGTATTAATGTTTGAATCATCCAATAAAAATTATTCATTCTTCCATCTATTATTTCGAGTATTTTTCATAATTTTACAAATGATTTGGTCAATCAATATTCTACCAAGGAATAAGGGTTTTTCTGCCACAAGTTATTACTAATGGTATAACAAATTCAGTTACACATAATAGAGCAGTAATATGAGTCAAAATGGGTTTGGAATACCGATACAAACCCGACATTAGACCCGATTACTAAGCCGGGTCAATAGAGGGTATTAGAGTCATTTTAGGGTCATTCGCTTTTAATATAAATAAGCTCATTAGTAGAGAGAGTGATTTATGTTGATGAATTGTGTTTGTTGTTCTTCTCCCTCCCCCCCCCCCCCCCCCCCCCCCCCCCCCCCCCCCCCCCCCCCCCCCCTCTAGAGTCATTTTAGGGTCATTAGCTTTTAATATAAATAAGGTCATTAGTAGAGAGAGTGATTTATGTTGATGAATTGTGTTTGTTGTTTTTCTACTCCAACACACACAAACCCCCCCCCCCCCCCCCCTTTTTTTTGATAATTGAGATATTAATCATTAATCAAATTAAACTCTCTCCCCCCTTATATGTCTGCCCCTTTTTTCCACTATCAAACTATAGCTATTATACTTGTAACTGTTATACAAGCTTATTTATAGAGCTATACTTATACTAAATACAATACAATCCTCTTGATAGATATTTGCTTGAGTTGTTTGATCAAGTTGGTTCCTAAGTTTCAATTGATATCAATTTGATCTAAATCGATTTGGTTCGTAACAAGAGGGCATGCATATTCCTGTTCCATTTTCTAAATGTAGGGAAACCGGTACCAAATTTTTTATTTAAAATCTCATGAACTCGCGCACGTTGACACCATGTGCGAGTACACTTTGCTCTCTACGAATGGACAATTTAAAGCAACTTTCTTCTAGATATTTAAAGTGACACACTATGAATTACTCAATCTTTGTCCTAAGGCCCTATTTGGCAAATGGCGTTGGAGCTTGGAATTGGGGTCCATATTATAATTGGGGTTCAAGATTCCAATTTTATTATTTGGTTCACCTGTTTGAAATGAAATCATAAGTCCAGTGCCAAATTTCATGAAATTGGGTTTCCACTAAACTCATTACATTACAGTTCCTTGGGGTGGGAGAAAGCATTATGATCTCATATTAGCTATATTAACCTGAAATCTGAAATAATCTAACTCAATCAACCAAAAACCCAAAATGTTTTGAAACTGCAATGCCCAAACCAACCTAAATTTGATCCAAAGCTCTAAGTGACCCTACTTGAATGACTCAAACCCGAATCGATCTGACCCGACCTAAACCTGACCTTATCGAACTCAAAATTGGCAATATCCAAACCGATATACCAAAAATCTAAGATAATTAACTTAAACCTAAAGTGGTCCTATCTACCAAAAATCTAGGATAATTAACTTAAACTTAAAGTGACTCTATCTAACTCAATTCTGACTTGAATGGGCCAAAACGAGCTAATTCAAACCTGGAGATGAAAAAAGCTAAGGCTGTGTTTGGAGCATGGAATTGGAGGCTGAAATTGGAGCTAAGGCCGGAATTAGGGCCCAAAATTGCAATTCTGGTGTTTGGTTCACCTGCTGAAATTGGAATTACAATTTCACTACCCAATTTCATAGAATTGGATCTTAACTGAAAATCATACTTTCCAATTCCTTAGAGTGGGGGTAAGGAATTGTAATTTCATATTAATTCCATTTACCTAAAACTCAAAATGACCCCACTTGATTAACCCAAATCCAAAATGACTCAAAATCTTTGATTTAGACAATCTAAAATTTAACCCGACCCTCAAAATCACCCAATAAGAATAACTTGAACTTGAAATGACAATCGCCTTAGCTCAAAATCCAAAGTGGCCCAACCCGATTGACCTGAAACTCAAGATGACTCAAATAAAAAATGAAACTACTTTTGCAAACCGTTTATCCCAGATTCCATCTCGTTTGGACAAGTTTAATACACTTTATAAACTTCTACAAAGGAACTGATTTCATCCCATGTCTGTCGGGTTCTCATTAGTATCAATTTTCAGCAACTCAACTTGGTTTGCCTCTAACTGATGTATGACAAAATACCTCCTAACAACTAAGTGTTTGGTCCTATCATGTATATTGGTTTTCTGCATAAAGCTAGGGTAGACTGGCTATCAGAGTAAATCTTAGGTGGTCCTAAGTATAGGCTAATCTCAGATAGTAAACCTCTAAGCCAAATCCCCTCCTTAACGGCATCAGATATAGCCATAAATTTTAATTTACTGGTTGAAAGTGCAGTTTAAAGATTGTAATTTTGACCACTAGCTAATGGCTTCAACAGTTAAGGTAAATATATAGGTTGACCTTCTCCTATCTAATTCACCACCGAAGCCAACATCTGCATAGCCTATTAATTTTAGGTCATATTGGTCCCTGCCAAAAGTTAGGCCTAAATCTAAGGTTCCCTTTGCATATCTAAGCAGCCATTTTACCTCATTCCAGTGAACTTTGCTTGGATTGGGCATGAACCTAGAAAGTACACTCATTGGGTATGCTAGGTTTTGTCCAGTACAGGTCATTGCATTCATTAATGAGCCAATTGCATTTGAATAAGGTATACTAGACATTTTTATTTTTCCTTTTCCGTTTATGAGCATTGTGTCGATGAAAACTTATACTGTGATGCCATGGGTAGTTTTACAATTTTTGAATCGAACATGTTAAATCTTTTTAACACTTCAATTAGATAATGGTTTTGTGAAAGATGAATTATTTTTGAAGATCCGTTTCTTGTAATGTCCATTCCTACAATCCTCTTAGGTTGTCCCAAATCCTTCATGTCAAATGGGCAATTTAACCTCATTTTTAAGTTTAGAATCTATTTCTTGGACTTACTTGCTAAGAGCATATCATCAATATAGATTAGTAGGAACATAGCATAATCATAATCAACATCTTTGAAATAAAAGCATGTATGAACTAATCTAGTAAGACCATTATCAAGCATAAATGCATCAAATCGCTTGTACCACTGTCTTATCGACTATTTTAAGCCATTTAATGACTTCTTAAGCAAACACACAAAATCAGTAGAGTTGACTTCAGGTTAGGCCATGAGGGTCTCTTCCTCAAGTTCCCCATGTAAGGAAGTCGTAGTTACATCCATTTGCTCAAGATACATATCTTACTTGGCAGTTAAACATATTAACAAATGAATGGTAGTATGTTTCACAACAGTGGAAAAAAATCTAGGTATCTTTTTGGGTGAAACCCTTGGCCACTAATCTGGCCTTAAACCTAGGCTTTTCTTCAGGGATTTCATGTTCTTTAACCTTCAAGACCTATTTAGAACCTATTAACTTCTTAGCCTTTAGCCTATGGGCTAAAATCCAAGTCTATTTCTTTTCAAGTATTTTTTAGAATGGGTTAGTCCCATTATAGTCATTTTCTTCTAGGTCATCCGCTAATTTAGTCCTAGGATAGATTGGGTTAGGTGGGTTCATCTCAAATTCATATAAGTTAGGATCAAAGGATCTAATAGCAGCTGGACTAGTACTTAATTATTCTTTTAAGTAAGGCATTTCATCTTCATTAAAGGTGACATTCCTTCAAACAATGAGTATAGTCCTATTCTCATATTTGTTTCCGAACCTATAACCCTTAGCCCCTGAAGGATATCCTAAGAAAATGCCTTTAACAGCCATAGGTTCCAGTTTTCCCTCACTTTGGTGGGCAAAGGGTAAACAACTGAAAACATGTAAATTATCATAGTTTATAGATTTTCTAGTCCACACATTCTCAGGAGTTTTCATATTCTAAGCAAAATTTGGAGATCTGTTTATTAAGTAGGCAGTTGTATTAACAGCTTCAACTCAAAACTTTTTGTTCAAACTAGATGAAAACAACATGCATCTCACACTCCAAGCAAGGTTCTATTTGTCCTTTCAACCGCACCATTTTGTTGTCGGGTTTTCCTAACTGTGTTGTGTCTTTTAATACCATTTCATTCCACAGAGCATCAAATTCTTTGTCCAGAAATTTTAGGCCACTGCAAGCACCTTCATCATTCTACCCATTGGGTTCTTAATTAAAGTCTTCCATTTCCTAAGGTTTCATATGCATCATTCTTATTTTAAGCAAGAAAATCCATACTTTGCGTGAGAAATCATCCGTTATAGTTAAAAAGTAATATGCTCCACCCATTGTGGGTACCCTAGATGGTCCTCACAAATCAGAAAGAATGTAATCTACAATGCCTTCAGTAGTATGTGAACAAATGCTAAATGCAAGCCTATGATGCTTTCCATAAATGCAATGATCACGAAAGTCAAGTTTTAAACACAGAATTTGACCCAAAAACACCATGTTCGTTCAACTCTAATAGTGTCCTATACCATAGGTTAGTGGTATCTTTATTATCTTTCTTGGAAATGTTCCCTTCCCTAGACACTACCTCCCCCTTAAGGACATACAACCCATTCTTGACTTGCTCCTTAAGGACAATGAAGGCTCCTCTCAAGATTTTCATTTCTCCCTTACATTTCTTTATGGTAAACCAGTTTAGGTTAAACTGTCCTAAGGATATAAGGTTTCTTTTTAATTTTGGGGCATGTCTAACACCTTCTCGGACAAACTTAGTATCATCAGTTAACCTGACCCTTATTGACAGATATCCACTACCTTACAAGCATAGTTATTCCCCAACATAACCGTTCCCCCATTAATAGTCTTGTATTCAATATAGTAAGACTTATCAGAAATCCTACATCCAAAGTTTAACACCCATTCATATGTTGTAATGTCAAAAGATGCAACAAGAACTTCACCATGTTCATAGTCATCAGATACAATTTTATCAATAGAGGCCTGGTTCTTGATCCTATTAGGATAGTAGCACTTTATATGACCGATTTTACCACATTTATAACATTTTATGTTTGACAGGTCTTTCCAACCTCTAGACTTACTTTATCCTCTTTTCTTAAAGTTTTGGTTCTCTCTAGTTTTAGTCTGGCCTCTGGCCGTTATCCCTTCCCCATTATTGTTGTTAATTATAGAGTATTTACCATCCCTCTTCAGTTCTACGATTTTGGACCTTAAAGCAACCTCAACATCACTTAGTGATATGCACTTTCTTCCATACCTAAGAGTGTCCTTAAATGATCTCAAGAATAGGAAAAGACCCTAAAAGAATGATTGCCTAAATATCATCAGGTACTTCTACTTTTTTGGTTAGTTAGATCATTTAAAACCCAATGAAATTCATCAAGATTATCCTCTAATAGCTTATTTTCATCCATTTTAAATATATAGAACCATTCCGTGTATAATACTCTATTGGCTAATGCTTTTATGGCATATAAGCTTTCTTACTTAGCCCACACAGCAGCATAGCTGGTTTTACAACAAACTTTAGAAAGAACAGAGTTACCATGTGCTACCGTCTCGATGTTTACCTTCTTTCTATCTGATAGCCCCACCGGCTTGTCCTTTTCCAGTAGGAGTGCTGAACTGGCCCCAAGGGACATCAGCAACGACTTGAGCTTAACCTTGTAGAGTCAAAGTCTTTCCTACCGTTAAGCATTTCCATGTTATGTTTAGCAGAAGCCATCTCATGGATCTTTAACAAAAACAATAGCTCTGATACCACTTGTTAGTGTTTTATGTGAGATAGCTCAGGTTAAACTTGTTGCAAATCGCAAAAAGCAAAAAGAATCAAATGCAGTCACGAGATCTCGAAACTAACGCAACGAAACATAAAACACCGGGATTTTTACAAGGTTCAGACCCAAAAAAGACAGTCCGAGTCCTCGGCTCCCTATTCTTAGAGAGCTCCACTATACCATTAATTATTATGACTTTACATACCAAGTACAACACAAGAAATCAAATACAGATTTAATACACTGCTTCTAAGATAGAAACCTACAAATCTAACCCTAAATTAGCAACGCCTTCTCACCAGTTCCACAAAAATGCCATGGATTTATGTTACAAAGCTTGGAACTACCTTGGATTAACTCTGAGAAGGAGTTAGGGTTAGGGTTTCACCACGGTGAGCAAGGAGAAAAGGAAAGCTGGAGAGAAAAGCGGAAAATTTTGAGAAAATAATGAATCAGTTACAAAAATCGTAAAATCATCTGCCTCACATATCTCCCCGCTTCAATTCGTGTGCTGCCTCCCAAACCAAATCTTAGCCACTGATAGTGCTTCAACGAACAGTCAAGATCTTAAAAATGAAACACAGATCCAACAGATGATATTGCACTGCTTCATTTCATTAAAGGCATGGATAAGCAACATGCGTCAGAGCTTTAACAGAAAGATGGTACGGCTGGGCAATGGGTAGTGGCATGGGCAGTAAATAGTACAAATGGGCAGGGGTAGAACGGTCAATAACCAAATGTGCCAAATTTCACAAATCAGAACAGAATTGCCCCTAGTATTGCACATATTTACAACATTGCCACTCTTATACTAATTAACGAAATGCAGCGATTTGAGTTCCTTTAATACTAAGTGATGTGTTTTTGGTATTGTAAAAATCATATTATTTATCTAAGCTCATTTTATCCCTAACTATTATATTAAGGCATGGTATATAATATATTGGTACCAATTAGGATACAACAATTAGGTTTCTCAATGCTACCATCGATGAATAGATTTTTACGCTTTGCTTAAAAAAATTTGTAATCGAATGTTTCCAAGACAAATAATTAGGCCCTATCAAAACAAAGGTAACAAAATTCATCTCCGGGTGATTTGAAGAATGAAGATAAAATGGTGAGTGGACATCAACTACTCCCCCTGTTGTGTGAACCGTGATAGAACCTTATAAAAAACTCTTGGCCAATGCAGGAAAACTGACAGAGAAGGAAAATAAATTTTAATGGATTGAAATTTACTCCGATACCATCTAAAAAAATTTTAGCTTAAACCAAGACAAGCACAAAACCAAGACAAAAGAGAAAATGGAGATTTCGATGATTTGCATTACTCACAAGGTCACCTATATAGTACAAGAGGAAGAGGAAAAGCCTAGTCATACTTGCAAGAATGGAATCCTAAACTATTGAAAATGTGTACTAAACACACCATTGATTGGTGTTGTAATAGCCTCATGGCCAGTTACTAGGAGGGTGAGGAGTGGAGTAAAGCTAGTCTTTACTCCCTCAAATGTTATGCACTAAACACAAAAATACTAAATACTAAATACAAGCTACAAAAACATATCTATGTATAGAAGAGATACTAATTGCAGCAAAGAGCGTGCGAGATTCATTGAAAAAGATAGAAAGATAGATTAAATAATGAAAAGGAGAAGGCCAAGTGAAGAAAGAGAAAGAGAATGAAACTAAGAAATAAAAGAATCAAAGACACCTCCCGAAAGCATGGAAGTAGAAAATTCTAGAAAATAATTTTAATTCATTTTCTTAATTTTTTAAAAAAGGAGCGAAAATTGAAAACTTATTTTCTGACTTCTCCAATTGTAGAACTAACCTTTTGCATAATTCTCCGAATTTTTTTCCTAAATATGTAAACTTTTAATCAGGACAAAGCTAAATAATATCAAGACAAGAATAAATGGAAGAAAGAAAATTCCTTTTATTAGAATGATTAACAAAAGGTAGAAACGATTACTTAAATAGGAAAATATAATTAAAATGAAGAGTCTAATCTCCATACTAGAATCCTGTGTGCAAGGCTAAGTAAATGACAAAGTAAATGGGGAAGAGAGGCCACAAAGGGCTGGTTACAAGGAGAAGAGGAAAAGAATGGCATCTCTTCAATACTAAACTAGTAAATGCTAGATTTCTAGGGAATATAGCATATGCTAAATACATGAGATATTTTAAGTATAAAATACGAAGTCTTTAAAAGTAGAAAATACAAGAAAATATACTTGTATTCAACACTATCCCTCAACTTGGAGCATAAATATTCACCATGCCCAATTTGCGAAGAAGAGCCAAATAACTTGAACAACCCAAAGCCTTGGTCAAGACATCCGCAACCGAACAAATGACGTGACAAGTTCTTCTCAACTTTTTCCGAACAAAATGACAGTCAATCTCAGTGTGCTTTTGTCTTCCCTTGAAAAGGGGGATTAGAAGCAATGTATAAGGCTGTTGATTGTCCCAAAAAGAAAGGGAAGGGTCGTTAGTTAGCAAAATAAGATCAATTAAAAAACTCCTTATCCAAACAATCTCACTAGTAACAATGGCCATGGATCGACATTGGGCCTTCGCCAAAGAACTTCAAGCAACACTTTGCTACTTGGACCGCCACGAAATTGGTGGCCCCACTCAAGAAAAAAAACATAACTAGTGGTGGAATGACTAGTAGTAGGACACCTAGCCTAATCAGCATCACAATAACTACAGAGCCCAAAATCACTATCGGAAGGCAAGAACATGCCTTGTCTCGGTGCACCTTTGAGGTACTGTAAAACTCGCATAATAGCATCAATATGAGATTGTCGAGGATCGTGCATAAAATGACTCAAAACACGAATTGCGTAGCAAATATCAGGTTAAGTAATAGTGAGATACAATAATCTTCCCACCAAGCGCCTATTATTGGAATAGGTGTCCTAGAAAAATCAAATTAGGTAGTTTTAAATATTAAATAAATAAATTATTTATTTATTTATTGTTTGATTATGTTTTATGGGTCAAACATACATGATTGATTTTCTAAAACATTCTATGAGATGGATGTTGTCTAAGATGACGTGTAAGGTTTGGTTGAAGTGGTTAATAAGATTGAACCACAAAAATACTTAGATCAAACTAGTGACATATTGTCAATGTTCATAGTCAGTAATAAATTTGGACAACTTTTCTAAAAGGATTATAATATGATACTTTTGATGATTTGTCTTGGTCATTTGGATAGGAATCCTAGAGTATCATGTTGGTATTTTATATAAGATTGAAAAATTGAGCAGGACCACTTAGATTAATTATTTATTTACTGCTATTAGAAATAATTAATTCTATAAGATGTTAATTCTAAATCCAAAAAATAGTCTGAACTCGCGCATGGAATGTTAATTACTTTGATGACAAAAAATGATGAGATTAAAATTGAATAACTAGGATCTTACGTCATTGGGCAATTGCATAAAGTGTGGAGGGAACGGATATTTTACTAGGAATATATAATGAAAGATGTCCCCCTAGTTGATTTGCAAATATACGAATATATTTCTAAAATTTTTGGCTAGAGTATTTCATATGTTTGATATTTTGAATTAATATGAAAATTATTTTTGTATTATAAATTATTCGAGAAGGGCGAGTCAGGAACTGCGGTGATAGAGTTGAGAAAAGTAACAATAGTAGTTAAGGTTGTTTTTACTCATGGATATCTAATATAGGGGTTAATTGTCACAATAAAATTATTTGAAAAATTCTTGAGTGAGTATATTAATATAGAGTATAGTAAAACTTATTTAGTGGAATTAAGTTTTATTAAATGGCAGTCAATTGTTATCATGAGATAATAATCAAATTTGACCCGTTTGGAGTTAGAGTTACATTGTCTCTAAAGTTCCTCTGCAAGCGTCAACTTAAGCACTGTTTGAAATATTTAAATCAAATTTATGAGATGAATTATTTATTTATAAAATATATAGACGAATAAATTTATTTTACATAATGATGGGATGAGCTTATACATTGTGAGAAATTAAATAAAAAATAAAAATGAAAATTATGTAATGGGCCCAGAACCCAAAAAAAAAAGAAAAAAAAAAAAACCTCAGGTGGGCCCCGCATGGTTTATATGTGTGTATATATATGTGGCCGTGGGGGATTAAGAAGTTCAGTCTTTTTTGTTTTTTAGGCTTTAGATTATAGTTTTCTCTCACGATAAAATACCTAAAATTATTTTAGGATTTTTATAAATTAATACTTAGCATAATATTTTTAAAAAATTATTTTTTCAAAAGATTAAAAGATAAAATTTTGTTCTAAAATTTTTCTTAAATTAAATATTTTGGGAGCCCATATTCCGGTCCTAATAGAGGTTATTGCGAAGAAGATCTCGAGCTGTTAAGAAGGTTTCTTCTTCTAATTTCAGATCTACAAATTCTAAAATTGGATTTGCGCTTTAGGTATATCTAAATTAAATATTTGATATTTAATTTTTGTTGTTCTTAACTTTCATTTATTCTACATATTATATTTATATATATTTTTGTGCATGTTTTATTCGATATTTTATTTTTTATATTATGAGCCTATTTTAAAGTAAGATCTAGATCTAATTAAATAGTTTAATTAGATCAGAGTATTAGATTTAAAATGAACAATTTTAAATTGGTTTTCGCTCATCACCTGTAGTCTTTTATGGAAAAAGTTTTTGGAATACGTTCATAACAATAGGTATTAGAGCCGACTCTGAATACATTTGTAATTGACATTAAGACAATGGGTTTGATAAAACTGGGGTATATAGAATTAGGAAAAATAAGAAATTGAGAATTTCATAAAGGACAAAGACTATTCTGAATATGCTGTTAAAATAGTTTAATAACAAGATTGAATATTCGCTAAAGTTTTAAATTGTTTAAAATATTAGATGATTCATGATTTAATCAAAAAGCGTAAGGCTTGTTAAGATTGGAGACCGATGATATTCTAAACCGTTAATTCATGACTTGA
The DNA here is from genome assembly GCA_018398585.1 of Simmondsia chinensis. Taxonomy (NCBI): domain Eukaryota; kingdom Viridiplantae; phylum Streptophyta; class Magnoliopsida; order Caryophyllales; family Simmondsiaceae; genus Simmondsia; species Simmondsia chinensis. The sequence goes on along the minus strand of JAGTTD010000017.1, from coordinate 3,786,542 downwards.
TTTATTGGAGCCTAATGATGGTGACTCTTGGGCTGCCGGGAGTTATGAATGTAGAGGCCTATGAATAGGGACCTCTTGTGTATGGTTTAGGTATGGGGTTGAAACCAAGAGACTAAAGATGTAGTCCAGTGGGAGGTAGAGTGTGAGTGAGTAACTCTGTTATAATACCTCCGTTATAATAGTAAAATTATGTTGCTCCCCCTCAGTGGATGTAGGCTTCGGCTGAACCACGTAAATTCCGGTTTCTAATATTTTTTCCTCATTCCCGTTTATTTCCACATTTGCTATTTCGATTTAAGGTTTGATAAATTCGTGAGTGGTCCTAACAACTGGTATCAGAGCCCCAGGTGAAACCTAAATTGGAGAAGTAGCTGTTTGAGTGGGGGGAAAGGACCGGCAGCTGGATGTACTATTCCGGAGAGAAAAAAAATAAAACAATAAAAATGGCGTGTCGGTGGTGCACAGTGGCGCGTGGGGTGCATGGTGGCGCATGAGAGGCGCGTGGAGCACTTGGGAGGCTCATGATAGCGCGTGAGAGGCGCGTGGGTGCGCATGGCGATGTTTAGCCTCCCGTGGTGTTGAAAGAAAGAGGAAAAAGACTAGATCGGTGTATCTGGGTGGCAGATTGTGGCTAGATCTACAGTAACCATGTGACTCAGGGCCGGGAAAGAAAAGAGGCAGCGGCGGAGGTTCACGGTGGTGGTAGCTCGGGGAGATCTAGTGGTTCTTCGTTCATGTTATGGTTCAGATCTGGTGGATTAATGTTTAAAACCACCCAGATCTGGTTGTTTTCGGGCTCGGTGACAGAGACCCGTGGTGGTCGTCGGAAAATCCAGCCTCGGCGTTGATGGCCTTGAAGTCGAAGAGATCGACCGTGGTTGTCAGCGTGGGGCTTCGAGCGTGACGGCGTTGTGCGTCTCGGGGTGGCCGGCCTGTCAGACAGTGAAGTCGGTGGAGGTTGCGAGGTTGACGGTGAAGACGAAGATGAAGACGACAGTGCCGGAAAACCGATCTCGAGTGTTAACTGCAAAATCGAGGTCGAAGGTGAAGCGACAGCGGTGGTTCCCGGCGAGGTCAGTCGCTGAAGAGAGAGAGGCGATGGTACCCTGGTGAATCGACGCGGCGAAGAAGCCGAAACCCGGTGGTGGTTTCGAGTGAAGAGAGGTCGAAGATGCCTCTCGGTGGCTGCGCGTTCTTCGCAGGTGGAGGCGATGACGGTGCCGGTGTAGAAATCCAGCAGTGGTTCTCGATAGAAGAGGACCGGTGAGCGTCATCGGTGGTGTTCAACACCGACGGCAAGGACTCAATGCTCCGATTGTGTTTCGTGGTGGACAACGGCGAGGAAGAGACGTCGACGGTGGTGGTCTTGGAGTCGGTTCATGTTGTTGCACTGAGGAAGACGAAGCGCTGGGAAGAGAGAGAGTTGCAGAGGTGATGATGAAAGGGCAGAGGTGGAGGAGAGAGACGAAAAAGGACAAAGATGTCAAGGAGCATTAATTTTTCCTAGGCTAGGTTATTTTTGGGTCTTAGGTCAAAGTTAAATTGACCAGAAAAATTAAAGACCAAAAATTAAATCTAGGGTTTTCTCTCGTTGTATAGTCTGTCTGGAGTTCGGTTTTATTTTTTTTAGGGGTCCTGGTAGTCAATGGGTTTAGGTTGACTGGCTGTTGAAGCATATAATTTGGACTAGGTCATAAAATAAAATCAGAGCTGGCGCATGTTGATTGTGTGTGAGGGGTGAAGCATGGAGGATTACTGTTACAATGCTGTTTGTGATCCTCATCAGTCTCCAAGTGGGAGATTGTTAAGATTAGAGAGCGATGATATTCTAAACCGTTAATTCATGACTTGATTTATTGGAGCCTAATGATGGTGACTCTTGGGCTGCCGGGAGTTATGAATATAGAGGCCTATAAATAGGGACTTCTTGTGTATGGTTTAGGTATGTGGTTGAAAGCAAGAGACTAAAGATGTAGTCAAGTGGGAGGTAGAGTGTGAGTGAGTAACTCTGTTGTAATACCTCTGTTATATTAGTGAAATTATGTTGCTCCCCCTCAGTGGATGTAGGCTTCGGCTGAACTACGTAAATTCCGGTGTCTAATATTTTTTCCTCATTCCCATTTATTTCCGCATTTGCTATTTCGATTTAAGGTTTGATAAATTCGTGAGTGGTCCTAACAAGTCTAAATCCTATCTAATTAGATTAGAATTCAAGGAGTTCAATTGTTGAACATTTTACGATAATCCAAAACAAAGAAAACGTGATTGTGTTATTAAAATAATGGATGTATATTTCTAAATAATCTAATGAGATTAGATATTCAAATCGTTGAATGATTTAAATATATACAACGTCACTAAGAATATCTGATTAGATTAGATGTTCAGTTTACGATTTAATAAGATTAAGATCGGATTATTTTATTTATTTAAATAATAATAATAAAAAAATAATTGGGGACGTGCCAAGAGGCTAGACACGCCCCCAACAATTAAAAAAAGTTATTTAATTTTTATACTTTTATTATTATTTAAATAGTTTTGAACAAATAAATAATTGATTAGGATGAGATTTTAATTAAGATTATGTGGTAATCTTTTCTAAAAGAGTTTAGAAAAATCTGTAATTGTTCCAACCTTTAGGCTTTTAAGTGTTGTAATTTAATTGTTTGATAACATGATACTTATTAAATATTGTTTACATATTCAATATTATTTGAAGAGTTGAATATTATGTATGATGTGAATAGAAGTTATAAGGCCATATAACTTGGTGAAATATTTGATTTCATCCAGTGGGAGAATTTTTTCAAATAGATTTAATATGGTCAGATAATTCAATAGTTGAAGTATTTGAAAAGAAAATTCTCATAATGTAACTAATGAGACTAGATTGCATAGGTTGGATATTTAAAGGAACCTATGTGATTAGGATTTTATTTAGTTGTTAAATAAAATTTAGAATGTGATCCTAATATTGTTTATGAGATAATCAAATTTCAAAAAAAAGATCTGCCATTATAAATTTCAGGATGGAGCGAGGATCGGGAGTTGATTTCTCATGGTCTCCATTGCCAATTTAATGGTATAGTGGACAGGCGCTACTCCCCGAGGGGGACATTTGTCTGCGAGATGCAAGGTTAGACTTTTTAATGATAAATAGAGGTACAGGAAAACGAGTGCGGCTACGCCTATGTGGAGTATCTTGTTTACTTGAGCTAATATCTAGGTAATGATATATACTTGACTAGGACAGTATGATAGTCTGCTAGATAGCAATATGATATAATCTTAGAGACTAAGAAAGAAACGGTGAGTTACATACATTTAAGAAACATATTATTTGAGAATAGTTCTCATTTGACTGATTACTTGGTATGCCTCTCCTATAGTAATGAGTTGATTGGTTAGCTTATCATTGCACACACACAGAGAATGGCTAGGTGGATCTATAATTTGCTTGTTTGCTAAAATTATTTAAAAGTTCACAAGACTCAAAATATCAAGTAGGAGCGAGCTTCTAAATGAATGCCCATGGCCTCCATTACCTGTCTAGCAATATAGTAGGTGGGCACGACTCCCTGAGGAGAGCGTTCATTTTCCGAATACAAGGTTAATCTTCTAAGAGATGAACTAAAGTCCAAGCAATCGAGTACGGCCACGTCGACGTGGAGTATATTGAGACCTTGTATGAATTTTTAGGTAATGGTGTACACTTGACTAGGGTCTACATTAGCCTCCCTGAGGAGCTCTGTTGTAGGACCTTAGAGGCGAGGGAAAAGTGGTGTGTTAAATGTGTTTAGTAAAGAGTTTACAAAAAAAATATATTTATTGCGAAATGTTCTCACCCTTCTGATGTCTCAATTCAGCCTAGCAGATGGGGAGTTTTGGGTGGTTCGATTGGGTCTCCACGGCATACATGTAAGTGCCATAATGTGAACTCCGAACTTTCACTGTTTGCTAAAAGTAAGAAAAGCAATCCTGTGTGTTATATGACTTATTTTACAATTTTTGATTTCAGACTGGTTCTTGAATTATCCATTACGATCAATACGAGTTTGTCTTGTCTGTTCTATTTTGTTCGATATAATATAATATGTTGTAATACATGTAGAGCACTAAGTGATGCTCAGAGTCCTCTAGGTTGCTACTAGTAGATCTACTAAGGCGAAAAGAACGTTTAGAATGTCTGACTAGACTGAAGAGTTAGTCGAATGCATGATTCAGACATTAGATGTCGAACTTATTATAGTATTGGATATTTGAATTTTCAACAGTAGTAGAGATGATCAGATACTTGAGAGAAGTGTTTGGTCAGAGAATTAATAGCATGAGAATAGTTTATGAGAAAAGGCATCATGAGAACTAAGGAAAGAGTCCACTTAGTGTAAACATCTATCTCAGGAATTAGGAACCTCAAAAAGGTAAAATAAAATATAAGTCAAAATAGTTTTGTCTCTTTTACAAAAGCACTGGACTTTAAAAAGTATTGCATAGGTACTTAGATACTATCGTTTCTAAGACCGAAAGCCAACATGACATAGTATATGATATCCTGTCTCCTTTAGTTGCGACTAGTAGGTAGTTCACTAGTGTTCTAGTGAATGGGTTTTCAGAAAAGGCATCAATTGGTAGTAGTTTAAGTCAGGGAATGTAGTTTTATATTTGAGCAACTATTTTGATGTGCTTTAGAAATTTGATTTCCATTCATTAAATAGACCTTCAGTTATTTTTTTGAAAAATAGACTGATTATTATGTAAACAAATTGTTTATTTAAAAGGTACATTCATAGATAGTTGCCTTACTTTAATTAAAACTACGTTAATGGTGATTTATTAGTTTAACACAAGTTAGGCATAGAATAAGAAATTCTAGAAACCATATAGCTTTTAAGTGGTATATAATCTTAGATCACATTAATCTAATATGATTCAAAATTGGTTTGATATGTCTTATGCATCATTAAGTACTTAATGATAATCGGTATGTGAATCATGTTCGAATTAATGATGACTGAAAGAGCTTTTAAATATATAGATACTAGAACCACTAAGTTGCTAGGACTTGTTCATAAAGTGTTTATGGACTGCTAAAAGTTCAAGCGAGAGGAAGCGATAAGTATTTCATAAAGTGTTTATGAATGACTACTCGATAAATTGATATATGGATATGCCTATGAAGACTAAAGTCTTGAAATTCCTTGAAAGGTTCAAGGAATTAAAATTTTTAGTTGAAATCAGTTAGGTAATTATATCAAGTCATTTTGATTAGATCGAAGTGGTAGTTTTAGGAGAATTTTTATTTATCTTTATTACAAACAGTTGTAGAAAAGATCAATAATGTGCTATTGAATATGGTAAAATTCATATGATGTGTCACATTTACATATAAAAAGGTTTGCTGTGTAGGATATTTTAGAAAGTGTTCTAAAAAGTACAATAGATAGCTTGTGTTAGATTGATAGTATGAGATACTATGTATGAACAGCGTAGTACAACTTATAGTGTAGATGATGTATTAGATATATCTTCAACTAGGTTGTTGTCACACTAATTACACGAAAGCTTTGGTATAGTGGGAGGATGGTCAGGGTCACCTGATGGATTCATGACTTCAGTCTTAATGGTTAAACATGATGGTGAATCTGATCCTTTAAACTACAGTGAGACTCTCAAGTATAAAATTGCACACTATTGGGTCAGGGCAGTAAAAGTTAAGTTAAAGTAATTGTATTTTAACTAAGTTTGGAGCTTGTAGAGACGTCGAAAGATATTGAGTCCATTAGATTGGATCTAAATGGATCTACAAGTATACATAGTTAAGTAGACAAGACGGTGGAGACTTCAAGACTAGAATGGTGGCAGTGGGTTAATACCCTATAGGGAGGAATCATCTTTGATGAGACCTTCTAGCCAGATATTATGCTTAAGTCCATAAGGATACTCATCCATTGTGTTTCATATGATAAGATACGACAAGTGGAGATCAAGATGACGTTCTCTGAATGGTTATCTTGAAAGGTTATGTATATGATACAACCAGAAAATTTTGTTGCTAAGAGTCAGGAGCATATAGTATGCAAACTGAGGAAGTCTATTGTAGACTAAAATAAGCATCTTGTTCATCGAATAATAGATTCGATGAGGATTAATCAAGTCTTACGGATTTAAGTCAATGGTTAGCAAACTGTTATTGTACAAGTGACATAACATAAAAGTAGAGACTTTCTAAGTATTGTATATAAATGACATTCTACTCATTGATAATAGTGTAGAATTGTTATGAGCTGTTAAAATTTTATTGTCTAGTCAATTAATAAAAGGTGAAAGACCTCAAATGAACCAACTATGTTCTTAAGGTCAAACTTTAACGTGATTCAAAAGAAAGGATGTTCGGTTTATTATGGGTCATTTGTTTTAAAAGGGAGTTCACACGTTTGATGTTAGAAACCTGTTTACCCTTATAATGGGAGTCATTAGATGGTGAAGAGTGAAACAGTCTTGTATTGCTTACTTCATTACTGAAGTTAGGTACTTGACAGCTAGGGAATTGTTGAGTAGACTAGTTGACTCATAAGGTTCTTAGTAAATGAAAGCAAGGGAGCAAAAGAATGAGACCGTAAAAAATTAGTATTGGTTAAGTTTATATTAAAAGAGTTGACCGATCCCTAGGGGATAGTTACCCAATGCCAACTATTTGGGTTTAAGGACAAGCGGGAGATTTTTGGAATAGGTGTCCTAGAAAAATCCAATTAATTAGTTTTAAATATTAAAAAAATGAATTGTTTTATTTATTTATTGTCGGATTATGTTTTACGAGTCAAACATGCATGATTGCTTTTCTGAAACATTCCATGAGATGGACGCTGTTTGAGATGACATATCAGGTTTGGTTTAAATGGTCAATAACATTGAACCACAGAAAGACTTAGATCAAACTAATGACATGATGTCAAAATATGTTCATAGTCAATAATAAGTTTGGACAACTTGTCTGATAAGACTATAATATGATACTTTTGATGACTTGTGTTGGTCATGTGGATAGGGATCCAATAGTATTATGTTGGTATTTTCAATAAGATTAGAACATTAAGTAGGACTACCTGAATTAATTATTTCTTTACTGCTATCAGAAATAATTAATTTTATAAACTAACAACTCTAAATTTGGGAAATAGTCCGAACTCGTGTATAAAATATTAATTGCTTTGATGACAAAAAATGATGAGGTTAAAATTGAATAACCAGGATCTTACGTCGTTGGGCAATTTTATAAAGTGTGGCGGAAATGGATATTTTACTAGGAATTTATAACGAAAGATGTTCCCCTAGTTGATTCGCAAATATACGAGCAGATTCTAGAATTTTTGGCCAGAGTACTCCATATGTTTGACATTTGGAATTAATACGGAATTTGTTTATGTATTATGAATTGTTCGAGAAGGGTGAGTTGGCAGCTACGGTGATAGAGGTGAGAAAAATAACGATAGTAGTTGAGATTGTTTTTACTCAGGGATATCTAATAGAGGAGTTAATTGTCACAATAAAATTATTTGAAAAATTCTTGAGTACAACAATAACAACAACAGTCCCAATGCCTCAAGGGCTCCTGCTTGCGTGGGTTTGGAGGGGTAGGATGTACGTAGCCTTATATTTAATTCTAAATGCAGTAAAACTTATTTAGTGAAATTGAGTTTTATTATATGACAATCAATTGTTACTATAAGATGATAATCAAATTTGACCCGTTTGGAGTTAAAGTTAGATTATCCTTGAGGTCCCTCCACAAGCCTCAACTTAAACACACTTTGAAAATATTTAAATTGAATTCATGAGATAAATTATTTATTCATAAGACGAATAAATTAATTTTGCTAAACATAATAATGAGATCAATTATTTATTCATAAGATGAATAAATTTATTATACAGAATAATAATCATGGGATGAATTTATACATTGTGAGAAAATAAACAAATTAAACAAAAATAAAAAGAAATTATGTAATGCGGCCCAGATCAAAAACAAAAAAGGAAAAATGGATTCATGTGGGGCCCCATGCGGGGCACATGTTTTACATGGGTATATATATACACATATGTGGCCGTGGATGGTTTAAGAAGTTAAGTTTTTTGTTTTTTAGGTTTTGGAACACAGTTTTTTCCTATGATGAAAAATCTAAAATTATTTTAGGATTTTTCTAAATTAATATTTAGCTTAATATTTTTGAAAAGTTATTTTTCGAAAAGATTAAAAGGAAATCGAAAAGATTAAAAGGAAACATTCTGTTCCAAAATTTTTTCTAAATTAAATATTTTTGGAGTCCATACTTCGGTGCTAATAGAGGTTATTGCAAAGAAGATCTCGAAGTGTCAAGAAGGTTTCTTCTTCTATTTTCAGATCAACAAATTCGGACTGTGGATTTGTGCTTCAGGTATGTCTAATTAAGTATTTGATATTTAATTTGTGTTTTCCTTTATTTCATTTATTCTACATATTATTTTTATATATATGTTTATTCATGTTTTATTTGATGTTTTGTTTGTTATATTATGCGTCTATTAGAGTAAGATCTGAATATAAATAAAGAGTTTAATTAGATCAGGGCATTAGATTTAAAATTAAGAATTCTAAATTGGTTTTCCACTACGTCCGCTCTAGTTGTATAGGGAAAAAATTTTCAAATACGCTCCTAACACCTGTACCAACTTGCACCAAATTCAGATCACCTACTTTGTCAACTATCCCATGATTTTGAACAATCGGAGAATAAGGTTCAGCCCCTAACAATGCTGCCTCACTAAGAATGTCTAAAACATATTTTCTTTGACTCAACGTGATCCATTTAGGAGAATGAGCAACCTCTATATCCAAAAATACTTAATGGGTCCCAAATCCTTAATCCCAAAAGAATTGTTTAACATGTTTTCACTTTGGATATGTGCTCCATATCATTACCTGTAATTATGATGTCATCCACATATATTAAAACATCGGTAAAAATATTCTCATGGAAAAAAATGAAAAGGGATTAATCCGACTTAGACTGTTGGAATCCAATGTTGATCGATGTAGAAGTAAATTTCTCATTCCAATTACGAGAGGCTTGTTTTAGACCTTAGAGTGATTTACAAAGACGACACACATTTCCTTCATGTTTAGGTTGAAAACCTAAAGGAAGTTTTATATAAACTTCTTCACTTAAATCATTATGAAAAATTCTTTATTAACATCTAATTGATGTATAATTCAATTTCGAGCAGAAGATTCCGCTAAAACGTAACGAACAGTTACTAACTAAGCAATCAGGGCAAAGATAATCTATAACTTCTATTGCAACCCAACGTGCCTTATACCCATCTGATTTACACATCTCTTTATACACCCACTTGGAGTTAAAGCCTTTCTTTACATTATGTAAATTCTCAAGTTTCTAAGTGCGATTTTGCTCCAAAGCTTATATCTCCTTTTCCATCGCTTCTCTCAAATGCTTGAACTGTATGGCCTATTGAAACATTTTTGGCTCGTCACTATAAGTGATGGCCTTTAAAAGAGGAACGTGAGCATTAGAAAATTGCACGTCAGAAACAAAATCTGAAATAGGATATACTATACTTGAATTGGTCGATGGAGCGGTAGTGAGAGTATGAGCTATAGAAGACGGAATATCAAAAATATAATCCTGGTACTTCACCGGCATGGAGCATATACGACCACTTCTCCTTGTGATGATGTTTGAACTAGGTCCGGGACTACTCTCCCCTTCAAAAACGGGCTGGTGGTCACCCGGATCACCAGCTGAACTGCCTGCCGGTTCAATGGTCTCTAGTTCGACCAGCTCACTGCCGGCAAAATCTCGCTACATGGGAGCCTGTTTGACGCGAGCTGGTTCCACCTTGTAGACAATGTAATCCCGAACTACATCAATTGAAGCTTGTTTAGGTAAATTACCATCTAGACTTGATCGGAAATTATCGGGATGAAAAAAAGGAAAAACATCTTCATAAAAATGAATATCTCTTGATACAATAATCTTGTTATCTTCAAGACTATAAATTTTGTACCCCTTTTGACCCTGAGGATAATTAACAAATAATCTTGAAGTGGCACGGCTTTCATATTTATCACATAATCTATTATACAACAACAACAACAGGCCCAGTGCCATAAGGGCTCTCGCATAAGCGGGGTTTGGGAATCACATGATCTATTATGAACATGAAAATAATATTGAGACTTGAAAACTCACAAGTAATCATAAGAGGGCAATTTTCCCATCAAAATCTCATAACGACTCTTGTTTTTGAACAAACCCAAGGGTGTTAAATTAATAAGGTAAGCGGTTGTCAAAATACACTTACCCCAAAACCTTTCAGGCAAACCTGCTTGGAAGCAAAGCGCTCGACCAACTTCTAAAAGGTGCTTATGCTGACGCTCAACGAATCCATTTTGTTGAGGTGTCTTGGTCAAGGAGGTTTGAAATTGAATCCCATGTTGAGCATAGAAATCCAATAATAGCCTATAGTTGAATTCTTATCCATTGTCACTCCTCACTTGTTTTACCTAAAAACCAAACTAAATACCAACCATTCAACAAAAATCCATAAGGCTCTGTTTGTCAGATGGAATTGGAATTCTGAAAAAATTAAAATGCCATTGTTTGGTTCATCAAAGGAATTGGATGTAAGAATTATAATTCAATAATGATAAGAGTCACCATGGGTTTTCAGTCAATCGAGTTGGAGTGTTTTGAGTTTCAAATCAACTACGGTCGAATTTTAGTCGGACCAATTAACATTGCATTTGTGGTCGGAGCAATTCTATTTGAGTTTGAGTTTGAGTTTTTCAATTTTCGAGTCAAATCGGTTTGAGTATCACATCGGAATATTTGGTGTTCAGGTTAGCTCGGATTTTCAATTAATCAGGTTAGGTATTTTCGAAATTTATTTTCATTATAATCGGGGTTGAGTCATTTTAAGCTTGAGTCATCTTAGTTTTGGGACAAATGAGTTGTATCATTTCAAATTTCAAGTCCTCCTAGGCTGAGTTTGAGATGGATCCGGTCATTTTGGGTATGGGTCGTATTAAATTTTGGGCTAATTTGGTAGGATCATTTTCACTTTGGCTCAGCTTATTTACATCACATTCAAGTCAAGTAGTTTCATTTTCTAGATTTGATTCATCTCGAATTTCGAGTCAATCGGGTTGGTCACTTCAAACTTTGGCTAAGGTGATTTCGGTCATTTCAAGTTCAAGTCATTCGAGTTAGGAGATTTTGAGATTCGGGTCAAATTCTATGTTATGTTTAAGTATTTAGATTTTGTGTAGTCTTGGATTTAGATTAATCAGGTGGGGTCATTTTGGGTTTTAGGTCAATGAAGTTAATATGGAATTGCAATTCCTTACCCATACCCCAAGGAATTGGAAAGAATGATTTTTAGTTAAAATCCAATTCCATGAAATTGGGTAGTAAAATTGTAATTTTAATTCCAGCAGGTGCACCAAACAACAAAATTGAAATTCTGGGCCCTAATTCCAGACACAACCTAAGTATTTTGTAAGCTTGAGATTTCTCCCTCGTCAAATAAACTCAAGTACAACGACTAAAATCATCAACGATAGTGAGAAAATATGGAGTACCCGTTAGCAACACCATTCGATAAGGCCTCCAAATATCACAATGTATTAATTCTAAACAAATACGTGTCCTTGTAATAGATAAAGGAAAAGGCAAACGTGCCTACTTGGCACGATGATAAGAATCACAAATAAAATATGTCTTCTTAACATTTAAATGTAGAAAAATTGACAACTTGAAAAAAGGCACATGACCCAAATGATAGGGCCATAAAACGGCCTCTTTATTACTCTGAACTTAGAAAGAAAAGGGAGTCGCTAATGATGAGGAAGCCACCGATCAAACCTCTAAAAGGTATAGCCCATCTCTTTGCCTACCCACTCCAATAAGCTTTTTCAAGCGTAGGTCTTGTATATAACATAAATTAGGTTGATGCATAATTTTCATAACGTGTTAACTTACTCATGAACTGATGCAGCGTGGAAGCGGGAAATTAGGGGAATGGGAAGGTAACGACGACCTTCCCTTAATTTAATTACTGAAATAAAAAAGGGCAAAAATAGTCTCGATTCTCACAACCCGAGAAAAGAGGAAACAAAGTATAAGTATTTTCTGGGAATTAATGAATGAAATAAATCCCTAGTTCTCCTCTCCTTATATAGAGGAGGGCTCTAAATCCTAGTTTTAAAATTCAAACAAGATGTGCTAATTTAAATAACAAAATAAACAAGAGAAAATCTAAAAATACAAAATTAAACTAAGTGAAACTCTATCTAGAACTTTATCTTGTCAATTTGGAGCCACCCGTGCTCGCCAATCCGTCCCTTGTTTGTCAGTGGATCCCGTTGTGGGCTGGGCTGCATCATTCTCCCTGGGTTGGAGAGCATTCGCCCTTGAATTCATTACAGTGCCGGTGTCATTGTTGTCTCCAAAGTAAGGCTTGAGGTGCTTGACATTGAAGATATCTGATGTCCTCATTCCTAGCAGGAGCTTGAGCCGATAGGCATTGTCGTTGATCCTTGCTCCTACCTCTAATGGACCGAACTTACGTGCCTCCAACTTGTTGTATTCCCTTTCGGGGAATCGCTCTCGTGTCAATATCGCCCAGACGAGGTCGCCAACTTGGAACTGAACAACCCATCATCCCTTGTCTCTAGCAGCCTTGTACTTGGCGTTGGCTTTGAGAAGGCGAGCTTGCGTCCGCTCATGCATGTCCTGGAGTGACTGGATGAAGTCCTCGACCTTACCGTGTGGTCGTCTAAGATGTGGTACTAGTGCCAAGTCTATGAGGGAGCGAGGAATAAAGCCGTTGACAATCATGAAAGGTGTAAAGCCCGTGCTCCTATTAACGGAACTGTTGTAAGCGAACTCAGCATGGTGAAGCCTGGCTCCTCGTCCTTTGGTGTGATCAGCAACGAGGCAACATAAGAGGTTCCCTAAGGAAAGATTAGTGACTTCGATTTGCCCATTCATTTGAGGATGGTGGATAGTGCTGAAGGCGAGTGAAGTATTTACCATCTTCTAGAGGTTCGCCAAAAGTGGATCACAAACCTGACATCACGATAGGAGACAATGCTCGAGGGAAACCCGTGGAGTTTGTACACCTCTCGAAAGTAAAGACCCGCCACATGTACTGTGTCAGCCGCCTTCTTGCATCCAATGAAGTGTGCCATCTTCGAAAAACGGTCTACGACCACAAAGACGGAGTCTACACCCCCATGGTTCTTGGTAGTCCCAAGACGAAGTCCATATTTATGTCCGCCCAAGGTTGGCTTGGCACCGACAGCGGTAAGTAAAGCCCTGCATTCATTGCTCTGCCCTTGGACACTTGACAAATTCGGCAACGCTTGATATGTCGTTCAACCTCCTTGCGTATTGATGGCCAGTAGTACGTGGCGGTTATGAGTTGCATCGTCTTGTCTCTCCCTACATGCCTTGCGTTGTGCTTTTCCTCAATTATCTTGAGCCGCCAAATAGAATTCGGTATGCAAAGTTGGTTTCCCTTAAAAAGAAACCCGTCATGGATTGAGAAGTTGGGTACCGACCCTAGCTGTAGGTCTTGCTGAATCTGCTTGAACGAGGGGTCATCACGGTATAATGCTGCCATCTGATCAAAACCCGTGATCTCCATATGACTCTCTGTCACAATGAGGCTTTTTCTACTCATGGTGTTAGCCACTTTGTTCATCACACCTGATTTGTGCTTGACTGTGAAGTGAAAGAGCTGAATGAAGCTAGCCCACTTGGCGTGACGATCTAAGAGTTTTTCTTGGCTGTTAATGTATTTGAGAGCCACATTATCTGAGTATAAGACGAACTCCCGGTTGGAAAGGTATGGCTTCTAATGTCTCAGTGCCCTCACCAATGCGTAAAACTCCAAGTTTTAGGTTGAGTAGTTCAACCAGCTTCCATCAAGTTTCTCGCTGAAGAAGGCTTTTGGCCTCCCTTCCTGGCTAAGGACAGCGCCAATACCTATCTTAGAGGCATCCGTATGTAGCTCGAATGTCTTCTTGAAGTCAGGAAGTGCTAGGACGGGTGCAGAAGTCAACCTCCTATTTATCTCTTTGAAGGCATTAGCTACCTTCGAATCCCACACAAACGCTCCTTGCTTCATGCACTCAGTGATTGGCGCCATGATGGTGCTGAAATTTGTGACAAAGCACCTATAGAAGGACGCCAACCCATGGAAACTCCATACTTCATCAATGCTCCGCTGTTGCGGCCAATCACAAATAGTGGTAACTTTGTTCTCGTCAGCTGCAATGCCATCCTTGGTCACAACAAACCTAAGGAAGGTCACCGTGTCTCTCCTAAACTCACACTTCTTTAGTGCTGCGAATAGGCGTTGCATCCTAAGGTTGCGAAGTACTTCCTCTAGGTGCCTCAAGCGTTCAGCATGGTCTTGGCTATAGATTAGAATATCATTGAAATACACAACAATGAATTTTCAAATGAAAGGACGCAAGACCATATTCATTTATCTCATAAACCTGCTTGGCGCGTTGGAAAATCCGAAAGGCATGACTAGCCAATTGTAAAGCCCCTCTCTTGTGTTGAATGCGGTCTTCCATTCATCACCTGGCGAGATCCGTATCTGATGATATCCACTCTTGAGGTCTGGCTTCGTGAATACTTGTGAACTTCGTAGTGGGTCCAGTAGGTCATCAAGTCTTGGGATGGGAAAATGGTAGCGCACTGTTATCATGTTGATGGCTCTACTATCAATGCACATGTGCCAACTCCCGTATTTCTTTAGCATTAACAAGGCTGGGACAGCGCATGGACTTAAGCTCTCTTGGATGAAACCCTTGGCGAGCAATTCTTCCACTTGGCGCCTCAGTTCTTCGTGTTCGACTGGGCTCACACGATAGTGGGGCCTGTTCAGAAGGGAGGTGCCAGGCACCAAGTCAATGCAGTGCTGGACATCCCTTATTGGCAGCAATATGGGGGGTAGTCCTTCAGGGAATACATCAACATAATCTTTTAATAGGATCGAGACCTCAGGCGGTATCTCCTCAGCTCTAGCCGTGCATTCTTTCCCAATCAACACAAAGATGACCTTGGCGTCGCCAATCTCCTCAGTGAACATGGCGCGACCTTGGATGCCTGGGTATTGAGCCATTAAGGCCCATGGTACTTCTTCCTTTTTCGGTATCAAGATGATCTTGGTCCCTTCGTAAAAGAAGCTATACGTGTTCTTCCTCCCGTCATGGACGACGCTCCTACCGTATTGCCACGGTTATCCCAATAGCAAGTGATAGGCGTCCATCGTAACAACATCACACCATACCTGCTCCTTGTATGTATCTCCTATTGAAAGGTTAACCAAGCATCGTTTGGAGACGGTTACTTGATTCCCTTTCTGGGCCACGATAACTTGTAAGGATTAGGGTGGGTTTCTGTCGGTAATCCTAACTTGGTCACGGCTTCTTGAGATATCACGTTTTCACAACTCCCTGAATCCATGACCATACGACAAAACCTACCACCAATGGTACAAGTGGTTTGGAAGATGTCGCTGTCGAGCCACCTGTCACCTTGTTCTTCTCTTGGCACGAAGCATGAGCGTTTGACCACCAATATGTGACCCTTATCCCCCGTCACGCGCTTCTCACTCGGTGCCGCCAACGCTTCTTGGAGTTCTTCTTCTAAGGCCTTGCCATTTTCTTCTTTGAGTTCCTCAATGTACAAGCCCTTGTAGGGCCTATCTCCCTTACGGCAATCAGAGGCTCGTTGTCCGTTCTCCCTTCACTTGAAGCTGCGAATCCTTGAAGTGTTCACCAAGTATTGAACATTAGGCCTGGTTGTGTTAAAGTTTGGCGGTCGGTTCTGAGTGGCCTGTGTTGGCCGTAATCGCAGCTGCTCTCTAATGCCGGCCTGTGCCCCCGAATTTCCACCAACTTGGCGGCGTGTCTGTTGACGTTCATCATTTGAGGCTTTTTGGCTAGCCTCCGATACGATAAAGATGCCAAACATGTCGAGGACTTCTTAGACGGACTCTCTCAACCCGCCTATATATCGGTCTGGCAATTGTTCTCCGTTTTCCGCCAAGTCATTCCTGGCGATGAGCGAATAGAATTTAGCCGTGTACTCCTCCACGGATCTTGATTCCCAACGCAAACTTTGGAGGTGTTGATACATGATTTTAGCATGATTGTGGGGCAAGAAGGCTCCTCACATATGCTTCTTCATCTTGTCCCATGATTCGATCTTGGCTTTACCTTGGCGAAGCCGGATTTGCTTAAGTTGTTGCCACCATATAGCAGCTCGCCCTCTCAGGTGTGTAGCAACCAAGGGTGGTTGCTCCTTTTCTGGAACTTCTCGGAACTCGAGAACCTCTTCTACTGCAGCAAGCCAATCCCAAAAATCTTCGAGATTTCCTCCACCATTGAACTCCGGGATTTCGATCCGAAGGCCGGCTTCCCACCTCCTATCATCGGGCGTGTGGGTGTTACCAGTATTGGGCCGATGATGCCTCAGCCTAGGATCCGGTATCTCTTCCTCCAAGGACGGATTCTGGAACCTCTCATTCATATTCTCCTTAGTTGCACCTGGTGTTAACGGGTGTTAGAGCTGGGTTCCCTGATCTGCATCTGGGCTTGTCTCCAGTTGAATCAAGCAACGCTCGATTTGCCTAAGTTTCTCCTTGACACCGTCTAATCTCTTTTCGTGTTGTGCATGTCGATCTCATTTAGTTATTTCTTCGATGGAGGCATACCTCTGGCGCCCTGGGGCCATCTTAGAAACATTCTGACCTCTGGTACCAACTGATGCAGCGCAGAAGTGGGAAATTAGGGGTACGGGAAGGTAACGATGGCCTTCCCTTAATTTTATTACTGAAATAAAAAAGGGGAAAAATAGACTCGATTCTCGCAACCCGTGAAAAGAGGAAACAATGTATAAGTATTTTGTGGGAATTAATGAATGAAATAAATCCTAGTTCTCCTCTCCTTATATAGAGGAGGGCTCTAAATCCTATTTTGAATCTAAACCCTACTTTTAAAATTTAAACAAGATGTGCTAATTTAAATAACAAAATAAACAAGAGGGAAAATCTAAAAATACAAAATTAAACTTAGTCAAACTCTATCTAGCACTTTATCTCGTCAATTTGGAGCCACCCGTGCTCGCCAATTCGTCTCGTGCTTTTTAATGGATCCTATTGTGGGCTGGGCTGCATTGTGAGCAGCCAGTTATACTGAAAACAAGGCAGGCATCGTACATAATTAACAATGAGATTTTCTGAAATTTGAACTTTTGCAACATGAGTAACCGACAAACTTGACCCATTAGGAAATGTAATGGGCCCAATAGAATTATTAACGGTAATATCGAACATCGTAGACAACAATGAGACCATGTGATCAGTAACACGGGTATCGATAATCTAACTAAAAGAAGTAGTGGCAAACTGATATTTTAGATTTATACTAGGGGAAGACATAACAGGTCCAAGTAAAGGTAAAAGCTGCTGTTACTGACAATGGGTGAGCTCCTCAACCGGGCGATCATCGACCGTACTATCACCGGTCGTCTGATTGGTTGCAGTCTTAATACCCTTCCTCCTCCTCCCGAAGCTTTGTTTCTCCAACCCAAAGGGTAACCAATTAACTCAACACATTGTTCCTTAATATGACATTATTTCTTATAATGAGTACAAGTGAAAAGGTTAGAACGATGAGATAAATTGCCTAAAATGGGCACTGCTTTGGTTGCCGCTGCCGATGCCGCTGCCGCAGTAGGTGTGTTGGGCATGACAATGGTCCCGGCAACCACACTTTGTTGCTTCTCTTCTTGACATAAAATAGAATAAGCACTGCTAACCGTGGTTAAGGGCTCATTAGTTGGGACCCAACAGTGGAGAAAGACGAAGTTTGCCCCATAAACAAATCTAGTGGCCTTTCCATATCCCAGATCACCACAAAAGCTTAGCCGGATCCGCAAGTACAAGGGGGAATTGCTACCAAAGTATAAAGCTTATCCCAGAAGGACCTTACTTTAGTAAAATAGTCAAAAATAGACATATTTTCCGGTTTTAAGTGAGAGATTTCGCGCTTAATTTCATAAATTCGAGAAACATTTTCTAAAAAGAAACGTTCGTTCAAGTCGAACCAGAAGTCACAGGAAGTCTCAAAGTATGCGATACTAGCATTAGTTTCTTTTGAAACCGAATTTTTGAGCCAGGAAGAAACCACAGGCATTCCAATTCTCAAAATTCAAAAAAATTCTCATCAGGTTTAACAATGCTTTTGTCAACAAAACAAATTTTAAGTTTAGCCTTGAAAACCTTGAAAATCGAGCGTCTCGAACAACAACAGACCCAGTACCTCAAGGGCTCCCGCATAAGCGGCGTCTAGGAGGGGTAGATGTATGCAGTCTCACCCCTTCAGGGTGTAACCCTGCCGAGAGGCTGTTTCCGATGATCCCCAACCTTATAGGGTTGGCAACACGAGGACTTCCTAGGAGGTCACCCATTCTGGTACTACTCTCGCCAAGTACGCTTAACTTCGAAGCTCTGATGAGATCCGGTTGCATTAGTGCTTAGAAAATCAAGCATCTCCATGCAAGAAAATTTGGCCTGGTTAAAATATCTCAAAAAAACACAAGCCTCGGATGTTTAGAAGGATGTAAATAACAGGGAGAATTAGCATCTAAAACTCCCCCTGAAACAACAACCGGTGCCACAACTTGGTTTGAATTTTCTCCTGACATTGTGATAGAAAACAACAAAGCACAAATCAAAACAAGAGAAAATAGCAAGGGAATGGCTCATAGTGGCAGCAAGAGGAAGAAGAGAAAAGACCGGGATTGCAAGATCAAGCCTACTTTGATACCATGTAAAATTTAAATCAGGGCAAATCTAAACAATATCAAGACAACACATGGAAGAAGGAAAATTCCTTTTATGTTAATGGTTAACAAAAGCTAGAAACAACTACTTAGATAGGAAAATACAATAAAAATGAAGAGTCTAATATGCGTACTAGAGTCCTATGTGCTAGGCTAATTAAATGACAAAGTAAATGGGAAAGAGAGGCCATAAAGGTCCGGTTACAAATAGAAGAGGAAAAGAAAGGCATCTCTTCAATACTAGACTAGTAAATGCTAGAATCCTAGAAAATATGTCATATGTTAAATACAAAAGATATTTTAGGTACAAAATACAAAGTATTTATAAGTAAAAATACATGAAAATATACTAATATTCAACAAAATAACTTTACTTTTTTTTACTATGGTGTCAATTTTTGGTGCTCAATCAGTATTGTAACTGTATGGATAAGTTGCTCTCATAAATTCGTCCAACTCTATATTTACACGTGAATAATATTTACCACCAGAAATAAGTCGCTTTCTTATTCAGGCAATCATAAACTTAGAGTTTTTATCGTATACGTTACTGTTCTTTTACATAAAAAGTCACTTTCAAAAAAAAAAAATTTGTTCAATTTTGATTTAATCTCTATTATGCCAACATAGGTGATTGATAGAAAAAAAAAAAAAAAACAATAATATTAAATGTTAAAAATTGATGGTTAAATAAAAAAATAACTAATTTAAAAGCAGTTTTGTGTAAAAAACTCGATATATTACCTTACAGTTTATCAAATGAAAAAAGCTAAAAAACACAAAAAAAATGGGCACAAAAAAAGCCAAGAGAAAGGATTTGAACCTAGGCCACCGTGTCTTCTGGGCTCTCCATCCCCATCTATGCTCCCATTGTCTTATTAATCCTCTTGGGATATTAAAAAAATTATACTGTATTGTAATAGCGCCTTCTCGTGTCCATTCGTATCCCATTTTCTCATGACGTATAGCACTGCTCTTATCAAATATATAAATTTACCTTGTATGTTATTTGTAGTAGATTGTTCTCACTTTAGTTTTGAACCTTGTCACTTATTTCTTAGATACCATCATTGTTTCTTCTTCAGGAAAAGAAGTTCACAACCTATGGGGCTACGCTTGAGCATTTTAGTCATTGAAAGGATGGAAGAGAAAGGTTGCTATCATTTCAGTCTTGAATCTTATCTTATCAGTGCATTGATGAAAAAAGGGGTTGATGAGGAAAAAAGCAAGCTAGGTCGATAAGTCAACCACGGCAAACAGACCTGGCGGCACCTCCACACCCCAGGATAAGTAATTGCCTTAAGGCTCATCACGGTAATAGGCTGGCGGCACTAAATATACGTCCTCCTACCTCAGTTACCGTAAGCCATGGTGCCGCCAAGCTATAACGTGCCCATCTCTATCCCACAGCTAGGCTCCCCGTACCGCCCACTTCTTCCATCATAGGGTACCGCCTGCCATAGGCCTTGGTACCGCCAACCCTGGCTACGTCAGCATCCGCTTAGCATGAAGGACCACGGTACCGTCAAACCCTGCTACCGCCTAGCTTGCTACCGCCCACCTCCACCAGCGCCTCTATGCCATCAACATAGACTCCCGCTTATCCACCCACAGTGTGCACTCACCGTCCATCTACCGTTAGGCGCAAACCCGGGGGGTTCCAGGACCCGAGGGTCATTACCGACCCACTCCTGACAGGCGATACCGGGACAAGGGGTCATTACCGCCCCACTCCTGACCACTTCTAAGCGGTATCAGATCTAGGTACCACTACCGCCCCGAGAACCACAATACCGCCTGCCTTGGCTACCGCCTGCAAGCCTTGGTACCCATTCTCCTAACCCCGTGTACCAACCGGGCGGCACCACAACCGTCATCACCCAGGCTGTATCACTGCCCCTCTCAACCGATTGCCATGTAGACTATAGCACCTTCCTTCCAACCAATCATTCACCTTCACCTCTCCATTAAGTAATGCTAGGCCGTACTACCCCTAGCCCATCTCTACCGTCCAGCACTACCAGCTCCCCATTTCCTATAAATACCAACCTATTCCCCTCATTCAACCCAAGCTCCTCTGGACATCTCCGGGGGCTACTCTTCTCTCTCATCTGGCCTGGGGGCCCACGCCCCTCACGGCCTAACCTCTCAGGGGCCTCACGCCTCATATCCTCCCCAAGAGACCTCCCGTCTCTCTCTCCTTGCTAGGACCACGGTATTGCCTCTTCCCTTCCATGATTATTACCCGATGCGCTCCCTTCCCTCGGTTAGCTCATTCATATCTACCAGGTATTATCTACTTTACGTATATTTATTATTGCTACAGCTTCTCTTACTGACTTAGGCATCGGAGGGGTCTCTCGTGGTCCAAACCACTGCGGGACCCTCTGACGGCCTTGCTTGTTTTGCAGGTGAGCCCGGGTTAAGGGCGCCAGCAGTTGCTTTCTCAAGTGGGGGTTGAGTCCCGCTCTCATCTAGAACCTGACCAAAAAATCCTGAAACAGGGGTACATGTAAACTACATGCATGTGAGAAAATTTGTGGTTTCTATGAGAGGACGGTTTGGGAGCATATCCAATAGGGTTGCTAAGCATTGTATATATAGAGTAACAAAGGTATAGAAAAGCACATAAAAGCCCTTAGAGCCAGATAAATATACAGTATAAAAAGCAATCTAGGTTGTTCTACTAATATGCCCCCTCAATCTGGATGAGGGGACCATGGTGCAGATTGGCCTTATGGAAGCAGAAGCGATCTGTAACCATTCGTTTGGTGAAAATGTCAACCACCCATTTGGTGGTAGGTGTAAATCGAACCTGGATGACACCCTTAATAATTTTTTCCTGGACATAGTGATAGTCAACATCAACATGTTTACTGCGGTCATTGGAAATTGTATTTGCTGCAAAAATAAATGGCTGAGACATTGTCACAATGTATCTGAATAGGCCCTGAATCCCGTAAGCCCAAATCAAGCATGAGGTACTAGACCCAGTCGCATTCAACAACAACCTTAGCAACCGCTTGATACCCAGACTCAGTAGTAGACTTCACAATGGTAGATTACTTTTTTGCAAGCCAGGAAATGAGATTAAGATCGAGGAAGACAACAAACCCAGTCATAGAGCGACGCATATCAGGACAACCACCCCAGTTAGCATCAGCATATGCAGTGACAGTGGTGTAGGAGCTAGGAGTGATGGTGAGGCCATGATCAGGCGTGTGCTTAAGGCATCACAGAATACGCCTCATGATTTGCCAGTTAGAGGTCCTAGGAGCATGCATGAACTACGATACACGATTGACAACATAACAATGTCAGGACAGGTCATAGTGAGATACTGGAGAGCACTCATTGCACTGCCAAACTCAGTCGGATCAGCGAGTAAGTCCTCGTCATTGACCGACAGTTGAGCCTGGGTCAGGATAGGAGTTTGAACAGGTTTGGTTTCAAGAATGTCATGTTTTCTAAGAAGGTCCAAGGTTTACTTATGTTGAGAAAGAAAGAGGCCATGTCAGGTTGTTTTTGCCTCAATACTAAGAAAGTAGTGAAGTGGTCCAAGATCTTTCATAGAAAATTGAGTGGACAAGGAAGCGGTTATTTGTGTAAAAAGAGTTGGGTTAAAGCCAGTGAGTATAATGTCATCCACATAGAGGAGACACACAATACTATTAGAAGAATGGTGGATGAAGAGAGAGGGATCAGCTTTGCTATAATAAAAACCAAGACTATAGAGAAACGTGCTAAACCGATGAAACCAAGCTCGAGGTGCCAGTTTGAGGCCATACAAAGCTTTTTTTTTTTTTTTTTTTTGGTAAGTCAGCAAAATATATAGATGAAAAAAGAGAAAACAATCTACAAGGGGAATACCCCAGGACACGGCCGAAGCCTACAAGTATGAGGCAACGTCAAAAAAACAGATAGAGTCCATATAACATACAACCAAAAGACAAACTAAGGGAACAAAAATAAACTAAGTCTCAAAACCCCAGTGCCGGAGCAACGAGGCGTGACGGTGAGCTCCTCTGAACGAAGAAGCAGCAAGTAAGCGGCTCCTGACCAAACTCGCAATCTCCTCTCGAACGGCCGCAACCGATCTGGACTGAGAACGCTGAAACTGAAGGTTGCGCTCATACAAAGCTCTTTGCAAATGACATACATGTGTGGGAAACTTAGGGTGTATGAACCCTTGAGGTTGCCTCATGTAGACCTCTTCATTTAAGAAACTATGTAAAAAAACAAAAAGGATTATTTCCAAGAACTGGAACAGGAGAAAAGGGGGCGAAATCGCCTTGGTTAGGGCAGCGGTGTGGTGGCGTGGCGGACCACAACTGGGCCTCGTGCAGTGGCAACACGTTCGCCAGCCTCCCAGCTTCCCGCTGGGGGTGTTTCCAACAGCCACCGGTGACCGGTGAAGGGGAAAACAAGTGAGGGGGGAGTTAGGGTTTTTGGGTGTGGGTTTTTGAGGCGTGGGGCGCGTGGGGAGCGAACGGTGCCTGCTTCGACCGGCATCCATCACCGACGATCTCGTCCTGTCTTCGCCGTCCATCAGTGGGAGGCGCGGCGGCCAGAATCCGGCCACAACTAGGCCGGGCGAATTGGGGAGTCGCACGAACTCGCGACTTCTCCCTCTTCTCTTTCTCAATTTTCGGAGCAATTTCTCATAATTTTTATTCGACTCTCGCTTGATTGTTGTTACTGGGTGCCGGTGGCCGGTATCCCGACCGGTTTTGGCCAGTGTGGTGGCCGGTGGCACGGTGGTTTGGGTGATTTAGAACCCTAATTTTCTAGGGTTTCTTTACTTGTTTTCTTTACTACTTTTCTCACGCACCATGTCTGGGGTGCGTGATGTTGTGGCTGAGAGTTCGAGACCGGCGGGTGGTGGTGTAGGTACCGCCACTTGGGCTGACCGGGTCCGAAACACTGAGTTGAACACTTTGCAATATTTTGAACCTATTCTTGTTGACGGCAAGCCTCTAGCGGTTGTTCCTGATGAGGTCTTGGATTCCGCCAACGATCTATGGGACCGTTGCTTGGTGGCTAGGCTCATTGGCACGGGATTGGCCTTCTCTCATACTCAGAAGATTGCTGGTTTTCTCTGAGGGAATAAGGGCTTGGAATGTGTCCTATCTAATGGAGAAGTTATTACTTGCGGTTTCGCACTATTGTGCAAGCCCAGAACATGTTGTTAGGTGGTCCTTGGTTCTTCAAGGGTATCTGCATGTCCCTCCAGCTTTGGAAGGAGGGGCTAACTGTGCATAGGAATAGCCAAACTACTCTAGTTTGGGTCTGGATATCGGGTCTTCCTTTGTCTCTTTCGAAGCCCGCGGGGATTAGCTGTGCTAGTAGTACCGTTGGCAGGCCTTTGTTCATGGACAAAGTCACGGTTGAGGGTACTCGTTTGGGATACATTCGGGTATGTGTTGAGGTGAGGGCCACGGCTCCTGTGCCGCGGGAGACCCTCATTGAGGTGCGTTGTGTTTGGGTCCGCCTTGGTACCACATGTGAAGGAATGCCAAAGCGTTGTCCGACTTGTATGGTGTTTGGGCATGATTGTTCACCTCCTGCTGCTCGGGAGGCTCGTAGTAATGCCACCCCAGTGCTAGGCGTAGAAAGAAGAAAAAATCTAAAAATAAAAATGGTGCTGGGACTTCGGGTGGCCTCACGGTGTCGGTGGGTGTCACGACGGTTGGTGGGGGTGGGGGTGGGGCTGGTGGCATGGCTATTGCCGCTAGACCATTGAAGGAATGGAGAGTCATTGGTGGGGAGAGAGAGAATTTGGGGGGGGGGGGGGGGGGGGGGGGCGCGCTATGTCTCCTTCTCATGCTGGTAGGCCGCCTGTTGGTGGCGGTTCTGATCAGCCTGCGGCTCACACACAGCCCAGGCTTCCTGGGCCAAATCGCGGCCCAGGTGGAGAAGGGGGGAGGACCACGCCTCCTCCCCTAGCCTGGCCCAATTTGGAGTCGAGTACTATCGGGCCCATGCTGGACCCTGCATCGACCCACACCCCTCATTCTGCTGCTTATTCGTCCGCTGATGGTAAGGAAGATAGCTCGACGGAGGATCTGAGTCGAGCTCTTGTTCCTATGGAGGTTGAGGAGGCTTAGGATGCTCTTTTGGGGATTTATTAGCCTCTTGCTTGTGTTGAGAGCCGACCCGTGGAGAGAGTTCCTAGTATTGAGTCTCCGAACCGACTCGCTCTTATGGACGAGTGGCGGTCTAGGGAGGCATTCACGTCGGATGCTCCTCTCAACCCTGCTCCACTTATTCATGTTACGTGCACTGCTACTACTTTCGTTGCTCAGGGTGTTCAGGCTACTCTGGGCTCTCAGGGTACTCGTGGGGGTCCGCAAAGACCGTGGGGGTCCGCAATAGTTCTTCAGTTTCCCATGATAGGATGCTGGAATGTGAGGGGGTTTAATAACCCCAACACTATCAGTGTTGTGTGTCGCTGGATCTCTTCTAGTCGTTTGAGTCTAGTTGGCTTGGTTGAGACCAAGACCACCCTGCGTTTGTTGAGTCCGCTGTTACTCGCTGTGCTGAGGGGTGCCAGTTTCTGATCAGTGGGGTGCGACCCCGTGGTGTCGCATCATTGTTTTATGGGATGCAACTTTCTACCGTGTAGTGAGAGTACAAGGTGGAGAACAGTATCTCACCTGCCGAGTTTCTGATATTCGAGGTGATGTGGACTTCACTGCTACATTTGTCTACGGCTTTAACGAGCCTGGACAGCATCGGGAGCTATGGAGGTATATTCGAGGAGCCAACGTGGGTCTTCAGGGGGAGCCTTGGATACTCCTTGGGGACTTTAACACTATCCTCAGTCCGAGTGACAAGAGAGGTGGTTAGGACTCTTGGCCTGGCCACATGGATGACTTGAGAGACTGTGTTCATGATTCTGAGCTCACAGTTCTATTGTTCTATGGGCTACGTTACATGTGGTCCAATGGGTTAGATGGGGATGCTCTCATTCTGAAGCGTCTCGACTGGTGCGCGGTGAGCGAGGGCTGGCTTCGCACTTTTTCTTCCTCATCTACTGAGTTCCTTCCACGGGAATTATGTTCAGACCATTGTCCCTTTCTAGTTAGAGGCCTTGGAAAGTGCCACACATCGCTGCTCCCTTTCAAGTTCTTTAACTTTTGGGATAACCATGACAAATTTCTACCTACTGTGAGGAGGGTTTACGAGACTAGCATTGAGGGCACGCCTATGTTTCAGCTCACTCAGAAGCTGAAGAGGCTGAAGGGTGAGTTGAAGGCCCTCAATGCTAGACATTATAGCCACATATCGGCTCGGGTTGTGGCGGCTAGGGATGCTTGGACGAAGGTGCAGCGGGCTTTAGATGATGGGCCCGAGAGTATGTTACTTCATGAGGAGAAGTGTCGTCTGTCTCAGGAGTACTCGCGGTTGTGTAGGGATGAGGAGGCTTTCTATCGTCAGAAGTCTCGCATCCAGTGGCTCTCTTTGGGAGATCAGGGCACCCGATTTTTCCATAAGTCTGTCATGCATCGGTACGCTAGGAGCCGGATCTCTTCTATCATTCGTGCTGATGGCAGGAGGACGTATGAGGACAGTGAGATTTTTGAGGCAGGAGTCACCTCTTTTGAGACTTATTGACAGAGTCGGGTGGACCGCTTCGTGAGGATATTTCGGAGCTCTTTTAGACCCATCTTTCTGAGGATCAGGCTTATCTGCTATCTGTTTCGGTTACTGATGTTGAGGTGAGAGATGCACTATTCTCCACTGGTGATGATAGAGTGCCTGGCCCTGATGGTTATACCTCCCTTTTTTTTAAGCAGGCTTGGGATGTGGTGGCGGGTGATGTTGTTCGGGATGTCCGATCATTCTTTCAGTCAGGGTGCATGCTTGGCGCTCTGAACCCCGCTTGTATCAGCTTGATCCCAAAGGTGGAGAATCCCTCCACTTTCGCCGACTTTCGCCCGATCTCCTGTTGCAATGTGATCTGTAAGTGCATCACTAAGATCATTCCAAACAGGCGGAAGGGGGTTTTTCCTTACCTCATTGATGACTCACATTTTGCTTTCGTTCCTGGGTGGAGGATATCTGATTGCATTATGTTGGCTCATGAGCTTCTGCGCCACTATCACCTTCTGACGCTTACGCCTCAATGAGCTCTGAAGGTTGATCTTCGCAAGGCTTTTGACATGGTGCGCTGGGAATTCATTCTTACTGCTATGCGCTGTATGGGTATACCTGAAGTCATGATTTGGTGGGTGAGGGAGTGTCTTTCCACAGCCAGATTTTCAGTCACCATTAACGGCGAGCTTCATGGTTTTTTCGGCACGAGCAGGGGCATCAGGCCGAGGGTTCCTCTTTCTCCCTACCTCTTTGTTATTGCCATGGAGTGCTTACGGGGTTTGCTTCGCCGTGCATCTTCTGATCCGTGGTTTCTCTTTCATCCTCGTTGCCAGAGTACCAGCCTTTCTCACTTGTGCTTTGCTGATGACCTTGTGATTTTTAGTGAGGCTGATAAGGACAGTTTGTTAGTTATTTGTGAGACTTTAGATCATTCTGCTGCACTGTCGGGGTTGTCCTTGAATGCAGCAAAGAGCACCGTCTTCATTACTGGGGTCGACTTGGAGCTTCAGCAAACTCTCCTTGATATTTTGGGATTCCGGTTGGGTCAGTGCCCCGTTAGGTATTTGGGGATGCCGCTCATCACGACGAGGCTTCGGTTCATCGATTGTAGGCCTCTTTTAGATTGCATCCTTGCTCGCATCTAGCTTTGGACATCTCGTGCTTTATCTTATGCCGGGCGCTTGCCGCTTATTAAATCGGTCATGTTTTGTATTCAGGTCTTCTGGTCATCTGTCTTCATTCTCCCGAAGCTGATGATCAATAAGATTGAGTCGACTCTGACAACCTCTCTCTGGAAGGGCACTTCTCGGGGCCCGGGTGGGACCAAGATCTCCTGGGGGCATCTCTATTTCCCTCACAGGGAGGACGGTCTCAGGGTTCGGCGTCTGCATGAGTGGAACCAGGCTTCTCTCATGAAGCATATTTGGGTTCTACTCACCGATCGTGACTCTCTCTGGCCTCGGTGGATTCATGCCAACTGACTCAAGGAGAAGTCCTTCTGGGATATTCAGCCGAGAGGTTCGATTTCATGGTCTTAGAGGAGCATTCTTGGTGTTCGATAGCTTTGTGCTGGGGCTTTTCGACATATCATTGGTGATGGCCAGGACACTACTTTGTGGTCAAATTACTGGCTGCCGTGTGGACGTCTGGAGGGGCGATTTACTTTTTGCCTCCTCCATTCCACTGGTCATCGTTTGGGCTCTCGAGTTTCAGATATTATTGAGGGTGATCAATGGCGTTTCCCGCGGGATATTGAAGAGCTGCTTCCTATCTGGGATTCTGTTGACTTCAGGCCCCAACCGGGGGCAGCTGACAGTGTACGATGGATAAGGGAACCATCTGGGGTCTTCACCACTGGATCGGCATGGGAGATGATCCGCAGTCGGAGGGAGGAGGACTCCATCCATCATCTCCTTTGTTTTCAGCTTCACATCCCGAGGCACTCCTTCATTTTGTGGCTTGCCTCCCGTGAGCGACTATGGACATTTGAAAGACTGCTAAGACATTGTGCACAGGATGTACGGGCTACTTGCATGTTGTGCCGGTTAGATGTTGAGTCACATGACCATCTCTTCTTTACGTGCAGCTACTCTGCTACTATTTGGTCAGGGGTGTCCTCTCGTACCTCTTTTTCCTGGCCGACACTTCCATGGCGTAAGCTGGTTCAGTGGGCTGCTACTAAGCTCCGTGGCTGCGGGGTGGATCGGATCCTTGCCCACCTTTGTTTCTCCGCAACGGTTTACATCCTTTGGTATGAGCGTAACCTGAGGATTCATCGCTCCCAGTTCAGGCCTTCGACAGTCATCACTGAGGAGATCATAGGATTGGTCCGCAGCCGTCTTTTTGCTGCTCCTACGCTTAATGGTGCCCATCTCCACTTGCAGCTGCTGCAGGAGTGGGGGATTGAGCATTAGCTTTGATTGCTTTCATTTGCTTATTATCTTTGTTTGGTCATGTTGACCGTTGATACTTCTTACTTTGTTTCTTTCTTTGATTGATTCTTTGATGTAGGCCTTTTGGCCTTGGCTTGGGGTATGCCTCTCGTAGACTTGTACATATATTTTTGATCATATATGGTATTTATCACTGATTTACCAAAAATAAAAAATAAAAAACCATGTAAAAACACATTTTTAACGTTAAGTTGGTGAATGGACCAAGAGTTGGTTACAACGAGGGCAAGTATAAACCGAATGGTAGTGGGTTTCACAATTGGACTAAAAGTTTCAAAATAGTCAAGACCTTCTTGTTTATGAAATCCTTGTGCAACAAGTCAGGCCTTAAAATGATCAATTGAACCATCCGGCTTATATTTGACCTTATATTTCCAAGTGATATCAACCACATTTTGAGAAGGTGGTGGAGGGACAAGGTCCCATGCCTAGTTTTTGAGAAGTGCATTAAATTCCTCAGCCATGGCCTCTTGCCACTGAGGGTTTTTAGCAGCTTGTGAGAAACAAGTGGGTTCCCAGACCATCACAACAAAACTAAGGGAAATGATATGCTTGGACTTACGAATACCATCCTTAAGATGTTTATGCATGGGATGCATGTTTGTAATTAAGACTGGCGATTCAGAAGTGGATGGAGGCATGGAAGGACCATCCGAGCGGGTTCGTGGTAGAGAGTGAGGGATAGTAGAGGAGACACCCCCTAGGTCCGTACTAGGTGGATTAACTGCTGTATGGTCCACATTGTTAGTGACAATGGGAGCCATTAAAGTGGGATAAGTGATAATTTGGTCAACACCCATGGCACAAGAGGCAGACCGTGGCTTACGGTTAGCTACCAAGGGAGCAAAGGAAACGTGGTGCTCTGGCATGGGTGCACAAGGCAAAGTGGGAATAGGGAAGGGGACCTGTATTAGAGGACTAACCATCAGCGCTGTGCAACTAGAGACTAAGTCCTGATAGGGAAATAAATGCTCAACAAAATGGATATGGCGACTCACATGTACACGACCCGTAGCAGGGTTCAAACATCGATAACCCTTATATTGACCCACATATTCTAGAAAGACACATGGTGTGGATTGGGGGGCTAATTTATGAGCTGTACTGGATGTGATGTTAGGATAGCATGCACATCCAAAGACCCAAAAGAGTGGGTAATCAGGCGCAATTTTGAAAATTTTTTCAAAGGGAGACAAATTTTGTAAAACTGGGGTTGGCAATCGGTTTATAATGAAGCATGCCGTACAAGCAGTATCAACTTAAAATTTGAATGGAAGACGCGCCTGAAAGAGAAGGGCCTGCACCATTTCACTTATATGTTGATGCTTGCATTCCGCCAACCCATTTTGTTGTGGAATATCGGGAAAGGAATGACGAAAGTGGATGACGTGGATGCGACAAAGGGCAGACATGCGCCGATTATCAAGCTCATGGCCTCCATCACTTTGAAAACATTTTGATCTTAGTGTTAAATTGATTTTCTACAAAAGCTTTAAAGTCAGAGAAAATAGAATATACTTCGTCTTTTCGTTGCATCGAATAACTCCAAGTAAAGCGTGAATAATCATCAATAAATAGCGCGTAATAATGAAAAACAGAATTAGACTTAATAGGACATTGTCAAACATCCGAATGTATTAACTATAAGGGTGCTGTAGAAATATGCATGGCACAAGAAAACGGTAAACAACCTGACTCTCCTAAACAACATGCATGACAATGTTTTATTGCATTGGAACTGGAACTAGACTGAAGTAAACAATGAGTTCTTAAAACATCAAAAATTGAATTGCCCCAAATGACCTGAGCGCTTGTGCCATAGTTCAGCTGGAACCTTCTATGCGATGAGTCAAGTGATGTGTGGAGAGAAGCCATAGAGAGGGCCATTACTATATATCCTGAGAAGGGGCATCCCTGTGGCCTTGTGCTTGACACAAAAGGAAGATGAGTCAAATTCAATGACACAGTTATTGTAACGGCACAACTGTTTAACAAATAAGAGGTTGTAAGTGAGACTACGAACCAACCACACATTAGAAAGTGATAAATCTTTTGTGGCTGTACAAACTTTAGATGATCCGACATATGTCATAAGTAAAAGGTTACCAATGCCAACTTGAATAGATTTGGAACCATTGTAAAGCCAAAGTTTTTTAAAATACCTGAGTTGGAAGTCATGTGATTAGATGCCGTCAAGTCAGGGTGCCATGTAGTATCAACATAGTCATTCATATACATGGCCAAGAGGGAATGAGAGAGATAAGTGTCAACATATCGACAGGGGCAGAGAGAAGCAGCATATGACCTGTTTGATGACAAATCTGACAAACTAAATGCCTGGCTCCGAGTATACCACTGTGAAACTGACGACAAGCTGTACCTACATTTTTTACCCAAGTTTGTTAGTGAGAGGGTAGTGCACCAGTGTTGACCGAACCTATACCCGGCGGCAGCTGCTATGGGCCGTGACCTCCTATATGTCCTCCATTTTTCCCATGGCTGTTGTAGTTGTGTCCACGTCTCTTATGACCACGCCCATTACTTATGGAATCAAAAGATGTATTCGATGCGGCAAAAGCATGGCCATGATCAATGGTAGAGCGCATCTGAATCCGAGATAGGGCCACTTCTTCATCTAATAGGGTGGTCTCAAGTTATTCAAATGTAAGGCTACAAGAAGAGTTCCTAGTGAAGGTATTAAAAGGTGCATACTCTAGTGTAGGCCAAAAAGGCCATAGTGCATTAATTCTCGATTTGAGACTGGAGAATTTATGGCTGCAAGGTCATCAGCTATAATCTTTAATTCAGTAAGATAAGCTGTCATGGTTTTATTGTCTTTACGCAAGGTAACCAGTTGAGATCGGAGGTCAAATTCTTTGGCAAAAGAGTGATCACGGAAACGTTTAGCAAGAGCGTCCCACATACCTTTGGAAGTGGGGTGATGAATGGTATCGTTGAGAAAGGGACGAGCCAATGAAGCCGATAAACAAGCCCTAATGGTTTGGTCAATGCAGGACCAGTTAAGGTAGTCAGGGTTAGATGTAAAGGTACTTGTTGGTGTTTGAAGTTTAGTCGGGGGACAGGGGAGAGAACCATTGACAAACCCCATAAGTTGATGGGCACATGAGAGCATAGAGACTTGTTCCCGCCAGGTGTTATATTCAGTTGGAGATTCAAGTTTAACAATAACAAGGTTTGTAATTGAGGAAGTGGGGAGGGGAGCCGTGGGAAAAGGTAGGGGATCCCGGAAAGAGGTGTGGAAAGGGGATTGGGGAAACTATTTTGGGGACTGGTGAGGGAATTCATATTAGCAATATTTGGAATCATGGATGATGAACCAGAGTATCCACCAGTAGAATTTGAGGGGGCACATGACGTTCCATAGGAGGGACTGGAGAACATGGGGGCTGAGTGCGAATGAGAGAGAGACTCGAGTTGGGGGGTGGTGGCAGCCGGCTAACCGTTGGTCGAGATAAGTCGGCAGCCAGGGAAGAGGCAAAG
Source organism: Simmondsia chinensis (assembly GCA_018398585.1). NCBI lineage: Eukaryota > Viridiplantae > Streptophyta > Magnoliopsida > Caryophyllales > Simmondsiaceae > Simmondsia > Simmondsia chinensis. The sequence goes on along the minus strand of JAGTTD010000017.1, from coordinate 3,754,057 downwards.
GGGTTGCAAGACGAAGAAGAGGGAGGGGAGGAGGTGGTTGGTGCAGCCATGGATTCCCAATCAAAAACTAAGGGTTAATACACTAGCCCAGAGGCGGTGGCCACCAGTGACGAGGGAAGAGAGAAGCCGGCGGTTGGGGGTTTTCTCCTTTTCTTTTTTGTGGTTGATGGCTGGTGTGGGAGGAGGAGAGGGGAAATGGCCGGCACTTTGGGAGAGAGAATGTTAGAATTAGGTATGCTCTGATACCATGTGAGAGGAAGGTTTAGGAGCATACCCCAATAGGGTTGCTAAGCATTATACATATAGAGTAACAAAGGTATAGAAGAGTACATAAAAGCCCTTAGAGCTAGATAAATATACAATATATAAATCAATCGGGGTTATTCTACTAATAGTTTCATTAACTCAGTTATGATAATAACCCTTTGGGTGTCATTAAAACACTTAAAAATACTATATGAATTAAATTGACATAACTAAAAATATCAAATTAAATTTATATTATTGATAAATTAAAAAACAATATACAATAAGGTAATAGGATAAATAACCCATGTATGGAAGAAAACTATACGCAAACAATTGTGTACACAAATATGTGGTAGAAATACGGATGGCAATTGGGCGGGTCAAACCCGCTACCCATGGGTACCCGCCCCGTTTTGGGTGGGTAAGGGTATAAGTGGGGCGAATAACGGATAAGGGTTTCGTGTACTCGCCATGGGAATGGGGCTGGTGCAGGTATAGTGTTGTACCCGCCCTACACCATAGCCGCTCCACCCCACCTCATACCCACCACACCCGCTCCATTTTATGCATATTTAACTTTCAAATCAAAAAATGTGTGCTTAAATTTCAAAACCTATATTTTTTTATCAATGTTATAAAAAAATACAAGTGGATCTTTAAAAATAGTATGAAATAATTAATAAGAGCGGGTATACATAATCGTTTTCTACACACATAAGGGCAAGTACGGGGCAGATAATGCATACCCGCTTGATACTCATGGGCAATGGGGTGAGTACGGGTATGGATTTGTATCCGTTGGGCGGGTATGGGTACCCACATCATACCCGTGGCAAGTAATAGGGCAGATATGGGTATGGATTTTAGTAGCGGGAACAAGTAAGGAGTAGGCACCTCACGTACCCGCCTCGCCCCATTGCCATCCTTAGGGAGATTTAAGTGAATTCTAAGAAGATAATATCAAATATTCCCTTTTTTCTGTGATTCAAGGATATTTTGTTAAGATATTATATTATCTCAATATTAATATTAATTGATACGATTAGGATTTAATTTGGGTGGCATATGATTTATATTGGATTACCTAAATAAGTCTGATTTGATTTGATATTTTGAATCAAATTAGATTTAGGTAACTCTTTATAAATAAGGGTTAGGTTTAGGATAGAGAGGTGTGGAAAAAGAGAGGAAAAGATGTAGAGAATAACGGTTTTGTAAAAGGGTGCCCTGGAGCCACTCAGGCAGGGGGAGAGTGAGCAGTTTAATTGAGATGTACTTGATGACTGAGAGTTGGTGAGAGTTTATAGCTTCCTCTATCCAAAGTTATGTTTTGATAGGGTTGGTGGCTCCCCGTACAGAAGCTACGTTTTGAGAGGGTATGTGGCTCGCCGTACAAAAGCTACATTGAAGTGAGTTGGTAGCTCGTAGTGCTCAAGCAACAATTTAAGAAAGTTGCTAGCTCACCGTGCAGCAGCTACATTATTGGAGGGTTAGTGACTAGCCGTGTAGTAGTTACGTTTTGAGAGAGTTGGTGACTTATTGTGCAGCAGTCATATCAATTATCGATGATTGAAGATTGATGATTGTAAATGGGATTGGGGCTTTCAATTAGAGATTGTAATCCTTAATTTTATAGTGATTTGAGGCACTCGTTGGGTCCCGTGGTTTTTTCACCCTGGTTGAGAGAGGGTTTCCATGTAAATACTGGTGTGTTGATTTTTGTTGAGTTTTCGCTTCCTTTTGTGCTTGATTGTGTAAATTTTCCCAACATATTTTACTCCTTGTATTGATTACTTAAATAAATTATTTATCATTTAACTTCTTGATAAATTATAGAAAAGTTGAGAGCAAATCTAGATCGATCAATCGAGATCACAAGCAAATATGGCTACAGGGCAGTAAACGGCTTCCCCGTTGTATGTATTTTGTATATATATTGGTAGGTTTAAGCTCCAATAATGGAGCTGTTTGCATAGAAAGGGGAGAAGACATAGATAGGGTTTTCATCACATGCCTAGCCCTAACTAACTCCTTACTATATAGAGTGAAAATATTGAAAATATCTATAAAAAATATCTACTGTTGATGTGGCAATGGTAGTGCCATTTGCTGCTGGGAGAAGAGAGGTAGACGGTCTTGGCAGTAAGCTTGGTGGCTAAGATCCAAGAGAACGCAAGGAAGCCGCTAAGGCATTGTTTGAAAGAGGAGGATTTGGCGGGATGCTTGGCGGGTGCGGTAGCTCCAGTTTTGTATTAATGCTGCCCCCTTGAGTTGATTCTTGTCCTCGAGGATCCAATTTCAAGAAGCGGAGTTGAAAGTCATGGAGGTACTCCCAAGTAGCATCAACAGCACTCTAGCCAACCCACTGAACTAAAACTTGAGTTGCAGCAATTCGACCATTCAGCGATCTAAAATGGTAGCGGGTTGAGGAGGGGACATAGCTGGTGGCCATGTATCCAGTAGTGGGGTACTGGTGGCAGGAATGGAGATACATCGCTTGAGTAGAGAGACGTGAACTGTATGGTGTATGGCAGAGTGGGCAGGTAGATCAAGTCGGTAAGCCACCAAGCCTACTTGATCTAAAATGCGGTAAGGACCATAATAGCGCGGCGCCAACTTATGGAAATGCCTGGTCTCAATGCTTTCTTAGTGGTAGGGCTGCAGATTGAGCCATACATAGTCGCCTATCTGAAATTGTCTTTCGGTGCAATGTCGATCATCTATCTACTCCATTCGGTTTAGCGCATGAAAGAGATCGTGGCGTTGACGGCTGATAATCTCTTCACGAGTTGTTAAACTTTGATCAACAACATCTACGGAGGGTTCTCCTAGTAAGTAAGGGAGACGAATCGAGGGAGTGACCATAGAGAAGTTTGAATGGTGAAGATTGGGCAGAAGATTGGAAAGTGGTGTTGTACCACCATTCCACCAAAGGAAGCCATCTAGTCCACTGTCGTGGTTGTTCACTGACCATGCACTGTAAGTAGGTCTCCAAACAGCAATTGAGGACCTCCATTTTCCCATCGGACTAAGGGTGATAGGACAATGAAAATTGAGATAGGTACCCCAGCAGGAGAAGAGTTCTGGCCAAAAGATGCTGGTGAGGACTGGGTCTCTGTCACTTATGATAGTTTTTGGAAGGCCGTGAAGGCTGTAAATCTAATCCAAAAATATGTGCGCAGCGCTGATAGCCGTATACGGATGGGCAAGGGACATAAAGTGAGCATATTTGGTAAGATGATCAACCACCACCATAATAAGCGAGTGAGCCTTCGAAGGGGGCAAACCTTCAATGAGGTCCAATGATATACTGTTCCAAGCAAAAGTGGGAATCGAAATAGGTTGGAGGAGGCCTGCTAGCGCCATGGTTTTGTACTTGTTCCGCTGACAAATGGTGCATTAGTGGATATAAGTCATGATATCCCGGCAAAGACCTTTCCAATAGAACATTAGCCTAATACGGCGGTGCATAGCATCAATACCGGAATATGCCTCTTGAGCAGAATCGTGGAGCTCAAGAAGGATATCCTGATGGAGAATGGCATCATTACCAGCAATGAGTCTACTGTTGTATCACAGATGACCTTGGCGCCATGAGTACCGGGGGTGAGAAAGAGGTTCTTCCATCTTATCGGAGGCGATACCGGACAGTCCAATATCCTAATTTCAAGAGTCAATCTATCTTTGAAGAATATCAGAAGATAGCGCCATACATAAGACCTTTATTCCCAAAAGGTGAGAGAGAGTGTCAGATGCTCAGTTTTCAGTCCCCTTCTTGCAAGCTATGTCATAATCAAGACCAATTAGGTGAGAGAGCCTCAAGTATGGAAGAGTGGACGTCAATGCTGCTCAAGAAGAAATTTCAGACTCTGCTGATTGGTGCGAATGATGAAATGGCGACCAGTCACATACTGTTCCCATTTCTCCACAGCAAAGGCCAGTACAAGTAATTCTTGCTCATAAACAGACATACCCTGATGGCCGGGTGCAAGAATACGACTAATAAAGGCTAAAGGCCGAATGTCTCGCATAAGGATGGCACCAATTCCAATACCAGAGGCATCTGTTTTGATAATGAAGGTTTTGATAAAGTTGGGAAGTGCGAGTACGGGTGCTAAATTTAAGGCGTTCTGTAGACAATTGAAGGCAAGCTCGTCATCAGGGTTCCAGAAGAAGTTATCCTGTCAAACAAGATCTGTTAGCAGACGGGCAATGGTGCCATACTTAGCGATAAGCCGACGATAACAACTGGATATGCCCAAGAATCCGCGAAGCTGCTTCAAGGTTTGGGGACGTGGATAGTTGGCGGCAGCATCAATTTTTCATGGGTCGACGGAAACCCCATTATCGGAGACAAAATGACCAAAATATTCGATACGTTGAGTACCAAATGTGCATTTGGCACGATTGGTGGTTAGTCGATTGGCGCAGAGAATGTTCAGAACTACCCAAAGATGAGAGACATGAGCAGACCAAGTTCAGCTATATACGAGAATGTCATCGAAAAAAACGAGGACAAATTTTCAAAGATACGACCGAAAGATGTCGTTCATAAGCTTGTAGAAAGCAGATGGAGCATTCGACAATCCAAAAGGTCTCACGATTAATTCATAGTGGCCTGAGTGCATACGGAAAGCCGTTTTAGGAATGTCCTGATCTGCCATCCAGATTTGCCAATATCCAAATTTATGGTCCAACTTTGAGGAGTAGGAGGCACCCCCCAATTCATCAAGAAATTCTTCGACAATAGGTACAGGGAACTTATCCTTAATAGTCATTTTTTTAAGGGCCCTATAGTGAACACATAGGCACCAAGTACCGTCCTTCTTCTTGACTTGCACCACAAGGGAAGCGAAAGATGAGGTGTTTTTCTATACGACGCCAGCTCTGTGTATTTCCTTGATTTGAGAATCAATGATGTCCTTCTGAAAAAGAGGGTAGTGATAAGGTCAGATGTCGATGGGGTTCCTGCCATATTTTAGAGGAATCCGAAGATCGAAGAGTGGACGAGATGGTGGGAGGCCCATGGTGGCGGTAAAAACATCTTCATAGCTGTCAAGAAAGTTTTGTAATGCGGGTGGTATAAATTCATCAGGTGGATCCATGTGTATGGAGAACAAGGAAGGCGAGTTGGGAGCAGTAGTGACTGATACAGCAAAGAAGGCAGCTGTCATAGTAAGAGAGAAGACAACTGGCTATCGTTACCAGCTTTCAAGGATGACGAACGACTTCCGTGAAGCGTATAACGGCGTCCATGGAGTGTAAACTCCATCAATAATTCAGAAAAATCCCATGTAACCTTGCCAAGAGTGTGCAATCACTATACTCCCAAAACCATGTCGTAACCGGATAAGAGGATAAGCAGCATATCAAAAGTGAATGGCTAGTCAAGTTGGCGCCAAGAGAAGTTGTGACATATATCGGCATAGAACCCTTGCTTGCCATCTGGTACAGTGAGCGTGGGCTGAATGGTGGAATCTATCGAATATCCCAGCAGTGGTGCAAGATTGGCGTCTAGAAAGTTGTGGTTGCTGCCACTATCAAGAAGGATACTTAGGGAGCGCTTACAGCACTGTCCCCTGACCCGCATGGTTTGGCATTGGGTGAGTCCTTCTAATGCATGCATAGAGATGTAGGGGTCTGAAACCGGATCTAGGTCAGGATCAATAACTGGCGCCATTGAATCCGCTAAAGGTTCTATGTCTTTCACCTCCAACGAGAACACTCTGGTGCGATTGCGTATGGAGCATTGTTGTCCTAGCGTAAAACGCTCTCGATAATGGAAACAGAGATTCCGAGTATGGAGATCATCGAGTTCGGTCGGTGTTAACTCAATTGGCCTCGAGATGGAGGCCGGGGTGTACTGCCAGTTTGCAGTAATAGCCGTTGGGGAGATATTCTCTCGAGGTAAGAGCAATTGCACTCTTGCTACTTAGCCAATACTAGAGCGTCATGCATCGTTTGGGGCTTAAATATGAGAACACCTCCTAATATGTCTTCACGCAAACTGCCCAATAGTACACTAACCTTCTGTTCTTCCCTTAACCCACACTTATTCACTAACAACTCGAATTTGCTCAAGTACTTGCCAACACCTCCCATTTGCGAAGTTTCATGAGCTCCATGAGAGAGTTATCAGCTGATTCTATGAACCTAGCTCGAATTCGCGGGGCATAGACATCCCAAGGGACTATTACATCCTAAGGTCATGATTCATCAAAAGAATCATGCCATTCCTGAGGATCCCCCTTTAATGCTACATTCGCTAACATTACTTTCAAGTCATCCAACATTCTCTCTATGAAGAAGTAGCTCTCTCAATGGTGCAACCAACCATCCACACCACGACTACTAAGGACCTATTTGGGATTGATTGTTCTGGGAAAATAAGTGTTTTTTTCCTTAAAAAAGTATTTTTCTATAATTTGGAGGGTGTTTGGAAAACATCAAAAAGCGATGTTTATTAAAAGCAAAAGCTATTTTTCTGCTTATAAGCAGAAGCAGAAATTTGGTGCTTTTGATTATAAGCAAAAGTACAATAAAAAACTTAAAATTTTTAAGACAAAAATACCCCTACACAAATCAGAATTACATCATATCCTATCATCTTTCAAAACCCTAACCTTCTACCTAACCAATTTGGTCCTTTTCGGAAATTTAACCAAAAAAAAAGCATTTTTCTTAAACATTGGCCAAGCGCTAATAATAATAAAATAAGCGCTTCTAACTGGTTGAGCCAAACACAAACTGCATTTTTAAAATAGCACTTTTCACATAAGTGCTTTTGAAAAAAGCAGTTTTTTCACAGAAATCCCTAACATGCCCTAAATCTAGAAAATTCAGTCTTAGTGAATCAAGTAAGAGCTTAATAATTACCTCTCACATTAGTTGGGAATACCGTTCCGGCATCACTGGAGCGAGGAGATGGTGGGGTTCTATGGGCGGGAATTGGTAGTTGGACTCGATCATTCACCAGGTGAGCTCATCCTGCAACCTACACTAAGATTCCATTAACGACCTCGCAAAGCTCTTCCCAGAGATCATTGAACAACCTCTCTAGTGCGGTGTGACGTTGATCATTGGATTCTTCGATCTCCCACTAGGTTACTTGCGATCGGGTTCCTTCTGCCATGGCCGTCACCGATCAGCACCAAAAATTCGAGCCGAGGAAGGACTGTTCGGATACCAATTGATAGCAAATCTAGCTCAACCAATCGAGATCACAAGCAAATATGGCTATGGAGAAGTAAATGGCTGCCCTGTTGTATGTATTATATATATATATATTTGTAGGTTTAAGCTCTAATAATGGAGGTTTCTACATAGAAAGGGGAGATGACATAGATAGGGTTTTGGGGGAGAAGATTAAAGAGGCACATATTCATCACATGCCTAACCCTAATTAACTCCTTACTATATATAGTGAAAATATCTAAAATATCTAGCAAAATATTTACTGTTGATGTGGAAATGGTGGAGTGATGTTTGCTGTTGGAAGAAGAGAGGAAAAGGTCTTGGCGACTGAGATCTAGGCGGAAGCAAGGAAGGCGCCAAGGCATTGTTTGAAGGAGGAGGATTTAGTGGGATGCTTGGCAGGTGCAGTAGCACTATGTTTGTATCAAAAGTCAGTTATCTTTTGCCTCCAAAATAGAAGACCCTCATCACTTTTAAAATCATTCACCTTATTCCTCACTTTTAAAAAATCCAACACTTTAGTGCAATCCATTAAGTTGGCCCTTCCCAATCAATCGGTGGAGTCTCTACTGCTCCCATGGTCCAGCACTGCACCCGATCGATTGAACATTCCCCCGATCGACCGGCCTGCTCACGACGAGACTTATGACTAAATTATATAAATTTGAAGCATATTCCTAACAAACCTCCACCTTGCCTCAAATTTACACATAAGCAAAATTTCTCCACCTACTCAGCACCCCTCACACGGGGTTATCTAAACAAAACAGAAAACCTAATTGAGTCCGAGCAATGCTTGAACTTCCTGTTAGGTAGCAACTGGGTGAATATATCTGTGAGGTTAACAGCAATACCAAGCTTCTGCTTCTCTTAATTAGCTCTTGACACATCTTCTAAAACAACCACCTGCTGCTGAACTGTGTTACTTAACTAAAACTGAACTCCCTCCGGCTTATTCACCTGACCTAAATCACGAACAACGGATGACGCCTTCTATGGACTCAATAATGAAGACTCATCAAATGTGACATCTCTACTTCTCAGGAATTGCTTAAAGTGAACTCTTTTCTGCTTCCCATAAATGTCGTGTTCACAAGATTTCAGTCGTGTAGACTGACCACACAACGAGCCCCTTTTACTGAGCTCAGACAGACCCTTATCACCTGAATGATCCAACCTCGTGCCCTATGACTTTGTGATACCTTGTTCTGTCAACAATGATGATGAAGATATTTTAACTGATCTTGGAACTATGGAACCAACAAGTTCATATAATGCTCCTGCCCTTCTACCTTTAATCACAACTAAAGTACCCTTAATGACCTTCATAACTCCATCTTTAGCTGTGTAACTATACCCATGTGACTCAAGAGTACCTAAAGAGATAAGAATCTTCTTCAAATTAGGAATGTGACGAACATCGTTCAAAGTCCTGATAGTGCCAGCGAACATCTTAATACGAATTGTTCCTATACCTAAAACTCTGCATGTAGTATCATGGCCCATCAAAGCAACTCCACCTTGAATTAACTCGTACCTGGAAAACCAATCTCGATGAGGACAAACATGATAGGAGGAACCCGAATCCAAAATTCAAGTATCTCTAAGACTGGAAAGAGGTTTAAACATAGACAGTATATCACCATCATTCTCATTTTCAACTACAACACTAGCAGCTGCGGATCGTTGGTCAGACTTGTTATCTGCTTCTAGTTTCCTCTTAAGCTTGTAACAGTCTCTCTTAATATGCCATTTCTTATGACAGTAATTACAAGATAGATCTTGATGTCTAGGCTTAGACTTGTTTCCACTATGATCATATTCTTTAGACTCGGTTCTCCCTCTCACAAATAAACCACTACCTGAGTTCTGAACAGAGTTAGACAACTCCTTATCTACTCTTTCGTTACTCAGTAGGTTTTTCTTAACCTCATCTACTGTGATAGTTGACCTACCACCATAAATCATGCTTTCTACGAAGCCTCTAAGAGGTAGAGAGTGAACGTAACAATAAAATTACTTGATCTTCATCCTTAGGAGCATCATCAAGCTCCTTTAATTCTTGAATTAACGAATTAAATTCATTAACATGATTTTTAAGTGACGTACCTTCCGACATACGAAACGTGAACAACCGACGCTTAACTGCAAGTTTGTTGGAGACGGACTTGAAATTAAACATTACTTGCAATTTCTCCCGTAACTCCTTAGTGGTATTCGCATCCAGAACTTCTGTCAAAACGTCATCGGTAAGACACAACTGAATTTCCGTAAGGGTCCTTTCGTCTAACTCCTCCCACTATGCTTTGGATAAACTCTCAGGTTGCTTCTCTTTCCCGTCTAAAGCTTTCTTCAAGCCATTATGAGTCAAGACATGCTTAACGCAAACTTGCCATAAACTAAAACTACCTTGACCACCAAACTTCTCAACTTTATATTTAACTGCAGACGTCATAGTACCAAATCCAACAAACACGGGCTCTGGTACCAATTTGTTAGTAAAACTGGAACAAACTTGATATACTCTAATATCAATTTATTAGAAATCTGGTCAAATCTGATATGCTATAATACCAATTTGTAAAGGAAGTAATATCTTCCTAATGCGGAACTTTACACCCCACGAATAGAATTCGATTCAAATATTATAACTCATACAAGAGAAGTAAATGATAGGATAAAAGATAATAAACGAAGGAGATAATGATTTACGTGAAAAACCCTCTTCATTCAAGAGGAAAAAACCACGGGCGGAGATGGCGATCTTTACTGAGTATGAATAATATAATAATTACAATGACACTTCCTGTGAACGAGATCTATGGAGAATTACTAATTCACTCTCTCTAAACTCTCGTAACGCTCTCAAATCAATGATGACGGCGGATCTCTTTGATTTTGGATTAGATCACCTAAAACTGAAACCCTCAAGGTCTATTTATACTGAGCGAATTAGGTCAGGCATATTTGGGCTCCCGATCGATCGGTATCGATCGGCGGAATCTCTGCTGCTCCCATGCTCCAACGCTGCACCCGATGGATCGGACATTCCCCCGATCAATCGGCTTACTCAGGGCGAGACTTATAACTAAATTATATAAATTTGAGACATATTCCTAACAAGTAGTTTTATAAGTTTTCCAAGGCTCTATTAATAAGGGATATCTTTTGCTCCTATATGAATGTAGCTTGTTACATACCCACAGAAGTCAGTGTTTGTTGCTTTATTGCTCTATAAGGATCATATTGATATTGGTTCTAATAATTTATCTGAGATGAACCTCTTAAAGCTTGACCTCCAAAATTTCTTTTGTGTCATAGACTTGGGCACTATGAAGTATTTTCTTGGGTTAGCGTTAGCTTGAAGCAGTGGCGGACCCAAACTTTTAGGATGGGCTTATATTACAAATTACTTTCACTTTTAACTTTATTCAATTCATTAGTTATATATTTATTTTATATTTTCATTTGGATTCAATAGTTAACTCTTAACCACTGCTAAATATATGAAATTCTTCAGGACAAGTTTATTTAAGACATTCAGCCGTACAAAAACATATACATGTGTGTCTCTATCTCTGTGTGTGTGCGAGCACACGCGATTATTATTTAAAATATTTTATAAAAATTATCATTGGATAATATACTTTTGTTTATACACGTAACGAAAGGAATGTAATTTTAAAAGATGAACACAAATTTGTGACTCAAGAGAGGTCAATAAATAATTTTAGAATTATGTGTTAACTTTTTATATTTAATTTTCACCCATTACATGTAAGATATTGCACATTTTTCCTACAAATAAATTATTACAAATAACCATAAACAATAATCAATGTATAAATATAAAAGTATACAAATAAAACTTATATAATCTAAGTCATAGACTCATACAGTTGAAAATGTTGCAAAAAAAATTGAAGTAATCTACACATAAACGAAAAATTTTTGAGAGTACATGTGAGAAGATTATGTGTATATCTAAAGAAAAAGCAATGAGGCAATTGACATATCAAAATTATTTATTTTTATATTTTTTTTCTAAAATATACATTATTTAATATTATATACAAAAAAGACTCAATAAATAGTAAGAATAAATTCATTGTGTAGGAAAAAAAAACCTCCCAAAATGGAACTTGCTCACGTGAGGAATCGATCCCCTGTCCGCACATATCCCTTGGAAGCTTGTGATCACCAGGCTAAGGTGCCAACCTAATCTGCTACTTACTCATATCAATTTTCAAAAACTTCAGGGTGAGCTTGAGCCCACCCAGGAACCAACGTGGATCCGCCGCTGGCTCAAAGTTCCATCTTGCAAGCTATGTGCTAACATGGATTCCCCCTCTATTTGACCTTTCTACTTACCATCATCTTATTGGTCATTTATTGCAATCGCATGATAGCGTGGCTCGACATCTCTTATGTTGTTAAGTTCAGTGAGATTATTTTTGCCGCACGTGATGTACCTCTACAAGCTACTTATGAGATACTTCAATAGGCACTCACAGTAATGGATAATTTTATGCCTCTTCTTTAGCTTTCCCCCTGAATTGGAAGTCAAAAAAGCGGCCCATAGTGTGTCACTCCACTGTTGAAGCTAAACACCTGAGTATGGCTTTAGCTACATACAAGAACGTATGATTGATCGGTTTTCTATTCGATTTTTGTATTCACAACCTACCCTTAAATTGTTTGATAATTAACAACACGTACATATATATTCCTACTAATCCTATGTTTCTTGAACATACCAATAGCATCAAGATTCACCATACTTCACTGGGGAGAAGATCCAGATTGTTATCCTTAGAACTACGCACTCGCATCCCAGCATAAATTTCCTAATATCTTTACTAAACCATTCCATCATTCTCAGTTTTATGTCTCCGTATGTCGAGTATTCTTATCATCCACACCCTAAGGGGATGTATCATATATTTGTGGTATTTATCGAAATAATACTGATTGCGTTAGCATATGTTTTTTTTCCCCTATAAGTAGTTGTAATATCCCTAACTAATTACGATGATGATATCTAATGGTTGTTATTAGATTTTTGTGAAGTAGTTTTGCTTCTGATTTTTGTCTATAAAGACAAGGGCTTTTCTTTTTTTTTTTTTTTTTTTTCCTTGAGAGGGTAAAAAAAAAAAAAAAAAAAAAAAAAAATCTAACAAATGTAGTAACAAACAGACCTACTTAATGCTCCATCATAAATAATCACATTTAATTCAATATCAAAATGCTCCAAATTTCTAGTACTCATGTCCTCCATAGTTCCTCTAGCTACCTCGCATCTACTGCTTGATTACCTTCACGAAACACGAGTTATTCACCAGCAAGTGCAATGATCTAGCCAAGACCAAATATCTTTTATAATAGATAGGAAAATTCTTTATAAATAAACTTTATGACTATTAAATTATCATCTTCCACATGAATGCGTCTACAGCCTTTATTAATGCAGTGATAGATTCCTTTTCAGGCCGCTACTGCCTCAACCACCAAAATAAAAGCATCTCTCAGGTACCTCCACTTATGTCAATCATTTTGCGGGTATTATCTTGGATAACATAACCCCGTGAAGCCTTTGTACCTCTTTGAGCATCATCAAAATTCAGTTTAATGCACCGTTTCTTAGATCTCAACCATCTGGTCATCTTTCTCTTACCAACACTATCTAAACAATTGATCCTCTTCATTTCTTTATTATACACCTAATTACACATCAGCCATTCATAGCCTTGAGTTTAACTAGAAGAACTACCTTCGTAGCTTCTGCTAGTTGACCATGAAGTTCTCATTTCGACATTTCTATACAGTCCATGGAAGATAAAACCATTTTGGCTCTATTTGACATATAGAATTGCAAATAGACTTTGCAATATTTTTTTTTGGGGGGGGGGGGGGGGGGGGGGGGGGGGGGAGGAGAATAGATATGAGGATAAGATCTTTAGAAGAAACAAAAGTGTTCTTCAAGAATACAAGAGTTGAAGTTGTGGGTTGTGGATCCAAAATGTAGGGCGTAAAATGGGCAAAGCTTGGGTTAAAAAGCTCCCGCTTTGCCTATGATCCCTTGCTGGGGGCACAACCTAGGAGTATGGTTGTGATGAGCATGTAGGTCAAGTAGCACAAGGCCTTGCCGAACTGGAGTTGGGAATAGACGAGACACACAATCTGTAGGGATCTTCCATGCAATGATGAATGGATATATTCGGGTAGTCCACAATGGCTTGAAACCAAGTAATGATCCTCCACAATATCGGTGATGCGTGTTTAATCATGATTAGTATTTTAGAAGAAGGGCATTTCTTGATTCCCAAATTGCATTAACTATGGCCAAAAAGGACATGAGTGAAGCTTTCTTGGTCACGCCTTTGAAGCAGATGAATTGCCATTGTTGGAACAAATCTTTGAGATTACTTGGGCAAACTAGAATGATCCCCCACCACTGCATGATATGAGTCCAAATACACCACGAAGTCCTACAAGTAAGGAAAATGTGCCTACAAGTTTCGTTGCTATGAGAACAAAAAGGGAAAAAAATTTAATTAGTGTCAAGAATTCCCAATCTCACTAGTCTCTCTCTTGTGTGTAGTCTCTCTAGAAGTGCCAACCAAGTTAGTAACTCAATTCTGGGAGAGACAAGCCCCCACCAAACTCATTGTACCAGTTCTGTGATTGGGCTACTCGATGCGAGGATCGCAACCCTATAGAAGGAATCGGAGAAGGTACTTTTAGGATTGTGCTGCCATGTCAAGGTAGAAATGCAATTCAAGTTCCAAATCTGGTAGAATTTGGATTCTGATGGAACTGAAATTTCATTGTTTAGTTAATCAAAGAATTTAGATATCAACATTATAAAAACATAATGATTCAAGTCATAACACGTTTTCGGTCGATCGAGTTGGAAAGTTTTAATATTTGAATCCACTAAGTTCAGATTTGGCCTGGTCGAATCACTATGGGTTCGAATTTTTCGAGTTTCAAGTCAAACCGGTTTGAGTTTTAGTCACGTTGGATCATTTTTTATTCAAGTCTGGATTCTCAATTAATCAGTTTAGGTCTTTTTCAAGATTTTGGCTAGAATATGTCAGGTTTGAGGTAATATTAGGTGATTTCAAGCTTGAGTCATGATAAGTCTAATTTACTATATAACTAGTCACATCATTTAGGTTTATTTTAAAACCATTTTACATTAAACTTTTATTACTTTTGCTCCTCTTCGCTCCTATCATTATTTTCTTGCAAAAAGCTTGTTTTATGCTAAATATTTCTAGGTTTTATCATCAACATCAACAAGTGAATGCAAGATACATAAAAAAAAAAAAGAAAAAAACTGGGCATAACACATCAATTGCACATAGCTAAGCAAAGAAACACCAAGTTCATATACAATTCAGTTCAACTTGCAATTTTGGCAGGCAAAAGTAGCCAATCAAATTCAAGAACTTCATAAACACTTCATAACACATACAACTTGATGTGAGGACTGAAATTTGGGTGGTAGAAAGAAGAAAAAACTGAGCGAAAACAGCAACTTGATGTAAAAGCTAAACATGGGCGGCAATGGGTGGCAAGATGAGCAAATTAGAATGAAGTTCATGTAATTTTTTATTTCATGTAATTCTAACCTTGATTACTATAAATAGGCATGTAAGAGAAGTATTTTATCATCAATTCATTCAACAAAAACCAAATATAAAGTAGAAAAACTTAGGTAGAAATTCGGATAGAAGAGGAAGGGTGTGAAAAGAAAGAGTTTGGTTTGTAATTTTTCAATTACAAGTTCTTTTCTATCCTGTCTTTCTTTAAGTTCATGGATTTTATTTAATTTTACTTGATATTATGCCTATCATGAACTAATTTTGTCTTTCCAAGGCGATGATGTAGCCTAAGTTGTAACATATGCTCTTTTCTAATTCAACGTATTCAAAGATTGTTTATTTCACTGTTTGAGTATTTATCATTGTTCTTCATAAGTTTTGAATGCTTGATCACCATTCGAAGCCTATAATGATTTGTAATGAGTATGAGAGAAGAATTATGATGATTGCTAAAGTGATAAACACCACAAATTGAGCGAATGCTTGAGATAGATTAACGCGAATTGTATGGTCTTAAATGAAAACAATGGATCTTCAAAACTCTTTTCTTATTTAAATTAATGCAAGAGATTAATGATTTAATATGTAAAAGATTGTGCTAAGTGTTGCTCGAGAGATAATATTGAGTAAATTAGGGTTTTTGACCATCAACATGTAATAACAACTTGAATACCAAGAATAGAAGGCATATTAATGCAACTAGGTGAAATCAGATACCTTGGACCTTATTCAAACCACAAAATCTTTCAAAAAATTTATTAACCTAATTTATTTCTTTTCATTTTATTTGTTACATATTCAAAATTTTAATTTTCAGTCTTTCAAATAGTACTAAAGCTACTAATTTTGGTACTCACTCAATAATCAATCATCGTGGAAACGATACTCTACTCACTCAGTATTACTTGATATAACTTAGTACACTTGCTAAGCATAAACACAAAGCATCAAGTTTTTGGCGTTGTTGCCGGGGATTGTTCTTATTTAAGTGATATCAATACCAACTAGTTTTGGTACTAATTTGAATTTTTTTTCCTTTAAAATTTGTAAATTTTGCTTAAGTTTGAAAAAGAAATTTCTTTTCTTTCATTTATTTTATTCACTTTACTTTATTTCCAAAGTTAATTTTATTTTCACTAAGAGATAAGGCCAAGACATGGTTAATGACATTACCACCAGGGATCATCACCAAATGGGATGATTTGGCACAAAAATTTCTTGCTAAATGTTTTCCACCAGCCAAATTAGCCAAAATGCAGAATGAAATTACCTCTTTTATGCAATACGATATGGAATCATTGTATGATGCATGAGAACATTATAAAGAGCTTTTAAGAAGGTGCCCACACCATGGTTTACCAGTTTGGATGCAAGTCCAAACGTTTTGCAATAGTTTGGCACCTAATACCCAAACGATGGTGGATGCGGTTGTTGGAGGTGTCCTAAAAAACAAGACACCAGATGAAGCATACGAGTTGCTAGAGGTAATGGCTAGCAACAACTATGTAAGGACAATTGATCGAACAATGCAAAGGAAACCTGCAGGTATTCACCAAGTAGATGCATTAACCACATTATCTGCTCAAATTTCCATGATTCAAAAATACTTGGGTAACATAGGTGTTAATATCATACAATCTCCTATGCTAACATGCAAGTTTTTTGCAGGAAATCATGTGAGCATAGAATGTCAAGCAAGGAACCCCTCTGCCACAGCCTTTTCAAATCATGGGCAGGCCAATTTTGTTTCAGGTTTTCAAAAATCACAACACAATCCTCATTCTTACAATCCTGGGTGGAGAAACCACCCAAATTTTTCATGGAATAACCAAGGGATTCAAAAACAATCCATTCACGCACAACAAGAAAAGAAAATTGATCTTGAATATATGTTCAGTAAGTTTATGCCAGAAACAAGAAGTTTCATGCAACAAACACAAACAAATCTTCGAAATCAAGAAGCTTTTATCCGAAATCAATAAGCTTCGATTAGAAGCCTCAAGACCCAAATTGTACAAATTTCAAACCAACTCTCTAAAAGGTCTAAAGGTTCCTTGCCTAGTAATGTAGTTACTAACCCACGAGAGCATGTCCGAGCAATTGAATTAAGAAGTGGGAAAACTCTAAATGAACCAACTCAAGTTACCAAGACCGCACAAAACAAAGAAACCCTAATCGACCTGTCCACAGACACGAACTAAGAAACTAAAAATGGGGAAGGGACAAAAATCCAAAACAAAGATAAACTAAAAAGGGTTGAACCTCTACCCTACAAAAGAAGGTCCCGTTCCTTCAACGTTTGAAAAAGACAAAAGAGGACAAATAATTTGCTAAATTTTTGAAAGTCTTCAAAAAATTATATATTAATGTCCCTTTTGCTGATATGTTAGAGCATATGCCCAACTATGCAAAATTTATGAAGGAAATCTTATCTAATAAAAGGAAGTTGGAAGAATTTGAAATAGTTGCACTAACTGAAGAATGCAGTGGCATACTCCAAAAGAAGTTACCTCCCAAGCTAAAAGATCCAGGGAGTTTCACTATACCTTGCACCATTGGCACCATTAGCTTTGATAAAAAATTTTTATGATTTAGGTGCAAGCATTAATTTAATGCCTCTCTCTTTGTTCAGGAAGATTGGCTTAGGAGAGGTGAAGCCCATCATAGTATCTCTCCAACTACCAAATAGATCGATCAAGTATCCAAGAGGTGTGGTTAAAGACATCTTAGTGAAGTTGACAAATTCATCTTCTCGGCCGATTTCATAGTCTTGACATGGAAGTGGATTGAGAGATGCCACTTATTCTTGGATGACCCTTTCTTGGTACAGGAAGGATCCTGATCAATGTGCAACAAGGGAAGCTTATTCTAAGGGTGCAAGATGAACAGGTAACCTTCAATGTTTTTAATGCTATGAAATTCCCAACAAACATGGATTCTTGTTTTTGAGGTTGATATTATAGATGGTTTGGTAGCTGAGAAGTTCAAGGACACATTCCCTAAGGTACCACTTGAAGCATGTCTAACAAAGTCAGGCACCTCAGACATTGAGAATGAATTGATAAGGGAATGTGCCAAATACCTAGAGGATTGAGAACCTTTCGATTCACAACATGAAGCAAGAGTGGAGGACATACAAGTGATTGAGACTCAATAGAGAATAGGGGAAGATGAGCCACCAAATCTCGAGCTCAAGGCACTGCCATCTCATCTCAGGTATGCTTATCTTGGTAATTTTAACACGTATGATGTTACATTAATGCTTCTTTGAGTAATGTTTAACAGGAAAGGTTCTTTAGAGTTCTAAGGGAGCTTAAATTAGCCATCGGACGGACCCTTTCAGACATCAAGGGAATCAGCCCTTCCTTATGCATGCATAATATTCTCATGGAAGATAGCTTCAAGCCTACCATGCAGCCACAACATCGATTAAACCCTGCTATGAAGGAGGTGGTAAGAAAAGAAATTGTCAAGTTATTAGATGCTAGGATCATTTATCCCGTATCTGATAGTCCGTGGGTAAGCCCAGTATAAGTAGATCCAAAGAAATGGGGAATAACCGTAGTAGAAAATGAAAACAATGAGCTCATCCCTACTAGGACCATCACAGGGTGGAGAGTATGTATAAATTACAGAAAACTTAATGATGTCACCCAAAAAGACCATTTTTCCTTACCATTCATTTATTAAATGTTGGAAAAACTTGATGGCCATTCGTATTACTGTTTCCTTGATTGTTATTTAGGATACAACCAAATTGCCATAACACCGGAAGATTAGGAAAAGACCACTTTTATTTGTCCATATGGTACGTTTGCCTATAAGATAATGCCTTTTGGATTATGCAATGCTCTACCACATTTCAACGGTGTATGATGGCAATCTTTAGTGACATTGTGGAAATTTTCATAGAGGTATTTATGCATGATTTTTTAGTCTTTGGTGCCTTATTTGATGATTGTCTAGCTAACCTCTCTATGGTCTTACAGAGATGCACTGACACTAATCTTGTTTTGAATTGGGAAAAATGTCATTTCATGGTACATGAAGGGATTATGTTAGGGCATATGATTTCGAAAAAGGGAATTGTGGTTGATAGAGCAAAAACTGAAGTGATAGAGCAATTATCGCCCCCTACTAATGTTAAGGACATTCAAAGGTTCTTGAGTCATATAGGTTTCTATAGAAGGTTTATTAAGGACTTCTCTAAGATCACTAAATCTCTATGCAATTTATTGATGAAGGATGTCCCTTTTAATTTTGATAGTGACTGTATGCATGCTTTTGAAATTTTAAAGGAAAAACAAGTATCAGCACCAATAATCATAGCACCCAATTGGACCTTACACTTTGAACTTATGTGTGATGCGAGTGACTATGCAGTAGAGGCCGTGCTAGGTCAAAGAAGGAACAAAAATTTTCATGTAATTTACTAGGCTAGTAAGACTTTAACTAACACACTAGTTAACTATGCTACCACCAAGAAGGAATTACTAGCTGTTGGTTTTGCATTTGAAAATTTTCATTCTTTCTTGCTAAATTCTAAGGTAATTATTTATACTGATCACTCTACTCTTAAATACCTCCTTGCAAAACAGGATGCAAAACCAAAACTAAGATGGATTTTGTTGCTTCAGGAATTCGATTTGGAAATTTGGGACAAAAAAGGAACAAAGAATGTGATGGCGAATCATTTATCACGCCTCGAATGAATGGACGAAAGTCCCTCTATCGATGAAAAATTCCTGGATGAAAGTCTTGTGATGGTAAGCGAAAATTCTAATTATCCATGGTATGCTGACATTGTCAATTATTTCGTTGCACGGGAACTGCCTAAGGACATGGCATATAAAAAAAAAAAAGAAGAAGTTGCTCGCTGATTTAAAGCATTATTTCTGGAAGAGCCATTCTTATATAGGCATTGTGCAAACCAAATCATTAGGAGGTGCGTACCTGAAGAAGAAATGGAAGACATTCTATGTCATTGCCATTCCTTGAAACTGGTGGTCATTATAGTGGAACAAGGACAGCAGCTAAGGTTTTACAATCAAGATTTTATGGGACTATACTTTTTAAAGATTCTTTCAAATTTGTTAGTAAATGTGATCGCTGTCAAAGAACAGGAAATATTTTCGGGAGACATGAAATGCCCCAAAACAACATTTTAGTTGTTGAATTATTTGACGTTTAGTGGATTGATTTCATAGGCACTTTTCCTTCATCATTTTCTAATAGATTTATTTTGGTTGTTGTAGGTTATGTATCAAAGTAGGTTGAAGCAGCTGCTTTTCTGACCAATGATGCAAGAGATGTGGTCAACTTTGTAAGAAAGAACATCTTTTCTCGATTTGGAGCTCCTAGAGTAATTATAAGTAATGGCGGGAAATATTTTTGTGACCGTCAACTTAAAGCTTTATTGAGTAAGTATGGAGTCACACATCATGTGAGTGCCCCATACCATCCTCAAACAAGTGGTCAAGTGGAAATTTCAAATCGAGAATTGATAACTATTCTTGAAAAGGCCATTAGTTCTTCTAGAAAAGATTGGTCGAAAAAGTTAGGTGATGCACTTTGAGCATATATAACAGCATTCAAAGTACTAATTGGAATGTCTCCATATTGATTGGTTTATAGCAAGGCATGTCATTTACCAATAGAATTAGAGCATAAAGCATACTGGGCCATAAAAACTGTGAATTTTAATTTAGAAGCTGCAAGAGAAAAGAGGTTACTGCAAATAAATGAAATAGATGAGTTAAAAAATGAAGCCTATGAAAATGCTCCAATTTACAGAACCGAACCAAAAGATGGCATGACACGCACATTCTGAACATAGATTTCAAAGTAGGGGAAAATGTTTTACTTTTTAACTCTCGATTACGACTTTTTCGGGGAAATTGTGCTCCAGATGGTCAGGACCCTTCATTGTAATTCGTGTCTTTCCATAGGGCATAGTCGAGATTTAAGATGAAAAGAAGGGCACATTCAAAGTTAATGGTAAAAGGCTAAAACCCTATATTGATGGAGAGCTCGAGCCATAGAAGACCTCCCTTCATCTCAACGAAGTCGAATGATCTACCTGAAAAGTCGAGCTAACGACTATAACTTAAGCGCTTTTTGGGAGGCAACCCTAGTTTTCTTTTCCTTACTTCTTTTCTTTTAACTTCCTTTAATTATTTTTCTTATGTTTCTGTACATTTTATTCGACAGGTTTTCGAAACAAATTTGGCGGGTAGCATGATGCCAGCATTCATCATCAAAAAGCAATCCTCAAACCTGGGAAATATCACTTACCTACTGCTTTGTTCCTTATATTCCTTTTAACATTGAGGACAATGTTAACTTTAAGCTTGCGGGTTGGAAAGACTTTTTCTTTTTTTTTTTTAATTTTGAACAAAATTTTTTGAAATTTTTTTTTGTCTAGTCCTATTTTACATTTTAGAGTCGGCTTTAGCGCCTCCCAGAGTTCAAAGCCTTTGTATGGGGATGTAGATAGTGTCGACTAATAAAAAGATTTTCTATTTTCTATAGTTTAGATCATTAGTCTTTTTAAATTTTATTTTGAACCAATTTAAAATCATAAAAAAAAAGTTTTTGAGATCTTATCATCATAGGCAATTTTTCTACTCTTTTTAGCTCGTTTACTTTAATTGGAGTTGAATAACTTGAAAATCAATTGTTTTTGTGTTCTAATTGCAGAACATGATCTATCCTAAGGCACTATCTTAATAAAACTATGGTGTTTGAATTCACTAATTAGCATGGTGTTTTACCTTTCTTTCTGATTAAAAGATGCTCAAATTTGAATAGATTGCATTAAGATTATCATTTTCATAATAGACGTTGAAGAGTTATGCCTAAGTCTAAAGAAAAGTATGGAAAAAAAAGAAGAAGAGAGAGATAGAGAAAATGATGGAAGCATCTCTAGTACCGCTATCTCATACAAACATTTCAAGATATGTGCTGCCCAACATGAGGGTGTTTCAGTGGTGGTGTCTCTTACCCATGAGGTCATTGTCTAGAGGTCAAGGGTTCAATTCTCGGTGAAGATATACCCTTGCAGTCATAATGAGGGTGTCTCAGTGGTTGCGTCTCTTACCCATGAGGTCATCACCCAGGGGTCAGGAGTTTGATTCTCGCTGAAAGATATATTCATGGACCATAGTGACTGGGGCAGATCAAAACCTCACAAATAAATTTTTAAAAAAAATGAGAAAAGAAGAAAAGAGAAAATTTTGTGAATAGCTTTGAGTCTTGGGCATACCTTAAAAGTGTTTTTATGAGTGCCATGATTTTTATCATCTATTCGGTTTAAATGTATTGAAATTAAAAAGAACGGATAAACTTAATTTGCTTATCCAACTGTTGAATTCAGTTACCTAGATTATTGATGGGTTTTTCCTTAGAAAGATTGTTTTACCTTTAGAACCTTAAGCTTTGAGCCTCGGTCGTCCTTTTCTAACAGAAGTAGTCTTGCTCTGAATTGTGTTAAAAATTCTTTAAAAGTATGAGATCCTGTGCTTTAATGTTTGGCCTCGCTCGAAGATGAGCATGATTTATGTTCAAGGGTATTTCAATAAGTTTAATTTAGTATATAATTATTCAAATCATTTAGGTGGTTGTTGAAAACCATTTTACGACAAACTTTTATCAATATTGCTCCTTTTCGCCCCTATCGTTATTTCCTTACAAAAATGCTCATTTTATACTAAATCTTGTTTATCATCGACATCAACAAATGAATGCAAGATACATCAAACAAATGAATAAAATGGGCAAAACACATCAATTTCACACGGCTAAGCAAGGAAACACCAAGTTCATGTACAATTCATTTCAACTTACAATTTTGGGCGGCAAAAGTAGCAAATCAAGTCCAAGAACTTCATAAAGACTTCACAACACTTACAACTTGATGTGAAGACTGAAATTTGGGTGGAAGAAAGAAGAAAAAACTGAGCAAAAATAGCAACTTGATGCAAAAGCTGAACATGGGTGGCAATGGGTGGCAAGATGAACAAACAAGAATGAAGCTTATGTAATTTTTTATTTCATGTAATTCTAAGCTCAAATACTATAAATAGGCATGTTAGGGAAGTATTTTATCATCAATTATTCAGTAAAAATCAAATACAAAGTAGAAAAATTTTGGTAGAAGTTCAGATAGAAGAGGAAGGGTGTGAAAAGGAAGAGTTTGGTTTATAATTTTTCAATTTTAAGTTCTTTTCTATCCTTTCCTTTTTTAAGTTCATGGATTTTGTCTTATTTTTTCTTTATATTATATCTACCGTGAACTAATTTTGTCTTTCCAAGGCTACAATGTATCCTAAGTTGTAACATACGCTCTTTTTTAATTCAACGTATTCAAAGTTTGTTTATTGCGGTGTTTGAGTGTTTATCATTGTTCTTCATGAGTTTTGAATGCTTGATCATCATTCGAAGCCTATAATGATTCATAATGAGTCAGAATGGAGATTTATGATGATTGCTAAAGTGATAAACACCACAAATTGAGCGAATGCTAGAAATAGATTAATGCGATTTGTGTGATCTTAAATGAAAACCGTGGATCTTCAAAACTCTTTTCTTATTCAAATTCATGCAAGAGATTGATGAGTTAATATGTAAAAGAGTATGCTAAGTGTTTCTCGAGAGAGAATATTTAGTAAATTAGGATTTTTGACCATCAACATGTAATAATAACTTGAATACAGAGAATAGAAAGCGTATTAATGCAACTAGGTGAAATCGGATGCCTTGGACCTTAT
Source organism: Simmondsia chinensis (assembly GCA_018398585.1). NCBI lineage: Eukaryota > Viridiplantae > Streptophyta > Magnoliopsida > Caryophyllales > Simmondsiaceae > Simmondsia > Simmondsia chinensis. Next base: position 3,730,236 of record JAGTTD010000017.1, on the reverse strand, counting down.
TTAAATCAGAAACAATTTCAAAAGATTTAGTAACCTAGTTTAGTTGTTTTCATTTTACTTGTTACATATTCAAAATTTTAATTTTCAATCTTTCAAATAGTGTTAAAGCTACTAATTTCGGTACTCACTGAATAATCAATTCTCGTGGGAATGATACTCTACTCACTTTGTATTACTTTGATACGAATTAGTGCACTTGCTAAGCACACACACCAAGCATCAACTCGTCTTAGTTTTTTATCAGATAAGTCGCATCATTTCAAATTTTGGGTTGTTGAAGGTGTAGGTTAGGTCATATTGGGTATCGCTTATATTAGGTTTCAGGTTAATTTGGTCGGACCATTTCAACTTTGGGGTCATTTTGGTCGGACAATTTCAACTTTGGGCTCAACTTGGTTATGTCACATTCATGTCAAGTAGTTTCATTTTTCGAATTTGAGTCATCTCGAGTTTCGGGTCAATCGGGTTGGTAACGTCGAACTTTGGGTTAAATTAATTCGGGTCAATTCAGGTTCAAGTCATTTTAGTTGGGTGATTTCAATGTTCGGTCAAATTTAGGTTGTGTCAAACTCTTTCAATTTTGAATCATCTTGGGTTTGAGTTGATCAAGTGGGGTCCTTTTGGGTTTTAGATCGGTGGAATTAATATAAAATTATAATTCCTTACCCGCACTCCACGGGAATTGGAACGTAAAATTTTCAGTAAAAATCAATTCCAAGGGATTAGGCAATAGAATTATAATTCTTATTCCAGCAATTGATTCAAACAACAGAAGTGGAATTCTAGGTCCCAATTTTAGAATCAACCCCAATTCAAGGCTCTAATTCCATACACCAAATAGGACTTTAGTGATTCCTTTAGCTCCAACTAAATTCCTATTTGTCTACAAGCTTTTAATCACTTCCACTAAATCAGTAAAAGAAGGTCGCTAACTCACCAGGCTTATAGTCCAACATTGTTTAGCAAATTCACAATGTATAAAAGGTGATTCAAATCTTCTACCTCTAACATGCACCATAGACAGCGTTTTAACTCACGGATCCCCCTCTTACACAATTCCTTACTCGCGGGTAAAGAATTATGAAGTTATTGTAAGAGAAATACCTTAACTCTAAGGGCAACATCAAGATTGTATTATTTTATTCATTCAAATAGAAAAGCAATCTCTGCAGCTACTCTCAACTGAAATTTCTCTTGTTGTCTTTGTTGTAATATTGGTCTCTAAATGATCTAATAATGTCACATAATTACTGATATCAATATAGTATTAAGTTTTTACAAACCAAATGATGTAAAACACTGGGCTTTGTTGTTTTTGTCAGAAAATGCGGTGTTTAGAGGCATGTATGTGTTATGTTGTATTGAGTGGCAAGTGTTGTTGTTAGAGTATATTGTATAGTCGGGTTATATTTATAATGGGTTATAACTGTATATATCAGGCCCATTGGGCCTATCATCATGTATATGTAAAACTCTATATATACGAGAAGGCTCCCTATTCTAGGAGTACCAATTATTACCACAATCACCTTCTTACATGGTATCAGAACTAACCCTAGCTCTCTCATAAAATAAGTCAAACTCTAGCCGCCTTTCCTTTTTCCTCTTTTCAAACACTAGCTATCGCAGCCAGTCAAAACCCTAGCCATTGCCAAGCAAAACCCTAGCCGCCACAGCAGCCACCCCAACAGCATCGCCTAGCTTTCATCTCCTCCTTCGTCTCTCATGGCAGACACAACCTCCTCCGCCACTGGTCCTCCGCCGCAGCCTCCTACCAGTGGTCCCTCCCTTCCCACATCGTTTAGTGTCTCAAATATTGGACATTAGATTTCTTCCACCCTAGATCTAAACGATCCGTCCACGTATCTAGTTTGGCGCCAATCTTTTCTTTCTATTTGTAGAGGGTATGCTGTGGACAATCACCTTGATGGCACTTCTTCTCAACCTGCTACGTCAAATCCCCATTATCACTATTGGAGACAGGTTGATAATCTTCTCATCTCTTGGATACTCGATACTCTCTCCCGATCTTGCTAGTGCTGTGTATGGTAACGATGATGATGTAACTATTGCATCACTTTGGGGTTCTATCACCCGTCTTTTTACCGGTTTTGCACAATCACGCCAATTGCAATTTAAGCGTGAATTAACTAATATTAAAAAAGGAAATCTCTCTATGTTAGCTTATCTCACAAATATTAAATCCCCTGTTGATAATCTCAAATCGGTCAATGCCTCTATTACTGATGTTGATATGGTTCTTGCTGCTATGGATGGCCTTTCTGATGAAAAAAATTTCAATGTTGTGTGTACATCTATTACATCTTGTGTTCCCTTTCCGTCTTTCATTAAGGCTAGGTCTATGTTGATGAATGAAGAATCTCGACTTAAGAATGCCAATGCAGGTTCTTCATCCGTGCTTCTCGCAACCGGGAACACAGAAGCCCACACGGTGTCACCGCCAGTCATGGCTGCGCCAACTGTGACGGCGCCGCCAGTGCCGGTTACCCCTAAGCAACTAGCCGCCTTTCCCGCCCAACAACAGTAGTTCAATTTTAGAAATTAGTGTGGTAGTGGTCGTGGTAATGGTCGTGGTCGTGGAGGTCGTAGTAATGGTCATGGTCGTGGTAAACATGGCCGAGGTTATGGAAATCAGTGGATGCCAACATGTGGGGCTCGACTTATAGGATGCTGTGTGTGCCGTACATGCTGCCGTTCAACATGCAATTTCGACCTCCTCCATTTGCTCCCTCGAGTGGTAACATTTCTAATCCACAATTTCATCCTGTAAATAATGTTTATACCACTAGCTATGGTTTCCATCTAGGCTTTGATGCGAATCAGTTCTCTCCACAATATTATTCCATCCCTACTCTTGACCCTTCTTGGATCATGGATAGTGGGGCCTCCTCCCACATGACAAATAATCCAAGTATTCTAACGTCCTTGTCTCCATATACCAGGTCTGATAAAATTCTAGTTGGTAATGGTGCTTGTCTTTCTATTGCTGGTGTTGGGTCCTGTTTTATGTCTACTCTTGCAAGTCGCTTTGTTTTAAACAAAGTTCTATTTGTTCCTGGCCTCTCCAAAAATTTACTTTCTGTGCGTTAATTCTGTTCCAATAACAATTGTCTTCTTAAATTTGACTGTTTTGGTTTTTCTGTTAAGCATCCTAAATTAAAGTCAACTATCATCTGCTGTGTCAGTCCGGGGCCTCTCTTTACAGTACCAGGATCACCTACCATCAATACCTCGTTTGTTGCTTCACGAGTTTCCTCTTCTATTTGGCACCGTCGCTTAGGCCATCCAGGAGAGCCAGTTTTGTTTCATTAGCCGAGCAAAAGTTTATTTCTTGCTCGAGTCCTTTAGAGCCTAGTTTATGTCATGCTTGCCAACTAGGGAAGTATAGTCATTTACCTTTTCATAAGTCTATTTCTAGTACTACGCATCCTTTTGACATTATTCATTCAGATGTATGGACATCACATGTTCTTCGTTTCAGTGGTTATAAATATTATTTTGTTATTTTTGGATGATTTTTCTCATTTTGTGTGGATTTACCCGATGCGTTCTAAATCTGAGGTGTTTCATTTGTTAGTCGCATTTCGTGCGCTTATTCTAAATCAGTTTGGTGTGGAAATCAAAAATTTTCAATGTGACAACGGGACTGAATACATTAATCGTGACTTTAATGGACTGTTTATGCAACGGGGCATTCTTAGTAGGGTCTCGTGCCCTCACACATCCCAACAGAATGGGAAGGCTAAACGTACGCACAGAACCATCGGTAATATGATGCGCTCTCTTCTTTTTCAAACCTGTATGCCTTTCGAATATCGGGTTGAAGCTGTTTTCGCCGCTACGCACATCATCAATTTATTGCCCTCTACTGCAATTAAGAAAAAGATCTCATTTCAACGTTTATATAAATAAAAAGTAGATTATGATCATCTCCGTGTTTTCGGGAGTGCCTGCTATCTCAACTTGAGTGCTACTGCTCCACATAAACTTGTTGCTCGCTCTTCTTTATGTGTTTTCCTAGGCTATCCACCAAACTATAAGGGCTACAAATGTTCAGATCTTTCCACTAAGAAAGTTATTATTTCGAGACATGTCGTGTTTGATGAAACATATTTTCCTTTCGCTTGATTGGGTAATTATTCTCAGGCTGCAAGGAGTCTTCTTCATCATGTGTTTTCATGCCTCTTTCTTCTTCCCCTTTTGCTGGAAGCTCTCCCGCACCGCAGGCCGCCGCGGCTCCGCTGTTGCGCGAACACACCACCGTTCCAACTACCGAACCTCTAGCCACGGCTGACAAGCCACGAGCTGCCTCACAGTCTCCATTGTCCGATTCCTCGTATGTTCCAACTAAGCCCACCGAGCTATGTTTGCCTCAGGATGCCTTGTCTCACTCTCATCATCCTATGGTCACATGCTCCAAAGCTAGTATTATGAACCTCTCTTTAAACCTTCCATGCTTGCTCATAATATGTTGCCCAAGGTTCCTTTCTCCTATAAGCGGGCTCTCAAAGATGAAAATTGGAAGAATGCAATACTTGATGAATATAATGCTCTTATTCGAAATCACACATGGGATCTTATTACTCCGCCTGCTCATGGTAACATTGCAGGCTTTAAATGGGTTTTTCGTATTAAGTAAATTTCTACAGGTGCAGTAGAACGATATAAAGCTCGGCCGGTTGCATAGGGTTTCACACAAAGATATGCTATTGACTATGGTGATACTTTCAGTCCCATTGTTAAGCCCGCCACAGTTTGTACCGTTCTCGCTCTAGCGACATCGCGACAATGGCCTATTCATCAGCTTGATGTTAAAAATGGCTTTTTGAATGGATATCTTAATGAAGGAGTTTATATGAAGCAACCCTCCAGGTTTCATCAATTCTCAATTACCTGATCATGTTTGCAAGTTAAACAAGTCCCTTTATGGTCTTAAGCAGGAACCCCAAGCATGGTACACGGGCTTTGCTACCTTTCTCCACACGCTTGGCTTCACCGGTTGTAAGTCTGATTCATCCCTATTTGTCTTACGTCGTGGTAGTGACATGACTGTACTGTTGGTTTATGTTAATGATATAGTTCTTATTGCATCCTCTACTATGCTTGTTCAAGCTATACTTCGCTCTCTACGTTTTGAATTCAATATGACAGATTTGGGGCGACTAAATTATTTTCTTGGAATATCAGTCTCGTACTCCTCGACTGGTCCCTTCTTATCTCAGTCCAAATATGCTCATAATCTACTTTAAGACCAGTATGCTTTCTTGCAAGTCCGTAGCCACGCCTACAAATTCCAAATCTAAACTATCACGGGAAGATGGTGATCCCATGACCGATCCTACCTTATATTGATCTACAGTTGGTGCTCTTCAGTATCTTACCTTCACTCGTCCCGACATTTGTTATGCTGTGTAAGAAGTATGTTTGTTTATGCATGCTCCGCGTTTACCTTATTGGATGGCTGTTAACTGCATTCTCAGATACAAAAAGGGCACCATTGATGTTGTATTAACCATTACCCCTTCTCGTGTGGATCAACTTGTGGCGTATTCTATTGACGACTGGGCTTGCTATCCTGATACTCGTCTATGTACATCCGGTTTCTGTGTTTTCCCAGAAGGTAATCTTCTTTCCTGGTCTTCCAAGCGTCAACCTATAGTTTCGCGCTCCAGTGTTGAGGCCGAGTATAGGGCGGTTGCAAATGCTGTCTCTGAGTGTTGTCGGCTTTGCTCTTTACTTGGTGAGCTTGGTCTCCTTCTTCCACGTGCTACCTTACTTTATTGCAATAATGTCTCGGGTATGTATTTGTCCACTAATTCTGTGCAGCACGTTTGCATCAAGCATATTCAGATCGATATTCATTTCGTTCGATAGCGTGTCCACATGGGACTTTTTTGAGTTCTTCATATTCCTTCGTCACAATAGACAGCTGATATTTTCACCAAGAATCTGCCACGATAACTCTTTCTTCTATTCCGATACAACCTTTGCCTTCATTTCTCTCCTGCTTCGGTTAAGGGGGGATGTTATAGTATATTGTATAGTCGGGTTATATTTGTAATGGGTTATAATTGTACATATCAAGCCCATTGGGCCTATCATCATGTATGTGTAAAACTCTATATATACGAAAGGGCTCCCTATTCTATGAGTACCAATTATTCCCACAATCACCTTCTTTCAGTTGTAATTATGTATAAAGACAAAGACTAATTTGCCTCTTACCAAAAGTACTATTTACATGTCTCATTCTTGCTTCCCGTGCTTCTCACTGCTGCCCGTGAATAAATAGAGTTCCAGAGAAAGCTTTGAAGGTCCAAGCATGTCATCATTTGGTTTAAAAAAGCCGTGCCACGTCTAGCAATCCCAACAGCTTAGATTGTGTTTGTTTGGGTTGACCTTGGCCATAAGATGCTATGATAATGAGCGGTTTTGATCGTGCCATGTCAGCGTTTCCACGAATTAAAACTTGCCGGTATATAAGCTGGGTTTCACTATTGAAACCATAAATTTTTGCTCATTTCTTTACCGGTTCTCTTATGGCTTTTTCTCTCTCCTCTCTTTGGCGATTTCCAGGTGTTTTGGAGGCGATTCAACAAGATTTGCGGGAGTTAACGCTTGCTGGCCCAGATCGACCGTCATTGGAGCTATTCAAAGTCTTTAATGGCTCCTTTGTAAAATTTCCTCTTCTCTCTTGTTTTGTATCTTGAGGTTACTAACTTAGAATCTTGATATCTTGATGTATTGCAGTTGATTTGCTTGGATTTGGTCTGTAAACACTTAAATCTTGATATTAGTGGAGAGACTTCCCTAGTAAAAGGGAGTCGTGGAATAGAACCTCGTTTTGAGGTGCTGAACCACGTAAATATTGTGTGTTCTTGTTTTTGGATTATTGATTCTTTCATATTCTTGCCTGCTTTGTTGAGATCTCAAGTTGACAAAACCATATCTTAAGTTTGTTTTGCCTTAAGACACATTTTTACGCAACAAGTGGTATCAGAGCCTTAGGTTCTTTGTCTTAAAGAAACAAAAATGGCATCTGCAAAATATGAGATTGAAAAGTTCGATGGTAGAAATGATTTTAATCTTTGGAAACTAAAGATGAAGGTTATTCTTACGTTTCAAGGTGCTGGAACTGCTATTTTATCCTCAGATAAACAACTTCCACACTCAACTGAGAAAGATAAACTAGAGATTGAATATAAGGCTTTTGCTTCTATGCTACTTAGTCTAGATAACTTAGTTATTTCTCAAATTAGTTCAGAAACGACTATAGCCAAGATTCGGGCTAAGTTAGAAGAGATATATAAATGTGAGTCTTTGTCAAACAAGATACTATGTATGGAAACCTTCTTTACTTCTAAAATGAACGAGTCTAGACCTTTAGAAGAATCAATGGATGATTTTAATAGAATCTGTCAAGATCTGACTACTGTTCAGGTAACAATAGATGATGAAGTTATGGTTGTAGCTCTATTATGTTCTTTGCCCAAGCACCTTAGGTCTTTTAAGGACACTATGAGATATGGACATAAAACTATAGCGCTTAAAGATGTTACCAAAACCCTTCGCTCAAAGATTTTTGAATTAAAGAGAGATAGCAAGTATCCACCTAACACTAATAATGGGGAGGGCCCGTCTGTTAGGGGTAGAACAAAGACTCATGACAACAATAATAATAAAGATAAGAAAAGAAACAAGAGTAAGAATAGATCTTCATCTAAAACAAGAAAGGATTACAACAAAGTTAAGTGCTATGAATGTGGAAAACTTGGACATACTAAGAAATTTTGTCCTAATTATCAAAACAAGAGCAATGGCTCTGCTAATAATACTGTTTTTTCTGATGGATATGAATCTACTGAAGTGTTAGTTGTATTTACAGACCTAACTACCCATGAATGGGTAATGAACTCAGGTCGTAGTTTCCACTTGACATCTAAAATATCTTTTTTTTTTGTGAATACAGACCAATAGATGGGGGAAAGGCGTTACTAGGTAACAATCATGGTTGTAAGGTATGCGGGATAAGGACAGACAAACTTAGGGGTCAAATGGTGTTGACTTTGCCTTAGATGGAGTTAGGCATGTGCCTTACTTTAGAAGGAACCTGATTTCACTAGAGCAATTAGACTGGACTGGGATGACCTTGAAAGTTAGTTAAGGGGTAATGAAAGTTCTTAAGAATTCTCTTGTGATACTAACTAGGGAGGTCAAGAATGGTTTATTTGTCCAGAGAGGTCATGTAGTTCTTGCTAAAGCTTGTGTTGCTAAATCTGATAAGATTGACATGACCAACATACGGCATAGAAGGCTAGTGCATATATATGAGAGGGGGTTGACTGAACTCAATAAGCAGGGGCTATTGAGGGAGGTTTATCAGTCTTTTATAGTTGGAAAACATCACAAATTGGCTTTTAAATCTGGTATGCAGGTTACTAAGTGTCCTATGGATTATGTGAACTCTGATTTGTGGGGGCCTGCAAGGGTACCCACATTTGGTGGAGCTTTGCATTTTTTGTCTATAGTTGATGATTATTCAAGAATATTTTTGATATACTTTAATAAAACTGGTAGAAAAATTAAAGTACTTAAAACTGATAATGGCCTGGAATTTTGGAATGCTGATTTTGATAGTTTATGTGCCAAAAATAAAATTAGGAGATATAACACAGTTAGAAAAACTCCCTAACAAAATCGCTTAGCTGAAAGAATGAACTGTACCTTATTGGATAGAGTTCGGCGCATGTCGTTTGCATTCGGACTAAACAAGAGTTTTTGGTGAGAAGTAACAAAAACAACATGTTATTTGATTAATAGATTACCATCCTCAGCTATTGACTTTAAAACTCCCAAGGAAAGATAGACTAGAAAACCTAATGAATATTCTAGCCTAAGAGTGTTTGATTGTGCCGCTTATGCCCAGCAATCTGAGGAAAATCTTGATCCCAGAGCTGTAAAGGGTGTTTTTCTAGGTTATCCAAATGGTGTGAAGGGTTATCATGTGGGGGTTAGGGATGGTAGTAGAACTAAACTCATCATTAGTAGGGATGCTATATTTAATGAGCTTGAAATACCCTACTTGGACAAAATAGTGGCCACTGATATTGCAGTTATATGAGTTATATGAGTTTGAAATTAACCCCCCTGAGCCATTTAACCAAGAAAATCAAACTCATGAGACTAAAAATGAGAAAGGTAATAGTGCTGATAGGAGCACTGAACTACAAGAAGAAATAGTTCATAATAACCTAACCAATTATCAATTAGCCAGGGATAGAGAGAGGAGGGAAGTTAGGCCATCAGTGAGGCTAGGCTATGCTAATTGCATTACTTATGGTCTCAACACAGCCTTAGAGTTTGTGTAGTCTGAACCTCTCACCTATGATGATGGTATAAAGGGTGCTTCCTTTAAACAATGGCTGAAAGCTATGATAGAGGAAATGGAGAGTCTAAAGAGAAATAAAACTTAGGTTTTAGTTCAGAGGCCCTTGGGTAGGAAGTTAGTTGGATCTAAATGGGTTTTTAAGATTAAAGAACCCTCTACACCATCTAGACAACCTAAGTATAAGGCTAGATTAGTTGCAGAGAGTTTTTCCCAAAAAGGGGGAGTGGACTATAATGAAATTTTCTCACTCGTTGTTAAACATTCCAGAATTAGGATTCTAAAGGCCTTAACAACTAAATTTGTTGTGCATTTAGAGCAAATGGATGTGACAACGGGTTTTTTCCAAGGTAAGTTAGATGAGGAGATTTATATGGTCCAACCTGGAGGATTTGCTTACCCTAAGAACGAAAATCATGTTTGGCTCTTGAAAAGGTCTTTATATGGCCTAAAACAATCCCCTAGGCAATGGTACAAAAGGTTTGACCAATTTATAATTGATAAGGGTTTCAATAGATCAATACGTGATACTTGTTTCTATTTTAAGCATGTTGATACTCCTGATGCTTTGTACTTGCTGATTTATGTTGATGACATGCTCCTAGCTAGTAGACCTATGCTTCATATTAATGATTTGAAAGAGAGTTTGTCTGCTATTTTTGACATGAAATATCGTGGTAGAGCTAGGAAGATACTTGGCATGGAAATCAGTAGGGATTTAGGAAGTGCTACTGCTCACTTGTCCCAACAAAATTACTTTGAAAAATTGCAGAATAAGTTTAATATGGCTGAATGTAAATCTGTTAAGACTACCTTTAGCTAATCAGTACAAATTTTGTATAATGCTATATCCTTGAAATGAGTTACAGAAGAATCGAATGGAAGAGATCCCACATGCTAGCGCTATAGGTTCTTTAATGTATGGTATGATGTGTACTAGGCCTGGCTTAGCTTTTTCTATGAGTGTTCTCTCACGGTTTATGAGTAATCCAGGAAAAAATTATTGGGATGGGGTTAAGTGGCTGTTATGTTACATTAAGGGGACTGTTGGATCAAGTCTTACTTTTGGTAGAACTAAAACAGACCTTAGGTTAATGGGATATGTTATTTTCTGACTTTGATGGAGATTTGGATAGAAGAAGATCAACTAGTGCTTACCTTTTTACTCTTAGTGGTGGAGCTATTTGTTGGAAATCTAAGCTTTAGTAAATGACAGCTTTGTCAACAACTAAAGCTAAATTTCAAGCTCTAACTGGTGCTATTAAGGAAGCTATTTGGTTGAGAGGTCTTTTATCTGAAATAAATCTAGATTTTGGGCCACCTGTCTTGTTTTCTAATAGTTAATCTACTTTAGCTCTCAGTAAAAATCCTATTTATCATGATAGAACTAAGCATTTGGCAGCCAAGAGAAATTTTGTGAAGGATTATTTGGATTTTAATGTTGTTGTTCTGTAGAAAATAAGTACTGAAGATAATCCCATTGATATGGGTACCAAGAATGTCACTTTGTACAAATTGGTAATGTGTACAAATTTGGTTCAAAGTAGTTGGGATCATGGATACTCCTTTTTACTAGGGAAAGTTTAGTAGTTAGTTCATACAGGTACCGAGGTGGAGATTTATTGTAATATTGGTCCTCATGTGATATCCGTAATTTTTTTTTGGGGGGAGGGGGGGGGGGGGGGGTGGAATTGGTCCTTAAATGATCTAACTATGTCATGTATTACGAATATCAAGTATATTATTAAGTTTTATGGACCAAATGATGTAAAACACTGGGCTTTATTGTTTTTGGGCACAAAACATAGTGTTTAGAGGCATATATGTAATATGTTGTGTTGAGTGGCAAGTGTTGTAATTATGTACAAGTCTAGGTCATTTTTGGTTCTTTTTTTTTATTTTTTATTTTTTAAATATCAGCCTTGAAGACAAAGATTAATTTGTCCCTAACTAGAAATACTATTTACATGTCTCATTTCGACATCCCGTGCTTTTACCTGCCGATGCATAAGTAAAGCTTCTAGAGGAAGCTTTGAAGTTCCAGGTGTGTCATCATCTGGTTTAAAGAAGCTGTTCCACGTGTCATAGTTCCCACGACTTAGATTGTGTTTGTTTGGGTAAATCTTGACCGTAGGATGCTACGATAATGAACAGTTTTAATCATGCCATGTAAGCTTTGCCATGGAAAAAGACTTGCGGGTATATAAGCTAGGTTTCACCTCTGAAACCCTAATTTTTTGTTCATTTCTTCACTTGTTCTCTTGTGGTTCTTTCTCTCTCCTCTCTTTGGTGATGTCCAGGCGTTTTGGAGGCGATTCAATGAGATTCATGGGAGTAAACGCTTGCTAGCCTAGATCGACCTTTGTTGGAGCTATTCGAAGCTTTTAATGGCTTCGTTGTAAGATTTCCTCGTCTCTCTTGTTTTGTATTATGAGGTTTTTAGGTTAGAATCCTGAGATCTTGATGTATTGTGGTTGATTTGCTTGGATTTTGGTCTGTAAACACTCAAATCTTGATGTTAGTGGAGAGACTTTCCTAGTAAAAGGAAGCCATGGAGTAGGACCTCATCTTGAGGTGCCAAATCATGTCAATATTGTGTGTTCTTGCTTTTGGATTGTTGTTTCTTTCATATTCTTGCTTGCTTTGCTAAGATCTCAAGTTGATAAAACCAGATCTGAAGTTTTTGTGCTTTAAGACACGTTTTTACACAACAGTCTTGATTTTTTTTTTCTACACACAAATTAGATATGTAAATTGGTGAATATCTAGTATTTTCATATATTTTCTCATTTTGTTGATATCGGTAAGGAAGTTACAATTTATTACATAGGGATCTATAATTTTAATTTTTGGGAAACTAAAAGTCTTGGTCGGAAACCCTTTTTTGTTACGATAAAACCAAAATGAGACAAAAGTTGTTTTTCAACCTTAGCATTTAAAATTTAAAAATATAAAACTACAAACTAAAAAAGATATGAACCACACCCTTAAAAAAAGTGGATTATGGGTTTGGAACTCAAGACTTAGTCCAAAAACAAAAAGCAAAAAAAAAATTTAAGAGTTATTTATGTCAAAGGTCCCTGTACTTTATCCATTGTATTAATTTAGTCCTTATACTTTTAATTATATCAATTTAGTTTCTGTACAATTTAAAATGTATCAATTTGGTTCTCAAATAAATTCTATGTTGAGTTTTTTAATGAATGTTTTAACTATTTGGCCATGAGTTAGGTTAAATTAAGCAAACGGATAAATGTATAATAAATTACATGCATCTAACACAATTTTGGTGTTGAAAGTTACATCATTAACTTACCTTAAATTTGATCAAATGACGAAATGAACACATTTTGAATTGTACAGACATTAAATTAATACAATTAAAAGTACAAGAACTAAATTAATACTATAGGAAAATATGGGGACCTTTGCTATAAATAATCCTAAATTTAAATAACAAACTAGCTCAATAAATTTAAATAATTCGTTGAGGATCCAAACACTTACTCTAGAACATTCCACAATAACGCAAGCATTAACCTAACTCTCCGCCCTCGGATAACATTTTCCTATATATACCCCCTCCAAATTTCCTTCCCTTTCTCTTTCCTGTGTATTCAGAAAATAAAAATTTGCTTTTAATATTTAATTAAACAGAAAAGGAAAATGAAAAAGGAGCAACATGCTGTGGTGGTACCGTTCCCAGCACAAGGCCACATAAACCCAATGCTCAACCTTGCCACCCTTCTCCACTCCCATCACAACTTCCACATCACTTTTGTCCTCTCTCACTCCACCCTCTGCCACCTCCTCTCCGCCACCGACACCCACCACCACCCCCTCCCTGCCACCTTCCGCTTTGAGTCCATCCCCGACGCACTCCCCAGGGCTGATCCTGAGAATTTGGAGGCCCCAAGCGGTAGCTTAGAGTCATGTCGGAGCGCGACCCACGACATGATTTCTTCCCTATGTGAGTCCATGTCTACCACTTGCCTCCCCCCCTTCCGCGGTCTCCTGTCGAGGCTGAACAGTGGCGGGGTGCCACCGGTGACATGCGTGATTGCGGACGGGGTGATGGGGTTTGCTCTGAAGGCTGCGGCGGAGGTGGGGGTGGCGGCGGTGGCGTTTTGGACAATGAGTGCATGTGGGTTCATGGGATACGTGCAGTTCCGGGAGCTCATGGAGAGAGGGTTAACTCCTCTTCCTGGTAGGCCTCGTTTTCTTCGGCAATTCTTGTCGTTTTTCTTAAAATGATAGTGGCGCTAATTATACAAGCGGACAAAAATATAGGTAAATATAAATGTTATTTTCGTGTAAAAAAAAATAAATATTATTTATATTTTAGTATTTAATATTTTTTAAATAATAAAAAATATCCTAACCTTTTTAAATTAATAAAAAAGTTTATAATTTTTTGTATATTAATAAAAAAACTTATCTCCAAAGTGATGACGTCCTATTCGATAACCATATTTTTAAATAAATTAAGTAAAAGTAAATATTTTTTTGAAGATGCGTGAATGCAGAAATTCAGGGGAACGGAAAGTACGATGACCTTTCTTTAAATTTTCATTACTAAAGCAAGTAGAAATAAAGGGAAAATTCTATTCTTAATTCTTACAATCCGAGAACAAAAAACAAACACTTAAAATAATTAAAGTCTAAGAAATTGAATGACCTAAACCTTAAATCTCCTCTTGTATAAATAGGAAAGCTATTTCAACAAGAATAAAAGAGTAAAATTAGAAGGGGTAAATACAAAATAACTAATAATTATCTACTATTCTAATACTAAGTACCTACTAGATGTCAACCTCCTCCAGCCTCACCTTTAGCCACGCTTCCCGTGACTCGCTAAGCCTGGCCAACTCGCTAAGCCCATCCCGCCAAGACAACTTGCCATCTATAAGGGTGGGGTTGAATCATCCTTCTTGTGTTGGAGAGAATTCGCCCTCGAATTCGCCATTGGGTCAGCAGGATCGTTGTTGCCAAGGTAAGGGATGAGGTGAAGTCCTCATACCACTTGGCAACTGAAGATAGTATGCGTTGTCGATAATCTTTTCGATAATCATCAAAGGACCAATCTTGCGTTCTATCAGCCTGTTATACTCCCATGGTAGAAACTGCCCCCTCATTAAAATTGCCCAAACTCGATCTCCTAACTGAAGCTGAATTGCACGACGTCGCTTGTCACTCATGAACATGTACTTGGCGCTTGCCTCAAGTAGTCTTGCTCGGGTTTGCTCATGTATCTCCTGAAGGTTGGATATAAATTCTTCTACTTTGCCATGACAAGGAGTGAGATTGAGAATCAGCGCACAGGTTTCCTCATAGTCTATACCTTCTTCTTGGTTATAGCCTTTAGCTACCAACCTTGCCTTATGTCTTATCATGTTACCTTCCTCATCCTTCTTGTTGCGGTAGACCCACTTAGTACCTATGACTTGATGATCTTGAGGTCTATCTACAAGTTCCCATACATCACTTCTCTTGAATTGGTTGAGCTCTTCCTCCATTGCCATTATCCAATTTGCATCATTAAGAGCTTCTTTTATGTTCTTGGGTTCTTCAAGAGAGATGAATGTGGCTAAATGACAATATTTCGTTAATGCATGCCTCGTTTTTATACCTTGAGAGGGATCACCAATGATTTGACTTGTTGGGTGATCCTTCAAGTATTTCCAATCTCGTGGTAACTTTTCCTCTTTGGATTCTATATTTTGGTTATCTCCTTTTGATTCATTCATTTGAGCGTTAGATATAACCTTTTCTTGCTCATTAGATGAGTGTGTGATGTTTATTGGTTTGATTACTATATCATCGTCATCACAAGGAGTTCTAGAGGACAAGACATTAGTTTCATCAAAAACTACATGTATAGACTCTTCTACAACCTTTGTCTTTTGTTTATAGACTCTATATACTTTGCTTGTTAAATAGTATCCAATGAAACTACCTTCATCAACTCGTAAATCAAATTTTCCAAGATTTGTTTTGTCATTGTTGTGAATGAAGCATTTGCACCCAAAAGGTTTAAAATATGCAATGTTTGGCCTTCTACCTTTATAAAGTTCATATAGTGTTTTCTTTAAAATTGGTCTTATTAAAGCTCGATTTAAAATATAGCATTGACGGCTTCAGTCCAAAAAGATTTAGGCAAGTTATTTTCACAAATCATTGTTCTTGCCATTTCTTCAAGAGCTCTATTTTTCTTTCAACCACTCCATTTTGTTGAGGAGTTCGAGGTGCCGAAAAATTGTGATCAATTCCAAAATAATCACAATAAATTTCAAATTCATCATTTTCAAATTCCCTTCCATGATTGCTTCTAACCGAAACAATTTTCAATTCATTTTCATTTTGTACCTTTTTACAAAATTTTTCAAATTTATCAAATGCTCCACTCTTATGAGAAAGGAATAGGACCCAAGTAAAGCGGGAGTAATCATCAACAATTACAAGTCCATATCACTTTCCACCAATGCTCAAATGACGAGTAGGACCAAGCAAGTCTATATGTAAGAGTTCAAGATGCCTTGATGTTGAAACTATGTTCTTGGGTTTGAATGACGATCTAGTTTGTTTGCCATATTGATATGCATCACAAATATGATCTTTTCAAATTTTAGTTTTGGCAAACCTCTAACAAGATCATTTTTTGAAAGTTTTGAAATTAAATCCATACTAGCATGTCTAAATCTTCTATGCCAAATACAAGGACCATTTTCATCCAAGACACTAAAACATTTTAATGAGTCTAAACAATCAAGATCAATCATATAGAATTTTCACATCGTAGACCAACAAGCAAAATTTCATTTGTTTTAGCATGTTTAACTATGAATCTAAATGATTCAAAGTTCACACAATAGCCGTTATCACATTATTGACTCATGCTTGGCAAGTTGTGCTTAATACCTTCCACAAGTAAGACACCTTTAATGCAAGGAGAAGAGTTAGAAGCAACATTACTAATACCGATTATTTTTCCTTTCTTATTGTCGCCAAAGGTGACATTTTCTTTTCTTGGCATTAGTGAAGTGAATTTGGATTTATCTCCGGTCATGTGTCATAACCAACCACCATCCAAGTACCACTTTTGTTTTTGGCTTTGGATTTTCATACACACCTATCACAATTCAGACATTTTTAGGTGCCCAAATTTTCTTGGCTCCTTTGTTGTTAGCCTTTACATTTGGTGGTCGAGATCCTTTAGGGATCCAAACCATCTTTGTCTTTTTCAAATTTCTTTTGAAAGAACATTGGTAAATGATGTGCCCATGGTCACCACAATAGTTGCACTTTACAGAGTTTGTTGAAGGTGACGAGGCTTTAACAAAAAGAACATTCAAAATTTTCTTTTGGACATTTCCATTATAACCTGTTCCTTCTTTGTTATAAATTGGCTTTTGAGATGCAAGAATTTTGTCAAGTGTTTCTTGACCTTTAAAAAATTTACTTGATGTTTTCGAAAGTTCTTCCATTTTTTCTTTCAAAGACTCATTTTCTTTTAAAAGTGATTCGCCTTCCTTGGATTTTTCTTACTTATTTTCCTTTAAAGTATGAAGTGTTTCTTTCGAAGATTTCTTTTTATTGGTTAATTTAATGATCTCATTATTTAAAGACTTGCTCTTTTTCTTAGGGATTCATTTTCAAGTTCAAGCACTAAACGTTGTTTTGAATCCTTTTCCAATCCCGTCTTTTCAAGACCTTTTACAAAAGTATTGTGTTGTTTTTTTAATTTTTTATATTTCTCATATAACTCTTGAAAACCAACCACAAGTTCATCGTAAGGTAGATCATTTACCTCATCCTCTTCAACGCTATTGTCGTCAATAGCTATGAGACGAAAGTTAGCTACTTCCTCTTCACTTTCTTCACTGGAGTCATCGTCGCTATCTCCCCAATCCACAAAAGCTTTCTTTTGTTCTTCCTTTTTGTCTTTCTTTTTGAGTTGTTGAAGAACTTCTTATTTTTTTGGCTTTGGACAATCTCTTTTAAGATGTCCGACTTCTCCATACTCGTAGCAAGTTGGTTCATCTTTGGAGGAAGATGAACCATTTTTGAAGTTTTCTTAAATCTTTTCTTTTCAAGACGTTTGTAAAATCTTTTTGCTAACACAACAACTTCATCGTCACTTTCGTCACTTAGAGATGATTTAAATGCTATGTCTTTGTTTTTCTTTTGTTTTTCCTCTTCTTTAAACTCTTCCATGCCAATCTCATAGGTCATGAGATTCCAATTAGTTGATCAAGTTTATAAGTAGAGAGGTTATGAGCTTCCCGAATAGCAGTAACCTTGCCTTGCCATGAAATCGGGAGACATCGAAGAATTTTACTAACTTGCTCCTCATGTGAATACATTTTTGCAAGAGCTTGGAGTTTATTAGGAATATCCAAAAATCTAGTGTACATCTCTTTTATTGATTCCTCCTGTTTCATTTTGAAAAGTTCTTAAGCTCTTACCAACATATTTATTTTAGAAGATTTAACTTGATCCGTACCTTCGTAGGTGACCTCTAGCTTATCCCAAATTTCTTTTGCCGATTGACAACCGGACATATGGTTAAAGACATTTGGGGCAGTCGCACATAAGAGTTGATAATAAGCTTTTGCATTTTTTGCAAGTTTTTCTTTGTCATCTTGCATAAGCTCATTTTCTTCTTTTTCAATGGTTTTCTTACCTTGTTTCTTTGAGGGTACGTAATCACAATTTTTTGTAATAAGCCATAAGTCGAAATCAATGGATATAATATAAAGTCTCATTCTTAGCTTCCAATAGGGAAAATTTTCCCCATCAAAAAGAGGAGGCTTGTCAGTTGATTGACCCTCAACTAAGATTGGAGTGAAAGGTGCCATAGGATCACTCTAAGGTTGTTAGACCCAAAAGAATAGGGCATAGGCTCTGATACCAATTGAAAGTCCAAATAGCAACCTAAGAGGGGGGTGAATTGGGTTCTTTAGTGATAAATGAAAATTTAAATTTTTGAGCCAAAAATTTAATTAAAAGCTAAACAATAAATGGAAAATGAAAAAGATAAATACAAAAATAAAAGCGATGCACAAAGATTTTTATAGTGGCTCGCTTCTAAACCGGAAGCTAATCTACTTCTCAAGTGACTACTCTTAGTCACTTGAGCCTTTAACTAAGCTCGATGATCCTTTTTAAAAACAAGCTCAGGATCCAACCTTTACAACTGCCCTCTTTGTATGTAGGCTCAAGACCAACCTTTTGCAACCGATCCTTTTGTAACCATAGGCTCAGAATCCAACCTTTACAATACAACTAATTTGAATAAAGCAATGAAAGAATTAAAGTACTCAAATTCTTCACTCTTTCAAGAGTGAATTGACACTTGATCAAGCTTAGCCAAAGCTAAGGATACGCCAATGAAGCTAAAAGATCAATAATATGAGAACAAATGATGCTCTAATAAAAGTTTTAAATAAAACTTAAAAACAAACCTTTAAAATGCAATTATGTAAGAGAATGTTTTTATCAAAGAATGCTTAGAGAGTATTGGATTATTTCTACCAAAGCATTCAAGCCCTATTTATAGGCAAATGAGGGCCAATAAGACATTCAAAAAGTTGGAAAAAAGTTTTGGAAAGAAATAAAGTCAAAAGTAGCCGTTTTGAACTTTTTCAGTTTGTGTGTCGACACACAAGGGCTGTGTGTCGACACACAGAAGCTCTTGGAAGCTACTGTAAGCCTGTGTGTCGACACTCAGCCTACCCAGGTGCATTTACGCGCTTTGATCAATTTGCTTGATTGGTGGAATACTTTTATCACATTCCCTAAGTTAAAAAATTAATTGATTGATTACTATATTTGTTCAATTTTTTGAATTTATTTCCCATTTTACTTTGATCATAAAAATGATTGGTTCCATAAATCAAGCTGAATCATCACCCATTAAAATTTTATCTTTATTTGATTTTATCATACTTTTCAAAGTACCAATCTTAAAAAAATTTTAATTGATAAGCCAGATTAGTTTAATTTTGACTTGAATATTTTTCAAATAAAATTTGATAAATCAATTTTCTAAAATATTTGTCAAAAACATTTTTGTAAGAGCATCACATATCAATATTGAGACTTGGACTCAGCTGATATATCCCGATCTTAAGTCCTAGAAACTAAAAATAAATAACTTTAGGATGCTCGGACTCGGATCACGTTCTCTTCAATTTGGATGAATCTTCTCTTTAACTTTTATCTCTTTTCCTCTTGATTTATCATCTTTTGGAACGCTTTGTATCCATGATTAATCTTGATATTCCTAACTTTCTTATAAGTCACTGAAAAACAAGATTAGAACAATTTAAATCCCATAACTCACTAAATGGTTGCTATCATCAAAATTACACTAATATTGGCTTTTAGGCCAACATCATCGCTAGAAGCATATAAGAGAAAAACCAATCTGAAATTTAAACTCTCCATAAGGTGTAGAAAATAGTGCAACAACAGTCATTATCATAAATGAAATATATCTCCGGGATCCGGACGACTAATTGTCCTTCACCCCGAAACTAGAAGTCTTCTCCTTCACAAACCACTAGATCAAACAAAAAATGGAAAAGAAAACTCATGGCTTGAAGATTCCCTCAATTAATGCTGACACGACTCTTGCTCTGATCCCCCGATACTCCAACAACTTGGTCCTTGGCCTTCATGAGATTTTGGTTTCTCGGGGAGTGAAAATGTAAAAATAGAATCAAAAATCTATTAAATTTGTTTCCTCTCCCCTTTTATACTTGCATGCAGCCCAGGGGCATCCATAGGTATTGTTCAATCGATCGAATCTTGACATAGTCAATTATGTCGTGCCGATCAACCAATTAGATCCTGATGGAAACATTTTTTGTTGTGATCGAACCCATAGGTTAGTACCTGATATTGACAATATATGATTCCACATCGTCGAATCTTGATCCTGTGGGTCCTTTTACAACACTGGTCAAGTTTCTCAACGTAGTCTCCAAGTTTTTCCATTTTCACATGTTCTTCACTGCCTTTCATGTTGTCCTCACTCCAGCATGTTCCAAATCTTAATATACATGTAATAGACCGAAAATGTGATGATAAAGGGACATAAAACAAATAAAAGTATGACACATCAGCATGATTACTCTGTTAACAGAAAAAAGAACAAGCTCTCTCCAAGGAAAAGCATGGTTAAAGGGACCACCTTGGCGTGGCTAACCATTGCTTAGTGGTCCCATTTGACTCATAGTTTGAGAAGGTTGAGGATACTCTTGGTTTAAAGCATTCCTGCCGCAACTTAATGAAGCTATAGGTGGTTTGTGTGAAAACATAGTTTCATGTTTAGTTCCCTTAATCTAACTCCATGCCATCAGAGGCCTTTAAAGAGGGCTGAGGGATTAAGAGACAGTGGAAAATTATTGTCTAGGCTGGACAAAATTAGGAGTTGGCTATGTGTGCAATAGTGCATCGAAAAAATTGTTGAAGCTTTTGAAAACAAGTATTTGTTACACTGGAATAGGAAGGCGACTTGCAATGAGTGAAGAGGAAGTAATACTAGCCCATTGAACAGAAATTTGGACCTCGGCCACCTGCTTTCCATTCTCAATGGCAATGGTGTGGCAAGCCGAGCTGCAATAGCTAAAATGTACAAACCCATACCTCGAAGGCTTGCTTTCTCTTCTTCCTGGCACGAAAATGTCTATTACGACATCATGGTTCCTAAAGATGCTTTTTAACCAATTACTATGCATGCCTTCTAGGAGCCCATCCACAAAAATGGAAAAGGGGTCTTCAGTAGTTGTTCTTCCATGTAAACTTGGCTTGGATATAAGCTTCTACCTCTCTCTTTTCTTTGGTTGAGTGGTTGTTGGTAAAGGTACTGAAATCTTGAAAACAATCTTCTTATACCTCTCTGAAAGGGAACTTAACAAATCTAGTATGCTAAGATACCAATTTATGGAGGAAAACTTAATGCGGAAGCGAAAACCCTGGTAACAAGATTCAATTCAAATAATATGACTCACGTAAAATGAGAAGTAAACAAATATGGAGAAAGAAAGAACAAAACAAGAACACATAATATTTACGTGGAAACCCCTCTACATTCGAGAGGGGAGAAAACCACGGGCGGAGATGGAGATTCTTTATTAACTGAACGGAAGAATTACAACGACACTTCCCAAACGAGATATATGGAAGAATTACAATCACTCCCTCTGAACTCTCGTAGCACTCGAATATCTTGGAGGAATTACGAAGTCACCTCTTTTTCTTAATGGTGGCTCACACGCTCTTTGATTGGATGATTTCTAATGTAAACCCTACGTCTCTATTTATAGAAAATAATTAGGGCCGGCGAAAAATGACTCCCGATTGATCCGGGTCACGATCGATCGGCCACTGCCGATCGATCGGCCCCTCTACGGCCAAAAATACGAATCCTTTCCTTAAATCACCCGATCGATCGACTTTCCCTCTGGATTGATCGGTGACCCTATGGCAGCCCCAATAAAAATAAAACAAGTAATTTGAGACATAACCTAACAAATTTCCACCTTGGCTCAAATTACATACATAAAAGAATTTCCTCCACCTTCTCCACAAAACCCCCACACACGGGGTTAACACAACGAAGTACGAAACCTAACCAAGCGAAGCTTGAACTTCCTGTTAGGTAAAAACTGAGTGAACATATCTGAGAGGTTATCAGCAATGCCAATTTTCTTCTCTGAATTGGCTCTTGACACATCATCTGAAACAGCCACCTGCTGCTGAACTGTGTTACTGAATTGAACTCCCTCTGGCTTACTCACCTGATCTGAATCACAACCAACTGATGACATCTTCTGTGGAGAAACTAATGAAGACTCACCAAACGTGACACGTCTACTCGTCAGGAATTGTTTGAAGCGAAAATCTTTCTGCTTCCCATAAAGCCCTTGTTCACATACCAGCAGTCCTCTAGACTGACCACACAAAGAGCCCCTCACACTGTGCTCAGACAGACACCTATCACCTGAACGATCCAATCTCAAACGTCCTAAATTTGTGATCTCTGGTTCTGTCAATAACAAGGATGATGAAGATGTTGCAACAGATCTAACAATTGTGGAACCGACAAGTTCATACAACGTACCTAACCTTCTGCCCTTCATAACTGTCAAAGCACCCTTAACAACCTTCAAAACTCCACCTTCAGCTGTGTACCTGTACCCTTTAGATTCAAGAGTACCCAAAGAGATGAGATTTTTCTTCAAATCAGGAACATGACGAACATCGCCCAAAACCCTGATAGTGCCATCGAACATCCTAAAACGAATTGTTCCTATACCCAAAACTTTGCATGGATTATCATTACCCATCGAAGCAACTCCACCTTGAATAGACTCGTACGTGGAAAACTAATCCCGGTTGGGATAGACATGATAGGAGCAACCCGAATCCAAAAACCAACTATCTTTCAAGTTGAACTGAGGTTCAGACGCGGACAAAAGAAGATCTTCATTCTCACCACCAACAACACTAGCTGCTATGGATCTCTGGTCAGACCTGTTATCTGCTTCTAATTTTCTCTTAAGCTTATAACAGTCTTTCTTAATGTGCCCTTTCTTACGACAGTAGTTACAGGTTGGGTCTAGATACCTAGACTTAGACTTGTTTTCACTATGATCATACTCGGTTCTCCCCCTCACAAATAAACCACTACCTGAGTTATATCAGATAATTCCCTATCTACTCGTTCTTTACTCAGTAGGTTTCTCTTAACTTCATCTACATATATGGTTTGTCTACCCCCATAAATCATGCTTTCGACAAAACTCTTATATGAAGCAGAGAGAGAACATAACAACAACATTGCCTGATCTTCATCCTTAGGAACATCATCCAATTCTTTCAAATCTTGAATAATTGAATTAAATTCACTGACGTGGTTCTTAAGTGACGTACCTTCTGACATGCGAAACGTGAATAACTGGTGCTTAACTACGAGTTTGTTGGAGACAGACTTGAAACAGAACATATCCTGCAATTTCTCCCGCAACTCCTTAGCGGTCTTCACTTCCAGAACTTCTGTCAAAACGTCATCGGTAAGACACATGTGAATTGCTGTGAGCGCCTTCTCATCCAACTCCTTCCATTGTGCTTCTGTAAGATTCTCTGATTTCTTCTCTTTCCCATCTAAAGCTTTTTTTAAGCCATTCTGAGTCAAGAGGCCCTTAACGTGAACCTGCCACAAACTGAAGCTTCCTTAACCACCAAACTTCTCCATTTCGGATCTAATTGCGGACGTCATTTTATCAAATCGAAATAAATAGGGCTCTGATACCAATTTGAAAGGGAACTTAACAAATCTAATATGCTAAGATACCAATTTGTGGAGGAAAACTTAATGCGGAAGCGAAAACCCTGGTAACAAGATTCGATTCAAATAATATGACTCACGCAAAACGAGAAGTAAACAAATATGGAGAAAGAAAGAACAAAACAAGAACACACAATATTTACGTGGAAACCCCTCTACAATCGAGAGAGGAGAAAACCACGGGCGGAGATGGAGATTCTTTATTAACTGAATGGAAGAATTATAACGACACTTCCCAAACGAGATATATGGAAGAATTACAATCACTCCCTCTAAACTCTCGTAGCACTCGAATATCTTGGAGGAATTACGAAGTCACCTCTTTTTCTTAATGGCGGCTCACACGCTCTTTGATTGGATTATTTCTGATGCAAACCCTACGTCCCTATTTATAAAAAATAATTAGGGCCGGCGGAAAATGACTCCCGATCGATCGGAGAGACCCGATTGATTGGGGTCACGATCGATCGGCCCCTCTACGGCCAAAAATACGAATCATTTCCTTAAATCACCTGATCGATCGGCTTTCCCTCCCAATAGATCGGTGACCCCACGGCAGCCCCAATAAAAATAAAACAAGTAATTTGAGACATAACCTAACAAATCTATACTCTCCCTTCTTTTTTTTTTTTTTTTTTTGGTTCAAGCCCAATAGGAACTGCATAGTAGCAACGGGGGTTAGCCTTTGTTACTAAATTGTACATAAAGTCATAAAACCTAAAGACTCATTTCCTATATTGGTCACGAGAAAATAATATTTTAATCTAAAATATGGCATATAACATCGTCACTTCCCTAACATATTCACGTATCGACTAAAACGTTTCATAAAATTACAAAAATATCCTTCCATTCATACGATAACCCATAATCCCCATCATTGTCCAATAACCCCAACCGTCATTGTCATCGTAATTGCTAGTGGTCCAAACCCCCTCCCCACACTTGTAGCCTCACCCTTGATACTCGTCATCACCAACCCTAATGGGCGAACTGGCCGCCGCGACTCTGACTTCTAGTAGAGGTGGTAGGTGGGGTTGGCAATAATAAGGGGTGAGGGGTGATGGTGTGGATGACGTGTAGTGTGTTACACGCTCTAACTTGCTCTAGCTCATTTCCCGTCATTAACTTTTAATTTTGGTTCTAGGTTGTTCTAGAATAGTCTATCTTGTAATTCAAATAAAAAGGAGGGAAAGTTAGTTAGCTTGCTTTTATCATATAAATACTTAGCTGTTGTTTTAGAGTAATGATCCAATAAAAAATACACTCTAATTCCTCTAAATTCTCCTCCTTCTCGCCCCGTGTTCTGTTTCTTCATCGTCTACATATACTTCTCCTCTAATTCTCTTATGTTTCTCTGTTCTTCTTCTTTTCATTTACTGAATTCTTCTCTATTTCTACTTGATACTGTTTGTAAAGCAATATTAGTGCAACATTTGGTATCAGACCTGGATGTTCCTCGTCTTGTACAACAATGGCGGAAGGTACTCGTCAAAAGTCCGATATTCATCAAATCGAGTCACTACTTGATCAAAATTGAATAGTCCTTCATCAACAATAGGGAAGCTCAAATTCAAGAGTATGACGTTGCAGCAAAGAAGTGGATTTCTGAATTGATTACCTCTTTTCAAGCTGAGATGAACTCGTTTAAAGCTAAAGTGCGTACCGCGCAAGGTCTTCTAAAGGATTTATTTCATGAAACTTTTGCTCATCGTAATGCTTCTGCAGCTCTTATTCTAAGCTTGGTTATGCAAGGCGGTTTTACTTCTAGTACCCTTATAGTGCCTACTATTGGGGGAAGATCGAATTCATCGGGTGGATTTTCTGATCATTCTTCTTGTGAGGAATCTGGACAAATTTGATATGCTCTAATACCAATTGTAAGTAAATCTTGAACAAATTTAATATTCTATGATACCAATTGGTAAAGGAAGTAATACCTTACTAATGCGGAACTTGACACCCAATACTGGATTCGATTCAAGTACTATAACTCACATAAGAGAAGTAAACAAAAGGTAAAAGAGAATAAACGAAGAACACAGAGATTTACGTGGAAAACCCTCTTCAATTGAGAAGGAAAAACCACGGGCGGAGATGGAGATCTTTATTGAGTATGAATAATGGAAGAATTACAATGACATTTTCTCTGAACGAGATCTATGAAGAATTACTGAATCACTCCCTCTGAACTCTCGTAACGCTCTCAAACGAATGACGATGGTGGCTCTCTGTCTTAATTGGATGATTGGATTCCTAAAACAGAAGCCCTAAACCCATATTTATACTAAACGGCTAGGGTACGCAAAAACAGACTCCCCATCGATCGGCCCCTCTTCTGCAGCCTTTCTTGACTTTTTCTCCAGCGTTGCTCTCCGATTGATCGATTGTATCACCCGATTGATCGGCTTGCTCATGGCGAGACTCATGACTAAAAAACATAAATTTGAAGCATATTCCTAACAAACCTCCACCTTGACTCAAATTTACACTTAAGCAAAATTTCTCCACCTACTCTACAAAACACCCCTCACACGGTGTTATATAAACAAAACAGAAAACCTAACCGAGTCTGAGCGATGCTTGAACTTCGTACTAGGTAGCAACTGAGTGAACATATTTGTGAGGTTATCAGCAATGCCAAGCTTCTTCTTCTCTGAATTGGCTCTTGACACATCTTCTGAAACAGCCACCTGCTATTGAACTGTGTTACTTAACTGAAACTGAACTCCCTCCAGCTTATTCACCTTACCTAAATCACAAACAAAGGATGACATCTTCTGTGGACTCAATAATGAAGACTCGTCAAAAGTGACATCTCATCTTGTCAAGAACTGCTTAAAGCGAACACTTTTCTACTTCCTATAAATGCCGTGTTCACAAGATTTCAGTCTTGTAGACTGACCACACAACGAGCCCCTTTTATTGAGCTCAGACATACCCTTATCACCTAAATGATCCAATCTCAAGCCCCATGACTTTGTAATACCTAGTTCTGTCAACGATGATAATGAAGATATCTTAATTGATCTTGCAACTGTGGAACCGACAAGTTCATATAATGTTCTAACCCTTCTGCTTTTAATTGCAACTAAAGCACCCTTAACGACCTTCATAACTTCATCTTCAGCTGTGTACCTTACACATGTGACTCAAGAGTACCTAAAGAGTTAAGATTCTTCTTCAAATCAGGAATGTGACGAACATCGCTCAAAGTCCTAATAGTGCCATCGAACATCTTAATATGAATTGTTCCTATACCCAAAACTCTGCATGTAGCATCATTGCCCATCAAAGCAACTCCACCTTGAATTTACTCGTACGTGGAAAACCAATCTCGATTGAGATAAACATGATAGGAGCAACCCAAATCAAAAATCCAACTAGTTCTAAAACTGGACTGAGGTTCAGATGGAGACAATATATCATCATCATTCTCATCTTCAACTACAACACTAGCTGCTGCGGATCTTCGATCAGACCTGTTATCTGCTTCTAGTTTCCTCTTAAGCTTGTAACAGTTTTTTCTTAATATGCTCTTTCTTATGGCAATAATTACATGATAGATCTTGATGTCTAGACTTAGACTTGTTTCCACTATAATCATATTCTTTAGACTCGGTTCTCCTTCTCACATAAACCACTACCTGAGTTCTGACTTGAAACAAACTTAAAACAGAACATATCCTACAATTTTTCCCACAACTCCTTAGCGGTCTTCGCATCCAGGACTTCTGTCAAAACGTCATCGGTAAGATACATCTGAATTGACATAAGAGCCCTTTCATCTAACTCCTCCCACTGTGCTTCGTATAAATTCTCAGGTTTCTTCTCTTTCCCTTCTAAAGCTTTCTTCAAGCCACTCTTAGTTAAGAGGCCCTTAACGCGAACCTGCCATAAACTAAAACTGCCTTGACCACCAAACTTCTCGACTTCAAATTTAATCACTAACGTCATAGTACAAAATCGAACAAACACTGGCTCTGATACCAATTTGTAAGGAATCTGGACAAATCTGATATGCTCTGATACCAACTGTAAGTAAATCTTGCACAAATTTGATATTATATGATACCTATTTGTAAAGGAAGCAATACCTTCATAACGTAAAACTTAACACCCAATACTGGATTCGATTCAAGTACTATAACTCACACAAAAGAAGTAAACAAAAGGTAAAAGAGAAAAAATGAAGAGCACAAAGATTTAAGTGGAAAATCCTCTTCAATCGAGAGGAAAAAACCACGGGCGGGGATGGAGATCTTTATTGATCACAAATAATGGAAGAATTACAATGACACTTCCTCTGAACAAGATCTATGGAGAATTGCTGAATCACTCCCTCTAAACTCTTGTAACGCTCTCAAACAATTGATGACGACGGCTCTCTTTCTTAATTGGATGATTGGATTCCTAAAACAGAAGCCCTAAACCCATATTTATTCTAAACAGCTAGGGTACGCAGAAACAGACTCCCGATTGATCGGCAGACCCCTCTTTTGCAGCCTTTCTTGACTTTTTCTCCAGCGTTGCTCTCCGATCGATAGGTTGTACCACCCGATTGATTGGCCTGCTCATGACAAAACTCCTGACTAAAAAAAACATAAATTTGAGGCATATTCCTAACACTTCTCATTCTCTATCTACGAGTCTTACAAAGGTAGATTTCCCTCTCTATAATGGTGAAAATTTTCATGGATGGTACTATAAGGTGGAACAATTTTTTTCTTTAGATGAGACTTCCAATGATGCTAAGATTTGTATTGTTTCGATTCATTTGGACGATATTGCGCTTCAGTGCCCCCGAGCTTATTTTAAAGCTCTTCCTTCGGAGTGTTCGGTTTCTTGGCATGTTTATACTCAAGACATACTACATCGCTTTAGTGGTTTATAACATGATCCTATGGCTGAGCTCAAAGCCCTCTTGCAAGATCGTCCAGTTTGTGAATACTTGAATAAGTTTGAACGGTTATATGTAAAGCTTAATTTACTGGAGGAGTATTTGGTGAGTTGTTTTCTAGGCAGTCTCAAAGATAATATTCAAATTCCTATTCGTATATTTCAACCTCATACACTTAAGCATGCTATGACATTAGCTCGATTACAAGAGGCTCAACTTAGTTTTTATGTTTTGTGGTACTTCTATGTATCGTCCTTCATTATCTGCAAAATCCAGTTTGGTTGGCTCTATTTCTTCACCGAACAGTGCTACACACTCTGTTGTTATGACATCTCATTGCCCGGTCCTCCGCGGAATGATAGTCGAATTTTGTCGGCGGCCAAGATTGAGGATAAACACCTTAAAGGTCTTTGTTTCTTTTGTAGTGAGACTTTTACCCCAAGCCATTTATGAGTGTGTAAAGTTGAGAATCCATAATTGAAGCTCCTTGCTATGACTTCTGCAGAGGACGCTGATAGTCTTGATCCATCTAAACCAATGATCCACGATATCATTTCTGAGGATTCTCCTTAAGTATCTCTTTGTGCGCTTACTGGCATTTCCGATTTTCAGACCATGCGGCTTTGTGGTTATTGATAATAAACTTCCCTTACACATTCTTATTGATTCCGGCAGTACACATAATTTTTTAACTCTGCTAAGGCTGCACGTTTGGGTTGTATTTCTTCTGCCATGGCTCTTATTTCGGTAGTAGTTGCGGACGGGTCCACTTTGACGAGTTTGACTTTTCGTTCGAGTTTTGGCTGGTCTATGCAAGGACATGAGTTTTTCTGCCAATGTCTTCCTTATTACTCTGGGCGGCTGTGACATGGTGCTCAGTAATTAGTGGCTCTAGAATTTTGATGATATGTCCATGTCCTTCGAACATTGTGGCGCACGTGTACTCTTAACTAGATTTCGACACACTGCTTTTTCCATCGCCGGAAAAGTAGCTCTCACTCGTCTAATCAGACATGCTGCAATGCTCCATCGGACTTATCACATTATTTTTCTGACATTTTTTTTTCTGAGCCCATGGACCTTCCACCATTTCGGCCATATCACAATCATCATATTCCACTTCAAGAGGGGACCAATCCTATTAATATACGTCCTTACAAATATCCTTTACTTCAAAAAGATGTGATTGAGCGCTTGATATAGGATATGTTAGCTTCTGGTATCATTCGGGCTAGTGATAGTCCCTTTGCTTCTTCCATCGTCATGGTTAAGAAGAAGGACGATTCATGGCAGATGTGTGTCGATTACCATCAACTAAATCATCAAACCATCAAGAACAAATTTCCAATTCTAATGGTGGATTGTATGGCTCCGTTGTCTTTTCCCAGCTCGATTTACATTCCAGGTATCACTAGCTACGAATGCATGCCGCGGATATACATAAGACTATATTCCGGTTATGCCGTTCCGGGTTACTAATGCCCCAGCCTCTTTCCAAGGACTTATGACATTTTTCGCCCTTATTTACACCGATTTGTCCTCGTTTTTTCAACAATTAATCTATAGCCATACTTCGATGGACCATATTCAGCATCTTCAGTTGGCGTTTTTCTTACTTTGTTCTCATCACTTATTTGCCAAATTTAGTAAGTGTGCTTTCTTTTTGGACCGTATTGAGTATTTGGCTCATTTTATTAGTGCTGAGAGCGTCTACTGACCCTAAGAAAATCAATGTTGTTTGTTCTTGGCTGATGCCTACATGTGTGAAGCATTTGCGCTGTTTTTTGGGCTTGTGTGGCTATTATCGACTTCTTTTCCAGGATTATGGTTGTATTTGTAAGCCCCTTGCTGACCTTTTACACAAGAATGCTTTTTCCTAGTCTTCGATGGCTTAGGATGCTTTTGATTGCCTCAAGATTGCTCTTACCAAGGCTCCCGTGTTAGCTTTGCTTGATTTTTTGCATTCTTTCGAGGTGGAGACCGATGCCTCTGAACATGGTATTGGTGCCATTCTTATGCAGCAAGGTCGCCCTATCGCATATCTCAGTAAGACTCTTTCTGCCCAGAATGAGGCTCGTTCTGTCTATTAATGGGAATTGTTAGCTGTGGTCCGTGTTGTTAAGACTTGGGAGCAATATCTCACTGGCCGTCATTTTATTCTTCATGTTGATCAAGAGATTCTTAAGTATCTTCTTGACCATAAGATGTCGATTCCTTTCGAGTTCGTTTAGCTTTCCAAGCTTACGGGCTTTCATTATGATATTATTTTTAAGAAAGGGAAGCATAATGTGGTTGCCGATGCGTTATCTTGTATCTGGGGGGTTGCCTTATGTTCTTTGGTTTTTAGTTCCATCTCCTTTAATTTACTTTTCGAGATTGAGTCCTCCTCGCATGCCAATGTTGACATTTGTGCCTTGATTCGGTCCATTCAAGATAATTTAGCAAAGCATCCTATCTTTACTTGGCACCACTCTCAGTTCCGTCATTTCAGGAAGTTGGTTGTGGGTGCCGTTCCTTCTTTGCATCGTAAGATTATTTCCTTTTACTATGCACTGTCCATGGGTGGTCATTCAAGCATGGATGCTACTCTTCACTGTATTACTCTTTTCTTCAATTGGAAAGGACTTAAACCTGATGTCTATGAGTTCATTCGCCAATGCTCAACTCGTCAACATTGTAAGCCCAACAATGCTCCTTTGCCAGGTATTTTTAGTCCTTTGCCTATATCGACGACTGTGTGGACTGACATATCTATGGACTTTGCGTAGGGTCTTCCCCTTTTTCTTGGGAAGGATACCATTCGGTGGACCTATTGGGAAATTACACCTATTTCCTAGCTCTTACTCACCCTTTTACGGCATGCTGAGGTTGCCCATCTTTTTATGGATCATGTTTGTAAGATCAATGGCCTACCACAATCCATTGTTTCTGAGTGGGGTTTAGTCTTTTTGAGCATTTTCTGGCAGAAGATGTTTGGCATCTAGGGCATTCAGCTCAACCTTTCGACGGCTTACCATCCTCAGTCGGGTAGTCAGACTGAAGTTTTGAATAGATGTCTTGAAACATATCTTCGCTGCATGTGTTGTGATTCCCCTTCTCATTGGGCTCCTTTTTTTAACTCCGGCCGAATGGTGGTACAATACCACTTTTCATTGCGCGATCCGGAGTATTCCTTTTGATGTCCTATATGACCATCCTCCTCCACTTCATCTCCCATATATTTCGGGAGAAAGCTCAGTGGATGCCATTGACCGCAGTCTTCAGGCTCTGGTGCATGCAATTGCTTTCCTTAAGCATCATCTCAGCCATGCTCAATAGAGGATGAAGACATTGGTTGACAGACATCGCTCGAATTGGCACTTCGATGTTGTTGACTTTGTCTACCTTAAACTTCAGCCCTATCATCAGCATTATATGGTTGTCTGTGCTTCGCAAAAGCTTGTTACCCATTTCTATGGCCCCTTTTAGATTCTTGCTAGGGTTAAATCTATTGCCTACACGCTTGCTTTGCCTCCTGGGTCCCGTATTCATTCGACTTTTGATGTTTCTCAACTCAAGCGACACATTGGCCGCTCTCCTTTGTCGTCTTTGCCTGTTGCTTGACCCCAATCCAATGTTCCTCTTTGGGAGCCTGAGGGTGTCTTAGATCATCGGTTTGTTTGCCGTCATAATTGCAGCGTCACTCAGTGGTTAATTCATTGGAATGGTGGTTCTGCCGACAAAGCCACTGGGAGGACTACGCTGAGTTCTAGCTGTGCTTTTCGAATTTTCGACCTTGAGGTCAAGGTTGTTCTTAGGAGGGAAGCATTGTTACACGCTCCAGCTTTCTCCAACTCATTTCCCGCCATTAACTTTGAATTTTGGTTCTAGGTTGTTCTAGAATATTCTATCTTGTAATTCAAATGAAAAGGAGGGAAAGTTAGTTAGCATGCTTTTATCCTATAAATACTTAGCTTTTGTTTTAGAGTAATCATCCAATAAAAAATACACTCTAATTCCTCTAAATTCTCCTCCTTCTCGCCCCTGTTCTTTTTCATCCTCATCTGTGTATACTTCTCTGTTTCTCTTCGGTTTCTTTGTTCTTATTTTCATTTACTAAATTCTTTGATATTCCTACTTGATACTGTTTGTAAAGCAATATTAGTGTAACATAGTGTTAATCTGTGTTATATTATATTATAT
This sequence comes from Simmondsia chinensis, assembly GCA_018398585.1. Taxonomy (NCBI): domain Eukaryota; kingdom Viridiplantae; phylum Streptophyta; class Magnoliopsida; order Caryophyllales; family Simmondsiaceae; genus Simmondsia; species Simmondsia chinensis. Next base: position 3,697,392 of record JAGTTD010000017.1, on the reverse strand, counting down.
ATATAAATATATAATTATTACAATTAATTATGTATCTTAGTGTAATATTGCAGCAAAATGTGGGAGATAGGTAAAAAACTTGAATTGAGCTTTAATGGTGATAACTCTATCATAGTGAGTCAGATCGCGCGGATAAACAAGAAGAACCGAAGGAATTTTTCATAAAGAGGATTAGAAAAGTAAGACGTCAAGTAAGATGAGTTGAAGATATCTTATTTAAGTGTTTTAAGTATCTATTCTGGCTTGTTCTTGTAAATTGTCATCATCCTATTGAGGTCTATCTCTTGTATTTTGGCCCTTCTTGGTCTGGTCATTTTGTTCGTCATTGGGGTAGCTCTTCTTAGTATGATTTTTGGAAGTAGCTCATTTCTATGGGCTTTTGGTGCTTTTTTTATTGTGTTTAGCATGCGCCTTGCCCTTATTTAGACGTTCATGTTTTTTTTTTTTTAATGTCTAGTTTTTGGCAGCATTCTGCGTTGGGTGTTTTGGGTCTTTGGTTTGTCTTCAATCCCTATCCTGCACGATCGTGTTTTTGCAGACTTGTATTTAAATAATCAAAAAAAAAAATCATCAACTTAAGACCAATTTTAACATAGAACTAAATTAATGAAATATAAATTGTATAGAGATTAATTTGACACAAATAAAAGTTAAAAAGACTCAACTAACACAATTGATGAAGTAACGGGAACGTTTAGAATATAACACTCATACAAAATAAGTTGATACACATCACAAACTTGTTTCATTATATGCTATATTACATATGAATAGAATTATGTATTTAAATAATATATTGAGGGAGCTAACGGCCTATCACGTCTAAATGTGCTATACAGATGCCAACTGCCTAACGAACGGGTACCTAGACACTCAAATAAATTGGATCCCCGGAATGAACAACATTCGCCTTCAGGACCTCCCATTCTTCGTTAAAACTACCTCTCAAGACGACTTTATGCTCCATTTTATGGCATCAGAGATTGAAACAACTGGTGAAATTGCCTCGGCTATCATCCTCAACACTTTCACCGCCCTTGAGTCCCCCGTCCTCTCCTCCCTCTCCACCATCCCTCACCTTCCTCCCGTCTATCCTATCGGGCCCCTCCACCTTTTCTCAAGTCAAACCCAATCCAGTGAATCTGAAAGTAGACCCAAATCTAATCCAATTAGGTCAAATCTATGGAAGGAGCAACCCGAGTGCATTGAGTGGCTCGATTTGCATGAACCGGGATCGGTTTTGTACGTGAATTTTGGGAGCATAACCACCATGCAACCTCGCCATCTCACTGAATTCGCATATGGGCTCGCAGATAGCAAGGTGAAAAACTTTTATTCTATAAGAATATGTTATATATACGTAACCTATATCAATTTGGATACATAATTTATATATCTAACAATCATTATATTATAAAAAGATAACTTCAAGTGGTTACTTTTCATAAAGCAATGATACTTTAGTATCAAGTACATCGTATACAGTTATATATATAGTCATTAATTTAATCTAAATACTACAATTATAATAATTTTAAATTATTTGATCCACAATTTTAAATGTTGCAATGTTAGTCAAATGATGCACTGCTATAATTTCTTCAAAAAAAAAAATAAAAAAAGAAATTGATGACCATTATCACTAAAGGCGTAAATGAGCCAAGTTGAGTTAGAACCCCATCAATGTCGACGCTTGGCTAGTCTCCGTTGAAATTTCATGCACAAGCTCAGCTTGCCATAGACTTGATTAGCTCAACTTGGTAAAGTTAGAACCTAGCTCAACGAGTTTTGAACTATGATTGTTTTATTTAAAGCTCATTTAAGCTCGATCCAGGCTCATTTTAGCTTAGGCTCTGCTAATTTAGTCCCACAATTGGGCAGATTTAAATTAATAAAAGCAACATTCCCAGTGCCCTAAGTGCCCCTGCCTAAGCAAGGTCGAGGGGGAGGGGTAGATATACGAAGCCTTCCCCCTTCGAGGTGCTACCCTGAAGAGAGGCTATTTCTGATAACCCCAAACCTGAGGGGTGCAACACGAGGATTTCCCAAGCTGTCCCCCATCTTGGTACTGCTCTCGCCCAAGCATGCCTAAATTCGGAGTTCAAGCTTCCCAAGGCTCGGGCTCGACTCAATAAGCTAAATGAGTTCATTTGGCTGCTCGAGCTCAAAATAAGTTGATTCTTTTGAATTTTATAATGAGCCAACTAACCAGGATTCGCGAAATAGCTCAGCTCGCTTACATCCCTAATTACCACCTGCGTTGCACCTAAATTCACACCTACATGCATTGGATATATTGCCCATTTGCAATTTTTTACACTCTAATTTCAAAAAGGCTGAGACGACACCGTTTTGAGCAAAGTGTCGCATGCTTAACACCTGAGGCCTCCCTCAAGGGGAAGCAAGCCTTTAGGTGCTTAAGTAACGGTGTGTCGAGCCTAGTACTCTGAAGAGATGATCACCTAGGCAAGAGTATCAACCACTCGAGAACTCGAGATGGTTGAAGGGTAAAAGAAGCTCAAATTCAAGGGACTTCCGAAAAGGCTGCAAGACAAGTGGGTTCCACTCTCAAGGTGATTTCTTAGAGTGCAATCTCAGATGCTTGGGCATTAAGTTTAATCCAAGAGGACGTGGGATTTCTAGAAGGGACTTCTGCTAAGATTACAAATGTGGGCACCAAGGACTCCCCTCCAATACTAAATTCAAAACAAGTTCATTGAAGATTTGCGGGAGCAAAGAAGGAGCTTAATGGCCAGACGTGGATGAAGTTGCAGCAAAAATAAGAGTAGCTATTCTTTTCTACTTTGTATAAATAAAGGACTCGGCGTCAATCCAAAGTAGTACACACACTCAATACAAAACTTCTTCAAGTTTTCTTTAAAGCACACTTATGCTTTTCCCTTAGGAGTAGCGTAACTTAGCTTAGCATAGATTAACATAAAACTTGTTGCACTTGCTTCATTTGTGATACAGTTTCTCGGATTTCATGTATGACTTTCCAGTTTTAATCTGTTCCCAGATTTCGACGAGTTAAGAATAAAGACTTTAGTTTAAGGCTTTGACGGCCAGGGTATATGACCTTGATTACGTTGGTCTTAACACTACTGTCACTGCTTAATAAATCAGGTGACCTTAGGTTCACGCCATTGTTTAAGGCTTTGAAGCCCCAGGGCTTGACCTTAATTGCGTTGATCCTACCTGAGTGACCTGAATACGATTTGCTCCTCCTTAATCTTGTTAGGCCTTAACTCAATTGAGTTATTGTGAGTCAAATGTGCCAGGCTTAAAAACCTAATTGACTCGAGCTTGTAAGTGGGCTACTGAGCTCTTAGGTTTGTCTCCACTCCAGTTCCTAACTTTTAAGTGTATGAGGAAAGGTGTCTGTGCGCTCTGCTCCATCACTGTAATTGCCACTTGAATTAGGTCCATATCCTTTTATTTCCTATCAATATATACAAAATCTACAAAACTATTTAACAAAAGTCTTCTTAATTGAAGCATAAGCAGAACTCTCGGTATAACCAAAGTCACACACACTAACATATCACAACCTTTTCTTCGAAAACAGTGAGTGGTTGAGGTCAAAGACGTGCTGTTTGTAATTAAGCTCACTCCCTTGTCACGGTGAGTCCATTTTGCATGTTTGCTTTGTTTATCATTTTACGGTGACCACATCACACTTATCTGCAAACAAAATAAGGCAAACATGCCTTTCGATGACCATAGTGGGAGGCTTGAAACGAAAACTCACCTTTCCACAACCACAATGGGGGGGGCTTGATACGAAACTTTGTCATCTCTAGCGATCGTGCATTACAGAATGTAGTTTTAGACCATTCCCCAATGGTTAGAACAAGGAGATCCAATGCTCTCGAGTGTGAGGAGCCCGAGGGCGTAGCCCTGATTGGATCCCCGCTTGAGCATCCTCTTGAACCCTATAACACGAAGGGATGAACCAAGTCGTAGCCACAGTGGTGAGAACATAGGCGATGATGACATCCTAGAGGACAAATGAATAGATATAGATGGCTTTCCTGGCAAGAGTTTCATGGCCATGCTTAAAAGCCGTTTAGAAATTTTTAACCAAAGAATTCAACAATCATTGAAAGAGTCCCTCGAGAGACAAAGTGCTGAAATAGAGCGCAATCTAGCAGCTCAGCATGAAAGCTCTGCCTCCATGAGAGCCATAGTGAACAACATTGGAACCTCAATGCAGGACAGGCTTCACAAGGAATCTAACAGAGTCTTAGTTGAAATAAACTCAACTTTGTCTTCCGTTGCTACCCTTATTGCCAAGTACGTGGCAGGACAAATAGTAGTTGAAGTCGAGCCTATTTGGTAAGACAGGATGAGACTTATAATGGCTTGGTTCAAGCCGTTAGAGAGGATATCAAGTAACTTAGGCCTGCACCTCCTCTGTCAGTGCCAACTGGATATCCTCGTGAGGCTCCCTCGAGCTCGCGATTACCAGTGACTCAGGTTGATCATAATGTCCCTAAGAGAATGAAAAACCCAGTTATGGCTAACCCAAGTGTCACACACTTGGAACTTAGCCGTAGGAACAATGTGCCTCTTGGGGTTGTTGGCCCTTTGAATCAGAGTTTTTCTCTGGCCACAACAGATCTCAACGCCAATGTGCCAGTGCTATCTATCCCTGAGACAGGGGGCAAAACCATTCATGCCCTCCTCAAGTAGTAGAGGCAACCTCAAGGCCCACTCAAGGCCTTAAAGTAGGAATGTAGGGGCAGGTATCCACTCCCGGGAACTGGCCTCTCCTTGCTAGACCTCTTAATACTTATCACTCTAAGGGGCAAGTTAACCACCCACTTCCTTAAGACCATGACTTGGGGACTGATCAAGTAAGGATGAGCTAACAGCTTGCTAATATAAGTGCGCTCCCTTGTGTGCCACGTAACCCTAGCCCTGCTAGAACATACTTCGTGACCAGCCAAGCGCATGGCTATATTGATAGGGGGGTTACCTTGGTTTGAGCAACAACATGCATTCCCAGTCCCGACTGTGACGGGTGCTCCGAGATGTCCTCCATTCCCCCTCGAGATCCTCACCCACTTGGGGGTCAATGGCTGGCACATAGCCATGTGCCTAACCTACCCCTCCAGCACCAACTAGTTGCCCTCATTGAGCAGATGTATGGGCCAAGCCATAAAAGGGTCAATGGCCTCCTGTACCGCAAACCTTATCCTGACTATATGGACAGGAAGTACCCTTTTCCTCGAGGATATAAAATCCCCAAGTTTACCCTCTTCTAAGGGAAATGGACTGTGTCTGCCCTCAAGCACTTGGCAAAGTTTAATTGCCAGTGTAGGGAACCGGCTGACAATCAATATCTAAAGCTCAGATTTTTCCCTAACTCCTTAACTGGGACCGCTTTTAAGTGGTACATTATCCTACCACCTAATTCCATTATTGGGATTACATGGCATGGCAATTTCAGGCCCAGTTTCCGAGAATAGATTTAGGAACTTCCATGTATGACTTGGCTCCAATGAGACAAAAGCAAGGCGAATCTATGGAAGAATATATTAACCGGTTTAAAAGAGCCAGGTTAAAGTGCACAATAGCTCTTCTTGAAGTTGAATACGCCAAGCTGGCCTTAAATGGCTTGGATATTGAATCTAAGAAGAAATTTGAAAGCTCTAACTTCACGACACTCCTACAGCTGGCAGAATGTGCCGCTATATACAAGGATGTCTTGAAAAAAAAAAGCTTGAAGAAAAATAGTGTGTATGGGACTTACATATATAATCTAATCGAAGAGAATGAAGATCCTCCTTATGAAATTGACGTTGTTGAGTACGTCAAGGGGCGTCCTATGGTTCACAATCTGTTATGTTTGTGATCAAATCACAAACATAAACTAAGATTAAGAGAGTATGGGATGAGAAAGAAGTGAAGGAGATGAGAAATTAGAGAGAATTAGGTGAGAGAGAGAAGATTAATCTCAAAGAGATTGGTTGATATTTCAATTCAAGACTCAAGATTACATAAGATCAACCTATTAATAGAAACTACATACATTGAATCAAGACTAGCTAAGCTTAACCGACTAACACCAGCCGCCAAGCTTGACCCGCCAAAAGACCTACCCAACTAACGGCAACCGACATTGGCGCCAAAACTGGAACTTGAAAGCTATCGAGCCAAACACTACAACACGGCCCCTTATTACAATGAATTACATTTAATCATGCAAGAAACATAACAATCCCCTCCCCTTAAAGCATTCTTGACCTCAAGAATGAAAAGAAGGAAATTGACTCCTCAAGAATCGCTTAGCTTCCCAAGTAGTAAATGATTCATCAAAGTTGCTCCAGCTCACCCGAACTTCCTGACCTGCGTGACCAGCTGCTGCTCCCTGCTTCTGCTCCACTACTGCAGTAGGACGTAAGATCAAAGCACCATTGGACCCTATCTCTGGAGGACTTGAAGATGAGCTAAGTCCCTTCTTGACCTGTTTTTTTAGAAGTGAAACATGAAAGACCGGGTGAATATAAGAGTCCAGAGGAAGCTCTAACTTGTAAGCCACCTTGCCAATCCTTTCCAACACCTTGGAAGGCCCAAAATACCGAGCACAAAGCTTAACGTTTTTCCTTACTACTGCTGTGGATTGGCTATATGGCTGTAACTTCAAGTATACCATATCTCCCACATCAAAATTTCGATCGACTCTCTTCTTATCTGCATACCACTTCATTCGGGCTTGAGATTCACTGAGATTTTGTTTCAGCTACTGCATAACATGTTTCCTCTGATGCACCAGCTCATTTACCTCAACTACACTTGTCCCAGCTTCGTGCAACATCAAGGGAGTGGGAGGATCGTACCCATATAATGCCTTGAAGGGTGTAGTGCCAATTGAAGCGTGGAAGTGGGTATTATACCAAAATTCTGCCAAGGAAAGCCATCTTCCCCACATTTTAGGATGATTAAACACCATACCTCTAAGGTATTGGTCGATGCATTGGTTGACCCTCTCCGTCTGACCATCAGTCTGAGGATGATAGGAAGAACTGAGAGCCAAGGTCGTTCCCAAAAGTCCAAACAATTCTTTCCAAAATCGACTTGTAAAGAGCTTGTCCCTATCAGAAACTATGGACTGAGGCAAACCATGGAGCTTGTAGATGTTGTCTAGCAACACATGAGCTAGCTTCTCAGTAGTCATAGGACGAGCTAAAGCAATGAAGTGTCCAGATTTAGTGAATCGATCCACTACTACCCAAATCACCTCTTTCCCCTCTGACTTAGGCAATCCTTCAATGAAATCCATACTTATGTGTTGCCAAATACCCTCAGGAAGAGGTAAAGGCTGGAGAAGTCCTTGGTACCTTTGATCACCAATTTTAGTTTGTTGACAAACCTCACAACTTTGAACAAAGTTATGCACTTCCTTCTTCATTCCGGGCTAACCAAAGTAAACCTTCAACCTCTGATATGTTTCATCCATGCCTGAGTGTCCTCCCCATGAAGAATCATGAGCAGCACTAATAATTTGGCGTCTAAGATCAGTCAAGGTACCTATGTACAATTTCCCCTGAATTCTGATATTGCCTCGGGTAACAGATATCTGTGCACCAGCAGCCTGATTGCAAGCTTTACCCACGATAGCAGCAGCTATGCATTCTTGCGCAAATGAATCATTCTTATAGGATTGGTGTAACTCTTCCATCCAAGCAGGAGAAACCACGGAAAAAGCTCCAAAAGAACCCTGCTCAAGGTCCTCAAATCTGCGTGACAAAGCATCAGCAGCCCAGTTTTCTTTCCCTTTTCTGTATTCAATGTCGTAATCGAGTCCCAACATCTTCATCAGCCCTTTTCTTTGTATCCTAGTGACAATCTTCTGCTCCAATAAGTGCTTAAGACTTTGGTGATCAGTCCTAATGAGGAAATGATGCCCATCCAAGTAGTGTCTCCACTTATCCACCGCGAGCAAAATGGCAAGATATTCCTTCTCATAAGTGGAAAAAGCTTGGTGCTTAAAGCTCAAAGCTTGGCTAAGATATGCTATAGGCCTTCCTCCTTGAGATAACACTGCCCCAATTCCACTACCACTCGCATCAGTTTCCAAAACAAAGCTTGAAGAGAAATCGGGCATTGCTAACACTGGTGCCTTGCACATTTCATCCTTGAGTGTTTCAAAAGCCTTTTGAGCCACATCCGACCACTTGAATGAGTCTTTCTTCAATAGATCTTTTAATGGCTTTGCTAAGGCTCCATAGTTAGCAACAAACTTGCGGTAATAGCCTGTTAAGCCCAAGAATCCTCTTAGTTGTTTCAAGGTAATAGGGGCTGGCCATTCCTTCATGGCTTGAACTTTTGTGGGATCGGTGGCAACTCCCTCACAAGAAATCACATGACCAAGATATTCCAAGTGAGTTTGAGCAAAAGCACACTTGGCTAATTTAGCAAACAACTTATGCTTCCTCATGACAGAGAACACCTCCCTCAAATGTTTCAAATGTTCCCCAATTGTTGCACTGTAAATCAGGATGTTATCAAAGAAAACCAACACAAATTTCCTAAAAATTGTCTAAAGACATCGTTCATAAGAGCCTGGAATGTTGCTGGAGCGTTGGTCAAGCCAAATGGAATGACTATAAACTCAAAGTGTCCATGATGTGTTCGGAATGCAGTCTTATACACATCATGCTCTCCCACTCTAATCTGATGATATCCTTGCCGAAGCTCCAGCTTAGAAAAGACTTGAGCTCCATATAATTCATCCAACAAATCATCTATAACAGGTATGGGGAACTTGTCCTTCACCGTCATAGAGTTGAGTTGCTTGTAATCAATACACATACGAGCTGTACCATCTTTCTCCTTGAGAAGGATGACCGGAGAAGCAAAGGGACTATGACTTGCTTGAATGAAATTAGTCTTAAGTAATTCATCCACTTGCTTCTCAATTTCTGTCTTTTGAGCATGAGGATATCTATAAGGTCTTATCTTCACGGGTTCAGCACCTTCTTTGAGTGGAATTTCATGATCCAAACTCCTCTTGGGAGGTAAGGATCTAGGCACCTCAAATACATCCTCAAATTTAGTAACCAAGGCTTGAATTTCTGGTTCGGTAATGTTAGTCACCTCAGCAGAGGAGACAGCAAACAGCTGAGCTACCCAATGACACGCACAGCACTGCAGGCCTTTCTTCAGCTTACTTCCTTTCATAATTTGGAGTTGAGCTTCCTCGGCAATGCCATGAAGTGTGACCTTGGAACCTTGGACTTCAAAGGAGACCGAGAGATTGGCATAATCAAATAACACCGGGCTATGAGTTCTCATCCAATCCACCCCGAGCATCATGTCACAACCACCCAGAGGAAGGATCCTGAAGTCATAGATGAACTTACGGTTTTGCATCAGCCACACAAACCCCTGACACTTGTTTTGAGTGGTGACAGTTTTACCATCAGCCACGGTAACAACAAGTGGGTGCGTTTTTATCACTTCATGACCCACTTTCTTGATTACTTTGGGATCAACAAGGCTATGAGTACTCCCACTATCAATGAGAATAATAATAGATCCTTTTCCAGCCTTCCCTTTGATTCGGATCGTGCTATGGGCACCATTACCGGTTAATGCCTTCACTGAAATCTCTACTGCAGCATCCTCCAATTCGTCCTCGATTTCCAGATCTGAATCAATATTATCCTCTGCAATTTCTTCATCATCAGAGAGCTCACCAGCATTAGTTCCTTCAACAGCCATGAGGAACTTGGGATTGCACTTGTTGCCAAATTGATAAGGTTGATTACAATGGTAGCACAATTTCTGTTGTGGTTTGTCATCCGGTCTATTAGGCATGTTCCTGCTCGAGTTGTACTGAAATTTGGAGCTACTCCCACGAGGTCTGGAAGCATCACTAGCTGTTGTGCCCGTGGATTCATAAAGCTTGGCTTTAGCAAAGGCTACAGAAAAATCAATAGGATCTACTGCCTTAACTAAGTTCTTCAACTTAGGCTTCAAACCGCTTATAAAAGCTAATACGTAATAAGACTCAGAGGCCTCAATTTCAGTCACAATGCTAGCCTGGAGGTTCTCAAATCTAGTCATATACTCCTTCACAGTCGTCTCTTACTTCACTTTATTGAATTTATCAACTATATCGCTCTCATCTTCATCACTATACCGAGCACACGAGGCCTTGGCAAACTCATTCCATGAAATGGAAGGTTTACTTCTTATCAAGCTATAAAACCACACCTCATGATCACCAAGCAAATACACAGCCGCAATTTGTACCTTCTCCAATTCATCAATATGATAGAAGTGGAAATAACGCTCACACCTACTTAACCACGAGTGAGGTTGTTTACCTTCAAATGCATCAATCTGCACCCTCGGCTGTCTATGGCTGCTATTTCTGCTATTGGAAGACTCCTCATTACTTCCTGATCGATGTTGCTGCCAAGAATCAGGAGGTCGATCCAGATGATCAGCATTTACTTCAGGAGGTCTGAAAGAATGCTCCATTTCCTGAATTCTGTCACCGGATGCAGCATTCCAGTTTGAAGGTCGAGGTTGTACTTGCTCACTTCGCCCTTGCCTGTCAGTAACACCAGCCTCTTGTGCTCTAATTGGAGCTCCAGCTTCTCCCTCATGGTTTAATGATTCAACTCGCACCGCAGGATTAGCTTGTAACACACTTGTTGGAAGTAATGGATCTGGAGCAATAGGAGGATTTGGCCTCCTAAACTGCTCGTGAATTTTAGTTAATTTTGCTTCCAACTGCTGCATTTCGCGATCAAACCTTGAGGTAATCCTTTCCTCCAATTCCTGTGTTTGTCGGTTAAACTGATCAGAAACCATAAGTTCAACTTGCTGAGCTCGTTGATCAAGTTTTGCATCCACTTGTTGATGTATCTGCTACATTGTTTCAAGATTAGCTTCCTTGATCTGCACTAACATGTGAGCGCACATCGCCTTCAATTGACTGTCCAGATGCGCATTTGTGACAACATCATGATTTGCTGCATCAATGCCTCCAACCACATCGGCATATGAAGATCTAGCTGCTGCCGATCTGGTAATCACTCCACTGATTAATGCGGCCTCGGTTGATTCCATGAATTCACAACCGATCAACAATGAAACTCTTTTTGTGTGTTTTTCAACAATTTTTATCTTGCAATACAATTAAAGGATATTTGATATCAAATCACGTTTGAATTGGAAGCCAAACGAGGCTCTGATACCAATTGTTATGTTTGTGATCAAATCACAAACATAAACTAAGGTTAAGAGAGTATGGGATGAGAAAGAAGTGAAGGAGATGAGAAATTAGAGAGAATTAGGTGAGAGAGAGAAGATTAATCTCAAGGAGATTGGTTGATATTTCAATTCAAGACTCAAGATTACACAAGATCAACCTATTAATAGAAACTACATACATTAAATCAAGACTAGCTAAGCCTAACCGACTAACACCAGCCGCCAAGCTTGACCCGCCAAAAGACCTACCCAACTAACGGCAACCGACATTGGCGCCAAAACTGGAATTTGAAAGCTACCGAGCCAAACGCTACAACACAGCCCCTTATTACAATGAATTACATTTAATCATGCAAGAAACATAGCACAATCCTTTGGTTAAGAAGGATGTCAAATCCAGGACATCTTATCAATCCCAAGACTTGACAAAGTACTCATTTGACCTCTCAAGAGCTGATGTAATATTTGATAGGCTTAAGGCAAATAACAAACTCAAGATCAAGGATAAACATAGAAACCTGACACCAATTCCAATAAGAGGAAGGAATATTGTAAATGGCATGATCCGTTGACTCATTCAACAAAGAATTGTGTCATTTTAGGAATGTGGTTTAGGATGCCATAGAAGTAAGGGAATTAATCTTCCTAGGAGAAGGACAGATGGGTGTTGATAAAGACCCATTCCCTAGTCATGTCTAAGTCAATATAATCGAGAAAGTAAAGCCTCGTGATTCTCATAACAGCCAAACTAATGGCAGCACTTTATGCGGGATGGATATGGACAAAGACAGGCTAGTTGTGGCTAACGCTTTATTTGAAAAACTACTAGAATCCAGCACACTTAGGTTCCCTAGAGCTACGTCGCAATTGCCAGAGGATTACTGTAAGTGGCACATCACGGCTAAACATTCAACACACAGTTGTGTGACGTTCAAAAGGTTTGTAGAGAAATAATTAGAAGAAGGCATTACTCTTCTCTCTAAAGAAGAAGAGTTAGCCATGGGTGACCTCGCCGATGACCATTAGCAGACAGTCTTCGCTTCTAAGAAACAAGTGTCGAGGAAACTCTTGCATTTCATGCATGACCTCCACGGAAATTGTGTCATAAGTTAGTAGCAGAAATAAAGAATTTGAATCTTTGCCCAATGAAGGAACCAGCTCTCTTGGCAAAAACACCACTAAAAAGACCTCCTCATGATCTTACTTCAAAGACCGAGATCATCATGAGAACTGGGCATCCAAAGAAAAATTTGGACTACCACCTACTAGACATGGACACCAGTCAGGCACCATGACATTCAAGACACCAACCTTCTGGTGTCCGATTTGGTAATGTTTCGAGAAGAAGTCACCTTAGACAAGTGGAGGGTAGTCCCTCTAACCTTACTAGGACTCAAAAGAGAAGGCAGTTGCAGAAGAAGGAAGCCAATGAAGTGCTTTGTTTGATACTTGCTTAACTAGGCTCTCTCAAGAGGAGGCCAGAGTCTATAAGGGCAAGCAAACTGAACAGATGGATCTCAAGGATCCAACAACTAAGGCCGGGACTTCTACTACTATCGGCAAGGGGCAGACACACAAGAAGCTCGAGAGATGGGCTAGCCTCTCATCCTTTGAAGGGCGAGAGTCTAAAAGGGATCTACTTGAAAGGAATTCCTGAGCTCAGGGAGCAGCTGAGGATGAAGAGGAGTACTCTCCTCTTAGCATCAACTTAGTGGAACCTCTGGGCCGTGTTAACCTAACATGGTCTAATATAGAGACCGATTTCCACAAGAGGGGCTTCCCCCAACCAGTGGAGGAGTCTCAAACCCGAGGATTGATCTAGAAAATCAGCCTCTAGAGCAGGATATGCTAATCAATGGCAGTCCTTAAAACCAGGATCAGGACACATCCATGGTTGACAGCCCTGAAAAGGGAACGTACCAAGGGATCCAGATACAATTTTGGTCGCTCCCAAAAAAAATTGATGTCAGAACCTCATTACTCCTTCCTACGGAGTTCATGGCAACTAAGATTGAAGAAGGCCTTGATGGAGACGTTATAGCATCTGACGAGGATCCTCAAGTGGAGCTTGTGGCTAAAGAAGCAACCACCAAAGAAAACCCTGACCCCTTATCTTTTAAAGTTAATAACTCAACATGAAAATCACCTGATAAATCACCTAAAATAATGAAGAAGATGTTTGATGGGCCTAACACTGCCATTAAACACATTAAGCCCCTGTACATCAAAGCCAAATTTGATGGCATATTGGTGAACAGGGTCTTAGTGGATAATGCAGTGGCCATCAATGTTCTGCTTGCATATATGTTGGGGGGTCATTGATAAATCTAGAGATGATCTAATTACTTAGAATGTTGCCATCTGTGGCTTTTTTGGAGCTACTACTAAATCTGAAGGGGTCATCCCAACTGACTTAACAGTTGGCAGCCTAAGCAAACTAATAGCTTTCTTTGTATTAGATACTACCTACAGCTACAATGCTTTGCTCAGGAGAGATTAGTTACATGCGAAGAGATTGGTTACATGCCAATTATTGTATCCCTTCTTCACTTCACCAATTGTTAATCTTCTAAAACTATGACAAGTATGAGATTGTTATGGCAGATAATAGGCCATTCATGGCTTGCTCTGATCATGTGGAGGAAAATTCTAAGAAGATCGCGTGGGACCACTTGATGTTAAGAGGAACACTCCACAATCTGCCGAACGACGAGACACGATTGCCATCCTTGACGGCTTATTTACTGAGGCTGAGGTTGGTCAATCGGATGTAACGTCTGAAGACTTTGACTTCTAGGGATGCATGAGGGCCCTTCTTGAAGAAAGAGACTTCCAAGGCATTCTAGAACCCCAATCCGGAGGTGCCAAGGCCTCCCTTTAATGGCCCAAGAGCCCATTTCCTTAACATTAGCAAGGCTCGTGGCCTGGCATGCTGGAGGATCAGCTTTGGATCGGATAGCCTTTTAATGGTTTCCAGGTCTATAACGCACAAAAGGAGGAGCCAGAACTCTCTAACTTAAGAGCAGCGCTAGCCAAAATAAAGAATTTGAGGGCTGAAGTCCAAGATCCACTCCTTAAAAATAATTTGGGCTCGACAGAAGACTTAAGTCCTACCTATCAGAGTGCTCTACTTTCTCAAGAGCAGATAGAATAGTACCTGACTTTGCCTCTCGAATTCAAGGACTGTTTTGCTTACGATCATCACAAGATGCCTGGCTCTTGAGAAAAGAATGTCCCAACAAGTTATCGATTTGGTCAAGAACAAATTGAAAGGCTCTTAATGTCCAAGTTTATCAAGACTGCCAGGTATGTCGAATGGCTAGCAAATATTGTTCCTGCCATCAAAAAGAATGGAAAAAGCAGGGTTTATATTGACTTCAAAGATCCGAACAAAGCCACTTCGAAGGATGAATAACCAATGCCTATTGCTGATGTGCTCATTGACTCAGCTTCGAGGCATGTAGTCTTGTCTTTCATGGATGGCTACTGTGGGTACTACCAAGTAATGATTGCCTCAGAAGATACCCCACAAGACAGCATTTAGGTGTCCTGGGTTAATAAGGACGTTTAAGTGGGTGGCTATGCCAATTGGTTTGAAGAATGCTGGAGCCACCTACCAAAGAGTCATGAACAGATCTCATTGGCAAGACCATGGAAGTTTATATAGATGACATCATGGTCAAATCAAAATCCCAAGTTAAACACTTGGAGGACTGCATTCCTTAGAATGAGGGCCCCTAACCTCAAGACGAATCCATTAAAGTGTGTTTTTAGCATGCATACTGGAAACTTTCTGGGTTTTCTAGTGCACCAAAGGGGCATCAAAGTAGATATTAATAAAACTAAGGCCATCTAAAGGCCAAACTGCCTTCAAATAAAAAGGAACTTTTAGCAACTTAATTTCCTAAGATGTTTTATCTAGAATGTCGCAGGAAAAATGAAAGTCTTCGCTCCACTACTGAAGCTCAAATCTGAGAAGGGCTTCAAGTGGAAGAAGCCACATCATGTAGCCTTCGAGGCCATCAAGGAGTACTTGATCAGGCCCTCAGTGCTTAGTCCACCAAAGCAGGGCAAATCATTGAAGATCTATGTCTCTACTTTTGAGGAATCTATTGGTTGTTTGCTTGTACAAGAAAATGAGCAAGGGTTTGAATATGATGTGTTCTACCTTAGCTTTTGCTTAAATGAATGTGAAATAAAATACTCCCTTGATTGAGAAATTATGTCTATCATTATTCTATGCAACAGTACAATTGAGACATTACTTTTTGACATTTACTATATATGTAGTTGCTCAGACATGTGTCCTTAAATACATGCTAAAGAGACCATTTATAAGGCGAAGGTTGAACAAGTGGAGTATATCTCTACTTCAGTTTGAGTTGGTTTACGTATCATAAAAGTTAGTAAAGGGCCAAGCCTTAACAGACCTTTTAGCTGACCTCCCAAATATTAATATTGGCATGGACTATGAACCAGACCAATTCTTGGTAGTGGAAATGGTTCTTTGGAGGTTATTCTTCAATGGATCAAGGATCAATTCAAGCGCTAGAGTTGGAATTGTAATAGAATCTCCTACAGGGATCATCACCAAATTGGCCGTTACTTTAGCTGGCAAATGTTCCAACAACATGGCAGAGTATGAGGCATTGATAATTGGCCTACAAACTCTCCTGGAAATGCAAGTCCTCAATGTTATCATCAAGGGGGATTCACAACTAATAATTTGCCAAGTAAAAGGGTAATTTCAATGTATAAGCAATACCTTGAGCTGATACTTGTTAGCGGCACAAAAGCTATTGAGTAAATTCAATGGTGTGTAGTCTGAACATATTCCTAGGGAACAAAACAAAGCAACCAATGACTTGGCGCAGTTAGCATCAGGGTATAAATTGCCCGGGACTTGGTGCGAGAAACCATGGTCATTAAAACCAAAGTTTTAGACCATGACATCGAGTCTTTTAGTCCTAAGAGTGAAGCAGTTACAAGTAAACACTTGGAATGCTTTGAAACCCATCAACTATCCTAAGTCAATGGGAGGACTGGAGGAAGCCTCTAATGGATTACTTCAAGAACCCTAAAGACTATGTTAC
Organism: Simmondsia chinensis; assembly: GCA_018398585.1. NCBI lineage: Eukaryota > Viridiplantae > Streptophyta > Magnoliopsida > Caryophyllales > Simmondsiaceae > Simmondsia > Simmondsia chinensis. The sequence continues at coordinate 3,681,064 of JAGTTD010000017.1, read as the reverse complement.
GGATAGAAAAATGAAGATGAGGGCTCATAGATTTCATTTTGATGATGAATCTGGAGATTAATATAAAAGGGACACTAGTGGAGTGCTTCTCAAGTGCCTTGACTTAGACACAACAACGCTAGTAATGGTAGGAGCCTATGAGGGTACATATAGATACCATTTAGCTAGCAACACAATGCACTAGCCCATCAGACGTTATGGTTATTACTGGCCATCAATGATGGATGACTGCATAAAGTATGCCAAGGGGTGTAGAGCATGCCAAAGACATGGTCATGTGCCAAGGGTCCCTGCGGCAAGGGGTGCAGAGCATGCCAAAGACATGGTCATGTGCCAAGGGTCCCTGCGGCTGAAATGCATGCCATTGTAATGCCTTGGCCATTTAAAGGTTAGGCACTGTATATCATAGGAGAAATTAATCCTCCTTCTAGTAAACAACACTCTTACATCCTTGTGGCCACATACTATTTCACAAAGTGGGTGGAGGCTGAGCCATATAGGAACATCAATCAGCAAGATGTGATTGATTTTATCAAAGAATACATCTTACGCAGGTTTGATATCCTAGAAACCACCATTGTGGATTAAGCTAGAGTGTTCGATGGAGCTGAAGTTAAGGAATTTACCAAGAGTTTCAACATAGAAATCTTAAACTCAACCCCTTACTGTGCATAAGCCAATGACCAGGCAGAATCAACTAATAATATTCTGAAGACCCATATTTAAAAGATGATTGAGAATAATCCCAAAGTGGCATGAATTGCTACTGGATACCATTTGGGCTTACAGGACCTCTAAACGAGACGCAACTGGAACAACTCCCTTCCATTTGATGTAAGGCCATGATGTTGTGCTCCCAGTGGAAGTAACGGCTCAGTCTACTAGACTAGCTCATCAAAGGAGGTTTTCTGAACTTAAGTATGAGCAGTCTATGAAGGACGAACTAACTGACTTAGACCAAATTAGGCTTGATGCTCTTTACAAGTTAGAAACATAGAAGAAGAGGGTGGCCAAAGCCTACAATAAACAGGTCAAGCCTAGGTCTTTTAACTTTGGAGATATAGTCTGAAAAGTGATTTTACCCATTACTTAGAAAGATCATGTCTTCGGGAAATGGTCCCCAAACTGGGAAGGACCATTCAGAGTCATCGAGGTATTTGGAGGTAATGCTTGCCTACTCTAATATCTAGATGGAAGAACTCACCCAAGGGCTATTAATAGAGATTCCTAAAGAAATATGTGCCATCAATTTGGGATTCTAACAAGTAAGTTCTTAAGTATAGATTCCCTAAATTATAAGCTCAATTTCAATATCAATGTCTCGAGGGTCAACTCCATGACCCTTAGGATAAGAAAACAAAGAAATAAAAGAAAGAGGAACCACCAATCTGAGAGACATATTAAACAAAATGCATATTTTATTAATATTGTCAAAGAGTACATGACTTATATACAAATGATTACAAGTAAGTGACTTGTACAACCAAAATCTCTTTTTAAGAAATGAAATCAAAAGAGTTGAGTCGTAATCGTCACTAAGGATTCCTCCATCGAGAACAGTTGGTTGGTTATGGCATTTGGCTCACGATCCATGGATAGAGCTTCTTCTTAAATGCCTTGATTTTTCCTCCAAGACTCTATGGTGGCTTCTTCGAGTCCTCCAATTACTGAACCTTTAGAAAGATGCAGTTGTCTAAAGGAGAGTAGGTCTTCCTTAAGGAGACTTAACCTCTCCTCCAAGCGATGGATCTCATCTTCCAAACTTTTGATCCCCTGAGCTTGATGATCTTGAATCCTTCTTACTGCTTGGAGCTCCTCAAACAATAGTTGCAAGTGCCCCAAGCCAGCTGAATGCCTTAGGTTTCTAGTGGCACCTTGGCAATGTTGTTTCCTCTGAAGAAGGGCTGGGACCTCTTGGCTCAGCTTTAGGAACACCTCCTTAAGAACGTCAAGTTCCCTGGCGATTGATGGAGCCACCTTTGGATCTTCTTTTAGGGATCCTATCAGGGATATGGCCTTTTGAAAAATGGCCCTCTTAGCCAGAGTCAGAACAGGCTGATGCGTGATTGCTCTCAGCCGTAGGAGTTTGGGAGACTCTTGGTCCAGCTGCTAGAAAGTCAATCTAGCACTGGCTCCAAACTTCTCTAAAGGAGAAGACATTCCCCCTATCCTTGGGGGAGGACTAGCTGTGGGAGGAGTAACTTGCGAAAGGTTGACAACAAAAGAGTTAGGCAAGATTTTCACTCTAGAGGACAACTAGGGTTAAAAGAATTGCCGAGTTAGGCAAGATTTTGACTCTAGAGGACAAGTAAGGTTAAAAGAAATGCCTACACCTCTATGGCCTCAGTTTGAGGTGAAGAAGGGGTCTATTGGCATTGTTGCCATGGGAGCTTCTAATGGTACATCTGTCACTAATGTTTCTCAACTGTTAGAACTGTTGCAGCTGTTGATACACCTTCCTCGAGAGAGACTTCTAGGGAAGAAGGCTTGCATGTTAGAGCCAAAGATGGTTTGAAACATCTAGAATTGGAAAATCATATAGGCCTTTTACCTCCAGCAATCTCTCTAGTAGAGATTGGACCTCTTAAGAGTAGAAAGGGAGCTTGTACAAGACCCTGGCCCAAGGTAGCTAAGAAGAAAACCTCTTCAGGAGGATAACTTATAATTTGCTCCATAACTGAGATAGCCATATCACCTTCTTCCTCAGTGCATCATATCAATGATTCAATATTCTGATGAGGCTCTAGTATAGTCTCTTGAGATAGAGAATATGGTATCTCTACAATATACGGAGCTAGCTCTTCCTCTGGCTGTAATAGGCCATGTTAAAAGCTGCTTTAGCAAAGATGAACGAGAACACCAATTGAAAGTCTATACCTCTAATACAGGGAGTCTAACTCTTCTTTTTCTCATCAGCTACAAGATGGGTATTTCTTCTTCTTCTTCTTCTACTACTACTACTACTACTACTACAGTAGGGAGAGTTGGAGGAACAACATCCTTATTCCTCTTTCATGAGCTGCCAACCTCGAGGGCTGGTGAAAGGTGCCTGGAGGAGACTCCTTTAGTAGCATTTGAGTAAAACTTCTAGTCCTAGCACTCCTGGGGGTTGCTTGGACAGATGTAGAAAAAGACAAGAACAGAGATCAATCATTGTTCAAGCGACTAAAATAAGACTGAAGCATACTTCAGAGGTGGCTGTTTACCTGATCGTGCCTTATTCGGGTTTGGTCTAACGGATGGGCTAGCTTCTTCTCGAGCTAGGACTTGCACGCTCAAGTAAAGTCATAAAATACCGCTTGGCACCTCTGGCTTCCAAAGAAGACCAATAAGCTTAAAACCGGGCTATGAAATGTGGCGTGGCACACGAAGTATACCTACAAACAACAGGGTACGCATAAAGGGATTTCGCCTCTTAGTTCAGCTCACGGAGCTCCCTAAGCTGGATAGGTTGGATGGAGAACCTCGTAGCCCACTATAGGTTCTTGGTCCTTAACTTGGAAAAGGGACATCCTAGACCATACCAAATTGCTTGGCAAACAATCCAGGCCTATACGTTTCCACACCAGGATGAGTCTAGTGATAGAAGAACAAATCTTGAGGGCACAAGATTGCTTGCCAGATTTGGGAGTTGATGTCCATGGAGACATCACAATGAAGGTCCAGTTTCTTGAACTAAAGTGGATCAAGATTCCTCTCCCTGAAAGGAGTTCATTGAGTCTCCTCCCTACCTTGAGGAGACATTAGTCTCTCACAGCATTGGTTAAAGGACCAACCCAAGGGTGGCTAGACCTCACGAGGTGCAAACTACTCCCCAAAGCAGGGAACCCTCTCACCTGTGGGAGCATAGGGGCCCCTGGGCAGAGCTTAGGGAAATAGACTTGGGCCCAAAGCAGGACCAGGCATAAGGGACCACCTGTTTGGACAGCATAGCTCTTGGCTATAATATACCTAAGGCATCCATATACTTGGCCCAAGAATAACGATCCGAAGGCCAATGGATCAGTGCTCAGAACTAAGTTTACAGCCATAGTCTTTAAAAACTTTAAAACTGAGTTGGAGAAATTAGAAAAGAAAAAAACTTGTTTAACCAAAACAAGTAGAAGCATGCCTCTTCTTCTGTTAAACTGTGCAAAAGTCATGAGGCCCTGTTACAAACATCTTTATAGAGGACTCGTAACCACTGGGAAAATCAGTTATAGAGAAGGAAGAGGCAAAAGCTTCAGCCACATTAGAAATAAAAGAATCTAGCGGCAAATCCTCTCATCCTGGAAAAAGGCCTGTTAAGGCCGCTATGTCCTCCATGGTAATTCCAAGAAATCCCTTGAGGAGGACAAAAGTGTTGTAATAGGTGTTCTAGCAACAAGTGAGTGCTGGCATCTTAGGGTCATCATACCTGAGAGTGATGGTGGAGAGCTTGATGGCTTCATGAAGGTTTTTCCATTTCTCTTCGTGGGTCACCATTAGATTGTCCACCCACTAGGTGTATCGCTCAAGAAAGTCCAACCTTTAAAGGGTGTTGCTTCCTTTAATGTGTGCCTTCCTCCCCAAGAAGAACCTGCAAAGATTGTGCGAAGTAGGAAAGACTCGTCAGTATATGGAAAAAGTCCCAAAAGGCTTGGAACATCTAGGGATGGGTTAAAGATAAGCCCTAGGGCATAAGACGGGCAGGAAGACGAGGGATCGTTCTCTGATAACCAAGAAAGATCCTCATTAATGGTCTGAAGATTGATTGGGCTCCAAAGAACATTAGAGACTATCGAAAGGTCTGATTGAAGCAAACACATCAATTGCTCGATTGGGCTATCAGCCTAAGAAACGAGGGTAGAGATAGCAAATGAGATTTGACCCATCGTCATATCAAAGGAAGCGAAGGATGGAAAGTAGATTGAATTAAGATTTAGAGATTCAAAGAACGAAAGCAAGAATTTGCAAGAAGTGCTTGAGAGAGAGAACAAAGTAGAAAAGTGAAAATTTTGAGCCTTAGCTATCATTCTTATAGACACACGGGAAGGAAGAGCAAGCAATGCATAGTGTTCTCTCGAGCTCCTTGTAGCCGTTGAGGGTCAAATTAGTTAGACTTTTTACCCGTTGTAAATTTGAATTTACCAACAACTAAAAGGAGGGAATTTGTTTGCACCCTAATTTTGAAAGGGTTGGGACGATACCGTTTTGAGAAAAAATATCACATGCTTAACATGTGAGGCCTCCCTCAAGGGGAAGCAAGCCTTTAGGTGTTGAAGTAATGACATCTTGAGTCGAATATCTTGAAGAGAAGATCACCCTGATAAGGGTATCAACCACTCAAGGACTCGAGATGGTTGAAGGATAAAAGGAGCTCGAGTTCAAGGGACTACCAAGAAGGCAGTAAGACAGGTGGTTTCCGGGCTCGAGGTGGCTACTTGGAGCACAATCTCAGATGCTTGGGCACTAAACTTAATACAAGAGGACATACGATTTCTAGAAGGGACTTCTGTTAAGATTATGGAAGTGGGCACCAAAGATTCCCTCCAATACTGAATTTAGGACATGTTCATTGAAGATTTGCAAGCGCAAAGAAGAAGCTTAGTGGTCAAACATGGGTGAAGTTGCCATAGCAATATGAGTCGCCATTATTTTTTGCTTTCTGTAAATAAAGGACTCTACATCAGTCCAAATAAGTATACACACTCAAATAAAAAAACTTCTTCGAGTTTTCTTTACGACACACTTGTGCTTTTTCCTTAAGAGTAGCGTAACTTAGCTTAGCGTAGATTAATGTAGAACTCGTTGTAGTTGCTTCATTTGTAATACAGTTTCTCGAGTTTTAGGTACGACTTTTCAGTTTTAATCTGTTCCCAAATTTCGATGAGTTGAGAATTAAGGCTTTAGTTTAAGGCTTTGACGGCCAAGGCTTGACCTTGATTGCATTGGTCTTAACAGTACTGTCACTGCTTAATAAGTCGGGCGAATTTAGATTCAAGCTATTGTTTAGGGCTTTAGCAGCCAAGGCTTGACCTTGATTGCTTTGGTCTTAACACTACTGTCACTACTTAATAAGTCAGGGGAATTTAGATTTAGGCCATTATTTAGGGCTTTTGCGGCCAAGGCTTGACCATGATTGCTTTGGTCCTACTTGAGTGACCTGAATATGGTTTGCTCCACCTTAATCTTGTTAGGCCTTAACTCAATCGAGTTATTATAAGTCAAGGGTGTCAGGCTTAAAAGCCCAATTGACTCAGGCTTATAAGTGGACTGCTGAGCTCTTAGGTTTGTCTCCATCCCAGTTCCTGACTTTTAAGTGTATGAGGAAAGATATTTGTGGGCCCTGCTCCGTCGTTGTAATTGCCACTTGATTTAAGTCCATATCCTTTTATTTTCTTTTAATATACATAAAAATTCATAAAAATATTTAACAGAAGTCTTCTTAATTGAAACGTAAGCAGAACTCACGGTATAACCAAAGTCAAATACACCAACATATCACAACCTTTTCTTCAAAAGAGGTGAGTGGTTGAGGTCAAAGATGTGCGGTTCGTAATTAGGCTCAAATCCCAAATTACGGTGAGTCCCTTTTGTTGTTTTGTTTTATCATTTTACGGTGACCACATCACACTTATCTGCAAAAATGTAAAGGAAATAGCAGTTACCATAATTGGGGGTGTTCATTATCGATTAATTGTACCATTTAACTTATTGATTCACTAACCGTTTAATAAAATTGTGAAAATTCAACAATCACTGCCACCCATTTAAAATCAGTTAACCGGAATTTTGGTTCTCGGCTAGTTCAGTTTGGTTTTATTGATTAACCGCTTACTGAAAGAGAAATTCAATAATATTTTTCACCCATTTAGACTCGAAAATTTTGCTACTCTTATTTACTTCAAAAAATAGCTAAATGAATTAAATATCTAATATTCCAAATACCAAATGGTACTTAAGGTTGGGTGTGATAGTGAAAGTATTTCATATGAATTTTAAAAAGAGGAATAAATTAAAGTTTGAAGTCGGAAAAGTGGAAGATATAGGTTCACGCAAAAAATTTGCTAGGATTATGAAAAGTTGGAACTAGCTGAAATCGAATTCATGACCATAAAAAACTAAGTATGAGTGCTTATTCACTGAGCTACAACTTATAATGCACAATCATAGTTCTCTCTTAAATGTAATAATGAGTTTCTTAGGTGAACTAATTTAGTGAAACCTACGAACAGTAATCACCAAATTAAAGAAATTTTTACCAGTTCGGTTACAGAACCAGTCTTCCGAACTCAGTAACCAAAATTTTTATTTTGGTTTTCTCAGTTTCATTTTGAATTTTCGGATTTCATGTTTTAGTGCACACTCCCAACTATAATGTACAATTCAGACGACATTGTAACTGTTAAAATATACAAGCAGTACATATATTTAACTAAATTAGCAAACTTAGCAGAGTCAAGTATTTAAGAATAGAGTTATATATTAATAATATAATTATAATAAGATGCTAAAGATACTAAAAAAAACCATTAACTAAGAAATTAAAACAAAAAGGATAACTATTTAATGGTAATTCACGTCATATTTTTTGTACAAAAAAGTCCATACTTTTAGTTGTGCAAATATAGTTTATGTACAACTTATATTATGTTAAATTAATCCTAGAGTGTTGATAAAAAGCAATAATAATAATAATTCTAGAGTAAATTGATGTTAGCCAGGTTGGTGACGAAATTTATAATGGTCGGGCCATATGTGGGGTTTAAATTGTTTGAACGAGTAAGATTATATTAGACCGCTTGCATATAACATAACCATGACATTAAAAATTATGTCATTAATTTAACTTTAATTTTACCATTACCCTAAATTAATATAATGTTGATAAGAGATTAAATTATATAATCAAAAGTAAAAGGAATAAATTGGCAATAATTACGTTGTTTTAAAATGTTAAGAGCCAATTATTTATTGTAACTCCAATGTTGGCTAGGTGAAATTTTTGTGGGTAATCAGGCCGGACATGATAGCAGGGGAGGGCTCCCTTGTTTGTCTCCCTACAGAATTCTCCATGGAGACTAAGGATAGGGGAATGGTGGCGAGTTGGGCCCCGCAAGATGCGGTTCTCCGACACCGTTCTGTTAGCGCATTTCTCACACATGTCGGGTGGAACTCTACGCTATGCACGGGCATTCCCATGGTTTGTTGGCCTTTTTTCGGGGAGCAACTGACAAACAGCTTATATTGCTGTCGTGAGTGGGGGGTTGGGATAGAGTTGGCGTCAGAGGTGCGGCGGGAGGAGGTGGCAGACGCGGTGAGGGAGGTGGTAGAGGGGGAGATGGGGGCGGCAATTCGACGAAGGATAGTGAAGTGGAAGAGGCTGGCAGAGGAGGCTATTATGCATCCTAATGGGTCTTCTTTTACGAGTCTGGAGAGGCTGGTCCATGATGTGCTTGTGTCTTAAGACTGTCAAACAAAAATTTGTGACGCATAGAATTTATATGCTTAATAAGGGATTTGTAGAAAACTTGTTGTCTTATGCCTTAAAATCAGCAAACCCGTCACAAAGGAAAAAAAAAAAAAAGATAATTTATCATTTCTGGAATTGACTACCTCATTCAAGAATTGTTTTTGATCCAATCTGTAGGAATCAATAGAAAAGGCAAAAATCTAACATTTTGCAAACTTTTTACTATCATTTTGCAATTCAAAAGTAAAGCAGTAACTTATTTGATTTAATAAAAAATAACTACTTTAATTACTCATCGTTATGATATTATAAATTTATAAAATGAGAAAATATTTTAAATTTTTATTAAAAATAGTAAAACATTATAAAATAAAGCATAAGAACTTTTTGATAAAAACTAATTTTCGATTAGGTTAATAAATTTATAACTAGGGTTGTATTTAAGAACAACTTTTTCATAGTGTTTTGAATAGTTTTTTGTTATTTGATTAGTTGACCAGCTAAATTTTGTATTTGGTACAAAATATAAGTTAGCCCTTTGAATAATTTTTAGCATTTAAAAGCTATCTTTTGAAAAGTATTTCAAGAAAGCTATTGGAGTTTAGAGTTTGACTTTGATATATATTAAATTACCAATATACCCTTTTATTTTTTTAAAAAATACAATAAATACTATCTTAAATAAAGGATAACTTTTATAGTATGTGACAAACTTATTTTATTTTCTTTGAAATATTAAATTACTTTTAGAAATAGAATTGTAACTAAATTTAAAAAATTAAAATTTTATTTAAATTAACTCATTTTTGCTATTATGGATGTCTTAATTATTAAGTTGATCAAATAAAACTTTCAATTGTTAAAATTTATATAATATAAATTAATCCATGCAACTATGACACCTAGGTTATAAATGTTAGGTCAAATTGATTAAAAAAAAGAAGTCAAGTTATACTATTTTATTAATGCCATAATTTTATTTATTAGTCCTTTATATGCACTTTACATTAAAAACTAACCGCAATGGCTAGTTTATCCAAATGCTTGTATCTACTTATTTATATATTAGCCAATATGATGCGGCGCGTAAATAAAAAATAACGGAAAACGGGAAGGTTCAACAGTCTTTCCTTAATTCTTATTACAAAAGTAATAAAGAATAAGGAGGAAAAGTAACTCAAATTCTCAAAACACGAGAATAGGAAAAAAAAACTTTAGAAAATAATGAAAATCTATGAACTTGAAGGACTCTAACTCTAGGGTTCCTCTTGTTAAATAAAGGAGCTATTTGACCTAACATAGACTAAAAAATAAATACAAAATAACTCTTAATTATCTACTAATCTAATAACTAAATATCCTACTAGATGTCAACTCCTTTCCTAGCCGCGATGCCTTACTCGCCAAACAGTAGCTGCCAAGCCTTATCCGCCAACCCTCCAGAGACGCATCATGTATGGGCTGCATCATTCTTCTCGGGTTAGAGAGAATCCGCCCTCAAATTCGCCACGAAGTTAACAGGGTTGTCGTCCCAAAGTATAGAGCTAGGTGCTTAACATTGAAGACGTTAGAAGTTCTCATGCCGCTTGGCAACTAAACATGGTAAGCATTATTGTTGATCTTCTCAACAATCTTCAAAGGTGTTATCTTGTGTGCCGTCAATTTCTTATACTCCCATGCCCAAAATCGCTCTCTAGTAAGGGCTGCCCAAACTTGATCGCCTACCGAAAACTCAACTGCCCGGCGTTTCTTGTCACTTGCCATCTTATACCTGGCACTGGCCTCCAATAATCGAGCTCGAGTTTGCTCATGGATCTCCTAGAGGTTTGAGATAAAATCCTTCGCCTTGCCATGAGGACGAGTGAGATCAGGAACAGAAGCAAGGTCTATTGGAGAATAGGGAACAAAGCCATAAACGACTTTAAATGGGGGAAAGCTCGTGCTTCTGTTAACCGATCTGTTTTACGCGAATTCGGCTTAATATAACTTCTAATTCTAACCCTTGATGTTTTCAGCTACGAGACAACAGAGTAAGTTGCCCAAATATCAATTGGTTACCATGGTTTTCCTATCTATCTGAGGGTGATGATGTTCGAATTAGTGTCCTAAGAACCTAATTAGTTAGTTTTAAAAATTAAATAAATAAAATTATTTTATTGTTTATGGTCAAAATAGGTTTTACGAGTCAAATATGCATGTGATTGTTTTTTCTAAAATGTTCCATGAGATAAACGTTGCCTAAGATGACATGCCAGGATTAGTTTAAGTGGTCAATGAGATTGAACAACAGATGGACTTAGATCAAACTAATGATATGTTATCAAAGTATATATTTGTAGTCAATGATGAGCTTGGACAACTTGTCTAATAGGACTATATATGGTACTTTAGATGACTTATGTTGGCCACGTGGATAGAGATTCAAAAATATTATATTGGTGTTGTCTATATGATTAGAACATTGAGTAAGACCACTTGAATTAGTTATTTATCTACTGCTATTAGAAACAATTAATTCCGTGAGACGATAACTCTAAACCCAGTAAATAGTCTGAACTTACATATGGATTGCTCGTCGCTTTAATGTACCAAAAGGATTAGTCAAAGTTGGCTGGCTTAAATCTTATGTGCGCGGGATAACGGCATGGAGTGTAGCGGGAACAGTTGTTTTACATGGAATCTACATTCTCTAACGAAATAAGGATGTCCCCTAGTTGATTCACAAACATGCTAACAGATTCAAGAAACTTTGGCCAAAGTATTCTATATGTTTAACATTTGTAATTAATATAGAAATTGTTTTCTATATTATTGAATTGTTCGAGAAGGGCGAGTCGGAAACTATGGTTAAAGATGTGAGAAAATTAGTAATAGTAGTTAAAGCTATTTTTCTACACAGATATCCAATAAAGGGATTGATTGCTATAATAAAAGTCATTTGAAAATTATTGAATAAATATATTTGACTCTAAAGTTGAAGTAATATTTACTTAGTGGAATTAAATATTACTAAACGGTAATCAATGTCATCAAGTGTTGATAATTAGATTTGACCTATTTGGAACTATAATTAAATTGTCCATGTGGTCTCACTACAAGCTTATAAAAGTACACTGGTTGAAAATATTTAAAGAGTATTTATGGGATGAATTATTTGTTCATACGATGAATAAATTTATTTTTGCTAAATATAATTCATAAAATAAATTTTACCAAATTATAATTCATGAGATGAATTTGTACAAGTGGGATTTAAAAAAAGAAAGGGTAAATGACTTCATAGCCCCGTGCGGCTGCCTCAACATTTATATGTATAATTAAATAGCAGGTGTTCTTGATGTCACGTTGATGTCAGCAACACATGAAATTACGCGTGATAAAAACCCTAAAATTGTTTTAAGGATTTCATAAATTTATGTTTAGCATAATTTTTCTAAAAATTTATTTTTCAGATTAAAAGAAAAAATTTTGTTCCAAAAATTTTTCTAAACTAAATATTTTGGGAGCCTACACTCCGAGTGCTAAGAGGTCATTGTCGAGAAGATCTCGCGGTCTCCATGATTTCTTCCGGGCGACAATTACGGTCTACAATCAAGGTATTTTTATTAGCCTTTCTCCTAAAGCTTTCCTTTAATTTTTGTAATTTTATTTATGCTTTTATTTTAATGTTTATTATGCTTAGATATTTCATGTTAGTTATGATTATATTAGAATAAAGGTCCTTTAGATTTGAAACTAAAGAATTTTAAAGTTATTTTCATTGGAACTGAACGAACCAATTTAGGAAAAATTTAAATTAAATTTTTTCAACAATTGGTATTAGAGTCACCTCTAGTTATATTCATAATAGGCATAAGATTAATATTAAGCATAATAAATATCATGAATAGAGTTGTGAATGAGAGAAATTGAGAATTTTGTCAAAGGAAAGATTTCATTGGGTTATCTTATATATTATTACTAAGTATCCCACTCCCAAAAGTTTCCAAACCCCAAATCAAGCAAGTCTAAGGGGGTGTTATTACAAGTTTTTCAACTTTAATCCAATCAATATTCATTTAAATTTGAATGTGATAATATATAAATTATATTTTATAATTTTATAAAAATATAAACAACATTCGTGCATCACACGAGATAATATTAGTTAAAAAGTTTAATGACTAGATTATCAATTCATCAAATTTAAAGTTTTTAAGTTATGATGATTTAATTAAATTATGTGGGATATTATTCTAAATAATCTAATGAGATTAGATATTCAATTAGTTGAATGATTTAGATATACACAATATCACATTGAATATTTAATGAGATTAGATGTTCGATTAGGTTAAAATATTTACTAAGAATATCTAATTGGATTAGATATCCAGTTATATTCTAATGTGATTAAGATTGGATTTATTTATTTATTTAAATAATATATAAAATAAACTAAATAAGGAAAATAAGGAACATGCCTACAATTTAAAAAAATAATATTTTTTATTATTTTATGTTATATAATACTATTATTTAAGTACTTTGAATCAATAAATAATTAGTTAGGATGAGATCCTAATTATGTTTATGCGATCATCTAAAAGAGTTTTAGAAAAATCTTTAACCACCTCATTGAATATCTAATAAGACTAGATATTCAGTTATTTAAAATATTTCGAACTTATGAGATTAAAAGCGGATTTTATTATTTAATTTTATATATTATTGGGAATTGAAGAGGGGAGAACGAGCAGACATTGAACGATTAATTTCTATTTCTTGTTTTATATATATATATATATACACACACATACATACATACATATACAAAATTAAAAAAAAAATTGAGGGAAGTGATGCAACCTGGTCATGTCACTATTTTATTTATTATTTTTAAATTAAAAATTAAATAATTAATTAATTGGAATGAGATTCTAATTAGGATTATGTGATAATTATTTCTAAAAGTGTTTAGAAAAGTAATTAATTAATCCAACTATGTTAGGTCTTAAGTAATGTTACCTAAAATTATTTGATAATATGTTTTACTTGTTAAATTTTCTTCACATATTTAACATTATTTAAAAGATTTAAAGCTATAAAACTTGAACAAAATTAAAAGGTCGTGTTACTTTATGAAATATTTGATTTCATATAGTGCAAGAATTTTTCAAGTAGATCTAATGACATTAGAAAATTCAATAGTTGAATTATTTGAAATGAAAATTCTAATAATGTATCTAATAAGATTAGATTACATAGGTTGGATAATTAAATGAACCTAATATGATTAGGGTTCTTATTTAATAGTTAAATAAAATTTAGAATATGATTCTAATAATTGATTAAGAGATAATCAAATTTAAAAGAAAGATCCGCCGTTTAAAATTTCAAGTGGGAGCAAGGTTCTGAAGTTGATTCCTCACGATCTCCATTGCCAGTCTAATAGTATAATGGATAGGCTCTATTCCCTGAAGAGGGCATTTGTTCTCGGAGTATAGGGCTGGACTTCTTTAGGATAGATAGAGGTATGAGAAAGCAGATGCGGCCACGCTGCTGTATAATATCATGGTGACTTGAATTAACATCTAGGTAATGGTATACACTTAAATAGGATAGTATGTTTGTCTCTTAGGGAGCATTGAGATACTGTCTTAGAAGCCAAGGAAGAGACAATGAATTAATTATGTTTAGGAAGTATTATTAATTGAGAACAGTTCTCACCTTACTAATGACCCGATGCAGCCTCACCACCTGGGAGTGACAGGTAGATTAGTTTAGCCATCATAGCACACACAAGGAATAGTTAGGTGGATTCCATGCTTTGTTGATTTGCTAAAATTAATTAAAAGGCTCACACGACTCAAAATATCAAGCGGAAGCAAGCTTCTATGCAAATACTTATGGCCTCCGTTTCCAGTCTAGCAGTATAGTGTTAGCTTCCCAAAATAAATTTGGAAAACTAGCCTTGTAGAAGAGAGTTTGAGATGAGAAAAGAAGGGAAGGGGATGAGAAAATAGAGAAAGGAGATGAGAAATAGAGAATTCCCTTAGGAATAGGTTTTCATTTAATTGGATAAATCAAAATTACACTATAAGCTCTCCATTTATACAAGAATTTAGATCAAAAACCCTAGCATGAGCAACAGCCGCAATTCAGCGTCAATTTCCCCTGCATTGTAACAAACTTCTAACTGATTTTTGAACAGGGGTTGTCACGTGCAGGTCAGGTGCTGCGGAGGAGCCTAAAACCGATTAAACTAGTGCAATTTTAATTATCGTTACATCATATAAACTCTAATCATAAGTAGTACTAAAAATAAAAATGCATTACAAGTAAAATTTATTAATTCATAACAATCCCTCCGTCTTGAAAAGCTTCTTGTCCTCAAGAAGTGAAGCTCGGAAAAAGGCTCTTCAATAAATTGTAGTCCCCCCATGTTGTAAAGTGCTCATTTAAGTTGCTCCAAGTGACTTGCACTTGGTGCATCTTCCGGTTGTTCAGCTGCAGCACCCATTCAGACGTGACAGAGCTTGGTTGCTGCAGTAAAACGCCATTTGCTTCAGCTATGGGCGGGTTTTGGCTTGTATCGGCATTTCTCTTAACCTGTTTTTTAAGGAGGGACACATGAAACACGGGGTGAATGTAAGAATGTGAGGGTAAGTCGAGTTTGTACGCCACATTGCCAATTTTTTCCAGAATTTTGTAAGGACCGAAATAACAAGCACACAACTTGACGTTGCATCTAACAGCCACAATTGATTGTCTATAGGGTTGTAGTTTGAGGTAGACCATGTCCCCGACGTCATAGTTCTTGTCTACTCTCCTCTTATCCGCATAATGCTTCATACGGGCCCGAGCTTCTTGGAGATTGTCCTTAAGCGATTGCAAGATCTGTCTCCTCTGCTGCACAAGCAATGTTGCTGCTGAATCAGTGATTTTGGGCTGTCGGATCAGCATAGGAGAAGGTGGAGAGTATCCATACAATGCTCGGAAGGGTGTAGTGCCAATGGTTGAGTGGAAATGTGTGTTGAACCAAAATTCGGCTAAGGAAAGCCAACGGTTCCACTCCTTGGGCTTCGAGAAGACCATGCTCCGGAGATATTGCTCCACACATTGGTTTACTCTTTCGGTTTGCCCATCCGTTTGAGGATGGTAGGACGAACTAAGAGCCAACGTGGTTCCCATCAGCTTGAACAATTCCCTCCAAAAGTTGCTTGTGAAGATTTTGTCCCGGTCCGACACGATGGATTGGGGCAATCCATGTAGCTTGTAGATGTTGTCTAGGAAGAGATTTTCCAACTTCTCCGCAATAGTGGGACGAGTAAGAGCAAGAAAATGACTATATTTAGTGAAGCGATCCACCACGACCCATATGACCTCCTTGCCTTCGGATTTCGGTAGCCCCTCAATGAAATCCATACTAATGTGAACCCAAGCACCGTCCGGAATGGGAAGAGGTTGAAGAAGTCCTTTGTATCGCGGATCTCCCAATTTTGTTTGTTGGCAAACTTCCAAGATTTCACATAGTCGCTTACATCCTTTTTCATGCTCGGCCATGTGAAATAAGCTTTAATTCGTTCATAGGTGCCTTCCACACCCTCATGACATCCCCAAGCAGCGTCGTGTGAGGCTCGGATGACCTATTTTCTCAAGTCGGTAGCAGCACCAATATACAGTTTGCCCTGAACACCCAGTAGACCATTCTGCACTGTCGGGTTGCCTTGATCTGCAGCAATTTTCGCATCGGTCTGGAGCACTGCAGCAGCCACCTTTTCGCGAGCAAATGGATCCCCCTCGTAGGACTTGTGTAGCTCTTCAACCCAAGAAGGAACTACCACCGAAATGGCTGAGCATGTGCCTGAAACAGTGTCCTCAAAACGCCTTGACAGTGCATCTGCAGCTGCGTTTTCTTTGCCACTTCTATACTCGATATCGTAATCAAGGCCTAACAGTTTCATTAAGCCTTTCTTTTGAATTCTTGACACGATCTTCTGTTCAAGGAGATATTTGAGGCTTTGGTGATCCGTCCGAATGGTGAATTTATGACCCTCCAAATAATGCCTCCAATTCTCCACGGCTAAGAGAATGGCGAGGTATTCCTTTTCGTAAGTCGACATCGCCTGATGTTTGGGGCTTAGAGCTTGGCTTAGATATGTGATGGGCCTTCCTCTTTGAGAGAGAACAGCCCCAATACCAGTACCACTTGCATCGGTCTCTAAAACTAAGCCTTCGGTGAAATTCGGCATTGTCAAAACTGGTGTTGCACACATAGCGGCTTTGAGAGCTTCAAAAGCGACCTGAGACTTCTCATTCCACCCAAAAGCATCCTTTTTCAAAAGCTCCATTAAAGGTTTAGCAATGGAACCATAACGTTTAATGAATTTTCGATAATATCTGGTCAATCCCAAGAATCCTCTCAATTGCTTCAAGGTGATCGGGGTTGACCATTCTTGCATTGCTTGGATCTTGTTAGGATCAGTAGCTACGCCCTCTGATGAGATGATATGACCCAGATATTCAAGCTTCTTTTGAGCAAACGAGCACTTGGACAATTTTGCAAAAAACCGGTGTTGTCGCATAAAGATGAATACTTGTCGAAGGTGTGTGAGGTGAGCTTCATATGTGGGACTGTACATCAGTATGTCATCGAAGAATACCAGCACTGACTTCCTTAAATAAGGCTTGAAGACGTCATTCATAGCCGCTTGGAAAGTGGCCAGAGCATTTGTTAGACCGAAAGGCATAACGACGAACTCGAAATGGCCATGATGAGTTTGAAAAGCGGTCTTGTAAATATCTGATTCGAGAACTCGGATCTGATGATATCCTTGCCTTAAGTCCAACTTGGAAAAGAAGCACGCCCCATGAAGCTCATCAAGCAAGTCATCTATGACCGGTATCGGAAATTTGTCTTTCAGGGTTAGTGTATTCAAACGGCGGTAATCGATGCACATACGGATTGTCCCATCCTTCTTCTTTACAAGGATCACGGGTGAAGCAAAAGGACTTCGGCTTGGTCTAATGAAGCTCAACCGAAGCAACTCCTCCACTTGCCTCTCTATCTCGGCTTTTTGGCCATGGGGATACCGATATGGCCTAATTTTGAACGGGTCGGCATTTCCTCATAAAGGTATGGCGTGGTCCACAATCCTTTGAGGAGGGAGACTCTTACGCTCTTCAAAGATGTCCCCGAACTCGTCAATTACGGTCTGAACAGCAGGAGGATGAATCTATTGCTGCATAACGGAGCTCACCATGAATAAGTGACCGATCCATTGTATCGCCTTCTTCTTAATTCCACCTTGCACATCCTTTGCCTCAATTAATTTGAGCTGAGCTTCCTTGGATATGCTTTGCAAAGACACCTTGTTGCCCTGAACTTCAAAAGCCACGATCATTTTATCGAAATCAAAGACAACCGGGTTGAAGGCCCTCATCCAATCTACTCCGAGCACCATGTCGCAACCACCCAAGGGAATCACTAGGAAATTGAAGGTGAAATGATGGCCTTGCATAGACCAAGGTAAGGCTATGCACTTGTTTTGTGTTGTCAGGGAGTTCCCATCAGCTACCATGACTGCCAAAGGATGAGTTTTCGTCACTTCGTGCTTGACCTTCTTAATCAACTTCGGGTCAACGAAACTATGAGTGCTTCCACTATCAATGAGGATAATAATGGAGTGTTTTCTAGCCCGTCCCTTGATTTTGATTGTGTTATGAGCCCCACTTCCGGTTAGCGCCTTCATGGAGATCTCGACCTTGTCATCAATTGAGTTTCCTTGTAAATTGCATTCGGTCTCTTCTAGTTCAGCATCTAACTCGGTACTGCCAGCTTCATTTTCAGCAGGGATTCAGCTCCCTTTTGCATACATAAGTGCTTGTGTTTTGCACCTATGCCCGGGTTGATACGGTTGGTTGCATCGAAAACAAAGTCTGACTAAAAATCTGTCACTGTTTTTACTGCCGAAACTCGTGTTCTGCTGCACAGGTCTCGGTTTGCTGCTGGTATGAGACTTTCATTTGTCATATGAAGGGACTTGAGTTGCTTCAATCAATTTTGCTTTGTTGTAAGCGCTTGACAAAGTCTTAGGACCAGTGGCTTTCACCATGTTTTTGATCCTAGGCTTAAGGCCACTCACAAAGCAAGAAACGTAGTATGATTCGGCATCCTCGGGAGCCATGGCCAGAACTGACATCAAATTTGCTCTCAAATTCTCAAATCTAAGCATGTAGTCTCTCACACTTGATGTTTGGACCAACTTGTTGAAGTTATCCACAACATCTGTTGATTCTCCTTCACCATACCGTTCACACATCTCTTCTACGAAAAGGCCCCAAGAAAGATGTAGTTTGCTTTTCAACAAACTATAGTACCAAACCTCATGATCACCATAAAGATGGACTGCGGCTAGCTGGAGCTTCTCCTCCTCGGGTATATTATAATATAAAAAGTATCGATCACACCTCCTAAGCCAAGATTCCGGTTGCTTTCCATCAAAAGGGTCGATTTCTATCCTTGGTTGCCTGTAAGAGCCACTCCTACCCCCAGTGGTGTTGTCATTAGTCACGGTCCTATGTTGATATGGTTGATCAGGTGGTCTATCAATATGATCGAACACATAGTCTGATACATTTTGGTGCATAACAGAATCATATCGCCTGCGATTCTGTTCTGAATTTTCAGCATTGGTCTGGTAGTAAGCAGGTCCGGATACTCGATCGTGATTTTCTATATTAATTTCAGGTCGAATACGTTGATTTGTAGCTGACCTAATGTTAATTGATGGTCCTACACCAGGTTGTAACATAGGAGATTTACCTTGGGTGTGCATTCCTTCTTGAGTTCTGTCCAAGCTGACTTGCTGTTGTTCGATACCCGGTTGCTGCATATCGACTTCCACTGTCTGGTGAATCTGACTTGCAGGTTTGAGGATGGCCTCAACACTTGATTCACCATGTTTGTTAACTTATTCTTGCAAGTGTGCAAGTTTTTCTTCATGTGTTGCAATCGGTCTTGCACCTTGGCATCTTTAGCATCTTTATCCATCAACAATGCCAAAATCTGATCCATTCTCTGATTAAACCCTTGTTGCATCTCTTGAAGATCTTCCTTAGTGGCATTTTGAGGTCCAGCTGTAGGGTTTCCAGTGACAGCAGCAACGAAATCCAGATTGGACCCAGCTACGTTTGCTCCTCCCGCTCCTGACCTTGTCTGAACTCCATCCGCCATTTTTTTTTTTTTTGGCTTCGAAATTTTTTTTTTTTTTTTTAATAGCTCAATCAATGTTGATGATTGATAAAACCAGCTTTGATACCAATTGTTAGCTTCCCAAAATTAATTTGGAAAACTAACCTTGTAGAAGAGAGTTTGAGATGAGAAAAGAAGGGAAGGGGATGAGAAAATAGAGAAAGGAGATGAGAAATAGAGAATTCCCCTAGGAATAGGTTTTCATTTAATTGGATAAATCAAAATTACACTATAAGCTCTCCATTTATACAAGAATTCAGATCAAAAACCCTAGCATGAGCAACAGCCGCAATTCAGCCTCAATTTCCCCTGCATTGTAACAAACTTCTAACTGATTTTTGCACAGGGGTTGTCACGTGCAGGTTAGGTGCTGCGGAGGAGCCTAAAACCGATTAAACTAGTGCAATTTTAATTATCGTTACATCATATAAACTCTAATCACAAGTAATACTAAAAATAAAAATGCATTACAAGTAAAATTTATTAATTTGTAACATATAGTAGGTGGGCACAACTCCCCAAAGAGAGCGTTCATTTGTAGAATACAAGGCTAGATCTCTTTTGATAGAATGAAGTGCAAGATAAGCGGGTGCAGCCACACCTCCGTGAAGTACTTCGTGAACTTGTACGGATGTCAACGCAGCGGTGTATACTTAACTAAGGTCTACATTAGCCTTCTCAAGGAGCTCTGTTGTATGACCTTATAGGCTGAGGGTAGAGTGGTGTGTTAAATATATTCCGTAAAGAGTTTACAAGAAAACATATTTATTGAGAAATGTTCTGACCCCTTTGACATCTCAATTTGGCCTCGCCACTGGGTAGTTTCAGGTAATTCGGTTGGATCGCCATGGCAAACATGTAAGTATCAAACTATGAACTACAATCTTTGATTGTTTGCTAAAATTAAGAAAAGTAATCCTATATGTTATATGGCTTGTTTGCATTCTTGATTTTAAACTGGTTGTTAAATCATGCATTGCAATTAATACTGATGTGTATGCTACTTGTCTATTTAGTTATGCCCACAGTGATTTAATATGTTTTAGTACGTGTGGAGCACTAGAAGATACTCATAGTTCTCTAGTTTGCTGTTAGTATAAGTTGAAAAGAATGTTAGGAACATTA
Organism: Simmondsia chinensis; assembly: GCA_018398585.1. Taxonomy (NCBI): domain Eukaryota; kingdom Viridiplantae; phylum Streptophyta; class Magnoliopsida; order Caryophyllales; family Simmondsiaceae; genus Simmondsia; species Simmondsia chinensis. Next base: position 3,660,269 of record JAGTTD010000017.1, on the reverse strand, counting down.
AACTAGACTAATAAAATATTCATATGCAATATTCGGACATTAGATGTTGAATGTGTTCTAGATTTATATACTTGACTCTTAAACTGTATAATAGAGACGATGAGATATTTGAAAAAAGTGTTTGATTACAGAACTGATAGCATGAAAACAATATGAGAAAATGGTATCTTGAAAACTAAGAGAGGAGTTCACTTAATGTAAACACCTATATTAGGAATTAGGAACCTCTGGAGGGTAAACTAAAACTTGAATTAAAATAGTTTTGTCTCTTTTATAAAAGCACTGGACATTAGGATTAAAAAGGGATTACCAAGGTACTTAGACAGTATTGTTGCCAAGAGTAGGAAGCAAATATGATAAGGAATATGATATCATGTATCCCCTAGTTGTGACTGAAAGGTAGTTCAGTAGTGTTCTGGTGAATAGGTTTTCAATGTGAACATCAAGAGATGGTAGTTTAAGTTAAGAAATGTAGTTTTGATTTTAAGCAACAATCTTGATGTACCAGTTCCTTAGAAATTTGATTTCTATCTACTATTTACTTTTAAATAGTTTTCAGAAAAATGAATTTTTGATTAAGTAAATAAAATGTTTATTAGAAGGTACATTAGTAAATAATTGACTTCTTTTAATAAACAATTATACTAATGGTAATTTATTAGTCTAATACAAGCTAGGTTGTGTAACCATATAAGAAAAGAATATCCTAAAAACCATGTAGCTTTTGAGTGGCACTTTTTCTCCACTACAATTTACATCCTCTGGTATGAGCGTAACCTGAGGATTCATCGGTCCCAGTCCAGGCCTTATGCAATCATCACTGAGGAGATCACAGGATTGTTCTGCAGTCGTCTTATTGCTGCCCCTATGCTTCGCAGTGCTCATCGCCACTCGCAGATTCTGCAAGAGTGGGAGATTGAGCATTAGCTTTGTTTGCTTTCATTTTCTTGTTCTCTTTGTTTGATCATGTTGATCGTTGATATTTCTACTTTGTTTCTTTCTTTGATTGATTCTTTGATGTAGGCCTTCTGGCCTTGGCTTGGGATATGCCCCTCATAGATTTGCACATATATTTTGAATATATATGGTATTTATCACCGATTTACCAAAAAAAAATTTGAGTGGCACTTGATCTTAAGTCACATTAATTTAGCATGATTCAAAACTGGTTTGATTTGTCTTATGGATCATTGAGTACTAAAATGATGATCGGTATGTGAATCATTTTTGAATTAATGGCGACTGAAAGAACTTTTAAGAGTAAGGTAATAGAGCCACTAAATTGCTAGAACTTGTTCATAAAATATTTATGGACTGCTAAAAGTTCAAGTGAGTGGAAGCGATGAGTATTCATAAAATATTTATGAATAACTACTAGGTAAATTAATATATGGATATACCTATGAAGACTGAGTCGTGAATCCTTTGAAAAGTTCAAAGAATTAAAGACTAAAGTTGGGATTAGTTAGGTGATTATAGCAAGACACTTTGATTAGATCAAAGTAGTGAACTCAGGAGAATTCTTAATTAACTTACTGCAAAGCGTTGTAGAAAGGATCAATAATGTGTTATTGAATATGGTAAGATTCATATGATTAGTCATATCAACATATCAAAAGGTTTGATATGTAAGAGGTTTTAGAAAGTGTTCTAAAAGTACAGCAGATAACTTGTGTCAGATAAATTGATAGTATGAGATATTATGTCTCGGCTACATGATACAACATATAGTGTAAATGATATATTAGGTATATCTTCAACTAGATTATTGTCACATTAAGTACATGAGAGTTTTGATGTAGTGGAAGGATAGTCAGGGTTACCTAACGGATTCATGTCTTTAGGCTTAACGATTAAGCACGAAGGTGAATCTGATCTTTTTGACTACAATAAAACTCTTAAGTACAAAGATGCAAATCAATGGGTCAAAGCGATAAAAGCTAAGTTAAAATAACTGTATTTTAGCTAGGTCTGGTGCTTGTAGAGGCGTTGAAAGACTTTAAAGCCATTGGATTGGATCTGAATAGATCTACAAGTATAAAGAGTTGAGTGGACGAGAAGGTTGAGAGCTTCAAAACTAGATTGATGGCAGTGGGTAATACCCTAAAGGAACGAATCACCTTTGATGAAACCTTCTAGCCAGATGTTATGCTTAAGTCCATAAGAATACTCTTATCCAATATATTTCATATGATGAAATATGGGAAATGGAAGTCAAGATGACATTCTCTGAATATTCGTCTTCATAGGCTTATGTATTTGATATAACCAGATGTTGCCAAGAGTCGGGAGCATATAGTATGCAAACTGAAGTAGCATATCTGTAGACTTTAGTAACCATCTTGTTCATTGAATAGTAGATTCAATGACAGCTATCAAGTCCTATGGATTTGAATCAATAGTTAGTGAACCTGGAGTGCACATGTGACATGACTAGAAAGTGATGACTCTCAAGATGTTGTATAAGGTGGCATTCTGCTCATTGAGAATGGTGTAGAATTGTCATAAACTGTTAAGATTTAAATGTCCAATTAATTTAAAATAAAAGAACCAAGATAAGCACAATTTGTTCTTAGAGTCAAGCTTTAGCAGGATTCTAAGAAAGGATATTGAATTTATCAAGAGTTGTTTTTTAAAAGGGAATTTAGATGTTAGACAACTAAAATCCATATTTACCCTTGTAATGGGAGTTATTAGATGGTGAAGAGTAAAGTAGTATTTTATTGCTTAGTTCGTTATGGGAGTTGGATACTTGACATCTATAAAGTTGTTGAGTAGACTAGTTAACTCCGAGGGTTCCTAGTAGATCAAAGTTTGTGAGCAAAAAAATAAGACAATGACATATCGGTATTGGTTAAAGTTTATAGTCAAATAGTTAACAATTCCCTAGGGGATAGTTATGCAATGTAAAGCTATTGGATTTAAGATAAGTCGGAGATTGTTGGAATTGGTGTCCTAAAAACCCAATTAGTTAGTTTTAAATATCAAATAAATAAAATTGTTTTATTATTTATTGTCTAAATATATTTTATGAGTCTAATATGCATGTGATTCTTTTTGTAAAATGTTCCATGAGATGGCCGTTGTCCAAGATAACATGTCAGGTTTGGTTTAAACGGTCAATGAGATTGAATCACAAATGGACTTAGATCAAACTAATAATATGTTGTCAAAGTATATGTTCGTAATTGGTGATGAGTTTGGACAACTTGTCTGATAAGACTATATATGGCACATTGGATGACTTGTCTTGGTCATGTGGATAGAGATCTAAAAGCATTATATTGGTGTTGTCTATATGATTAGAATATTGAGCAGGACCACCTAAATTAATTGTTTCTCTACTGCTATCAGAAATAATTAATTCCATGAGATGATAACTCTAAATCTAGGACCTAGTCTGAACTCATACATGGATTGTTTGTTGCATTAATGTACCAAAAGGATTAGTCAAAGTTGGCTGGCTTAAATCTTACGTGCATTGGATAACGGCATGAAGTGTAGCGGGACCAGTTGTTTTATATGGAATCTATAGTCTCTAACGAAATAAGGATGTCCTCTAGTTAAGTCGCAAACATACGAACAGATTCGAGAAACTTTGGCCAAAGTATTCTATATATTTGACATATGGAATTAATATAGAAATTGTTTTCTATATTATTGAATTGTTCGAGAAGGGCGATACAGAAACTATGGTCAAAGATGTGAGGAATTTAGTGATAGTAACTGGAGCTATTTTTCCACACGGATATCCAATAGAGGGGTTGATTGTCGCAATGAAAGTCATTTGGAAATTATTGAATAAATATATTTGATTCTAAAGTGTAGTAATACTTACTTAGTGGAATTAAATATTACTAAATGGTAATCAATGTTATCAAGTGTTGATAATTAGATTTGACCTATTTGGAGCTAGAATTAAATTGTCTTTAAGGTCCCTCTACGAGCCTATAGAGCACACCGGTTGAAAATATTTAAAAAGAATTCATAAGATGAATTATTTGTTTATAAGTTGAATAAATTAATTTTTGCTAAACATAATTCATAAGATGAATTTGACCAAAATTATAACTCATGAGATGAATTCATACAAATGGGATTTTTTTTCCAAAAAAAAAGTAAATGACTATATAGCCCCGCACGCCTGCCTCAATATTTAAAAAATATATATAATTAAATAATAGGTGTCGCTGACGTCAGTGACACATGAAATTATGCGTGATACACGCGTATGATGCTAACGTCATTCGATTATAAATATGACTTTTTGGCTATATGTTTGTGTATGTATTTTTTTAGGTTTTGGGACCTAGTGTTCTCGTGCGATAAAAACCTTTAAATTGTTTTAGGATTTTCTAAATTTATGTTTAGCATAATTTTTTTGAAAAATTGTTTTTTAGGAAGATTAAAAGGAAATATTTTGTTCCAAAATTTTTCCTAAACTAAATATTTTGGGAGCCAAACACTCTGGGTGTCAGGAGGTCATTGCCGAGAAAATCTCGTAGTCTCGATGATTCCTCCCGGGCGACAATTGCGATCTATAATCTAAGTATTTTTATTAACCTTTCTTCTAAGGCTTTCCTTTAATTTTCCCAATTTTATTTATGCTTTTACTTCAATATTTATTATGCTTAGATATTTTATGTTAGTTTTGTTTATATTAGAATAGAGATCCTTTAGATTTAAAATTAAAGAATCTTAAAGTTATTTCCACTGCGCTTGATCGAACCAATTTAGGAAAAATTTAGTTTTCGAAATTAAATTTTCCCAACAGATAAACCGTGCTAAAGGCAGGAGAAATGTTTGCCATCTTCCAGAGTGTCTTCCAGAAGTAGTTGACAAACCTTACGTCCCTATCCAAGATGATGCTAGTGGACAACCCTTGAAGTTTGTAGACTTCTCTGAAATACAATTGAGCCACATAAACAGTATCGGTGAATTTCTTACAACCTATGAAATGCGCCATCATGGGGAATTGATCCACAACAATGAAGATTGAGTCTATTCTCCCGGTATTCTCAACAAACCAGGCGCAAAGTTCAATCTAATATCTGCCCAAGGCTGACTCGAAGTTGGCAATGGCACATATAGGCCAGGATTGAACACCCCGCCTTTCGAGATTTGACAAACACGGCATCGCTTGACAAACCTTTCCACCTCTTTCCTCAATGAAGGCTAGAAGTAGTTGGCGCTAACCAGCTGTAGTGTCTTGTCTCTGCCCATATGCCCCTCGTTGTGCTTCTCCTTGATGATTTTGAGGCACAGACTCAAATCTGGAATGCAAAACTGGTTTCCTTTAAAAAGGAAGTCGCCATGGACTGAATATCAAGAAATAGAGCCAGATTGAACTCCCCGTGGAATCTCACCAAAGGAGATCATCTTCATACTGCTCCCCTAACTGTTCAAAACTGATTACGGAAACTCTGCTTTGGGATAATAGGAGAATACACCTACTCAATGCATCCATCACCTTATTAACACGCCTAACTTGTGCTTCATCACAAAGGGGAAAATCTGAATGTAACTTGCCCAATTGGCATGTCGGTTAGATAGCTTGTCTTGGCTGTTGATGTATTTCAAGGCCACGTTATCGGAGTACAAGACAAACTCTCTATTGGCAAGATAAGACTTCCAGTGCCTCAACGCACTTACCATCGCATATAGTTCAACATTGTAAGTAGAGTAATTCAACTTACTTCCGTTGAGTTTCTCACTGAAGTACCTAATAAGCCTTTCCTCCTGGCTAAGCATCGAGCCAATGTTGGCCTTGGAGACATCAGTGTGAAGCTCGAAAGTCTTCTAAAAATCCGGTAAGGCTAGTACTGGTCCCATAGTTAACCTCCTTTTAATCTCCTCAAAGGTGTCAGTTGCTGTTGGAGTCTAGGTAAAGGAACTCCTCTTCATGCAATATGTGATTGGCACCATGATAGAGCTGAAGTTTGGTGCAAGCAGCCTATAGAATGACACCAAACCATGAAAGCTCCTAACTCATGGTTTTCCTTGTATTTCTTGTTATTCTTGTTCATTTATCCGCAAAACCAAATCATGTAAGGGAATACGACAAAATGTTTACGTTGAATTTGGTCAGTGTGCTTATACATTGTTTTAGAGTTCTGTATGAGGTGGGGTTCGTAAGGATGACCTGAACTCAAGCTCTAGCTACACATTAGATTTGATATTTCCTGCAAGATTCAAACAAACGATTTGAGGAACATGCGGAGTAACCCATTGGGGACCTCTTCGGCGCTCAAGTCTTTATTAATTTCATGAAATAAAAATGAAAGCGAGTAATAAATAGATATAAAAGACTTAGCATAAAAGGAGTAGGAGGCTTGAACAATTATTGCTCCAAAGAGGCAATCAATAGCGAGAGAGGGAAGGAAGGAGACATGTGAATTCCTTGGTTATGAAAGGATCAAAATGCCATGCCTCTTCTTCATGTACCTCCCCCCTTTATATTTGTCCATGTCTTTTCTTACAAAGGCAGGTCCACCCCATTTGTAAATGGGGTGGGCTCATCTCTTCATGCCACGTGTCACTACGTGACAAGTGGCGCCTTCTTGTGTAGTTGGCTTATTTGGTATTTTTTGGTCTAGTTTTCTAATCTAGGTCTAGTTTATTATTACTTAATTTTTATATATTTATTACCTCTACTTATTATATTCATAACACTAAGGCCATAAATACCGAGCTTGTGGGTACCACGCGAGCATATACCGAGCGCGTAACCCAAAGTAAGAGGAAACGAATAGTTAAGACACTTCCTTGATATTTTCAATAAGGGCAAACATGGCACGTCGTTTGAAAGCAATTAGAACTAACCTTTTAGTGAGAGGAATCCGCTAGCTTATCATCTCTCATTTATGTGTTGCATCCATATGACCATCTTTAACTCATAGTACTTCATCTGATGTACTTGGTGGAAGATGATGAGTTATTATTTTTGATTAAAAGGGAGGGAAAAAAAAGGTCGTTGGACTATTATCACAATATATGATTATCGATTTGGAGATCCAATCCACGATCCTTAACATCGTGATAGAATATATCAACACCAAAAATAATTCATGACCTCCAAAATAAGAATCACAGTATCTATTACTAATCTCCAAATTTTCCAGTATCTACATATCAAAATTTTAAAACTCTTTTAATAGATACTTCTCACAAACCCAAAACTCCTTTAGCCATATTGTGTTGTATACAAACGTCTAGGACAAAAATACACCACCTAAACATTATTATCACAAAATTACAAGATGGAAACTCTTGGTTTTGGCCTTTAAACCAAGATCATTAGAAGCTAACAGTATAGATTACTACATATAGACTATGACTATATACTTGGTATTCACAAATTTAATATATACAAATTGATCCAACTTACCCATCTCATAACCATTAGACGTCACAAAATAATTAAATTTTGTACACAATTATCTAAGAGCTTGTTCTAGACCATAGATAGATCTCTTAATTGAGCTCTTTTTGGTAAGTCAGTAAGATATACCATATATGAAAAATATATATGCACAAGTTTACGAGGGGCATATCCCAAGACATGGTCAGTAAGGCCTACATCAATGAATCAAAGTCAAAAAGACAAAGAATCAAAAAACAAAAGAATCAGAGATAAACATGACCAACAAAAGCAAAAAATCTAAAACAAAGGACGACTCCAAACAAAAACTATGCTCTATCCCCCACTCCTACAAAAGCTAAGAACTACGATGAGCACCATGAAGCGTAAGAGTAGCAATGAGACGACTGCCAGCCAATTTTGTGATCTCCTCAACAACGGCTCAAGAAGGCTAGGACTGAGAACGTTGGATCCTCAGGTTACGCTCATACCAGAGGATGTAGACCGTCACGGAGAGGCAAAGCAGGGCGAGGATACGATCCACTCCTCGACCACGGAGTTGAGTAGTAGCCCACTGAACCAACTCACGCCAAGGAAGCACAAGCCAGACAAAGGATGTACACGATGACACCCTAGACCAAACAGAAGTAGAGAAGCTGCAGGCGAAGAAAAGATGGCTATACGACTCAGCATTTGAACCACACAGAACACATGAAGACTAAACCCCCTGAACCTGATGTCTCAACAATCTGTCACGTGTCCAAAGTCGCTCACAAGAGGCAAGCCTTAGAATGAATGAGTGCCCCAGAATGTGCAACTAGAACCAGAGAAGATGATGGACGGAGTCCTCCTCCCTCCTTCTATGGGTCATCTCCCTAGCCGATCTGGTGGTGAATATCCCTGAACGATCACCTATACACCTAACATGGTCAGCTACACTTGGCTGAGGTCTAAAATCAACAAAGTCCAGAACAGGTAGCAGCTCAACTCTCTCCCGAGGAAACCTCCCTTGATCACCCTCAATAATGTCAGATACATGTAAGCCCCATAGGTGACCAGTAGAAGTCAAAGTACGGGTCATGAACCGACCCATCACCTGCCCACAAGGTAGCCAATGGTCAACCCAAAGTGCAGTATCACGCCCATCCATAATGATGTGTCTGAACGCTCCCTCACACGAAGACTGAACACCAAGGATACTCCTCCATGACCAAGAGATCGACCCCATGGGCTGAATCTCCCAAAAGCTCTTCCCTTGGAGTAGGTTGGCATGAATCCATCAAGGCCAGAGAGAATCACGATTCGTGAGCAAAAGCCAGATGTGCTTCAAAAGAGAATTCTGGTTCCACTCAGTCAAGCGGCAAATCCCAAGACCACCCTATCTCTGAGGATAACAAAGAAGCCTCCGGGCAACCTTTGCTTTCCCTTGGGCTAGCGAGGTGCCCTTTCATAGAAAGGCAGCAAGCGTCGACTCGATCTTTTTGATCATTGCCTTCGGGAGAATGAAGAAAGATGGCCAACAAACCTAGATAGAGAACAGTACTAATCTAATTAGCTGCAAACGCCCAGCATAAGAAAGAGCTCGGGAAGTCTAGAGTTAAATGCGATCCAAGATGCAATCTAATAGAGGCTTACAGTGGATGAAGTGAGGCCTCGAAGTGAGAAGTTGTACCCCTAGATATCTGACTGAACACTGCCCCAATCTGAACCCCAAAATATCCAAAAGAGACTGCTGAGACTTAGAATCAACCCCGGCAACAAAGATGGTACTCTTAGCGGCATTCGAGGACAGTCCCGCAAGTGCAGCAAATCAATCCAACATCTCATGAATAACTGAGACACTGCCCTCATCTGCCTCACTAAAGATCATCAGGTCATTAGTAAAGCAAAGAGGTGTGATTCGAGTACTGCCGTAGTGCTGGTGAAAACAAAACCTCGGATTGACAATGGCACTACAAAGCAGACCCCATAGGCCCTCCATGGCCATAGCGAACAGGTAAGGGGAGAGAGGATCCCCCCTGACAAATACCCCAGCTCGTGCCACAGAACCCCTCAAGCTCACCATTAATGGCGATTGAAAATCTGGCTATGGAAAGATGCTCCCTCACCTAACCAATCATAGCCTCCGGGATACCCATACAACGCATAGCAGAAATAATAAAGTCCCATCGCACCATGTCAAATGCCTTGCGAATATCAACATTCAGAGCACACCGAGGTGACCCTGTCGGAAAGTGATAGTCTTGTATAAGCTCCTGAGCAACCAAGATACTGTCTAAAATCCTCCTCCCAGGGACGAAGGCAGACTGCGAATCATCAATCAGGAAGGGGAGAACCCCCTTCAGTCTGTTTGTAATGATCATAGTAATGCATTTATAGATCACATTGCAACAGGAGATCGGGTGATAGTCAGCAAAGGTGGAAGGAGTCGCCACCTTTGAAATCAGACTGATATGGTTAGTGTTCATGGCAGCCAGCATGCGCCCTGATTGGAAGAATGAATAGACAACCTGCACAACATCACGACCCACAATATCCCAGGCCCTCTTAAAAAAGAGAGAGGTATAGCCATCAGGACCAAGAGCCCTATCATCACCTATGGAGAAGAGAGCATGTTGCACCTCAGCATCAAAAATCGGAAGTGTCAATGGTCTAGCCTGATCCTTAGAAAGATGGGCCTAAAAGAGACCCGAGATATCCTCATGAAGTGGCCCACTCGGCTCAATCAACAACTCTTAAAAGTAAGAGACCCCGGCCTCCGAAATCTCCCCCTCATTATAAGTCCTCACGCTGTCAAGACGAAGAAAAGAAGAAAGTCGGTTCCTAGCCTATCAATGGGCGGCAGACTTATGGAAGAACAGGGTACCCTAATCCCCTAAGGAAAGCCACTAGATATAAGAATTCTGATGATAGAAAGCCTCCTCATCTCTACACAATCTCGAATACTCTTGAGATAAATGATGCTCCTCCACTCGAAAGACCATACACTAAAGGTCGTCATCTAAAGCCCAGGCGTCAAGTGCCGCCACCACCCTAGCTAAGATATGACTGTAACATCAAGTATTAAGGGCTTTCAGCTCACCTTTCAGCCTCTTCAGCTTCTAAGTGAGCTGATACATAGGCGTGCAATCAATGCTAGGCTCTCACACCCTCTAAACCGTAAGAAGAAACTCTCATGATCGACCCAAAAGTTAAAAAATACTTGAAAGGGAGCCGCGATGTGCAGCGCTCTCCAAGTCCCTTAACTTCAAACAAACAATGGGCAGAGAAAATCTCATCTGGGAGGAGCTTAAATGATGATGCAGAAAAGGCACATAGCCACCCCTCACTCACCATACACCAATCAAGATGCTTTAGAATGAGAGCATCCCCATCCATCCTATTGGACCACATGTAGTGCAATCAAACATATGGTAGAACAGTAAGCTCAGACTCATAGAGACGGTCTCGAAAATTGTCCATGTGGCTAGGCCAAGTGTCCTGACTACCACATCTATCACTAGGACTGAGGATAGCGTTAAAGTCTCCTAGGAGCATCCAGGCTCCTCTTGGAGGCCCACGCTGGCTCCTTGAATATACCTCCATGGATCCCAATGCAGCCCTGGCTCGTTAAAGCCATAGACAAATGTGGTTACAAAGCCCACACCGCCCCGGAGGTTAGAAACTCTGCAAGTCAAAAACTAATCCCCACCCTACACTCTCGTGACACGATAGACACCAGGATCCCATAGCACAATAATGCGGCAACAAGAGTTCCGCACCCCACTAAAAAGGAACTGCCACCCCTCAGCACAACGGGCAACAACAGACTCAACATCATTTGGGTTAGTCTTGGTCTCAACCAAGCCAACCAAACTCAAGCGACTAGAAGTTATCCAATTGTGCACAGCAAAAATGGTATTGAAGTTATTTAAACCCCGCACATTCTAGCAACCTATCATCATAAAGTCTCCCATGGCCCCACGGCCTCCTCTGGGGCTGAAGAGCGTGTCACACGACGATTAATGGAAGTAGAAATCAAGGCACTGTCTGAATTAAAGGTCTCACCCGTGCCCTCCTCAACTAAAAGAGCAAACCAATTTGATAACTCAACAACCATTCAGTTCTTAATACATCCAACAGGCTTGATAATCCCCACAAGAGCATCCTGGTCTGTCTCAATATCATAAGGAACAATGGTTTGGTCCAAGGCAAAAGACAAACCACTCTCCTGAGCATCGGTAGTAGGATCGGAACCAGAATGAGGGCCACTAGTGGCTTGTGTGCGGCCCGACTCGGAGTGGGGTGACTTTACGGGGGAGACCGGGGTGGTCCCTCCTCCAACGCCCATGGCTGGAAAGCAACCCTTGCATCGCACGCACAGCCACCAACACCTAAAACCGTATCACCTTCTCTCTCTTTGTTTCACCCTCCCCCAGTCACCGAAACGGCAAGCCCGTACCACCACCAGGAAGTGGAGGCGTCGGCGAACGCAGCGCCGCCTGTCCTGACCCTAACCCTCACCCCACGTGCCCTCACGCGGGTGCCCTAGTTAGCAGAGAAAACTGCCTCAAATCGCCCAGATTGTGCATGCTCCTCACGTGCTCCTTGGCTTGGTTGATCTCTCTTAATTAAGCTTATACACCATGTTTCTCTTTTCTTGTCCTCATAACGTAGTGTTTGTTGCATTTAGATTTTCAAAAAAACCATTCAAAAAGTAATTTTAACATCTATTTGCTACAACTTCAATTTAAATAAGTAGTTACACCAAGTAGGCTTCTAAATGAGCTTTTTTTTCTTTAGAAAGATATATTTATAACGAACTTCTCTTTGGGTGAAATTCATAAGCCAACAACATGGATTTATATCATTCCACATCATTCCTCTTAATCTTAAATACCCACTTATACTCAAGAACCTTGTATTCTTCAGGAAGTGCATCTAAATCCCAAATGTCATCATCAGCATAAATTGCATGGAAACATTCCATTTTTTTAATATGTAAACTCTACATACTTTTTGGATATGCTAGCAAATTACTTTCACAACTCAAACCAAATCAATTTCAAGTAAATGGATATGATACTCATTACTTAGGGCTAACCGCCATCATTTAAGACTGTCTCAAGGGTTATTTCCCCTTATCAACACCATAACACAATGGGGTTATTTTCGAACTGGAGACTAGCGGATGCATAGAATGGAGTTACTCTGCTCCTCACTTTTGGAAAGTGTCATATCCTGGAGACTGACGGATGTATAGAATGGAGTTATTTCCCCTTATCAACACCATAACACAATGGGGTTATTTTCGAACTGGAGACTGGGGGATGCATAGAATGGAGTTACTCTGCTCCTCACTTTTGGAAAGTGTCATATCCTGGTTACCCATGCTAATGCATCCTTCACTTAAATACAACGTGGAGAAACTATCGGATATTTTAGTATCAATGAAGGGTAAAGAGACAAAGATATCATAAGAGGTTCATAAAATGACATGGATTCCCTAGTTTTCCCAAACTCAATATTAATGCTTGGTCAATTTTTTTAAATACGCTTATTATTCTATAGAAAGGTAGCAATGCCAGTTTTCATGATCTAGGGTTCTTGTCAAGGTCTTGAAATCCGAAACCCTTAAATGTTTCATAATACTCTATCCCTCTATCTTAACTGGCATTTTTTATTTGGAGGAATCTAATTATTCTTTAACTTCCATCTTAAAAGACTTTAACATTATTCAACGCTTCAAAATATTCTTTTACCAAGAAAACATAAAGAGAAAGACCATCACTCAAAGAGATGAAGTAACTTTCACCATCAATAGCATAAGGTACCATAAATATACATATGCGCAATTTCTAATAACTTAGCTATTTCTTATTGCACATTTCTTCCTTGATTAAACAACTTTACCCCTAAGTAATATGAATAAACTCCAAGGTCATCGAAATTTAAATCTGGAGAGATGCCACTTTTACTTAAGCTTTTCCATCTATCTTTTAAAAAATGGACAACAAACATTTATGCCATGAACGAGAAGACAACCAATTTTGCTCTTTCTTTTCCCGGTTTCCAAATTCATTACATCATCAAGACTTACATCTTGAACAATCCACCAGCAAGGTAGCTATACCCAACAAGAGAATAATCATTACATAGAAACCATCTATCTTATTAATCAATAATAAATGTCCATGTTCAAATCAAGGAAGGAAACTAACTTTCCTATAATTGAAGAAACATAATGAAAGCTTTTTACATCAAAGTGAATCTATCAAATTTGATACTATCTTTTAATTAACCTAATATCTACCCTTTCTTCATTCACCATAGAGATATTCATTTTCCCCCTCTATTAGCTCTCTAGAATCTCTCATTGTAAATAAGTACAATAGTTCGTATAAATTTAATAAGGCTTATGAACACAATTGTCAAAATGTGACTCAAGACAAACAAAACTAGAGGAAACTCTTATCTTTCCTATAAAGCCATTTTTTTCCAAATTTATCATTCTTTATCCTACAAACATTCTTCATGTGCCTCAAAAACTAATAGTGAAAGCATCTAACAATCTCCTCATCAAAATTTTAATAAATATACATTTAGACCATGAAATTTCTTTTCACCAAATTGTTCTTCAGTTTGATCTCATGACACCTAAAATTGATACTTTTGACCTAGAGACAAGATGAACATATTGAACCTCTTCTTTTTAAAACTTTTCAACTCTAAAACACACTTAAAAGCATACTCAAGAAACTTCACATTTTTTGTTGAAATGTTGTAGGAGGTTATTCAAAAATATTCAACTTTTTAGGAAGTGACTCAATTGATAGTTGTATGAGAATTAACCATTGGAAAACAATTTTCATGGCATGGGAGTTTAGCATTCATGTTGGCCTTTTTGGTTAGTTGCTTCTCAACGTCTCTTTCACTAATTAATAACCATTCTCTATTAATTGACTTACAGGCTCACTAGACTTTGATTTTTCATAATCAACAGGAATTGTGTCAATGCCATTAAGAAACTTTATTGCAGTTTTGTAAGGAAATAAATCTTCAAGATTCTTATCCAATAGTTGATTTTCCAAAAGGCTATGACTGAGATGATTGAATCTCTCCCACCAAGTAATTCTTTTTCTTCATGGGTACTTCAGAATATAAACTTAAGTTGTAGTTCTCTTAAGATAACATCAAAATCAAAACCCTAAAGTACCTTCTTTGATTCGTTGCCTCTTCTAATATATGATGCTATTCAAAGGCTGCATTGAAGGCATATAAGACGACATAAAATAAGTGAATGGCATATATGTCAATACCAAATTAACAGAAGCTCACTCGGCGATCAAATCCTTTGCTTTGTTATGAGAGTTGGATCATCGCGGGACATATATTTATTGTCCTAAGTGCAAACCACGCCAAGAAAAAAAACCAGCTTTGTTATGGGCATCCTTTGCTGCATGCGCTTAGTCAAGTTGATAAAAATTTACACCATGATCAAGCCTTCAACTTAGTTTTAAGCGTTAGATTGTCTTATGACATATGTTAAACCCTTATGCACATACCATCAAGAAAGAAAACCTGGCTTTATTATGGGTATTCCTTCCCAACACACACCATGTGAAATTGACATAAACTCACTCAATCATTAAGTACCCAGCTTTGTTATGAGCGTTAAATCATCATGGGACATAGTAATATCTTACATGCAATCCAATAAGAAAGAAAGTCGGCTTTGTTTTGGATATTGTTTCTTACGTTGCACTTAGTCACATTATAAGAAACTCACTCAGTAACCAAACCTTCAGCTTTGTTATGAATGCTAGATCATCATGGGACATATATAATGCCATGAGGGTAATCCAACATGAAAGAAATCTGACTTTGCTATGGATAATCTTTCTTGTCATTTAATTAAACAACATAATCATATCCATGCTTTCAAGATACAAGAGTCAAGCTTTGTTCTAGACTCAAATACTAATCAAGCACAAAATAAATTTGTGTGAGATATTAATTTCATTACCAACAGGACTCATTTCTCCCCAAAAAAAAAAAAAAAAAAAAAAAAGCAACTATAATATATTATTCTTTTCTTTAAGTTTATAGCATCTCAATGTCAACATGGGAAATTAATCTCCCAGGATTTTGCTTTTGTTGATCAAAAACCAAGCTCATAGTATCTCAACATCATCGTTCGTAGCGAAATTTTGAAATTCTTGCATAGTTCAATTAACTATCCTCTATATCTTGGGTAGAAAACCGAGAAAGGAAAAGGGAGTATAAACCGATAATTTGATTATGGATGAAAGTATTATCGGATAAAATATCAAAATCGGAATCCAAAATTGATGTGTAGAATCGTTAATTAAGATAAAAATCAAGTTGAAAAACTTAGGAGGAGCTTAATAATCTTTTAGGGTTTCTTTGATACCACGTGTTAGTCAAATATTAACAAACGTAGATGTTTAAAGTAGACCTTAGACAATAAGCTATACGTCCTACCAACTTATAACTTTATAAATAAGATAATACATACTTCGATTCACATGTGTCGGCGAAAATTGATTGAACTTCAAACAAGAGCGAGAGGATGGTGAATGGCGGTTTGTAAGCCTTCTACTCGTGTGGTTGAGGATCTCGATGGATAAATAAAACTTACGCCTTACATGAGCAAGGACCAACAACCTTCAAGTAGAAAAGCCTAGAGTCTACCCATTAAAGACTCCTAATCTATATAGAGTTTGACTCTAACTTGTGCCTAACTATATAAGTCCAAGATGACCATCTTCCTTGTAATCTTAAAATTTGTTGGAAACTAAGAGTCCAAGGATTTGCCTTTGAATAAGCAACTCAAGAAACACACTGTACCAGGAAACCAAAACTTTTACTACAATTGAAACATTGGTCCACATATCCCAAAACTTCACAACATAAACAACATTTTCATCTTTCTATTTGAGCTGTGAAAAAGAAATAAAAAGATCCTCTTTGTAAACCAAGCGCAAGCTTTATAGTCAACTAGAGCCTTTTAACAATTTTAAGATGTTAAAAAATTAAACAAAATGCAGCCTTGTTAATTTAAAAAATTATGTATTACTCTTTTGTAATTTAGTAATTTTATTAATATAAGTGTGTATATATATATATATAATAAAAATAAGGGAATTGTTGTTGCCAATGCAAAAATTATTGTAATTGCCAGAACAATTATATGACTTACAAACATTGAGAGCCACAAATTACTATCTTGCTCTGACAATTATAAGTTTGCACTAGTAATAATATTACTTTTAAAAATTGAAAGTTATTATTATCATGACAAATATTATTACTGCTAAATTCATCATATAATTATAAAAAATAAAAACCACAAAATTATCTTAGAAATTATCATCCCAATTCGACAAGCAAGATCAATCAAAGCCATGAATTGAACAGAGACAACACTTGCCACCACACAAAATCAGCCTGACCCCCTCACAATCAAAACTTTCACAAACACAACCATGTCCACCTCTCTCTCCGTTCGGTCTGCTCAGCCCGTACTCGACCGGGTCCCGGTCCGGTCCACATGGCCCAGACCCCCACTCCGCCGGTGCTGGGCCGTCGCCGTACCCTCCACCACCGCGAGCGCCGCCGTGAGGGTGGTGGCGCGGGCGGGGTCGAGGGCGGATGACTCGGCACCGTTCGAGATGTCGGTAGAGAACGCGTTGAAGCTACTAGGTGTGTCGGAAGGAGCTTCGTTTGATGATATTCTCCGTGCTAAGAACTCTATTTTGGATTCCTGTAGAGATGACCCTCAATCTGTTGCTCAGGTTAGTGTCATTGTTTCGGGCTTGGTTTGTTTGTTTTTGTTTCAATTGTTGATTATGATGTTAGGGTTTTTCTTTTGGGTTCGATTGATTTGGTTTGATACGAACCGAAATAGATCTAAACTGAAAATGTTATGGCCCTATTTAGTAATTAGGTCAGGACTTCATACATCAATCATAAAAAGGGAAAGAATTGAGGAAGAAAAGAAAGAATTAGGGAAGAATTAGTATTAGGAAGGGAGGGAGAAATTAGAAGAAAGGAAATTGAATATCCAAGTAGAAATTAAGAGAGTTAAAATTGAATATCAAACTAGAAATTTTATTAATTGATATAATCCAAGATCATAACAAGGTTAGAATGAATGAGAGATTGAGATGAGAAGGGAAATTGAGAGTTAGGGATGAGAGAAGAAAATATACTTTGGATTATTATTCCAAAAACATGGTCAAAATTACATCAAGTTCTTCCTATTAATACTTCACAACCAACTCATTGGCTACCTTAATTAAATTTTGCTCAACCAACTAACTTTTCCACCAACTAACTCATTCATGAATTACTTTGCCATACAAAAGGTCATGACATTAATCAAGTCATGAAGTTATTACAATGAAGTACTAATCTCTATTTTAGGAGTTTACAAGGCAAAATACTGAAAAAGAATGGAAAAACATAAAAAATAAAAAAAATAAAAAAATTTTGGTAGAAACAAGTTTTCCCACCTAGCAGTTGGTGATCCTATCTATAGTTATGGTATTCGATCAATCGGATATTGACGGAATCATGACAGAAAACTAAGGCCTTGTCTGATTGCCACATGAATTGAATTCCTATGAAAAGTTGTGTTCCTCGGGAATTCAATTCTCATTTCAACTTCTCAGGAAGTAGATACAAAGTGTTTGGTTGTCAGGATGGGAAATAACACTTCTGTGGGGGCTAATTAAAAACAAAGGAATTAGAACTTACCTAGAGGGCTAGGTAAGTTACTTCCAGCGTTTTAAAGTAATAAGAAATTGCTGAACAATTTCTACTTCCTGCATTTTGCCAACTACCTGCTAGCCAAACAAGACCAGAATATGTACTTCCCATAAATTTCGAAAGTTCTACTTCCCACGTTTACTTCCTACATACCAAACTAGGCCTAAATCAAAGCATTAAAATACAAAAAATAAAGATATGATAGAGATATAAAAGATTACTTGATTTCATTGCCGTTTTTGTGATGCAAACTCTATCTCTATATATAGAGTTTTGCTTACCTCTCTTGGGCCAGGCCCATCTATTTCCTATTAGATTGCCGTATTAAAGAACCAACTATATCAAACATCTAAGCTGATAAGTGAAGACATAATAAATTGTTTTATACTCTAACCAGTGGCAGAGCTACTATACTTATATTAGGGGAAAATGCGCTCTTTGATTTGAATAACGTTGAATAGTAATAATGAATTTTTTTTTTTCACTTGTTATAAAAGATAAAATTGCACGCAATGATTTTCATGAATTTTTTTCCAAAATGATAATGATGTTTTGTACAAATTGCATTCGAAATGATTTTTTTTTACGTGTCGAAGTTTTCTAGTATTTTCTTATACTATTATATTTCAATACTTCTTTGGGTAATTTTTAGTAGTATATGCCTAATTTTCTAATTTTAGTTATCTGAATATAATTTTGGCTATAATATGTTGTATGTTCTTGTCATTACCCCCAATGAAAGAATCTTCTGAATCCGCCACTGACTCTAATAGTGTAATGGGGGATTACTGGGCAACTGATTGAAACAACTAGCAAACATGATTGCTATGTTTAGGCCTTTTATGTGTATAAATTCACGGTAGTAAGGGTGCTATAACTAAAATTGAAACCAGCAATTTGCAAGTAATAGAAAGAAAAAGAAGTTAAGTATATTTGTTGTATTGTGTCTCAAATTCTTATCCAAATCCCAAGCAGAGGTATGTGGTAGAGTAGAGGGACCAGGCCTTTTGGGCCCGACAAACAGACCTTTTATTTCAGGTTGGGTTGTTCCCATTTCACTCATTTCTAAGGTCTCTCTCTATGAGGTGCTATATATATATTCACCTCTTCATTTTTCTAGGGTTGCAGCCGTTGAAACACGTAGAGAGAGAAACACAAAGAGAGAGAGAGTGAGTGAAGAAATTTCTCTTATAATACTCTAATTTCAAACCCAAATCTTGGGTATTTTCGCTTTACAATATTAATTCCCAAGCATATGTTTCAGCACAATCTAATGGCATTTTATAACCGTATCTAGGTCTCTTAAGGTGGTTCAATAAATCAAACTTTAATTTGAAACATTGTTGAGGTTATTGGAGTTTATTGAGGAGAATCTTTGGTTGTTATGGGAGCCTTACTTGTATTCTCCTTTTCTATGCCTCATCTTCACTCCTTCCCCAATTTTGTGTGTGCCACAGACGAGTTCCCCTATTGAGATATTCAATAGAGACAGGGGTGTAATTGAGCTTAGTTGAGCCGAGCAGCTTCTTGTTTGAACTCTGGCTCGATGAGGCTTACTGAGCTCGGGGGTAGAGTTCTTATCAAGTTTTCAGACCTTTGTTCGAGCTCGATCCAATAAGATATTATTGTGTTTAATACTGGTCTCAACTCGATTCGTTAGCCTAATTAAGTCGATTCGAGCTTGTTATCGAGCCGAATCAAGCTCATAATCAAGCCAAGCCTATTGTCCAATCGAGCTATTTGGGTTTCTATCAAGTCATCATCAAATCATTTTTGAACTAATATTGATTGTTAATGAGTTGTTGACTAGCTCTTAACGAGTACTCAACAAGTCCGTATCAAAGTGTTCGTGAGTGTTAACAAGCAGAGCATCCCCTGTTCAAACTTGGCTTGTTAAGCTTATCAAGCCTACTTGAATTCAGCCCGATAGGCTATCAAGCTCCAAAACTAACATGAACGAGCCGTAATCGATTTTGAACACGAGTAATTCATCAAATGTTTGGTTCATTTACACTCCTGAGTAGAATTGTAATGTTGACACAAGGCCTAGACTGGCTCATCCTGGCTGAATAGAATAGTTATGGGGTTGAAGGTTGTGGGCTGGACAAGCAACACACAGAAGACTACTCTAGGATCTTATAATTAGGATCATATCGCAGAGATGACTGTTGGGCCGCATACAGCTAAACGAGCGTTTTGTTTGTTTTGATCGGAATAAAAAGAGAGATTTGATTGAAGCTATTGAGGTCCTAATACCCTTTTTGTTTCGGTTCAATATTATGGGTTCAGATTTGTGTTTGAATGCATTGGTTATGCAATTTGTCTTAGCTCGTTAGGATCCATTGGAGTATGAAGATTATGCATCCGTTATGAATCCACTTAGTGCATTCCAGGTTGAATGTCAAGAGAGAGAGTTGCTGGTTTGTAGAATTATTCGTAGTCCTTTCAAATAATATATCGTGTTGTGTGTTAAATTTGAAAAAAAAAAAAAAAAAAAAAAAAAAAAAATCAACTATTCCAAAAGTTCAAGCTGTTGGTTGGACACTCAAGAATTGTTTTATACTTAGGTCTGTTTGGCTCATGGAATTGGGGTTGAGACTATAATTGGAGCTTAAAATTCCAATTTTGTTGCTTGGTTGACCTATTGGAATTAGAATTATAATTCCACAACCAAATTCAAAGAATTGAGTTTTAACCCTATTGGAATTAGAATTACAATTCCACAACCCAATTCCACAGTTCCTTATTAACTCCACTGACCTGAAATCCAAAATGAGTACCCCACTTGATTAACTCAAATATGAGATGAATCAAAATCGATAAATTTAGACACAACCTAAATTTGACTGAACATTGAAATCACCCAACTTGATGACTTGAACCTGAAATGACTTGGATCAACTTAACTCAAAGTCCGAAGTGACCAACCCAAGATGACTCAATCCAAAATATGAAACTGACTTAAATGTGGTGTGACCAAGCTAAGTCTTAAGTCGAAATAACCTGACCAAATTTACCGCAATCTAATATCATCCAAACCCAAAATGACCCGACCCATCTCACCCTCCGCCTAAATTTGACCTGACCCGAGATAACCCATAATTTGTAATAATGCAACGTGTTTGACCGAAAACTAAAACGACTTAAGCTTGAAATAATCTAAATCAAATCAAGCTTGAACTATTCTAGCCTGGATCCGTGAAAAAACCTAGCCCGATTAACTGAAAATCCAAGATGACTTGAACACAAAATAATCCACTGTTACTAAAACTCGATCCTATTTGACTTGAAACTCAAATAACTCAAACTCAACGTGAATTGACCCAACCAAAATTCAACCATAGCTGATTCAAACCTCAAAATGGTCCAAGTCGATTGATCGAAAATCCGTGATGACGCAAATCATTATGGCACTATAATTCTGACCTCTAATTCTTTTGATTAACGAAATTCCAATTCCACCAAAATTGGAATTGGAATTACAATTACACATTCCAAAATTCCGATTCGATGTGCCAAACAGAGCCAATGTACAAATTAGATACTTAATAAAAATTGAGACACCGTATGAAATGTCTGAGAGGGAGGGGAGATCAAAATCAAAATTCGGACACCATATGGCACATGAAATTAGGCCTGGAATTGGGAATGAGACTGGGGAGCCTCGATTTCTAATTATGTCGACTATTTCACCTATTGAAATTGGAATTGAATGCCACTGCCCAATTCCCTGGAATTAAGTTCTAACTGAAAATCATACATTCCAATTCTTTGGGGTAAAGGTAAGGAATTGCAATTCCATGGTAACTCCAATAACCTGAAACCCAAAATGACTTTTAATTGATTAATCTAAACCCAAGATTCAAAACTGAAAGGCTTGACACGACCTAGATTTGACTCGAGCCTTGAAATCACCCAAGTCAAATGACTTGAACCTGAAATACCCCGAATAAACTTAAGTCAAAGTCTGAAGTGACCGAACCCAATTGACTTAAACCCAATATGACTCAAATCCATAAAATAGAACTACGTGACTTAAATGTGATGTAACCAAGTTGAGCCCAAAGTCAAAATGACCCTAATATAACTAAGCTCAAAATGATCCGACCCATCTCACTCTCATCCTAAATTTGACCTGACTCGAGGCCCGAAATTTGATTGATGTAACCCCTTTGACCCAAAACCAAGATGACTCAAGCTCGAAATGACATAAATCAACTCAAACCTGATCCATTCTAGCCTTAATTTCGAAAAGACCCAGCCTAATTAATCGAAAATCCAAGATGACTCGAACACAAAATCATTGGACATGTCTAAAACCCAACCCGATTTGACTTGAAACTCAAATAACTCGAACTCATGATGATTTGATTCGACTAAAATACGACTCTAGCTTATTCGAAACTCAAAATGCTCCAACTCGATTGACCGAAAACTTGTGATGACTCAAATCATTATGGAATTATAATTCCAACCTCGAATTTCTTGATTAACCAAACAATGGTATTTCAATTTTATCAGAATTCCAATACTAGAATTGGAAATGGAATTGCAATTCCATAAGCCAATTCCAATTTCATGTTCCAAACAAAGCCTAAGGGTATTTTTGTTTGAAAAAAATTAATTTTGGCATTTGCTTCTATTTTGATGGAAAAGCACTACGTTTTTACTTTGGTTTAGAAGCAAGAAACCAACTTTTGTTTCCATTTAAAACCAGCTTTGTGTTTTAAAGCCAACAACAAGCCTAGTGCCATGAGGGCTCCCGCTACTGCAGGGTCTGGGGGGTAGAATGTACGCAAAGCACAAAGCAACCTGAAAAGCATATAGAAAACATAAAGCAACCACAAAAGTAAAACACGAAGCACAAAGCAACAAAGCCACAAGTATCAAAGCACATAGTACTGTAAAGCAATAAAGCACCCAAAACAAGCAGCAAGCACAAGCAAACAGCAGCACATAACACTGGCCAATATGGGCAAACAAGCAGCCATATAAGCGTAAGGGCACAATGGACCAACTTCATCGCACTCCTCTATCTTGAGCCGCTATATTAGCTATACCTACTCTAACCTTCTACTGTGCTCGATCTAAGGCCATCTCCAACCGTAGCCTTATATTTTTCTTTTTAGGCCAAAAACCTCTAAATTCTGAAAAATGTGTTCTTTTTCTAAGAAACACTTTTTGGAAAGAGAAATGCTTAGGGCAGTCGCTTTGCTCATGGACCCTCACTGCCCCGGCTATGCTGTTGTCCAGCTTTCTAACTTTTCGTGTTTTATTAGTTTATTTTGAGAAATTTGTATAAATGAATTGCATATTTAATATATATAAAAATGAATAAATATTAAAAAATTAAATTAAATAAATTTTAATTAAAAACTTCTTTAAGTATATTATATATGTGGTAGAAAATACTTTGAGGTTTAAAATATTTTAATTTATATAATAAGGTATATTAAGCTTTGAAAATTTTGTCACATAGGTATCCTATGCTATAATCTAGTAATTTTTCATCAAATTCAGCGAATTTCATTAAAAAAATGCTAATATGGTATATGATTACGATAATATACTTACCTTATGGTAATATTTATCATAAAAATCTAGCAAATTACCCAAAACAAAAGGCTAGATTTTGACAAAAGTTAGTTATATATTGCCAAAATAATGTTTGAAGTTAGCATTTTTTTAGTAAAAATTATCAGATTATGATTAAGGACATCTATGTATTGTTGGATTCATACTCCATATCAATAATTCCATTAAAAATGTACCAAATTTGGGTACTTGATGGATAAAATTTTTGAACCTCAGGGTAAACCTAGAGGTATCTCGTTGTATATATTAAAATGCTGTGGTAGGCGGGAAAAAAAAAGGAACATACCCAGTGCCTCAAGGGCTCCCGCCTGCGCAGGGTCTGGGGGGGCGGATATACGCAGCCTTCCCCTTTCAGGGTGTTAACCTGAAGAGAGACTGTTTCCCAGTGCCCCCAACCTGAGGGTGAGGACTTCCCAGGAAGTCACCCATCTGGTACTACTCTCGCCCAAGCACGGTTAACTTCGGAGTTCTAATGCTGTGGTAAGGAAAAATGTTGTGGTAAGTATGTGACAAATACTAAAACCTCGAGGTATCTTATAAGTGATAGATTTCACATACGTAACGTACATATATACATATATAATAATTATTAAATATAATAATTTAATCTAATATTTCTATGTTATAAATATATTTTATTCCATATTTAAATAATATGTATTAAATAGTATCCTCCATTTATAACCTATTTTAGCTAATGAAGAGGAAAAAAAAAATGCCAGCCTCACATAAAATATGGGTGAGTGTTGAGCGTCTGCAGGTGTTGGAGAGTGTCAATAGCGAATGGCTTTTTGAAAAAAAAAAAGGTTTGGCCAAACGGACTCCAAGCTAAGCTAGGCCCATGCATATGACAAGTCGAGCTCAATCATGATGAGCTTCAACCCTCATGCATGATGAGCTCAGTCTCTGGTCGGCTCATATACACCCCTACAAGTAACCGTTGATTAAGGGAGGAAGGATGCCACTGTGTGGTTATACAATGGTGGATTACTCACTCCAACTTGAAACAACTAACAAGCACATTGAGAGCCTTTTTGGCCAAGCTGTGAAAAAAATTATTTTTTTTAGAAGTACTTTTTGCATGAATATTTTTTTAAAAAGAGTGTTTCAATAGGGTTATTTTTGTATCAAAAAAATTTTAGTTTTTGCTTTTGTTTCTGCTTTAGAGGAGAAGCTCTATTTTTTTACCTTTGTTCAAAAGCAGAAAAACAATTCCTGGCTCTATTTATATTTAAAAATACTTTTCTTTTTAGGCCAAAGATACTCAAATCCTAGAAAAGTGCCTTTTGCCTAAAATTAATCATTTTTCTCCCGAAAAAAGGCTTAGCCAAACAGGCCCAAGAGTTGAGAGAAGTTGTGTTCTTTATCACGTAGCAGTGACTAGACAGCCAGAAAAATAAGAAATTTTAGAAGCTTGTGGATCTTTTTAGCATTTTTTTGGGTCGACATTTAAAGAGTGGAAATTTGTCACTTAGGTATCTTGAGGTTTGATCTTTTATTACTTGAGTTTATAATGTATCCTAAGGTTTAAGAAGCGTATCAATTAAGTACCCTCTGTTGACTTTGAAGAAAATTTTCATTGAACAATGTTGTTGTACAGCATACTTTCAACAATATATAGGGCCATTCGTCAGCATACCGCAATTTTTTTACCTAAAAATGTTTCCATGGACATAATTTCAGCAATGTTTGGGTTGCTCTCATTGAAATTAAATGCCTGGCTAATAAATTTGTATTAATCTTAGGGTACTCTAATGTATATATTAAAACATAAGAGTTACCCATATAAAAAATTGCCCAAATCTGAGGACACCTGGCTATTTATAGATTATCAATAAAGTTTATGCTACGAACTAGAGAGTTGCAAACGTTTCATGTTGAATCGTTTCAATAAATTCATCATGCCATAGTCATGTTTGCTGTGAATATATCAAACAAGTTAAGTCGTTAAATTTGCTTAAAAATTATTGATTGTTTGGGAAAATCAAGTCATGTCATGTCATAGTTTGTGTTTCTGTAGGTAACTTACTTTCTTGTTCACGTCATGTCGTTGTGTAATGTTACAAACTTATTGTAGTACTTGGATTTTGCTTTAAAAAATGAATTGCCGTTTGTGTCAAAATTGAGTCCTATCATAGCGTGTTCCGTTTCTCCAATGACCTTGTCTTGTGTTCGTGTCGTGTCATTGTGTCATATCAAACTTTGTCAGTCATGCTACAGATTTGTCAGCTGAGTGAGATACTTGGGGATGTTTTTTTCTTTTTTCCAGTTTTCGTTAGAACTTAAAACATAAAGCTAAAAAACTAAAAAATTCATTTCGAAGACCTAGATTAAGTTTCTTAAAAACCAAAACTACAAATAGGAAATCATACCAAGCAATCTGATTTTTTTGAAAATGATGAATTGTGTTGGGTTAGTATCAAAATTGAGTCATGTCATGTCGTGCTCAAGCTTCTCTGTTTGACACATGAAGTTGGAATTAGACCATCAAATTGAAATTCCATTGTTAGTCTTTCTAAAGACTTGGAAGCTGGAATTGTAATTCCATAACTAGTTGATCTCATGTTTTAATTTAATCAAGTTCGATCATTCTAGACTTCTAGTCAACTAAGGTCATGTTTTGATCAGATAAGATCATTTCAGATTCGAGTCATATCGAGTTTCGAGTCAACTGGAGTAGGTTTTTAGTTGGATCGAATCATATCATGCTCAAGTTTATTGGATTTTGGGTTAATTAGATAGGTTCATTCTAGGATTCGGGTCAGCCTAAGTCAAGTTTGAGCTAAGTAGGGTGATTTTGGGGCTCGAGCCTTCTTCATTTTAGGTCAATTAAGTTTAGTTGTTTCCAATTTCGGCTTGCGTAGGCTAGATCTAATTTAAGTTGAACTAAGTCGTTTCGCGTCATGTTTAGTTTTAGTTATCTTTAGGTTTGGATTAATTAGGTTGAGTTATTTTAGGTTTTAGATCAGCTTAGTTGGGTCCTATTCAAGTCAAACCCGAGTCAGGTATGGTCATTTCAAATTTGAATCATCTTAGATTTCGGGTCTACATTTTGGGTATTTCCAATTTTTAAGTTAGATCGAGTAGGTTCATGATAGCTCAGATCTAATTGAGCTTGAGTCATTCAAGTCGGTTCATTTTGAGTTTTGAATTAAATTTAGGTTGGGTCAAGTTTTTCAATTTTATTCATATTAGGTTTTGGGTTAATTACAATAGTAACAACAATCCTAGTGCTTAAAAGGCTCACGTCAAGGCAAGGTCGGGGAAATGAAATGTGTCTTACCCAAGTGCTAGCCTAAATTAGAATGTATAATTTTTAGTTAAATTAAATTCCATAGAATTAGGTAATGGAATTGTAATTCCAATTCTAGTAGATATACCAAACAAAACAGAATCAGAATTCTGGATTCCAATTCCAGCTTCTTATTCCATGCGTCCAATAGAATCTTAGTAACTTTGACCAGTGTTCATGTCGTGTCATTGTATCGTGTTGGGCTTAGTCACCAAAAGAATTGCCAGTGAAGCATGGTAATTGTTAACACTTCTTGATCTTCGATTTCGAAGTGATTTATTCATGGCTTTCAGGTGGAGGCAGCATATGATATGTTGCTAATGGAAAGCTTAACACAGCGTCGATCTGGCAAAGTTGTGAATAATAGCATACGTTACGCTGACGTTAAGCCAGTTAACGCACCCGGGATCGCATCAATGCCTACGTGGCTACAAACAACACTAAAGAACTCTCGTGTCACAGTTGAGACACCATCGACATCCAACGTGGGAATACAAGCTGGTGCTTACGGAGCCATGATGTTGTTAACGTACGTGAATGGCGCCTCAGGATCTTCTACGGGACCGTTAGCCGGGGCAGACATTCCAGGGGTTATTCTAGCCACTAGTTTTGGAGCATCATTGTACTTCTTGACCAAGAAGAACGTGTCATTAGGTATGTAGCTCTATTGCTGTCTGTTAAATTTCACTGGGTTTTAGGTCTGATCCACAGAGTTGCATATATGAGGTCTATATGTAAAGCACAAGTGAGGTTCTATTCTAAAATTGAGCAGTCCACTAGGCGTGGATTGTTGATCGCTTCATTTCCATAACTCCAATGTGGAATTCTTACTAGGCGTGTATTTTTCTATGTCGGAAGGCATACAAATGTGGGATTCTTATCAAACTGAGTTTAAACAAATGCCTAAACATTCAATAAAGGCTCAGCTTGAACTTGAGTTAACTAAAACTTATCGAGCTCGACTTCAAACAAAGGGGTGCTCGACTCAGCTCATTTATGCATCCCATGTTGTACGCCTTTCTACATAGAAAAATACGTAAGAGTTATACACATACATACAGAACAAAAGTAAGTGATCCGGTATTCAATTTTTTGCAGGGAAGGCGGCAGCAATAACAGTAGGAGGACTGGCGGCAGGAGCAGTGGTGGGATCGGCGGTCGAGAACTGGCTGCAGGTAGATATTGTGCCTTTTCTTGGTTTACAATCCCCTGCTGCTGTCATCTCTGAATTTATTCTTCTCTCTCAATTCTTGGTCTCCCTTGACCTTAGGTAAGCTTTTTCGTTAATACGGTAATTATTAGAGCGGGTTGTTATTATCAAGATAGTAATTGTTATTGTTAGGACAATTATATGACTAACAATGAAATTTCATTAAATTGCCCTGACAGTAACACTATTGCGTTGGCAATGGCATTGACCTTTCTATATGGCAAAAATCTTGGAACTCAAAATGTGTATTTACTTATGCATGATGAAACCCTGCTTCTTTTGGGATGGGTGACCTCATGTTGTGTACAAAATACATTGTAAATTGCAGTTATTTCTATAAACTTTTTCTTTACTTAGATACCTTGAGTATCAATTTTTTATTGCTAGTTACCTTGATTTATCTACAGATACTGTAAGGTTTTTGAAGTTTGAAAATTTTATCTCACAAATACCTGAAACTTGAAAATTTTATCAATTGGCTATCCTTGGTCAATGTGAAATAATGACTCCGACAATATGTAAACATCATTTGTCATAATCGGATGAGATTTTTACTCGAAAATGCTAACATGACAATTTTGATAGCCTACAGGTAGCTTTCATATGATTCACCAAATTTTTACTGGAATTTACTTTTTTTTTTTTTTTTTTTTTTGTTCAGAATACAAACGTAGCTCATAACATTATTGGACTCGCCAAGCAAGGCTTGGTCTAGTGGTTGATGAACATTGGAGGTGAAAGACATCACCCGAGATTGAATCCTACATGTTGCAAAATACATCCCACTCCCTCATCACCAATGTAAAAAATATTATTCTATTCATGCACCACATCAGCTTCGGAATTGGCCGAATTTTGGCGATAGTTCACTTGATCCTTTGGGTACCTAAGTAATAAAATATTCAAATATCAAAGTATTTTATTATATATATTGAAATGGAAAAATACTCAGGTGATAAATATTAAGTACCTAAGTTATAAATTTCATAATTATAATTTATCCATGTTTCAAGTTTTTATTTTTAAATGTTCATAATTTTACTCTTTCCTTTCCATTTTTTGTGGAATCATTCTATCTACATTTGAGTGCATCATTGTTTGATCGATCCATTGGGTTGGGGGCCCTTTGGAAACAGCTTCCTTTTAAGGTAGCACCCTGTACAGATAAAATTGTATACATCTTATCCTTTCCAAATCCTACCTTAGCGGGAGCTTTTTCAAGCACTGGATTTGTTGTTGATGTATTATTTGATCCTTTTTCTTTTTAAGTTGTTAAGGAGGGGTGGATGTATTTTTGTTGTTGGTAAGATTCGATACCGGGTGGTGTCTTTGGCTCCCGGTGATCGTCACCCCTCAAGAATGCTATTGATTGTTAAAGCCATGTTAAGAGTACGGAGACTATTTGTTTTCCCATTTGTCCACGTAGTACTTGTGTTGAACATTAAAATTAAGGTTTATTTATATTTTAGTACCCTACCGTTTTTAAAAATAATAAAAAGGATCATAATCTTTTTGAATTATTGAAATGGCCTCTAAGTTTTTGTTATATTAATAAAAAAATTTCTAAGTTTTTATTGCATTAATAAAAAGGTACATCTTCAACGTGATGATGTCATTTTTAATCGACAGAGCTGACGTGATAGCTTTGTTTTTATTACTGTTATTGTAGAATGATAGAAATACCTTTTTATAACTATATGTTGAAACAAATTAAGTGAAAACAAATGGCTTCTGCATAATACAATTTTTCAAATTTTGTGCTTATAAAGTAAGAATAAGGATATTGAAGCGTGCTTTAGGGCATTCTATTGTAGCATTAATTAAAAGTTGCTGTCATGTCAGCTCTATCAATAAAAATAATGACATCACACTTGAGTAGGGCCTTTTTATTAATACCATACTTGGGTGCTTTTTAAATAATTCTAAAAATTTAGTATCATTTTTATTATTTTCAAAAATATGGGGTACTAAAATATAAATAATCCTAAAATTAATTATAAAACAAAAACATTCACTTGAAAGTTGATGAACAAATGGATATTCTTCATGGGGATGACAACGGTGCGGTGCGGGCACTCTTCCTTTACACCTGCACCCACCATCCATTTCCATACCTATAACCGCTGGTACCCAATAGGTATCCATTACCTATTCCGTACTCGCTTCGTACATGCCTTAATATAGGTACCAAACGATTATACATACACATTGAACTGTTTTTAAGAATTTAATTATATTGTTGCAACATTGCTTTATAATTTAGGTGATTACATTTTTTTTTTTAATTTGAAAGTGAACGAGTTATAAAATGAAGCTGGTATAGAGAAGGGTGGGGCGGGTACAATATTATACTCATACCCGTCCCATACTTGTAGTAGGTAGGTCGTGTATCCAACTTGCACCTACTATCCACCTCGTTTGTACCTATGTTGGAAAAATGACACAAGTTTTGCGTTAAAAGAACCTTACTATAGATATGCCGATCCCACATAGAAAGATTTGTAAAGCTGAAAGTCACTTTAAATGAGGTTGTTTTTGCTCTAATCGTGAATTAAGAGGTAGATGGGGGCCACACATGGGTGCCGCCCGCCAGGTTGGGCTCAAGCAAGTATGTGGGATGCTTTTTCTATCAGGTACATTTATTTTACAGAAAATATTAGAAACTGTAAATTATAGTGCCTCTTTTCTAAGAGTCTTGTTCATTTCCCCTTAGCTGCTATAGTTCTTCTCGGAACACCATTTACGACTGCTCCTTTTTTCCAACCATCATAAGTGCGGAAGATGACTTTTCCAATGCTCACCTCTCACTATATATAAACCATGCTCCGAAGATTATTCAACCTTCTCTCTAGT
Source organism: Simmondsia chinensis (assembly GCA_018398585.1). Lineage (NCBI taxonomy): Eukaryota > Viridiplantae > Streptophyta > Magnoliopsida > Caryophyllales > Simmondsiaceae > Simmondsia > Simmondsia chinensis. The sequence continues at coordinate 3,629,186 of JAGTTD010000017.1, read as the reverse complement.
TCACTCCCTCTAAATACCTTGGGCAAAGTTCTAGGGGCACTCCTTTCCAACGATTACCAAGTGCACATTAAGAGTCGGATCACGTTAAACCTAGAGGACGACCACCGATAATACTGTGTGCACCGAATCAGTAGTAAAATCATCTTTTAGGACAGTGATTTTTACCATGGTGCGGTGACGACATTTGTAAAATCTTCTATTTGTCCTCCTCTATAGTTGCTTTGTTTGATTATTCACCTATTTTTCTAACAAACCTGTACCCGCTCCAAACGGAACGAATACACGTGATAACGGGTTTTACCGGCGCATTGCATGTATGAGTAATGTAAGATTCCCAAATTGTGAGGGGCAAGTTATCGTGATTGATATGCATCATACAATATAAAGTGCCCTCCTTCCAAAATAAAAAAGGAATATACCCAATGCCTTAAAGGCCCCCGCCTACGCAGGGTCGGGGGGACGGATGCACCCAGCCTTCCCCCTTCAGGGTGTTAATCTAAAGAGAGGCTGTTTCCGAGTGCCCCCAATCTGAGGATGAGGACTTCCCAGGAGGTCATCCATCCTGGTACTGCTCTTGCCCAAGCATGCTTAACTTTGAAGTTCTAATGAGATTCGGTGACGACGTGTTAAGTGCCCTCTTCGGTGCCCTTCCTCCAAAATATATGTTATAATTGACTTTCAAGTCTTAAATCAGCCATAAATCTAAAAGAGCTTACATTGAGTGAAGTTTAAAAGTCAACTTTTATAAAACTGTAAAATTATTATGGTAATTTATTTAGTTTATATATTGTTTTCTAAATTTATAATTAGATTACTTTGGTTCTTAGAGTTAAATTTAGGAAATTACTATTGTTAGCTAGAAATTATTATTGTCAAAGTAATTATGTAACTTACAATAACAAGCTATAAGAGCCACCTTAAAAATTACGATCTTGCTCTAGAATAACAATTTTGTCCTGATAATAGCATTATCTATGATATACAATTGAGTTTAGGACTTGCTCGCCTATGTCGTAATTTTTTGTAATTCATTTGTTAAGTATCAATTTTTCAGATTACACTTATTAAAATTTCATTTTAGAAGTTTTTAATTTTGCTTCTCATTGTTGTGCTTAACACCATAACAAGCATCATTTTCTTATTTCTTTCTAAACTACTTCTAAAAGGAAAAAAGGAACATACACAGTGTCTCAAGGGCTCCCGCCTACGCAGGGTCTGGGGGGGCGAATGTACGCAGCCTTCGCCCTTCAGGGTGTTAACCTTAAGAGACGTTGTTTCCCAGTGCCCCCAACCTGAGAGTGAGGACTTCCCAGGAGGTCACCCATCCTAGTACTACTCTCGCCCAAACACGCTTAACTTCGGAGTTCTAATGGGATCCGGTGAAGGCGTGTTGGTGCCCTCTTTGGTTCTTTCTAAACTACTTCTGTGTAAACTAAATAGCAAAAAGTCTAAAAAAAATATTTTATTGAAAACACTTTCTTATTTTAAAATAATACATTATCCTACACTAATAAAATAGCTGCACTAGGAGAAGGAACATTCTTCGATATTTTAAGCCAGACATTGCACCGACGTCTGCTACTTCAATTTTGTTTTTGCCTTTTTTAGTCTTTTGGATTGCTGGTTCAAGCTTCTCATAAAATAAATATTTTTTCGGACACAACTTTCCTTCGTAATAGCACTTTGTGTACATCCTGCATTGGCAGGAGGCTCTCTGGGGCACTGGATTGTTGTGTGATGCAATTCAAATCAACAATTCCTATCTAGTTCCTACATTGTAACTTTTTTCATTTTTTTGTTATCGTAGATGGCATTTGATGGCTTTATATGTCTTTTATTATTGCGTTGTGTTAATGTAAAACATCGCCCAAAACTATAATAAAAAGACATACGTGTGTACTCAAAAATGCGCCGCAATAAAGCTTACTTTAATAGTACTACTAACAAAAAACACTTCAAAATTACGATATGTTGTGATAAGCCTTGTGGTACGAGAAAAAAAATGTCATATAGATAACAGGGATGCCACTCCGATGGAGGAGAGCAAAATATCACACCAAAAATACCTTTTTCCACACGGTATTTTAAATTATTGATACCAAACCTTATCCAAAAAAATTTCAGTGATATTCAACATAAAACCATTATTGATATGCATTTCAAGCCAATTTTGGTTTGACCCTACATGATTTTCAATCCAAATACCATAAGTAATTTACCTATTAATACCGAAATAAATTTTACAACTCTGTAATCGATATCTCAATATGTGAATGCTATTTGGGTTCCTATAATTTAATTCAATGTCTATACTGTTATATTTCAAAAATAGCCTTTCTTTAGGATAATATATTATAAGAATAACCTTGCCTACATCCCCCATCTCCCCCCCCCCCCCCCCCCCCCCCTCCCCCCCCCCCCCCCCAAAAAAGAAAAAACCGACAACTTGGCAAGGACACTTTTAGGCACTAGATTTGTTGTTATTTATATTGTTATATATTTCGGTGCTTTTAACATATTCAGTTAATACCAATTACTCTTTCCAGTACCACAGGGTACACAAAATCAATTAAACAGCCATCCACAACGCATATACATCTGGTTTGCATATATAAACCATGGTAATAATTTGTATAAAAGCAACAACATCAACATACCCACTTCAATGCTCCCTACAAGAACCACAAGCATCATAACAAAATTGTGGGCACCTATTGATAATGAACAAACAAATAACCAAATTCTAAGAAAGACCCATATGATAGTTCTCCTTCAATGTGTCTCAGCAAGCCGCTTCGACGCAACCCCAATATACATATTCACTTAGAAATCCTTCATTTCTTAAAGCACGTCTGGTATCTTTTTCTATTTGCAGTCCCAGAAACTAAAACCTAGGCTCTTGAAAACTGTTCTTTTTGGTTTTCATTTTTTGTTTGTAGGTTTTTACTCAAACTAGGAACCCAGAAAATATTGGTTTGCGAAATATGGTTTTTAGGTTTTTAAAAACTAAAACTACGAGTATAAGAGAATACCAAACAAGCCCTTAAACAATATCAAACAAAAACAATTCAAATTTTATCTGTTAGTATCTTCTGCGACTTCTGTTTTCGACGAGCCATGAGCCTTCTCCGAGTACTTCTGATTGCTATTATTCACCAAGTCATTGTAAAATTTATGCGACGCCATTGAGAACTGCACCAATGTGTCGAAGATCAAAGAGAACCCACTTTGAAATCCATTTAGCGTCATCTGTTGCGTTTTCTGCATTAGATCATGGTGCTTTCCCTTCTCAAGATCTAGCTTCTTCCAAAAATTGTCAAGTGCATCTTTTTTCTCTGTCAAATATTCTGTCTGATGCCGAGATTCATCTTGATTCTGGTCATCTAGGTCAGTTTTGTACCCCAAAAGTTTCGTTTCTTGAACCTTCCCCTCCACCTTTTGATACGCTAGCATCTTTTTTTCAAGTTCTTTCGCCAACTTATCGACTTTACTCTTGAGCTCTTTCTCCTCCCCTTGTTGAACCCATAAACTCCGAATATCCTTTACGAAACTTCTCATTGCTAAAGCAACCGCTCTATCAGGCAAGTTCTCCAAGAACAATAACCAGTCGTGGCAGATCATATACACCGGGGGCCCCTTGGCTCGGTATGGCAATGGGCCCGAGCTTTGACCCCTAGATGAGAATTCAAGTTCCGGGACTATGAACTTGGAGGCCCAGCTGTGAAGAGCCTCGACATAAGATCTCTGGGCTTCGACATACTCAGTGAAACGTTCTCTCCAGTTTTGAATCTCTGCTTCAAGTTGTAGGGTAGCGAGCCGGTGCGAATCATTGGTGAACTTGCCATAGCAAGGACAATCAAAGGTCTTCACTTCAAATATGATGTGGCTTTGTGTTTCATGTGACTCCAACATGATCTTCCATGATTGTGTCAAGCTGCACTTGTTGAGAACTTTACATGTAAGTAAAGTCAAAATGTCTTATACTGGAGTTGTAAGAGAAAATAAATCATCATATAAGCTTAGTGAACTGCTCCATCTAAGAACAAATGGTTTTGGAATGAAATCTCACTTGGGCTTGTAGTGTATTGGGACCTTACATCTGTCAATTCCGTAGAGGGGCCCTAAGATTCGGTGAAATTTTACAGCACACATGAGACATAAGCGTGGCTTTAGAAAAATAAGGGACAGATTTTTCCGATTTTTGGTCCACATGGATGATGAAGGCCCAAAAATCATGTCTAGACCATGTTTTCTCAAAAAATGTGGTTTTGAAAATCTTTCCAGGAAAATTGAAAAGCTCTCCCCAAATGAACACACCATCAACCCCACTTAGGGGGAACATATGGGCAGAGCCGAGCCCAGGAGAAGCTCGTCGATATTTAGCTCGGCTCGAAGCTCTCCAAGCTTGAAAAAACTTGAGCTCAGCTCATCATAAGTGTGGGGTCAGCTCGTTATAGGCTTGGGCTCAAGTTAGCTCGATTGAGCTTGAACATCGCTCAACAAGCTCCAAACTAAACTTAGCTTATTTAGCCTCATTTAAGTTCAAACTTTAGTAGGTTTGGGCAAACGAGCTGGCTCGAGTCATTTACAGACATTTTAGTGCACGTTTGGCCTTACCCTCCAAGAAGCTCAATGATCTGAGGTTGCAACTCCTCCGCAGTCAACTTTTGAATTTTGTCCGAGATGGACTCGGCTCTACGAATCGCCACCAATATCCGAGAGTATAAATCCTTTGCCGCAACCCTCGTTTTATCAACCGATAGCGCGCCTTCTCCTCGAACATCCTTGTTCCTCAACTGGGCGCATTTTTTCTCATATAGCTTCCTTATGCTATCTCCAGCCTGCAAAAAGGAATGTGCAATGCAGTCAAGGTTATGTTTATAGCATGCCTGAGTTCTAAAATTGTAGGTCCTGGTTACGGTTGTGCACAAACCGAACATCTAATGAACTACTCGTGTTCAAAATTGGTTAGAACTTGTTCGTTATTATATTGAGGGTCAAAAGCATATCGAGTTGAGTTTAAGCAGGATCAATAAGTTTAATAAGCAGAGTTCGACCAGGTGGTGCTTGACTCATTAGCAATCGCGAACTGTTTGATGAAGGCTCGATAAGGGTTGTTAAGAGCCCGTTAACGTTTGATACTAGCTCAAAATTGGTTCAACATTAGCTTGTTATTAACTCAAATAGCTTGGCTTGATAGCAAGCTTAGCTTGACTATGAGCACAATTGAACTCGATAACAAGCTCAACTCAGATCCATAACAAGCTCGACTTGACTTGATTAGGCTAACAAGTCGAGTGTCAAACGCACTATATCCTAACAACCAAATTCAGACAAAGGTTCAAACTCTTGATAAAAGCGCAGTTCAAACTCTTGAAAAAAGCGCAGTTCACACTCGAGCTCGACAAGCCTTATCAAACTCAAGATCGAACAACGGGGTGCTCAGCTCGACTCAGCTCATTTACAGCTCTATTCCTAGAATAGTATCACAAGTGGAGGAAAAAGTGAGCTCATTGTGTTGTCTTTCCAAATATATATTTAAGCGTCAAATCTAGTAAACTTCAAGGATTGGCGTATGTTGTATATGGGTGTCCAAAGTTCAAATATTGGTACTCTGTGGAGGAATGAAGAGTCGAAGTAACATAGTGCACGTTCACTTCACGAAAATGTTGCTGTGCCGGTGTTCTTTCAAGTGTTTATTTTTATGAGTTACTCAAAATTGAGAAACCGTTTCGAGTACAGAAAACAACCCTTAATCAAGATTGAAAACGTAATTGGATAACAAATTACGAGGAAACGGAAAATTATGTTTTCCTATTTGTTGGAGAATGGATCCCTTCAAATATGTTTCTGCAAAAAGAAAAGGTAATATTCTTTGAAAATTTACTAAAAAATTGTAAAATTTCCATGAACTGAACAAACCAGTAGTTGTCTGATGTTGTGACTGAGCTCAAAGAAGCTCACATCATAGGTACAATAAGTGCATGTTTGGTATCGTTTTTCTGTCAGTAGTTTTTAGTTTTGTAAAATAATTTTTGATTGACTTTTTGTTTTTTCCTAATTTGGGTGAAAATTAAAAACAAAAAACTAGAAGCAAGAAACAATTGTTCTCAAAGACATTTTTTTTATTTCTCAAAAATCAAAAAATATAAATAAAAAACGATATCAAACAGGTCGTATATTACGTTTTCTGAAAAAAAAAAATGCTAATTTCTTTGAAAGTTTTCTAGAAAATTGTAAATTTTCCATGAAGTGGACACAATCATAGTTGCCAAGTGTTTAACTCTAAAGCTGGGATAAAACTAGTTTTGGAAAATTTATTCTGGTGTTTTTTTATTTTTGTTTTCAATTTTTTCTCAAGTTAATTAACAATTAAAACAAAAAAAATCAAAAACAAGAAAAACATCATTTTCAGAGCCTTACTTTTAGTTTTTCAAAAATCAAAAACTGTAACGAGAATGTACTATAGATTTCTCACCTTGACCTCAGCATAAAGCTTCTTTTCCCAAGCATACAATCTTCCTAATGTTAAAGAGTGGCTTCCTGCTGCCATTCCACCATAATCATCAAAGAGATCATTCTTGTATTCGGTCCACGACGAAGAATTTTTTGAGCTCGATGCTGCTAGACTTTTACATGACGAAGAACGTGATGTGTTCGATCGATGCCATGTGATTGCTTGAATGAGTTTCGTCGAATTCTCTGCGTGATATTCGGAGGAAAGACGTAAGTATCCAGATGAATAGCAGAAAGGCGGCTGTAATACAGGACATTGTCTACGTCAATAGTTGACGCATCATCTGATATGTCATCATTCCGATTGCCATTTCATTCTCCACATCATCTTTCATGTTGCCATGTCATTCTGTAATCACCTATGATGTATATGATGCCCTACTTAGGCTCCCTTTGGTGGGAAGAAAAAGGAGATTCTAAGAATAGATTTTCTGCTTTTCTATTGCTTGTTGCTTGTTAGTTGATAGAAAATACTTTTTGACAGAAAGGTTTTCCACCCATTGGATGGAAAATGACTTTACTTGTAAAATGGGGCAAGTCATGATTCCGAGTGGTGCAAAAGCCTTGCAGTATCCATCGTGTAGATTTGGATCAAACCGAAATGAACCAAATTGGGACAAAAACCTTTAACATCATCGGATAAAAATTGGATTGAATAAGATAATTAGTGAAAAATGTTTCTCTGAAATCATACAAGAAAACATTACAATGGGAAAGCAATTTGGCTATGAAACAAACAACGGAAAACTTCAATCAGATTTTAATTTTTCTTATAAAATCTTTTCTGAAGGAAAACCAATTCCGATAATCCACTTTTCCCTCTAAACAAATGGATCCTTAATCTTTTACCAAATATACTGCCTTTATCCTTCTTTTTTTTTCAAAACATGTTGTCCATCTTATGTATTGGTCACTTTTTATCCAAAAAAACAAAAACAAGACATGGACCCTAGAGATCTTCCAGAAAGTAAAGGGCAGAATGACTTGAGTGCATATACATTAAGTAATAACATGTTTAGTATCGTTTTCTATTTGTAATTTTTGATTTTTTTATAAACTAAAATCAAGTTTTGAAACGATTTTTTCCACTTTTTTTTATTTTCTATTTTCAATTTTCACTCAAACAAAGAAAAAACTGAAATAGATAAGCCAAAACCCAAAAAAAATTATTTTCAAAATATAATATTTAGTTTCAAAAAACTAAGAACAACAAACAGATTATGATACCAAACAAGCCTTAAATTAACAAGGGTTGCCCTATCCACAAAGTTCCTGTCTAAAGGGTCAATAAAGGTGAATATATATATATATATATATATATGAGGTGAAGGGTGGTTTTAAGTTTGGTCAATGGGTGAGTTTGTATTGGATCATTTGCATCTGATATGATCTGACCATTAAATGTACAACATTAACTCAACTTTAATTTTATCATAATACTAAATTGACATAGACAAAACTAAGTTCACGAATCATAACAAAGTGCATATTAATTGAGCACCAGAAATAAAGCCGGCAAATGTGCATATTATGTTATATTCATGTTCGTGCTATGGGAGGAGAGCCGTTGTCCAAAATAGCCCAAACTAAAAAAATATTATCCAAAATGGCCTATTTTAAAAAATATTTCCCCAAACGGCCTCCATGTCAGCAAATTAAAAAAAAATTTGTTTAAAAAATTTAAACCTTAAACCCCAAAACAAAACAAAACAAAATTAAAATTTTAAAGTTTGCTGACGTGTAGGACATTTGAGGAAATACTTTTTAAAATAGGCTATTTTGGGTAATAATTTTTTTTTATTTTAGACCATTTTGAACAAAGGCTCATGCGAGGAATCAAACCAAATTCAACCAGTTTATTCAATGAGTTAAGACCTTTAATCCTAATCCAACTCTATTAATGCAATGTAATTCATGGAGCATTTTTTTTTTTAAACATCGGTAAGGACTTTCTGGGGGAAAATAAATCCCTTTAAATTCCCCATAAATGGGGAGTCACAATTTGCTTAGGTAGGGATTCGAACCCCAATGACGCGTTGGCCATTAGCATTCTCCACCACTAGGCTATATCCCTATGCGACAATTCGTGGGGTACTTAGTTAACTATACAGGTGACCATTTGTTGCATTCTAACTCGTCGACTTACAAACAAGTCAATAATACATTCTAATTGCTGACACTAGAGATAAAAACATGACATGTTTATAAGTAATCTCATGTAACATAGGCCACGAAAAGATACAAATAACAACAATACTATACTACTCCAATAACATAGCATAACTATATAAACGGGATAAATTTGTCAAAAACAGGTTGACTCAACGTCAACCCAAATATTACCATGCTTCAAAAACCTTAGCCCACAACCTCCATCTTCATGACGTATTCATATGGTGTCAAATTTTGCTAACTCTACACAACTATAGAAACAGGTTAAACATGCTAAAGCGGATTGACTCGACTTAAACCCTATCCAACTAGATTATTTAAACGGCTTTGACATGTCAACCTAAATTTGCCCTTTCTTCAAAAATCCTAACCCAAATCCTCCATCTTTGTGTCTTGTTCATTTCATGTCAGATTTGACAACCCTTCATAGATATGTAAATTGTTCAAAGTGTTAAAATCATGTTGACCCGATCCAAACCCAAATTCAACCCAATTACTTAAACAAGTTAAACATGTAACCCCAAATCCAACCCAACTCCATAGACTCTGATCCAAATCCTCGGTCTTCATACCGTGTTCATATCCTGTCAAAACTATATACGCAATTCAAAATTCAACCTGGTTACTCAAATAGTTAAATATGTCAACTCAGCTTCAAAAACCCCACCCAAAACCCACTATCTCCCAGTCATTTTCATACTATGTCAAATTTTGTCAGCTGTAACTACAAACATACACAGATTTAACAACAAAAATCAAAGCAAACCCACCTTTAATTTCATCAAGATTAGATTGCATATTCATCTTGTTAGCCTCAAGCATTCTAGACACATCTTTCCCACAATCATAAGCCCTAACAAAATGATCCTCAATATCTTTCAATGCATCCAACAGCTCCCTTCCCCTCACAGGACTCTCCTTTACACTTAACCCCTTTTCTTCTTCCTTCACTACATTCTCTCCACCACCATCACCACCCACCACCGCTGTCTTGCCTTCCTCCGCCGCCACTCCACCGCTACCGACATCAATGCCACCGTCTCCGCCACCACCACCCTCATCCTCCAAGTCAGGTATGCCTTCCTGTTCCCTCACTGCCTTGAAGTAATCATCCTCATTACAACGAAACGCGCCACTGTCAACCACCAGTTCAGGGCGGAATCCGGTAAATGGGTTGAAGAAATCCCACCCAAAATCCCTCTGTGGTGATGTCATTGACATACCCATATAAAAATCATACCCAAATTGCCCTTGCTCTTCCTCTTTCTGCACATTTTCAACATTCTCAACATTTTCCTTTCCATTTTCTTCTGAACTTGTTTCAGAAGCAGATGAAGAATGTGAAGACTCGCAGCAGTTTGAGACCAGTTCCTTGGTGGGTTTTGATGGGTTTTGCTGGAGAAACATTGGGTTAGTGATGAAATTTTCTGGGGTTGATTCTGGAGGTGGAAAAGTGATGTAAAATGGTGAAGTTGGGGTTGAATGTCGAGCTACAAAGAGTTTTATAGCAGCTGAGACTGCATAGAGAGAATGACAGTATCTACAATGAGCATCCGCAAGTGCATATCTTCTCTCTACTGCTAGTTTCATTAGGCGCTTTCTCTCTCTACATACTGACACCACTTCCTCTTCATCTTCTAGCCTTGATGCCACACATCCCATCTCTTTATTATTTTAAAAAGTTGGGTTTTTTTAACTTGAAAAGAACAAAAAGAAGAGAAAAAAAGGGAGAATTTTTGTGGGTTTTTCTCTGCTTTTACAAGGAATGTTCTTTCTCCTTCAAGTAAGAGTGATAAATTTGGGGTTTTTTTTGGGCTTTTTTTAGTGGAAAGAACAAAAAGAGAAGAAACAAAAGAGGGTTTTATGGGATTTTTCTCTGCTTTAACGAGGAACAAAGAGAAAGGTGGGATTTTTTTTGTAGGTTTTGAAGCATTTCAAGTTGGGTTTAGAGAGAGAAAAGTGAGTTTTAAGAAATTCTGAAGCAACCCATTTGCATGCTCAGAGAAGATAGAAGTGGGTTGGTGCTAAAAAGCGGCAATATTTTCTGCACACAACAGAAGTTCACGCAGAAAACGCAAAACACAGGCTTCTTCTGGTAGAGAAAAAATGGTGGAAAATGAAGAGAGAGAGAGAGAGAGAGAGAGAGAGAGAGTAGGAGTGAGAGAGAGAGATCTAGGGGAGAGCAGGGGAAGAATCAAAGCAGAGTCAAGTTAAAGAGGCAGGAAGTGGCTCGAGGAGGAGAGGAGAAGATACCATCGGGGAAGTGGTTTTTCAGGATTCTTGTGCTTTGCTGCAAGTGTGGCTGTTAGGAAAAAGAACTAAAAAGTGCTTAATTTTGGTATTAAATTGGGTGTATATTGAAGGTAATAAATTTATGATAATTTATGTCATCTGTCATGAATGCTAGTGTCTTTAGCAAATTAAAATCATAATTGAGAATATCTGAATATGCTACAATTCTTAGAGGAGTATAAGGTACCTCATATTTTTTGTGAGGCAAATGAAGGAGTAAGTAGGGTTGCTATGTTAAGTTCGACTTGGCGAAATCTAAGGGTCTCTGAGGAGGGAATTCGTGTACAACTTCAACAGAATATTTAACATGAATCGCTAAATTTTTCTAATGTTGAGTAGGAAATCTAGTATTCTCCTACCTCTCTAAAAATTATAAATTTTTTTTTCTTTTTTTTTTTTTGGGAACAACAGAAGCAGCCTTGAGGCCGCAGAAAAAAGAAATTTCAATGCCTGGCATATTGTTAATAAAAAGGGAAAAATAATATTTAAATTTCAGGTATATTTAAAAAAAATACTTAACTTTTGTAATTTATAATGACACACCTAAATTTTTAAGAGTTTTCCAATGTCATCTATTAATGTAATATTGTTAATATTAGTTAGTTTTAGTTAGTATTTAGAAAAATATTTTTTAAATATAAAAATTATATTTTTAAATATTTATAATTTTTAGATATTTAAAATATTTTTTTAAATCATTTTAAATGTAAAGTCCAAATTTTTTAATTGTTTTCTCTTTTTTTTTAAAGTCACATCAACAAGAACTAATAGATGCCAACGATATTAATATTAAAGTGTGATATTAAAAAATTTTCAAAAGTTTAGGTATGATATCAAAAAAAAAAAGCTCTAGGTAATTTTTTAAAATTGTATATAAAATTAAGATAATTTTTTGTAAAATAAAAAATTAAAAAAAACAAAAAACTTGGCTTGTTTTTCATGAGCGATTTACTTTATTACTCGTATGTCTCATTTGATTATCAGGAGGTAGACACGTGAAATCGAAATTTGTGGGAGTTGCACATTTATCTTCTTGTTTAATTACCAGAAAATAGGCAAAACATGTCAAGTGAAAATTTCTTTGCAATTTTTTATTTCTTTTAAAATATAGGAAGTAACTAATTTAGTTTCTTCAGGTAAGTTCTAATTTCTTTGTTTTTAACTAGATTTCATAGAAAGTTTTATCTCTCATCCGACCAATCAACCATTTCATAGAAATTGAAGGAATTGATTTTGTATGAAACATAGCTTTTTATTGGAATTCAATTATAATGTTAACAGAATAGGCAAGGTTTTAGTGCTATGGGCAATACAGAGCTACTAGCTGTGGATGGGTGGGGAGAGAGAGAAAATTTGAAATTTTATTAAAAAATTAAATTAGTAAATTTAAACAATTATTATATAAAATAATTTTGATATATAAATTTATTTATTTGACTATTTATTATGTAGGTATCAGATAATTTTTGTTGAAAATATCGAAATGACTTGTATATATTATCATTATTATTCACTATATTTGCTAATATAACGCACAATAACTACAATATATACAAGTTATTTAGATATTTTCAACAAAATTTATCCGGAACCTAAATAATAAATAGTTAAACAAACAAATTTACATATTAAAATTATTTTAGATAAATAATTTAAATTTTTAAACTCTCTCTCTTTCTATTCACAGCTAACAGTGATGTGGATTGCCCACAGCACTGCAACCTTGCCCTAACAAAATAAGGTCCTAGTGCTTCTAAGTTTGTTCAAATTGCTCTTATGTTTTGTATTGTTTAAAATAGCATTTATGTTTTATTTTTGATGATATTCGTTCTTCATTGTTTTAATTTTTCCCTAATTTTGTATGAACTATTTTTAACAAAAGAAAAACTAAAGTATTGATTTGAAAAAAGTTGTTAACATTAGAGACTATTTTGATAAAAGAAAAGTTAAGAAACCAATTTAAATAAAAATGTGAGGGATCATTGGAGTAAATAACTTTTTTTTTTTTCCTTGTCATGAAGTATAGCACTTTTTTTTCCTCTAAATAGTAATATCAACTTATTAGAAATCTCCAAAAGAAAAAGAGGAACTGTATGTAAGTCCAGCTCTAATATCCTATTAACCAACATGAAGGTATGTGCCTCTAGTATTAGGGATATCGATGTTATGTTAAGTAATTCATTCTTAGAAGTTTGGTAGTTTAACTCAATCCGGCTATTGAGGAGTTAGTTGGATCCAAGCAACAATGTTTCATCCAGAAAAGCATATCAGGTTGATGGGATAAATTGTCCTTTAGGTCGGCTCGTGTTTCGACATCGGGAGGTTTTTTTTCCGGGAGGATAGGCTATTGGGGTAAAGACCCTGCTTATGCGAGAGCCCTTGTAGGCACTGGGTTTGTTGTTGTTATAGGATAGGCTAATGGGGTGATATGGTGCTATATTTGTGTAGGCATCTATAATGATAAGATCTTCCGGTGTGGCATTTTGTTTGGTTTTTATTTGTAATTGTTATTGTAGCGGGTGTTAATCTGTATCCTGAATGGGGTCGTAGGTAAATTTTTTTTTTTTAAATTCTATTTTGTTCTATTTTTCTACAAGCTCATATGCTTGGTGCTGCTTTTTGTTTTTTTTTTTTTTCCTAGAAATAAATAAGATAATATGTAACAAGAAGGGTAAACTAGATATTAGTTTTTTAATCCACAGATGTTATAAAATAATATTTAGTTCAAAAATTATATATATTTTAATAAAATACGTCAAATAATGGTGTAAAATATTGATATATTTTCAAAATATGTAAATTATAATATGTTAAATGTTGTTTAATATGTGTATGAGATGTGTTTGAAATTGTCCCGATATTTGTTTAAGTATTTAAAGGTTGTTAGGGGTGTGTGTTGACATATGGGCCAGGTATGTCGACACACAATCCAACAGAACCGCAGGGGAACAGCTGTGAGTCAACACACATGGCCCATGTGTCGACACATAGCCCTTTACAGAAGCGCATGGAGAAGAATTGTGTGTGTCGACACACAGGGGCTGTGTGTCGTCACACAATCTTACAGTAACCCTATGTGTTGATGTGTACGTCGACACACATGTCAGTTTTTTGGCAGTTTTCATGCGCCACTTTTCCCAATTTTTCAGCAGCTCTTTTTGTTTGTTTTGGGACGTCTTCTTCCACACAAATACATATATATTTCCCTTTGATTCAGACTTAAATGAGTATCAAAGAAAAGAGAGAAAAGAATTGAAAAGAGCATTGAATATTATGAGTTCATGTGTTCTTGTGTTCAAGTAAGGGTTTACCAAACTTCAATCTCTCTACATCTCTATCAATCTCTCCCTTTATACATCTTCACTTCATAATTGGTTGTTGTTGTATCCCCGAAGATATTTCGTATACGGAAATAAACCTTAAGGAAAGTGATTACATAACCTCAACACCTGAGATCTTTCGGATACCCATTTGCAAGGATTTTGCAAGTATTTCGTAAATTTGTTCTAACAATCTTAATGTTTACATTTTGGTTTGGGATATGGCTTCATCACCGAAGGAAATGACAGCCAACTTCGTGAAGTTAGATCGATTTGATTGCGGTAATTTCCGCCGATGGCAGAGGAAGATGCACTTTCTCATTATTACTTTGAATGTGGTGGATGTGTTGAATACACCATTCCCGTCCCCCACTTTTGAGTAGGAGGAAACTTTGGCCGAGCAGAGGGCCAAACCGAAGTGGGAGAATGATGATCACATCTGCAGAGGGCACGTACTCAACGGTATGACTAACGCTCTGTTTGACATCTACTTGAACATGCCGACCACAAAGGAACTATGGGATGCACTTGAGGCTCGCTACATGGCCGAGGATGCTACAAGCAAAAAGTTTCTGGTTAGTCAATTTAATAATTATAAAATGGTAGATGATCGTCCTGTTATAGAGCAATTCCATGAAATTGAACGTATTTTGAATAATTTCAAACAACACGAAATGAATATGAACGATACCATAATTGTTTCATCCTTGATTAACAAACTTCCTCCTTCATGGAGCGACGTTAAGAAAAGTCTCAAATATAAGAAGGAAGATATGTTAATGGAGGAATTGGCTAACCGTTTGCGCATTGAGGAAGACCACAGGGTATTGGATGACAACAAGGATCGCTCCGGTAATGTTGAAAAAATCAACATCACAGAAGAATACCATTCAAGCAAAGGAACCAAAAGAACCGGACACTTCCGAAAGAAGAAAAATGACAAGAGGCCGAAAATGGTCTTTTGGGAGTGTTAGAAGCCCAGTCACTTACAAAGGGACTGTTATTACCTTAAAAATAAAAAAGGCAAGGGGCTTGATCATCGCACCAAAAATTCGAACGATAGGTTCGTGATGAGATCAGAAGTCCACCTAGTTGAGAGTAATAACTCTTGGTGGGTTGACTCAGGGGCCACATGACATGTGTGTAAGGACAAGGGGTTCTTCACGAATTTTGAACCCATACAATGGAACTATGTTGTTCATGGGCAATGAGGTGACTATACCGGTTAAAGGGAAGAAAAAAGTTGATTTGCTTTTTACCTCTGGAAAAACCCTTACTTAACCGATGTATGTATGCTCCGGATGTGAAGAAGAATCTTGTGTCCGATGGCCTGCTAAATCGGTTTGAGTTCAAGTTGGTCTTCAAAGCCGACATGTTTGTGTTGTCGAAAGGAGGGGCCTTTGTTGGCAAAGGGGTGCTTATGTAATGGCATGTTCAAAATGAACATTGATAATAAAATTGATAATTCTGTTTATATGCTTGACTCGTCGTTTTTGTGGCATCAAAGGTTAGGACATGTAAATTTTCGTAGATTGCATGAAATGGTTAATTCTTCGTTGATACCTTACATAGACAAGATTGAAAATAAATGCAAAACGTGCATCTTAACAAAAATAACGAGATTGCCATTTCCTTCAGTGCAAAGAAAGACTAATTTACTTGATCTTGTACATAGCGATTTATGTGATTTCAAGAACACACTAGTGATATTTTATGACTTTTATAGATGATTGTTCGAGATTCTGTTATGTATATCTCATAAATCACAAAGATGACTCGCTTGATAGATTTAAAGCTTATAAAGCAAAAATCGAATTACACTGTGAGACTCTCCTCAAGCGCCTTAGGTTGGACCACAGTGGGGAGTACTATGATCCTCAATATTTCGAAACCACCAGAATTATACATGAGATAACTGCACCATATACGCCACACCAGAATGGCGTGGGTGAGAGGAAAAAGGGGACTCTAACTAAAATTGTTAACTCAATGTTATCCTACTCCGGTCTCAGTGATAGATTTTGGGGTGAGGCAATGTTTATGGCCTGTTATGTATTGAATAGAGTTCCAAATAAGAAAAATAAGATAACCCTGTATGAATTATGGAACAAATGGGCCCCTAATTTAAATTATTTAAAGATGTGGGGGTGTAGGGCAATCGTTAAAGTCCCTGAGCCTAAATGTAAGAAGTTAGGTGAAAGAAGCATTGATTGCATCTTTTGTTGGATATGCGCCTCACAGTAAGGCATATTGATTCTATGTAATTGAGCCTAATGATTATAACAATATATATACAATAATAGAATAGAGGGATGCCATCTTTGATAAGAATCGGTTAATCTCTATCCTCAGACTAAGGGATTATGTGCCAGTTGAGAATGACACTCAAATGTCGTATGATAATGCTCATCATGAGAGGAAAAATGTCCCTGAAAGTGCCCTAAAACTCCAAAGGAGTAAAAGAGCAAGGAAAGAGAAATCTTTCAGTTGAGACTTCCACACATTTTTGGTAGAAGGTTCGAGGAACAATGTGGACCAAGTGGTTCCATATGGTTGTATCATGGAAGCTGATCCCCTGACGTTTGATGAGGTGATGAGGTCTCATAACGCCTCCTTTTGGCGAGAGGCTTTGAATGATGAGATGGATTCCATCATTGGTAATAATTCCTGGAAATTGGTGGATCTTCGACGAGGTAGTAAGCCTATTGGTTATAAATGGATCTTCAAAAAGAAGATAAAAGTCGATGGAACGATAGACAAGTTCAAGGCCCGATTGATGGCTAAAGGGTTCACCCAAAAACATGGGTTGGACTATTTTGACACGTATGCCCTCGTGGCAAGAATATCGATGATAAAGGTTTTGATAGCCCTTGCCTTAATTTATAAACTAGCGATACACCAAATGGATGTCAAAACGGCATTCTTGAATGGTGATCTAGAAGAGAAAGTGTACAAGGAACAACTAGAAGATTTTGTTGTTCCTAGCCAAGAGAGGAAAGTATGTAAACTCATACGCTCCCTGTATGGGCTAAAGCAAGCCCCGAAGCAATGGCACCAGAAATTTGATCAAGTTGTTCTTCACAATGGATTCATTATAAACAAATCAGATAAATGTGTCTATAGCAAGTTTGATAATGGCAAAGGGAATATTATATGTTTGTATATCGACGACATGCTGATATTTGGCACTGATATGGAACAAGTAGAGAGAACAAAACAGCTTCTCTCTGAAAACTTTATTATGAGGGACATGGGTGAGGCGGAGGTAATCCTAGGTATAAGGATTGTAAGAAATGGTGATACCATTTCTTTGACGCAATCTCATTTTGATTGTGCACCGATATCCATTCCAAAGGACCCTAGTGTAAAATTAGTACCGAATGATGGAGCTCCTGTGTCACAACTAGAGTATGCATGAGCCGTTAGTTGTCTCATGTACACCATGACTAGCACAAGGCCTGATATTGCCTTTGTTGTTGGAAAGCTGAGTTGATATACCAACAATCCGAGTAAGATGCACTGGGATGCAATGCATCGGGTACTAAAGTACCTTAAGAAGACTATGAACTATGGTCTTTCTTATGTAGGGTATGCTCTTATTTTGGAGGGGTACTCTGATGCAAGTTGGATCTCCGATGTGTAGGATCATGCATCCACGAGTGGATGGGTATTCCTGATTGGTGGTGGTGCAGTTTCTTGGGGTTCTAAGAAACAAACTTGCATATCTAATTCTAAAATGGCGGCGGAGTTTATAGCTCTCGCATATGCGGCTAAAGAGGTCAAGTGGTTAAAGGATCTCTTGTGTGAGATACCTTTATGGCCGAAACCGATCTCATCGATATCTATCCATTATGATAGTCAAGCTACGCTTTCTAGAGCATACAGTGATGTATATAGCGGGAAGTCTAGACACATTGGTGTAAGGCATAGTATAGTGAGACACCTTATTTGAGAAGGTGTTATTACTGTGGACTTCGTGAGAACCAGTCAGAATCTAGCGGATTTGTTTGCAAAAGGTCTGGCTAGAGACTTGGTTCTAAAAACAAGTGAAGGGATGGGGTTGAAACTTGTCATTATTAGTCACCCATGATAGGCCCTCAACTCGACGCCTAGCATGACGCTAGGTCTCGGGTTCAATAAGAGAGACTTGTCATCTGTGTAACTGCAAGCACTAAATGAGAATTTTCCACCCCAAGTGTGAAGTGCTTGGTACCTGCGTCAGATATTCTAAGAGGATGAGATAATGCTCTCAATGGACCTGGTTCTAGAACTTATTGAATGTCGCATTGCAGGGACATGATCAATGAGGTCTACCTTAGTGTGTGTTGAAGTTTGGCCACTTCAAAGGGGTGATTTTAGGCTAAGGGTTTGGCCCTAAAACACTCACAAAGGGTACAGGACACAAGGCCACAAATGTGTAGATTTGGGAGTTGTAGGGTGTGTACGGGGAGTATGCCTTGTGCGTGATTAGATAGTCGGTTAGTCAAATGGTTTGTATGGTTCAAAGCTTGGTCTACCATTTTCGATCTGATTAACAGTATGGTCTTTTTACTAGCTAAGGGTTCAATCGTGAGACACCCTCGTTGATGCACAATAAGACCTCCTTTAACTAAGATATTAATTTTGAGATTGATTGTATTTTAAAAATGGTGGGGGAATGTTGATGTATTTTTAAAATATGTAAATTATAATATGTTAAATGTTGTTTAATATGTATATAAGATGTGTGTGAGATTGTCCCGATATTTGTTTAAGTATTTAAAGCTTGTTAAGGGTGTGTGTCGACACATGGGCCATGTTTATCGACACACAATCCAACAGAACAGCAGGGGAACAGCTGTGTGTCGACGCACGACCCTTTACAGAAGCACTCGGAGAAGAATTGTGTGTGTCAACACATAGGGGCTGTGTGTCGACACACAATCTTACAGTAACCCTGTGTGTCGATGTATGTGTTGACACCACAGGTCAATTTTTCTGACAGTTTTCGCGTGCTACTTTTCTCGGTTTTTTGGCGGCTCTTTTTGTTTGTTTTGGGACGTCTCCTTCCACACATATGCATATATATTTCCCTTTGATTCAGAATTGAAAAGAACATTGAATATTATGAGTTCTTGTGTTCAAGTAAGGGTTTATCAAACTTCAATCTCTCTACATCTCTATCAATCTCTCCCGTTACACATTTCACTTCATAATTGGTTATTGTTGTATCCCCGAGGATATTTCGTATACCGAAATAAGCCTTAAGGAAAGTAATTACATAGCTTTAACACCTGAGATCTTTAGGTTACTCGTTCGCAAGGATTTTATAAATTTGTTCTAATATAAAAGGTGTAAAATTTATCATTATTTGTTATTACACAACCATCCTCTCGCTATTTGTCTCATCCACATGCGAAATATAGTGTAATGACATGCTACTAAAGACAAAAAAGATGAGTAAAAGGCATATTTTAGACCCCTGCACACTATTATCTCTACTAATTTATAATATATATATATAATTTTTAAAATACAATATTGTTTTATAGAATTTATAAGCTAAAATATTAACACACAATTTCATATAACATGGGTACAACAACAACAGATCTAGTGTCTCAAGGGCTCCTGCACAAGTGAGGTCTAGGAGGGATGGATGTACACAGCCTTACCCCTTCAGGGTGTAATCTTGCCGAGAGGCTGTTTCCGAGGACCCCCAACCTCATGCGGTTAGCAACACGAAGACTTTTTAGAAGGTCACTCATCCTGGTATTACTCTCACCTAAGGTTGTCAAAATCAGGATTCTATGTAGAATCGACAAGAGGTCATTAGAATCGTATTGTCGAATCGAGAATCGTAAGATTCCACTTTATGTGTATATAAATTATTTATACTGACAAAATTAGTATAACAATTCTCAAATAAACATCAAACAGTCGAAAACACATTAGATTTACAATACATTGAAAACCCAAAGGTAGGAAAAAGTACAACATCATTCTAACATAAAACATACACTCAAAGTCTCAACTCATAGCATCATCAATAGTCATATCCGAAATCGAAGTTACTGTCCTTAATATCATTTGCAGTACTAGTATTCATATTTCCACCATCATTAAGAGAATCACCTCAATTGTAGCATCATCTCCAACCAAACCTTCCATATCATTTGAGACAATGATTCCACTTGCAGAAGGTTGAGAAGTTTTATTAGACGCCATATAGACTATAATGACAAATTAAATAAAATTTTATACATATATCCGAGTTGAATAAAAGAAACTCAATGTATAACTCTTAAATGTATAAATTGAACATATGAATGATATAAGTAAAAACCTATGAATTAAGACCAAAATTACATTAGTTTGCACTTTCGATCTCAATACTAAAACATTAATACCTCCTAATAATGTATACTTTACAGTAGATATTTAATTTAATACTTAATAGAAATTATCAAATCAATAGATTAGTATTGAAAGTTAGGCTTAATATATTAAAAAACACATTAAAAGCATAATTATTTGAGTTTAATTTCTGCATAAAATATGTAATACTTACATTATATATATAAAAACTAGTGAGACAAATGTCACTAAATCAAAGTTGCTTCAAGCATTGATTAAAAAAAAAAAAAAAGCTAAAAAACTGTTGCTTCAAGTGAGATTCGAACCGACGCGAAGAATATGATAGCTAAGCCAAAGACCACTTGGCCAAATGTCCTTGAATAATTTATTCTTTTTTCATTTATATTTGTTTAAGGGCATAGATCCTGCACTGGAGTGCCAGTTGAATCGGCAAAATCGTGATTTTTGCAATTTTGATCAGATTTTACCGATTTTAACCCGATTTTGACCTGGTTCTACTTAAGTAAAATTTTGTACGGGATTTGAATCGACTAATTAATGTAGAATCGTAGAATCGTATAATTCTACGATTTGAATAGCGATTTTAACAATTATAAGTACACTTAATTTTGAAATTCTAATGAAATTTGATGCTTTCATATAACATGAGTAATTTTAGAAGGGTCTTTGGCACATGTTAAGGTGCATCAATTGCACAATTTTCTTACATTTGATTTGCCGAATATAAATATAAAAACAATAGTGTGTTTAATATACAATCATTTGACCAATCAATTATTTGACTAATTAAATATAAAAAAATAATATATTTAATGTACCTTAATATAGGTCGTTAGGGTCCATTTTAGAAATAAGAAAAAAGGGGTGTGTTAATAAGTGGGACAGGTTACAAGGGAGGAGAAGGCAGAGGTGGGGGGATTTGAGAGAAAAGAGGAGTCAAAACACTGACAAAAGGGTGTCCCTTCTGCTTTTTTCACTAATTAAAAAAATATATTATTGCAAGAATAATAATATAATCAATAATTAATGTAAAATAGATTATAGTAAGAATAATAATATAATCAAAAATATATTAAATGTTCTCAAAATGATGGTGGACGTAAATGTGATAATCGACATATGGATGCCCTTTATCAAACTCGAGGCATCCATTTTCGCCTTTTCTGTCTTGATACCCCACAACAAAATGGGTGGTGGAACGAAAGCATCAACATTTAAGTAAAATGGTATAGATGCTACTTTTTCAAGCTCGTTACCAACTAAATTTTGCGCTGATGCTAAATGCACAGCTTGTTTTATAATAAATCGCTTACCAATGCCAAATTTACAAAATCTTTCCCCGTTTGAAAAACTTTTAATGATGCTCCAGATTATACTTCTTTTTGTATCTTTGGGTGTGCTTGTTACCCTAACATCACATCCCATACTGCTCATAAACTAGCCCCTCGCTCCCTATCTTTTGCCTTTTTGGGTATCCGGTGCGTTACAAGGGCTATCGTTGCGTAGATCCTACTAGTGGTCATGTGCATATTAGTCGTTATGTGCATATTAGTGGACGTGTCTTTATTAAACGAAATTTAATATTTGTGTTTCATTATACCCTGTACGTAAAACATTTAGTTAAAAGTTTATTAATTTATAAAAAGATTTATATATAATCATATTCATGTCTATAGTAACCGCATTAAATAATAGTTGAGCAGAGAAAATTATAATTTTATCAATTTAACTTTTATTTGATAATGTTGTTCATATTAACTCTAGCAATATAAGATAATACTACGAGAGTTGGAGGGATAAATTCTAACAAAAAATATAAAATAAATACTTACTTTTATTTACTTGCTTAACTTTTTTGTGATAATTAGTTTCTTAATATGGTATCATAGTTTTGTTAACTAAATGGTCGTGACTTGTGAGCTGAACTCTTAATAATCTGCACTCTCAATATCAATACAAGTCAACACAAGGTAATGTGAGTGTTTGCACTTCATACTTCACCTGCCGTGAGTGGACATTTTGTAGTACAAAATTATTTATGAACTTTTACTCATTAAATTAAGTTTTTTAGATCAACATTTGTTGAGGGTAAGATTTGGTTTTTTAGTACATGTATTAGTCATATTTTTGAATAGAAAATTTATGACATGGATATTTCAAAATTTTAATTTCTATTACTTAAATACTTTATATATATATAGCCGAGACTACATAACATTTAAATCTGCACGAACAACGGATACAATACAAGTTCAGGAGGGGTGCTCATCCACCAATCATGGTTACAGCCAGGGCGGACATAAACCCAAGCACCCGCTTGGGGCCCCCGAATTTTAAGGGCCCCAGGTTTTTGAAATTGTGGCTTTTAAAGTATCAATTCTTAGAATTAATAAATTTTATAGTCAAAATTATTATAATTTATTATATATGAGGGGCCCCCTTTGAAAATTTCGCTGAAGGCCCCAAAAATGTCAAGACCGGTCCTGGTTACAGCATAGTCCAAGATGGTTTCAAGCGACCCCATAGGCCACCGCATTACAACATTGCGGGATGGTTTATGAAAAAAAAATAAAAAAAAATTTTGACCTATGTCCCAAAAACATTTTTGTGTATGTAACTCTTCAATAATAAAAGAAAAACATTGAACACCTTTATGAAAATTAATTTAGAATTGTACAATTGAGGGGAGTAATTTAGCATTGCCAAGAAAACTAGTATTGTTTAAAGTACAGTTATTTATTTTTTTATACCCAGACATTTGTGTAAATAATAAAAAAGCCCATGAAATTTTTTATTTTTTATTACTTTAGGTTTTGTTCGTACTAATAAATAAGACTCTCTCGGGTGAGATGACGCCATTATTTAGAAGAAAGCTGACATGCCAAGTTATTTTAACTAAGCAGTCAAATACATTGGTGAAAATACTCCTTGATAACATTTGGAGAATTTAAATGAATAGCAAAAATGCTGCCATTTTAGGCTATATTTGAGCACCTTTTTCATAGTGTTTTGAACAGCTTTTAGTTGTTTGACTAATTGAACAACTAAAAATTGTGTTTGGTAAATAATACTAAGCATTTTGAATAGCTTTTAACGTTTAGAAGTTAGCATTTCAAAAGTTGTGCAAGGTAGCATTTGAAAAGCTATAGAGCTGAGATTTTAGCTTTTTATATATTAAATTACTAGTATACCATTTTATTATTTTCTAAAAAAAACCAAATATTTGTATTGTCCATTTATTTTTAAAAGTATTAAATTACTTTTATAAATTGAATTGTAACTAAATTTTAAAAATATTAAAAATGAATTAATTTAAACTAAACTCATTTTACTATTATCATATTTTAATTGTTCGGTTCATTAAAAAATTTTCGATTAGTAGAACCCACATAATACAAGTTAATCCATATTTTGATTAAAAAAATGTTAATCTATATAGCTATGATACATAACTTATAATTGTAAGGTCAAATTGATAAAAAAGAAGTTAAGTCGTACTACTTTATGAACTCTATAATTTTATTTATAAATGCCTTTATATATAATTTACGTTAGAAAACTAAACACAATAGCTAATTTTACCGAACATTTATATCTACTTGTTTATTTATCTGCAAACAACTAAGAACTGGTCAATCAGCTAAACGCTAAAACCCAATAGCCAAAATCTAATAGCTAACAGCTCTCGCCAATCATAACCTTAGGGCAACTTATGTCCAAACGCTACATTTCTTTGTCTTCGAAAGCAGAAGAATAATCATGGCAAGAAACTTTAGTGTCACGCTTCAAAACGACGTCGTTTTGGTTTGAAGAAATTTTGTATTTTCATGTTTCCAATTATGAGATTCACCGAAGAAGGTTCTATTTACTAATGCAAACAAAAATAAGGTAATAAAAAATAAAAAAATAAGGTCAGGGCCCTCTAGTAATAATAAGTGCTAAAAATAAATTATAAATGAAAGAGTTTTTTTATTATTTTCACAAATATTGAGGTATTAAAAAAAAAAATGCTACTTCTTAACAATATATATTTCTCTTTCACAATGTTAAATTTTTTCTCCTCATATTGTACAACAACAACAACAACAATCCCAACGCCTCAAGGGCTCCCACAAAAGCGGGGTCTGGGGAGGGTAGATGTACGCAGCCTTCCTCCTTCAGGGTGTGAACCTGAAGAGAGGCTGTTTCTGATGACCCCCATCCTGAGAGGAAAGTCTTCGTCGCCTCATGGAGACCTGTGAGTAATGGGTTGCGAGTAATATGTCATGAAAAAAAAGAGAGTAAGACATAGCCTAAAAATGCCCTAGAGGGGACTACGAGGCATAACCTACCCTCCAAGACAGCCAGAATATGTAAATACGTCAAATAAACAAATAAGCGAATAAGAAAATACACAAATAATCAAATAAGCAAATAGGCCGATAGTAGACAGACAGGCAGATAAGCGTATAGGTAGATAGGTACAGCCTGATGAGCCTATACGCCTATGAACCCATAAGTAGCAGAATAATCAGCAGTATGCGGCCGCTACCTCTGCTACTCCTATGCTAGTCCTCTATCTAGCTCTAGCTGAGGCCATCTCCTTCCGTGGGATTAGGTGGGTGAGGTCCTGCCGTACGACTGCAGTCATCCCTCCTTTGGCCTGTTTCAACCTCTTCTTCCTAGTGTGGTACGAAGCTGATCGCAATACCTAGCTGGAGCAGTGGATGGTCTCCTCTTGGCATGCCTGAACCACTTCAAGAACAGCTTCTTCAATGAATATTGTACAATTCAAAATTAACTTCTTTATGAATATTAAAATATTTATTTTTAGTATTAAAGAGTTACATATTTTAATAAAAATATTTGAAATATGGTTCAATACTTATTTAATTTTTTTTAATGGTTTATTCCCTATTTGGCAACAAGGTAAAGAGGGAGAGGGTAAAGAAGAGTAAAGAGGGGAAAGGTAAGATAATATCTTACCTTGTTTGGATATGTCAAATTAAGAGGGATAAATGAGTTACCTTTGTTTGACAATTAAGTAAAGGGGTAAAGGTAAAAAGAGTTATAGTTAAAATAAAGATAAAATTGTTCAAAATCTCATAAAATTTTGCCGTACCCCCCTTTACCCCAAAATTGGGGTTAAAGAAAATAGAGGTAAATGGGGATAAAGGAGAGTGATGAAGGATAAGTTTTTAACCCCCATTATACTCCATTGCCTTAAAAAAATTTGTCAAATAAGATTAAGAATTTACCCTTTTTTATCCCATAAAAAGAGTTATAGTTAAAATAAGGACAAAATTGTTAAAAATCTCATAAAAGTTTGCCGTACCCCCTTTTACCTCCAAATTGGGGTTGAAGAAAATAAAGGTAAATAGGGATAAAGGAGAGTAATGAAGGATAAGTTTTTAACCTCCGTTATACTCCATTACCTTTAAAAAAATTTATCAAATAAGATTAAAAATTTATCCTTTTTTTACCCCGTATTTATCCCGTTACAAAACAAGGGGTTAGTTACCCAAGTCCTCTAATAATAAGAATATGATACGATGTTGTCAACTACACACTAACAATAAAATAATGGTTGGAAGTTGAGACTTGAGAGAGTAGGATGAGTGTTTCGAGACGAAATTAGGAATTATCTACTCCGTTAGTTTAAATGTTTGTGTGTTTTTTAAATTGATTCTTTATTTTTTATTTAAGTTAAATTTTATTTATATTAATACTCTAGCTTTGAAGTTTGAAGTATTAAATTTTTTGGTTTATAAATTTTATAAAATAATTTTTTTATCCATGTCTTTAATAAAATAGTTAAATTAACGGTACAAAATCTGTAAACTTTGTCGTTGGTTGTTGATAATACTGCCATCTCTTTATTATTCCCCTTGTCAAGAAATCATATTTTCCAAAAACTTAAGTTGATAGATGAAGGTTTAGGAATAATTTTATATTCTCTTAATAAGAATATGATAGTCGCCTACACACTCATTACTCCCCGTCGGCGGGGCCGTAAAAAACTTAGTTCGGTTGAGAATGCTTCTCTATTATTATATTTTCTTATAAGCTCTTACTAAATATTAATAATTCACGATTTTGCCTGTAGTCTCTACAACAGTACAACAGAGTTCCTCAGGGAGGCTAATGTAGGATTTTAGTCAAGTGTAAACCATTACTTGAATATTCATATAAGTTCACTAAATACTCCACGTCGGCATATGGCCGCACCCGTTTACTTGCACTTCAATTTATCCTATCAGAAGTCTAACCTTGTATGCCGCAGATAGACATATGGGACTAATGTCGACCTACTATACTATTAGACCGATAATGGTGATACAAAACCGACATTAGACCAGATTACTGAATTGGGTGAATTGAGGGTATTAGGGTTATTTTAGGGTCACTAGCTTTTAATATAAATAAGGCCCTTAGTAGAAAAGAGATTTAGTTTTTGATGAATTGATGTGTGGATTTGTGCCCTTTGTCTCTCTCCCTCAAACTCTTAATATATGTCTTCCGCCCTTTCATATCTTTACTTGTAATTGCTCTAATCGATTGGAGATTATATACGAATATATGTAATACATACAATCGGAGCAGTAGATTCGTCATCCCATAACCCGTGAATTACAAGATTCGTGTGTCGGATTGGATATTGAAGTGTTTTGTGAATTGATTCATATACGAATCAAATTAGAAAAACAAATTAGAAAAGACAACATTAAATAATTATTTTTTATATTTATATTTTGTACAATATAAAAGTAAATGTATAATTGACTGCACGTACTTTGTAATAAATACATAGCTTGCTTATTTAGGGTTCATTTACCAAGCACTAACAGACCAGATCCCGTTAGAACTCCGAAGTTAGGTGTGCTTGGGTGAGAGTAGTACTAGGATGGGTGACCTTCTAGGAAGTCCTCGTGTTGCCAACCCTACAAGGTTGGGAGTCCTCGGAAATAGCCTCTCTGCAGGATTACACCCTTAAGGGGTAAGACTGCGTACATCCATCCCCAGACCCTGCTTAGGCGGAAGCCCTTGAGGCACTGGATCTGTTGTTGTTGTACATAATTTACTTTTTTGGAATAACAATATTTGTCTTTTAGGCTAAAACCAGTATCTTTGTCTTTACATGCATTATACAGTGTTGGTAATATCTAACACGATGTGATAACGCAACATAAAGATAATGGATTTGGGTCATAGTTTTGGATTTGAGTTAAATTTGAGCTAACATGTTTAATTCGTTTAGATAATTGAGCTGAATTTGAGTTTGAGTTGGGTCAATCCATCCTCACCAATTACCCCATTTATATTGTTAATCTAGTCTATTTATATATTTTTGAGTTGCAGCGGCAGCGGTGGCACCTTGGATGTTGGCAGCGGGTGTTCGTGGACAGAGCTGCGTGGTGTTGATTTTACTTTTGCTGAAAATTAGGGTTTTTCATTTAGGTCAACGGATTGATTGACTGGGTTGGAATAACCTATTTTGATCAGGTCCTCAAATTTTTGTTAGATCCAAATTTAAAAATTCTTAGATGATTTAGTTTGATAATGATAAATAATCCAACTAGACTTTAAGTGGAAAAATTATTGGATTATGTGTAGAGCTTGGTTGTATTGTGTCTTGTTTATGAGATATAGGATTAGGCGAAACCTATTGAGGCGTATAACACATTAAGGTTTTAGTGTGGTAGTTCTATATATAGACCGGGGTTGTGTATATTACCATTAGGGTTCAAGTTACAGTTAAGAGAATGATTGAGAGTTGAGACGTTTTATGTAAACTCTAATTGATATAATGAAATTATTGTACTCTCATCCATGGATGTAGGTTTTGGTTAAACCATGTAAATTTTGATGTCCTCCCCAATCTTCTTTTGTTTATGATTGTTATTTGATTTAGGGTTCTATGAGTAACCTTAACTATAATGGTATCAGGAGCTCAGATAATTATTAAATTTTCACTAATTTTGTAAACGGTTAGCAAATCAATTATGGAAAGATATTTTCTTGGAAAAAACTTGAAAAAATATAATAATATTTTTAAATTCTATTTTTTAATTTTTTTTAAAATATTTTTTTATTATTTAATTTCAAATTTTTAATTTTATATATTTTTAAGTTTTAAATTTTTAATCTAATTTTAGAATTTATTTTTAAAAATTATTATATTTTATCTTATATTATTTTATAAAAATATTTACAAAATATTTTATTATCATTTAAATTTATAATGCTCTTACTACAATTAATTAAAACAAATTTTTTATGTAAATATTAGAAAATTCTCTAATTTTTTATCTAAAAATATAAAGCTCATACCTTTTATTTAAAAACACAAATTCCTATAATGTGTATAAAACTAGAAAATTCATGATTTTTAATTTCATATTTTTTTTAATTTTAAATTTATTAATGTTATTAACAAACTTCGGGGAATGTGTTGTGTTTAATTGCAAAGATCAAGATGCTATCTTATGAAATTAAAAGTGCAGGAGGTGTGTTATATTTAATTATAAAGTTTAACAGACTAATTTGTGAAATTAAAAGTATAGGGATATGTTGTGTTTAATTGCAAAATTCAGAGGGCTATTTTATGAAATTAAAAGTGCAAGGAATGTGTTATGTTTAATTGCAAAGTTCAGGGGACTATTTTAAATGCAAGGAATGTGTTATGTTTAATTACAAAGTTTAGGGGACTATTTTAAAATTAAAGGTACAGGAGATATATTATGGTTAATTATAAAGTTCAAAGGGTCTAACAATATTTTGGCCTTTTTTTATAGTAATAATACAAATTTAAAAGATAATTTTTCTTTTTTCATAGGATACATGAAAAAAAATATATTTAAGAGGAAACGGAATTAACTATTTAAAAATATTTTCAAGTTAAATTAATAAATTTAAAAATAAAAAATATAAATTAGAGAATTGAAAGGTAATGTTACTCTCAGTGCAAAATTGTAATCGACAAAGTAAAATCGGAACTTCAAAACAACTTTATAACTTTAATTGTTTTTAAATCATATTATTTCTCTTATAATAATAATTTTTATTCTGACAATAATAATTTTAAAATTTTAAGTCTTTTTGATAAAATTACTCTTCAGGGGGTCCCCGTGTGACGTGTCCAAATATGGTAAAAGACATCAGACTGTTGGATTTTTAACTGCAGCAAATTAGGACCGTTGGATTTGGCACTCTCGGCATCTAAATATGGCGGGAGCTAATAACTTGTTTCTGCTCTTTTAAAAATACGGCAAAGTACAATGATACTCTCTCAACTTTATTAGTAATTACAAATGTGTCTTTTTATTTTTAATCAAATATAATATAGTTCTTAAACTTTTTAATTAAATACAATTTATTCTCAATGCTAAAAAAAAAAATATATCACTTAGATATTCTGAGATTTAAGTATTTATCACTTAAGTATTTTGGTATTTTAATATATATAATAAGGTACCCCGAATTTTAGACATTTTATCACTTAAGTACTATAAAGTTTTAAAATTTTATCAATTAGGTACCTTTTTTGTCAAAAATTAATAAATTTTTGTTAAAAAATGGTAAAAATGAACATAATTTTCACAACATATAGACTTTTTTTGCTAAATGGCCTATTTTCATAAAAAATTTAGAAATTTGGCCCTCTTTCAAAAATATTTAGCAAATTGGACCCTTTTACTATAGCCATGTGGGTGCACGACGTACGTAACGTCATGCAGCAGTGATGCACGCGCTGTTGCACGCCATTCGGTACGGCGTGCAACAGTACCTTTTTTTTTATTTTTTATTTTTTACTTTTACCTCTTTAAAATTAAAAAAATTAAAAAAATTTCTTTTTAATTTAAATTGTTTTAATTTTTAAAATAAAAATATCTCAGGGGGTGCACTTATCTGCTGGTTTATTTGCTTAGGTTCAATCACATACTATTGACCTTATACTATTTGTCTATTATGTGCCTTATACTATTTGATGTGCCTGTGCTTATGCTTTCAGGATGCTTGCTCCCATGACGACACGATATTCAGGTTGGGTATCCTCAGAAACTGCATCTCTTCCAACCGGAAGGGGGAAGACTAAGTACATCCACCCTCCTCAGACCCCGCTTTCGCGGGAGCGTTTGGCACATGGACTGTTGTTGTTGTTGCTAAATTATTTTAATTCTTAATTTTATAATTTGAATCACTAAATACGTATATATTTTAAATTAAAAGGTATATGTATATTATTATTTGAGCGATTAATAAGGAAGATATAAATGAGGGACACATTTAAATGAGGAGATGGTGATATGTATATTATTATTTAAACTATCTCATACATAAACTATGGTGTTATAATACTATTAATAAGTAGGATATAAATGAGGGACACATTTAAATAAATAGATGTTGATGTTTCCAACAAAAAAATCACAAGTTTACGTATTTGTACATTATTATTTGAACTATTTTATAGATACATGTTTATAAAATATATTTTCAAAATTTATATACATTAACTATTGTACGCAGCCTTCCCCCTTCCGGGTGGAAGAGAGGTTGTTTTCGAGGAACCCCAACCTGAATATCGTGTCGTCATGGGAGCAGGCATCATGAAAGCATAAGTATGGGCACATCAAATAGCACAAGGCACATAATAGGCAAATAGTACAAGGTCAATAGTATATAATTGAACCTAAGCAAATAAACCAGCAGATAAGTGCGTCCCTTGCAATATTTTTATTTTAAAAATTAAAACAATTTAAATTAAAAAGAATTTTTTTTTAATTTTGAAGAGGTAAAAAAACAAAAAAAAGGGTATTGTTGCACGTCATACGAACGGCGTGCAACAGCGCGGCTCGGCTGCACGACGTACAGAACGTCGTGCAACACTGCTGCACGACGTTCCGTACGTCGTGCACCCACATGGCTACAGTAAAAGGGGCCAATTTGCTAAATATTTTTGAAAGAGGGCCAAATTTCTAAATTTTTTATGAAAATAGGCCATTTACCAAAAAAAGTCCAATATATAAGTATTGTCATTAGAATTTGGATTTTTTTTCCTGAAAAATGCAAAAATGACACATAATTAAAATAATTTTTACGTGGTTTATATCAGTATTTGGTAAATATTTTATCAAAATTCATTGATTTTTTTATGAAAACATTTGTACTAGGTTATATATGTTATCACGTATTATATTAATATTTTTGTATAAAATTGATCGTATTTTTATAAAAAATTCATCAAATTCTATTATAGGATATCTAAGTGATAAAATATTCAAACTTTAGGGTACTCCATTACTTATATTGAAGCATTAGGGTACTTAAGAAATAAATGTTCAAACCCCAGGGTACCTAAGTGATAATTTTTTCAAAAAAAAAAGATTATTGTCTATACTTTTAATTTTATAAAATAGCTTTATAAATTATGTTATGATACATGTATTAGTAATAAATAAAGATGTAATTAGGAGAGTTAGTCAGGGTGTGGATTGGTAGAAGTATAAGTATATGTAAAAATTAGAATTGGGGTATCAAAAATAAACAAACACTTTTTGTCTCCTGTCTCTTCTCTTTCTTCCTCTTTCTCTCTTCTTCCACTAACCCTAACCCTAATTATCCCTCTCTCTCTAATTCTTCTTCTCAAACCTTAATTCTTCTCCAATTCTCCCTATACTTTGCCACTAAATAAAAATCACCTCTTGTATATCCAATTTAGTCTCCTAAAGTGAGTATGTAAGTTATTGCTAATAACAAAGTTCAAAGGGTGAGTTACGTGTAATAATACAGTTCAGGGGTAGGATCAATCCTGACATTTTCCAGGACTCAAACGAAAATTTTAAATACGGTCCTTTGTGTAACAAATTATAATAATTTAAATCATAAAATTTTGTTAATATTAGCAATTGATACATTAAAAACCACAACCACAACCACCAACTCGATATTAATTTTACTCAAGAAACTAAATTGACACAAAGTAAATAGTGCAGGGATTAAGTTAATATAATTAAAAGTGCAAAAATTGACACAACAATAAAGTATAGGGTCTTTTCGTGTAAATAACCCTAAATTTTTTATGACCTGATGCTCCACAAAGAGATGACAATTCAATTTTTTATAATTTAATAATTTTTTTTATCATATATTAGATATACAAATTAGATACTGAAGTATGTTATTTTAAATCTTTTCCAGTAATAGTAGGGGTACACTAAAGATCTGCCTTGAGTCTATGCCTTGGTGCATGCTTTTTGCAGATGACATAGTTTTGGTGGGGGAGTCTCTAGAAGAGGTAAACAAGAAGCCGGAACTGTGGAGGAGGGCATTGAAATTGAAGGGCCTACGGATCAGTAGATCTAAGACCGAGTGCATGGAACTCAAGTTTGATCTCTCTATCATGCCTAACATAGAGGATGTCAAGATAAGGTTTGAGACCATACATAGAAAAGAGAGATTCAGGTACTTGGGTTCCATGGTTCAGCAGAACGGGCGAAATTGACGAGGATGTCAACAACTGGATTAAAGTAGGCTGGCATAAATGGAGTATGGCCTTTACGGTACTCTGTGATAGAAAGTTCCCATTAAAACTAAAGGGGAAATACTATAAGACTGTAGTGAGACCGACTATATCTTACGAGGCGGAGTGTTGGCCTATAAAAAACAAAAATCATACCCAGAAGATAAAGGTGGTGGAGATAAGGACGCTATGATGGATGTGCGAACACATAAGGAAAGATAGGATCAGGAACGCCGTCATAAGATCAAAATTGGGCATGGCCTCGATTGAAGATAAATTAAGAGAGCAGCGTTTGAGGTGGTTTGGTCATGTTAGGAGGAGACCGTCCATTGCACCAGTCAGAAGATGCCAACAGCCCCATACTCAGCTAGGGAGGAGAGGAAGAGGCAGGCCGAGGAAGAGACCGTTGGAGACGATCTGACGAGACCTCACCCACATAAACCTGCAGGAGCAGATGTCCTTAGATAGAGCTTGTTAGAGAGCGAGCATAGGGGTCGCCGATGTAGCAGCTTAGAGTAGTACATTTATTAGCACTAGGGTCTCCAGGTGTCTTAATTTCCTCCTTAGTGCACATATTAGTACTCTTATTTGCTTATGTGGGTACTAGCTGGTTATTAGCCTGTAGTAACCTGCCACTAAATTTTGGTCATAATGATTGGCTAGTGATATTTACTGCTCTATACTGTCCTAAGACTATGTTACTATGTTGCTCATGCTTTCAGGCTTCTGTACATCCACAACGACACGTTCCTCAGGTCGGGGATCCTCGGAAACAGCCTCCCTTTAGGGTAGCACCCAAAGGGGGAAGGCTGCATACATATACCCCTAGACACTGCGCATGCGGGAGCCCTTGTGGCACTGGGATTGTTGTTATTGTTGTTGTAGTTTGTGGGTGTATTTAATGAACTTAGTAGTTGGGAGGGGATCAAATTGATTTTAGGTAATAGTGTTAGGGTTGTCTTTGATAAAATTAAAAATTAAGGGGTTATATTAATTTTGATTAATAGTTCGAGGGTTTGTTTGATGAAATTAAAAGTTGGGGGTTATTGACCAATAATTCAGGGGTCTCGTTATCCAACCATTCTTAAACAACAACAACAACAACAACAACAGTCCCAGTGCCTTGCGGCTCCCGCATAACGCGGGGTCGGGGGGGGGGGGGGGTGATGTACGCAGCCTTACCCCTTCCGGCAGGAAAGGAGACTGTTTCCGGGGGCCCCCAACCTGGAGTGGTTGAGTTCCTGCAAATAAACCATCAATTCATCAATCGTGCATAAGAAGGAGGGGGGGAAACAAAAAGTAGGAAGGGAAGGAGAAGAAGAGGAAGAAGATCGATGTCTAAACTAGCCTAAGAGTGTTACATTACAGGTTATGCTCGCCTACGGAACTTAGACCACCTGCCACTCCCCGCCCTACTCTACTCTGCTATCTCCGCTACTCTAATACTAGCCCTCCAACGTGTCCTATCTAAGGCCATCTCCTCTCTTAGGTTTAGGTGGGTTAGGTCTTGACGAATCGTCTCCAGCCAGCTCTTCTTTGGTCTGCCCCTCCCTCTTCTGCTTATCGTTGTGTTGAGCTGTTCACACCGCCTGACTGGAGCTGAAGTCGGTCTTCTGCTGACATGTCCAAACCATCTTAGGCGTTGCTCCCTCAATTTGTCCTCTATCGAGGCTACACCCAGCTTGCCTCAAATCACATCATTCCTAATCCTATCCTTTCTTGTGTGGCCACACATCCAGCATAACATCCTCATCTCTGCCACCTTCATCAGCTGTGTTTGATTTTGTTTCATTGGTCGACACTCTGTCCCATATAGCATAGCTGATCTTACTACCGTCTTATAGTACTTTCCCTTAACTTTAGAGGGAACTTTTTATCACACAGCACCCCGGATGCCATCCTCCACTTCTGCCAGCCTACTTTAATCCTATTGCTGACATCCTCATCGAGTTCACCATTCTAGTGTATCATGGATCCCAGATATTTGAAGTTCTCCTTGCTTGATATGGCTTGTGCTCCAATCTTAACCTCCTCGGTGCTGTCCGTGGTGGAGTGATCAAATTTTAATTCCACATACTTGGTCTTAGATCTGCTAATCCTTAGACCCCTCGATTCTAATGCACCTCTCCACAGCTCCAGCTTTTCGTTAATGTCCGCACGGGACTCTCCTACCAGAACTATGTCGTCTGCAAAGAGCATGCACCAAGGTACCTCTCCTTGGATATGTCTAGTGAGCTCATCCATCATTAGAATGAACAGGAAGGGACTCAAGGCAGAACCCTGGTGAACCCCTACGGTGATAGGGAAAGTGTCTGTCTCCCCTTCCCCCGTTCGCACATTAGTATATGCCTCCTCATACATGTCCCTAATGACCCGAATGTAAGGCATCGGGATGCCTCTGCTTCCCAACACCCTCCATAATACCTTTCTTGGCACTCTATCATATGCCTTCTCCAAATCGATGAAGACCATGTAGAGGTTCTTTTGTCTCTCCCTGTATTGTACTATCATCCGCCGTAAAATCCAAACATTCTTAAAACGGTAAGTTAATTAATATATTATTAAAAATCATGGTACTTAAACCAAATGTCCTCTAAGGCTATGTTTGGCACATGAAATTAAAATTAGATTATGGAATTGCAATTAGGCTGGAACTGATATTCCATTGTATGGAAAAACAAAGAATTGAAAGTTGGAATTGCATTTCTATAACTAATCACCTTGAGTTTGGTACATCAAGTTAGATCATTTGGATTTTCGATACTATTAGGGCTAGGTTTTAGTTAGATTGGATCATTTCATATTCGAGTTGTTTTGAGTTCTGAGTCAACTGCGATTGGGTTTTAGTTGGACCAAATCATATCACGCTCAAGTCGTGAAGGATCACTTACTTGCCACAATATAGAATTTAGTTTAACACGAATTGAGTTTTACTTAGGTAAGGTAATTTACGGCTCAACCCATTTTGGTTTCAAATCAATTAATGTTGGGTAATGTGTGGAGCCTGGTTATTAGGCCAATCCCATTGAGGTCCATGTCACACTAGGGTTTAATGTGAAAGGCTCTATATATATACGGGTATGCGTATTTTATCATTAGGGTTGAGAGTTAAGGGTTTGAGAGGATTGTGAGTTGAAACGTATCAAGTAAACTCCAATTATATTAATGAAATTACTGTGCTCCCTTCCGTGGATGTAGGCTTCAGCTGAACCACGTAAATTCAGTGTTCTCCCCTATCCCCTTTTGTGTTTGATTGTTACTTCGATTTATGGTTATGTGTTATCTTGTGGGTGATCATAATAGGTAGTATTATGGGCCTCATTAATTGGTACTAGAGCTCAAGTTTAGAGCTTGGGTTGAACCTAAATTAGAGGTTTATAGCCGATGGGAGTTGAGATACGGTTGCTAATTTCAGTGGTGAAAATTCAAGACAGTGGTTCTGGTGGTGGCCCGATCTCAACAGTAAAAGCATGGTAGTAGTTAACTCAGGTAGATCGTCAGTTAGGTTGGTAAATCAAAGGTGTGAACTGTGGTAGTAGTTGATTCGGGTAGATCATGGGTTTGATCGGTAAATCGAAGATGTAAACTGGAAGTGGTTGATTCGGGTAGATTTGGAGTTTGATCGGTAAACCGAAGGTATAAACTACGATGGTGCCCTAGTTGGAGTGACGGGTTGTGCCTTAGTGAAGAGGTAGTGGCCAAACGTTAGTGGTGGTAATTTGGTCCAAGTGGAAGAACGAGAGACTAGATCGATATACCTGAGTGTTAGATCTAGTGGACCCAGTGTAAATCAGCATTGGAGAAGCGGATTTGATTGTCAGTGGGAGTTCCGACAACGACACGTGGGTGCGAGCACGCCTAAAGAAGGCTGGAGGTGGTTCACGTGGTGGTTCATGGCCCGAAAGCAAAGACGACGACAGAGAACTTCACCGTTGTATTGCAGGCCTGGGTGGCAACGAAGAGGAAACATGGTGGCATGAGTGAAGGTTGGTGGTCCGAACGGTGGCCAGAGAGAAGACGTCCAGTGGGATCAACGATGGCTGCTGTGAGTTGCGATGGTGGTGGTGGCGCTTGATACAATATAGACTGAAATCAACTAGAATCTTAAGCTAATAGTATTATATTTGATAGATTACCTCCAATAATGGAGAATTTTACATAGAAGAAAGGGGAGAAGACATAGAAAGAAATAGGGGGAGAGAGAAACACATATAACATTCAACATGACTAAGCCTAATTCCTAGCTCCCTATTTATAAAAGAAAACTCTAAAATATCTACAAAATATCTTAGGGTGAGATGCAGCGGTAGAAGCTTCTGGAACGTGGTAGAAGCTGCGGTAGGCGTGTTGGCATCATGGATGGCGAGCTGCGTGATATGCGGTTGGCGACTGGGGGTTGAATGTATGTTGGCGGCAGGCTGGGAAGGAGAGAATGGCGGTAGAGATGGTGGCGGTAACTGGGAGAGACGTCTTGGCAGGTAAGCGGTACTCGTATCGTATCAATATTGCTCCTTCAAACAGTCCTCATCCTTGAGGTTTGAGAGTAAGGTAGACGCCCTAGCAGATAGGGGGCTAGTGGAATGGCATCCTTTTGTACGCCAAATCCCACTCTAGTTCGTACTACTTCCTTCTCCTCCAAAGACCCTTGCCCCCAAGGGTCATGGACACCGAGCCAACTTCATAATGTAGAGAAGCCTCCCAGATCAAACACTAACTTTTGAAATCTTAGTAAGACATGAGCTGTGAGGTCATCCGGGTTGTAGTTGCCCTTGAAGTGTACCCGGTAGTTGAGGGGTTGGCAGGGGAGTGGAAGCCTGGTGGAGTTTGTGACCACATCCTCGTCAGCTGTTGAAGCACTGGAGGAATTGACTCGGCTGGCGCCTCGGAGCTGATTGTAGACAAAAGAAGCAAGGGCGGAGCAAGGAGTCAAGGAGATGGCGGTGAGTGAAGTTGTTGCGGGGACAGGTTGTTTCCCATCCGCCATTGTCACTTGAGGGATGTTGGCAGCATCCCCGAAAATGCCAAGGAGTAGAACCCTAACTGTATCTAGAATGGATTCTAGGCCCGAATTTAAGGCTGGTTGTGGAGGAGAGGCATCGTCGTCTTCAGCGAGTGGGGCAGGCGTCACACTCAGCTGGCTCAAAGGTGTGTCGGATGTTGGCGAAAGATGCTGGGGTCGAGGGTTGGCGGGAGGGGTTCTCACAAGACTTGGTGTGAGCATGATTGGCGCTGCACTAAAAGACCCCTTGGCGGCTAACTTCTCGAGATAGGCAAGACCACATTCCCGTTGTTTGGCCAGCAATTTGACATCATGGACTGTTTGGGGCATGAATAAGGTGACGCCTTTAGCTACTTCCTGCAAACCGCCTATGAACACTTCCATCTTTTGCCTTTCCGTCAACCCACACAGTCATGTTGAATGATATGTGTGTTTCTCTCTTTCCCCCTATTTCTTTCTATGTCTTCTCCCATTTCTTCTATGTAAAATCCTCCATTATTGGAGATAATCTATCAAATATAATACCCGGATGACCTCACGCGTGCCAACACACATATCATTCAATCCTCCAGGATCTACACTTGAATGATACACGTGGTGTATCAATACCGTCCCCTTGAAACGATCCTCATCCTCGAGGATTGATAGTAAGGTAGCCACCTGGGCGGGTGGGGACTAATGGAATGGCGTCCTTCTGTACGCCAATCCCACCCTAGCTCACACTACTTCTTTCCCCTCCAAAGACCCTTGCCCCCAAGGGTTGTGGACACTGAGCTAATTCCGAAGTGTAGACGATCCTCCAGGGTCAAACACCATCTTTTGGAACTTCAGCAAGATTCAAACCGCGAGGTCATCCAGGTCACTGTGATCCGCGAAATGTGTTCGACAGTTGGAGGATTGGCGGTGGAGTGGAAGCTTGGCGGAGCTTGTGAGGACAAGCTGTTTCCCATCCGCCACTGTAACAGGAGGGCCATTGGCAGCATCCACTGACACTCTAATAAGTGGGGCAGAGGTGGCATCTGGAATGGGGTCAGAGCCCGAATCTAGAGCCGGTTGTGAAGGGGAGACGTCCTCTTCCATCAATTTTGGCTCGTGTCTCATTCGGCTGCTTCATGGGTGTGTTGACAGTTGGTGGAAGATTCTGGGATAGAAGGTTGGCGGGAGGGGCTCTCGCAGGACTTGACGTGAGCATGGTTGGTGCCGTGCTCAGCGCTCCCCTTGCAGCTAACTTCTCGAGGTAGGCGGGATTGCACTCCCGCTGCTTGGCCGATAGCTTGGCATCACGAACTGTTTGTGGCATGAACAGGGTGACGCCTTCTGTTTTCTCTTCCCTCAATCTGCTTACAAATACTCCCATTTGCTGACTGTCCGTCAACCCACACTTGTCCACTAGGGGCTCGAATTGGCTTAAGTACTCGCCAACACTACCCGTTTTGGTGAAGCTTCATGAGCTCCATGCGTGAGTTATCAGTGGTGATGAGTTGAGCGATTTCGGTGTTTCGGTGTTTCGAACTAACACGGCATCTCTCACTTCAGCTAGCCTTTGTATGTTGTGCTAGATTGACGCGAGGGTGACACTTGTGAGCTTCCTCTATCTCTCTCATTGAGATCTGGGACTGGGACTGGGTTCCTTCAGCCATGGGTGATTGTTGGCGGTAAGAAAATGGAAAAATTGGTTAAGGCACTTTATCAAACACCTTATATGCAAGTTGGGTGGATGACTGGTTTTGACGGTTTGGTAGCTGTCGGGGGTGACGATCGGAGAGCGGTGGTGCGTGGTGGGGGTTGATGATACTGGTTGGTGAACAATGGTGGGACTGGTGGTGAACTGGACAATGACGATGATGAAAAATCGAAGGTGAAGGAGTGTCGATGGAGTTTGGTGGTGAGTTGGATTTTCTGTTCTCTAGTGTCGATGATGCGGATGATGATGATGCTGATGATGATGATGATGATGATGATGAAGATGGTGATGAGCAGGGCAGTGACGGTGGTGAAGAAGAAGGTGGTGATGGGTTGGGCAACGATAATGATATGGGTGATGTCAATCGGTGAAAATGGTGAGCTGATGATGAGTTGAAGGTGACGATGACCGCTGGTGAGGTTGACTATGGTAGTTGAAGATGACGGTGATCAGCTCCAGGCATGATGATGAAGATGATGATCAACGATGATCAGGGCCGAGGATAGGTAGCTCTAATACCAATTGATACAATACAGAATGAAATCAACTGGAATCTCAAGATAATAGTATTATATTTGATAGATTACCTCCAATAATGGAAGATTTTACATAGAAGAAAGGGTAGGGGAGAAGACATAGAAAGAACTGTGTGGGTTGATGGAAAGGCAAAAGATGGAAGTGCTCATAGGCGGTTTGCGGGAAGAAGTAGCTAAAGGCGTCAGCTTTTTCATGCCCCAAACAGTTCGTGACGCTAATTACTGGCCAAACAACGGGAACGCGGTCTTGCCTATCTCGAGAAGTTAGCCGCTAAGGGGTCTTTGAGTGCGGCGCCAATCATGCTCACACCAAGTCCTGTGAGAACCCCTCCCACCAACCCTCTACCCCAGCATCTTCCGCCAACATCTGACACACCTATGAGCTAGCTGAGTGTGACGCCTGCTCCACTCGCTGAAGACGACGATGCCTGTCCTCCACAGCCAGCCTTAAATTCGGGCCTAGACTCCATTCCAGATACAGTCAGTGTTCCACTCCTTAGCGTTTTCGGGGATGCCGCCAACAGCACTCAAGTGACAATGGCGGATGGAAAATAGCCTGTCCCAATAACAACTTCACTCACCGCCATCTCCATGACTCCTTTCTCTGTCCCGCTTCTATTGTCCACAATCAGCTCAGAGGCGCCAGCCGAGTCAATTCCCCCAGTGCTTTAACAGCTGACTTCTAAGTTTGAGGATGTGGCCACAAACTCTACCAGGCTTCCACTCCCCCACCAACCCCTCAACTGCCGCGTACACTTCAAGGGCGACTACAACTCGGATGGCCTCATGGTTCATGTCCCGCTAAGATTTCAAAAGTTAGTGTTTGATTCGGGGAGGCGTCTCTACATTCCGGAGTTGGCTCAGTGTCCATGACCCTTGGGGTAAGGGTCTTTGGAGGAGAAGGAAGTAGTACGAGCCAGAGTGGGATTTGGTGTTCAAAAGGATGCCATTCCACTAGGCCCCACCCACCAGGGTGTCTACCTTACTCTCGATCCTTGAGGATGAGGATCGTTTCAAGGGGGCGGTATTGATATGATACGAGTACTGCTTAGCTGCCAAGACGTCTCTCCCAGTTACCGCCACCATCTCTACCGCTATTCTTTCCTTCCCAGCCTGCCGCCAACATACATTCAACCCCAGTCGCCAACCACATATCACGCAGCTCACCATCCATGACGCCAACATGCCTACCACAGCTTCTAACACATTCTAGAAGCTTCCACCCCTGCCAACTCATCCCAAGATATTTTATAGATATTTTAGAGTTTTCTTTTATAAATAGGGAGCTATGGATTAGGGTTAGTCAAGTTGAATGATATGTGTGTTTCTCTGTCTCTCTCCTCCTATTTCTTTCTATATCTTCTCCCCTTTCGTCTATGTAAAATCCTCCATTATTTGAGGTAATATATCAAATATAATACTATTAGCTTGAGATTCCAGTTGATTTTAGTCTGTATTGTATCAGTAGTAGCTCATGGAACGACGTGAGCGTGGCAACCAGGGATGCGATGAGTCGACGATGGCCATGGTTGCTGCCGGTGATCGGCAGCAGCTGAGTCCCAGTGAGGCTAAGTCTACTGGTGGCCAGGAATCAAGACCAAGAGCGCAGAGGAGAACTCCGTGTGAAGCGGTGCTGATTTTTGATTAAAAAAATTAGGGTTTTTGAGTTTGGATCAACGGGTTGTTTGACCTAGTTTGAATAATCTAATTGGGTGGAGTCTTCAAATTTACGTTAGATCTAAAATTAGAAATCTTGGGCAATTTAGTCTAATAATTGTAAATAATCCATCCAGACTCTAAGTGGGAGAAGGTTATGTGTGAAACCTGGTCATTGGGCCAATCCCATTAAGGCCCACCTCACACTAGGGTTTAGTGTGGGAGGCTCTATATATACATGGGTATGTGTATGTTATCATTAGGGTTGAGATTTAAGGGTTTGAGAGGATTATGAGTTGAGATGTCTTATGTAAATTTCAATTATAATAATGAAATTATTATGCTTCCCTCCGTGGATGTGGGCCTCGGCTGAACCACATAAATTCTGTGTTTTCCCCTATTCCCTTTTGTGTTTGATTCTTACTTCGATTTATAGTTCAGTATTATCCTGTGGATGATC
This sequence comes from Simmondsia chinensis, assembly GCA_018398585.1. Classification (NCBI taxonomy): domain Eukaryota; kingdom Viridiplantae; phylum Streptophyta; class Magnoliopsida; order Caryophyllales; family Simmondsiaceae; genus Simmondsia; species Simmondsia chinensis. Next base: position 3,586,692 of record JAGTTD010000017.1, on the reverse strand, counting down.
ATAATAGGTAGTATTATGGGCCCCATCAATTAGGTTGGTGGAATCATTTTGGGGTTTTGGATCAATTGGGTTAGGTCCCATTCAAATAAGACCCAAGCCAGGTAAGGTTATTTTAAGTCTATCGGTTTGGGTATTCCAACTTTGAGATAGATCAAATTAGGTTTAGGTTGGGTTAGTTCGATTCAGGTTCGAGTCATTCAAGTAAGGCCATTTTGAATTTTAAGTGAAATTTAGGCAAGGTTGTGTTTCATTTTATATCATCTTGGGTTTTGAGTTAATTAAGTTTAATATTTTTGGCTTCATGTGAATATATTAAATGAAATTATAATTCTTTTCCCCTACCCCAATAAAAAGAATGTATGATTTTTAGTTAAACCCAAACTCATAAAATTAGACAGCAAAATTTTAATTCCCATTCTCAAACAATAGAATTGAAATTTTATATCCCCGTTCCAGGTTTCCATATATAGATAGATTATAATTAGTTAATCATACCATTAAAATATTGTATGATCAGTACGGATATTCTCCTTCAATCCAGGACGCCTTGATACCAACAAACATTAGCGGTCCACACCAAATAAATTAGAATTTGATTTTTTTTTTTTTTTTTTTTTGGGGACAAAAGTTGATATAATTTAGTTTAGTCGTTCTAACGTTTGTTAATATATTTTTCAGATATTCCCAAAGTTTTAAAATATTTTTAAGATAAAATAACTTGATAATTTATCTTTGGTACCCTTTTTATTAATCGGTTAGATTCATTTAGTATATGATGACGTGACACTTTAAAAAAATAACTAAAAAATTATTTAAATAAAAGCAAAAAGATTATTTCTATGTAAAATGATTATAAAAGGTTAACATTTAAAATATTTAAAAAAAATTTAAACTATATTTTAATATTAAATATATTTAGAAATTTAAAAATATAAAAAATTTTAAATATTAAAAAGCATTATAAACTTTAAGTTATTACAAATATATAACAAAATATTATAAAGATTTAAAAAAATAAATATTTTAAAAATATCCAACATATATGAAAATTATTTAATTTAAGAAAGTACTTCAAATATTTTAAAAAATAACAAAAGGTAGGAGAGATCTAAAACCGCAACGATAGCTATAGTTGGAAAGCGGCTATGTTGGTTGGGTAGGCCTAGGACTTTTTTTTGCTAACAAAAAACCCAATTACGTGGTAACCCCAACCCATGTGGTGACCCATACACCACATGAATCAGTTAAGTTAGGGATTCCTCGGGAAGAGTTTAAGAGGATAATTGAACTCTAAACCTTTTGACATAAAATAATATTCTATCCCCTCACTTGCTCAATATAGGAGGAATTTCTAAGTTCTTAATTTTTAAATTTATTTTACAAATATTTATTTCCATAAATAAATAAACATTTAAAATATTTTTAATTATTATATTATTAAATATTTGAAATATTCTTTTGAATGTATAAATAGTTTTATGGATATAAAATACTTCTATTAATCTTTAGAATATTTTTAAATATATAAGTATATTTGATATATTCAGACTATTTTTTTAGACAAATTAAAATATTTCTTAAAATATGTAAAATATTATTTTAAACTATTTAAATACTTTTATAAGTATTTAAAATATATTTTAAATAGATAAAATCATTTTAAGTATATCTTTCAAATAAGGATTAAAATTTAAAGTTACCTTAAATACAAATGTCCTTTTACTTTTAATTAAAAAATTTTAGTTTCTATTTTTTTCGGAGTTACATCAGCATAAAATAATAAAACCATAATGAAGTTCTGAAAACAATACCAAAAAAAGAGTTACTAAATTTCACAATACATAAAAAACATTTGAAAATCTAGAGATACTTAAAATATATATTTTAAAATCTCAAAATACCTAAAATAAATTATCTCAAAATATTTTAGAGCCTTAAAGTACCAGAAAAATATCCTATTAAAACTTGATCTAAAAGGTGGCGTGGCCGGGAGGGAGGGCCGGTAATGGCGTAAAAGCATGCGGGAGGTTGGCAGCGGCAATAGTGCCAGCAGGCAAGGTTGTTAAAATTGGTATTCTACTTAAGATTTAGATTGGTCGGCAATTGTGAAATTTGTAGAATCGTAAGATTTTAAAGTTCGAATCGGAATTTTAATAACCATGCTTCCAGGGTGGCGGTAATGCAGGAGGGGGCTTCGGATATTATTTTTAATTTTTTAAATATTTTTATATTTTTCATGTTTTAGATTATTCCAAATAATTTTATTTGAAAAAATAATATTTTTACATTATTAGAATGAGTTTAAATAAAAATAATACTTTTACTCTTAACCCAATTACTCACATTTTTTTTCTCCTTTGTTTTTTCACCCAGTGCCATGTCAAAAGAAAATAACAAAACTCTTAACACTATTATGTAAAGGGTAGTTGGAAAAAATTTACTAAAGCTTAAGTGTTACTTACCAAAAAAATTTTTATCCAAAAATTAATTGATAATGAGTGAAGTAGCTCCTTATGTATACAAAGTGGTACTTTCTCTTCTAACCCACCAATGTAGGATTGTATTTTTCTACTATTCTTTTGGCTTGTACCAAATCACCATGCTCCGCAACCGTCGTCCTTGACAGCTTCACTCTAGGTAACTTCACTCTAAGTAGGTAGCACTTTTCTCTCGTGGACGGCTTCACTCTACTTTAGGTAACCCTCTCCTAGGTAGCCCTTTTCAAAACTTGGGCCCGTTACGTGTGGCTTGTCAAGCATGGCTTGTCCCATACCAAACCGAGCACAACTTCAGAGCGGGGTCCGTCCCATACCAAACTAAGCTCCTTAGGTGTTCAAAAACTAAGCTCCTTAGAATCGATCCGAGGATCAACGGCTCTGATATCAATGTTACATACCAAATGAGGCTTCATTCCAAAACCAAATGGCAATTGGTGGAGTAGCTCCTTAGGTATATCAAGTGATACTTACTCTTCTAAACCACCAATATGGGATTGCATTTTTCTGCTATTCTTTTGGCTTGTATCATTGAGGTACCAAAAAAAATTATTTCAAAACCTCAGAGTACTTAAAACCATATTATCAAACCTCGTGATATCTAAACCAAAATTTTTCTACTTTTTTTAAATAAAATATGTTGAAAAACCCTAAGTTTGACCACAAGACACATGCTCGGTCTAACTCTGGTTGGCTACGATACATTTATTTATGTTAGACTCGTGACCATGGTTAACTCAATCTGCCTTAGAGGCATCTTTTTCCTAGATTCAACCTGGTTTAACCGACCTTTAAGCGAGTTCAACCTGTGTTGACCCTTCTACAAACAAGTTGCACATACACTAATCAACCCGGGTCGATATGTCATCCACCTCCAATTATAAGGTCTTAAATTTAAAATTCATTTTTGCCTTTGCCATAATTATTGCCATTCTCCGGATAATATTGTACGTCTTTATCTTATAAAAAATAAAAAAATATATATATTTATACATAAAAGCTTAAGACAATTGTAAATGACATTTTTACCCATAACATAAAAAGAAGAAAAATGGTCCATCATGAGACCCTTTTTTCCATGCATGATGTCCAACTCCCCATGACTATGATCCTCACACTTCTCTCCCTCTCTCTTTTCTATTCCCACCACCAATGGAAACGCTTATTAAAACTAACATTTCATCAATTTTGTGATTATTTAAATAATCACCTGTATTTGATACCATTTAGCTTTTAATCATTCGATTTTTTATTTTTTTGCTTTTAACCATATAAAAAAAAATTTGGGTAACAAATAACCACCATTTAACCCTTCCATTAGCCAAAATCGAATATTCCGTCCATTTTTGGATGGAATATTTGGCGTTTGTGATCATTTGCTACCTAAACTTTTTTTTAGGTGGTTAAAAGCAAAAGAAAAAAAAAGAAAAATTAGGTGGTTAAAAGATATATGGCATAAAATAATCTTTTAACCTAAGCAAAAAAAACAAGTTGTACAATTTTTACCCTTGTCATTACCATCGTTTTAGTAGGGGGTAGTGCAATATTTTAATCCTAATTTGGGTAAACTTTTTCATTGGTTAGAAGTTAATTGTAAACTGCATGGCGTTAAAAGAGGTGTAATAGTTACCCTTATAACCACTAACCTCTTTTAACGTTACACCAAACATGCTCTCAATAGTGAAGCTAAATAAATACTTTGCTAGTTCTATTTATATTTTTTTCTTATGCAAACCATGGCATATTGCACTTGGACATAGAAATAGTAAATATTTTGCATAAGTATCTAGGCTTATTATATATATCAACTTGCAAATGTTTTGAAGAGAGATGGAAACGTTAGCTATTATAAGGATTCCAACTTATGGCAAACGAAGGACAACCAAACATGCTTAGTACTACTAGACCACGACATTAGCTGTTTATACAAAGATTATACTAAAATTATTACAATTAAGTCTTGTATAAATGAGCATACTAAAAAAGAAAATTAATCACTTATGAGTATTAACTACCCAAGTTAAATTCTTTAATTTATGGTATTCTAAAAAGTAAAGCCACAAGAAGATAGACTTGATTTGTTAAAGCCTAAACAAATAGACCTTAAGCAAATCTCTATAATATCACCCTAAATAATGATTCTAATGCTTCTCAGGAATCATGCTCCGCATTTTTTTTTCTGTCATCAAGTAGTCGGGCAGCTTTCCTAATGCCACATCCAACATATACATATACCGAAATAATATTTGATTATTCGTTTTTATCTCTATCTCTACAAATAATTCAGGGGTTTTTTTTGCGAATGATCACTTATATTTTATGCAATTTAGCTTTTAACCACCAAATTTTTCTTTTTTTGCTCTTAAACTCCCAAAAAAAAGGTTTGAGTAGCAAATGACCACCATTTAACCCCTCCATGAGCCAAAACCAAATATTCCGTCCATGAATTAAAAAATGAAAAAAAGATGAGAAACTAATTTAGAGAAGCTTACAAACATTAAAAACCAACGAAATGCTAACTATGGCCAAGGGATAAATTTTAGATCCGGTCTTTACATGGGTTTTCCAAGTTCCAAAAGCAAGGTGACGAATTCTACAAATTCAAATAAATCTCACTTAAACAATGCTATTTCTGACTAAACAAAGAATAAAATGAAGGGGCATGTTTAGTATCACTTTTATTTGTAGTTTTTGATCTTTTGGGAAACCAAATACCGTATCTTATAAACTAGTTTTTATGATTTTTGTTTTTTTTTTTTTTTTTTTCAGTTTCTCCCCATTGAGTTGAAAAAAAAAAATTTCTGAAAACAGAAAAGAAAATCAAATACTAGAGACAAGAACCATTTTACGACCTCGTCTTTAATTTCCCAAAAACTAAAAAATACATTTTTGAAAAAGTTTTTTCTGATTTTTTTGAAACTAAAAACACAATAGAAATATTTTTTTTATAGCTTTTGGTTTTTCTTTTCGGTTTCTCCATAATTTGCATGAAAATAGAAAAAAGAAAACCAAGTGTTAAAAAAATTATTTCAAAAACCTGATTTCTAGTTCCTCAAAAACCAAAAACTAAAAACAGAAAGGCATTACCAAACAAGTCATAAAGAAAAACAACAACAAAAACAAAGTTTACAGAATTGCAGAAACAGAAGCAAACGCTCAACCAGAAGAACCCAAACCAAAAGACTTGACAATATTACTCACCCTTTCTGCAAATGTTCTTGAGGTTATCTTTTTCCCAGGTACATGAAAAGGGTTCGACACTGCATCTACATATGCGGCATGGAACTTTCTGAAGAACTGTTTTCACAGAAACGACATTCGTCAGCTTTTGAAGTTCTTAATGTGCAATCGAGACGCAAGACACAGCCAAAATTCATAGAGAAAGGTATAGAACTTATCGTAAGCAATAGTTAGGTTTTTGAAGGAGCTCATTAGTAGTTTTGGTTTTTCAGAAACTAAAACTGGGTCTTGGAAATAATTTTTTCTTATTTTCTGTTTCTGCTCAAAGTAGAAAGAAACCGAGAACAAAAAACCAACAGCAAGAAAAATTATTTACAAAAGATGGGTTTTCTAAAATAACCGATCCATTCTTTGAATGATCAAGCTTCCCAATTTGCTCTAGACTAGTATGTTAACATTTTAAATATATACAACTACAACAACAAATCCAGTGCCTCAAGAGCTCACACTAACGTAGGGTTGTTTTTTTTTTTTTGGGGGGGGGGGGGGGGGCGGCTTTACCCCTTCAGGATGCTATTCTAAAGGGAGGCTATATCCGAGGACCCCTAACTTGAAAAGCATACAAACAACAGCGTGGAGAGAGCATAATAATAAAGCAACAAGCAGCAAAGTACACAGTACCGCGGAGCAACAATACACCACGGGAGCAGCAAGCAACCAATAGCTCACAGCAAGAGCAAGTTAACATTTTAAATACATCCATTACTAAAAACTCAAGCTGGACTAGACTAAAGACTGCTAAACGACCAAAATCAAGAACTAAGGACTGCTATGGATCCAGATCAAGGACGGAGGAGCAGACTAAGCAATAAATAATCCTGTCTAATTTGCTTTTAGATTGAGTTTCCTAACCCAATCCACACTGAAAATTGATAAAGGTGTAAATCAAGGACCAATGACTAAATAGACCAGTGATTGTTCTAGTTCGATCTTGGATCAAACTTTCCTTTCATATCCAGACTCATATTTTAACGTTTAAGTAACTTCATTACTATTTAAACCTAGTTTAGACCATAGCAAAAACTAGTAAAAGTCCATATCACGGAGCGAGAATTGGACCGAACATTAATAGATGATTCGACCTTATTTTTTCAATTCAGTTGGACTGATTTAACATTTTGACTATAGTCATTACTTGCAACCAGGTTGAACTGGACCAACACTGATAAGAGTGCAACGACCAATGGCTGGATTGTTATAGCAATTTCCTGATAAGATCATTTTGCATAGAACGCTAATCCTATATCCTTAAGAGCAAAGCTAATCTTTTCTCCTCAATACAAGCCTACAACTTGAAATTTTCAACCCCCCCAGATCAGTACTCTCTCTTCTTCTTTTATAGCATTTATATCCCATCTTCTTTTCCTTCAACTTTCTGCTACCTCCAAACAGAGGAAAGAAAAATGAAAATCCTTCCAATTTTTTCCCTTTCATTTTCTTTCCTCCATATTTTCTTTCTCTTTTAATTTTCCTAGTTTTAAACACGGCCTTAGAGTCCAATACACACAGCCCACTGGAAAAAGATCTCTAAGACAATAAGCTTCAAAAGTTTAGCTGATACAACACTGTTTGATTTACCGGGAGATTGGAAGGCCTTATATTACTAGTCTTTTATTGAAAAAAGAAATATCACTAAGAGAAAAATAATATACAAATAGCTAGAGACAAGATGTCCTCAGTCATCAAATATAACACAAAGTCTTCCAATCCCTCCGCAAATCTGCCAAAACTATGTGCAGGAAGCTCCTTATATATATCTATCTATCTATCTATCTATCTATCCATATATCTTAAAATAAAATTTGTCAAAAAAAATCTAAAAAAAAAAAAAAAAATTTCCAGGTCTGGCCCGGCCCAGTTCAGGGCTGGGCACGGATCCGGCCTAGCCCTGCCCATGGCCATCTCTACTTTCTTAGAAATTCGAAAAGGCACAAAACCATGTGCATCAAGGTTTTTGAAAGAATTTTTAGGCGAGCAATCTGAGTGAATGCGAGCCACAACATAATCACCTACATAAAAATCCTTGGCCTTATGATGAACATTAGCTGCGAGTTTATATTCAATATTACATGTAGCAATTTTTTGTCTGACCTCGCACGTAAGTCAAAAATATATTGAGCAAAGAGGACATATAAGAGGACGGGAGCAGGGAAGCCACATCAAAGGTAGTACGAGGCTTGTAACATGCACAATTTCAAAAGGACTTTGACCAGTAGTGTGATTTTCTGAATTATTGCATGCAAACTCAACTAAAGGCAAATTCAAATCCTAATTGCTCGGTCTTTCACCAATGACACATCTAAGTAAATCCTCTAAACTACAGTTAACAACCTTTGCCATCAATTTGTGGGGAGAACTACAGAAAATTTCAAGTTTGTGTGACAAATTCTCCATAGTGTCCTCCAAAAATGCTAATGAACTTAACAACACGATCTAACACAAAGATGTGGGAAGCCCATGCAATTTAAAGACATGAAAGACAGATTTGGCAACATGGGAGGCGTCAGTAGTCTTAGTACATGGTATAAAGTGAGCCATTTTAGAGAACCTATCGACCACTACTTGAATAGAATCATGACCATGAGATATCTTAGGTAACCCTAGAACAAAATCCATGCTAATGTCTTTCCAAGGCTCATGAGGGATAGGAAGTGGGGTATTAAAAGCCGGAGTTATGCTTTCTCACCTTAATCAACTTACACGTATGACATTAAGAAACAAACTTAGCACAATCTCGCTTAAGTGAAGGCTAATAAAATTTCTCAAAAACGAGGAAGATGGTTTTGTCATTTTCTAGATGACCACCTAGCCCGCCAGCATGCATCTGCCAAATAAGGAACTCCTAGAATAAAGTGCGGGGACTACAAAGTCTAGATCCTCGAAACAATAACCATCATGAATGACGAAATCAACATGGTCTTGATGATTGTCGTCTATGATCTCAGTAAATATGACACCAAAATCAGGGCAAGAAGGGTATCATCTTTCATTCTATCAAAACCAAGGACTTATGCCTTCATCACATGAAGTAAGGCTACTACACAACTAAGTGCATCAGCTACCTTGTTTTCTTCTCCAGATTTACGCTTAAGGAAAAATGAGTACGCGTGGATAAACTCATTCCAATACCATGTTTAGGGTTTAACTTAGGTTGGGACATAAGAAACTTCAGAGACAAATGATCAGCAGACAAGACAAAGTCCTTAAGTAATAAAGTAATGAAGACATTGAACCATCGCATATAATTCTTTCTTGTAAGTGTTGTATTGTCTTTGCCTAGACTCATTCAATTTCTCACTAAAAAAGGCAATGGGATGTCCGTCTTGGCTCAACACACCTCCAATTCCAACATAGAAGCATCACAGGAAACCTCAAATACTGTATCAAAAACCTTTTTAAGTTAGTCTGTGATGGGAGCCATAATAGAACTAAAATTTCGGATAAACTTCCCATAAAAAGAAGTTAAACCATGAAAACTACTAATATAAGAAATCTTCTTAGGTTCAAGCCACTCCCTAATAGCTTTAACTTGTTCAAGGATTTGCAGGAATGCCACGAGAAGAAACAATGAAACCTAGCAATAAGACTTCTTGTTGTAAGAAAATACACTCTTTTAAGTTAGCATAAAGCATGGCTTCCCTAAGTGCAGTAAATAGAAGCTGAAGGTGATAAAGGTGGTCCTCATGAGATTTGCTAAATGCCAAAATGTCATCAAAATACACTATAAGAAACTTTTTGATAAAAGATTGCAAAGTATGTGCCATGAGTTGCATGAAAGCGCTGGGGGCATTTGACAATCCAAAAAGGCATGACCAACCATTCAAATAGACCATCTTGAATCTTAAAAGCAATTTTCCATTCATCTCCTTGCCTGATATGAACCTGATGGTACCCACTATTTAAATCAAGTTTCAGAAACCAACAAGAATCAGCTAAAAGGTCAAGCATGTCCTCAAGTCTAGGGATAGGAAAACGATATTTGATGGTGATTTTGTTAATAGCTTGACTATCAACACACATTCTCATCGAACCATCTTTCTTAGGCGTACGAAGTGCTGGAACTGCATAAGGACTCATGTTATGTCGCACAAAACCTTCAGTAATCAAACTCTCAACCTATCGATTGAGCTCAGCACATTCTACAGAGTTCATCCTATAGTGCAGAAGGTTAGGCAATTGAGATCCGGGAATAAAATCTATGGCATGCTGAATATCCCCAAGGGGTGGTAACTCGTCGGGTAAGTCCTCAGGAAGGAAATCTTGAAATTCTCCTAGTACAACACTTAGTTTTTTTTTTTGGGGGGGGGGGGGGGGGGGGTGTTAAGGGATGGGAAGGAACTAAATGGGTCTCTTTAGCCACAATAGCCAAGTAAAAACCATTTTCCTCACAAGTTTCCTCGAAAGCGGATTGGTTAACTAAATGCAAACAACCCTTCGCTGGGAGTTGGGGAAGGAGGAGAGTACATCTTAGGAGAAATCTTGAAGGATTGGAAGGTCTCAAGTTATGACCTTCCCGTTGTGCCTAAAGGAATAAGTGTTCTCTCAGCCATGGTTAATCACATCAAGATCAAATAGCCAAGGACGCTCTAGAAGTCTGTGGGCCAAATCCATTAGTAGAACATCACAAAAAATGCTATCCGGATAGCCTCCTAGGCGAATGGGAATTCGACTTGGTTCGTTAACCCAAGAAACCTTAAAAGAGTCTTGAGTGGGGCTCAGGCTTAAGGTTCAAACGATTTAAGTTGTCTTTAGAAATGATGCTCATGCATCTACCACCATCAATAACAAATTTGTCGGATCCTGGGCTGCCTCTAACGACAATGTGAAAAATTGAAGTGCATATCCAAGAGTTATCATTGGTTGTATTTGTCAAGACACATCTAATCACATTCACTCGCTCAAAGGAATCATCTAAAGTTAGGTCATTCTCATTCTCATCCCCAGAATATGGCTCAGCCTCAACCATTTGTTCTTCTTCTAGGTCTGGTTGGTCACTCTCTTGACTTATGAAAAGATTTCAATAAGGACATTGTGAAGCAATGTGGCCTAACTGTTGACAACGGAAACACTTAATAGAGGAAGAGCCAGAAGAGCATAAAGTACTAGTTATCCCACCGGAACAAGACACATGGCCACTAGGATGCATAGCATTAGGGGTGGAAGATCCTACAGCATGGGACCCAGTAATAAAGGACTCTTTTCTCTTAAAGGGGCATAGGACGAGGGCTAATATGATCGCGAAGTACTCCCCGGATAGGTCGAACAACGAGTAGATGGGGTTTTAGAATATTTTCAAACTCAAGGGCTTTTTAGTAAACATCCTGTAAGGCCGTAGGGGCATAAAGACTAACTTCTCTCTTAATGTCTAGGTTAAGGCCATTTATGAACCTAGTCAAGGTCATAATTCGTTCCTAATCTACGCCACACCTAAGTGAACCTTCCTCAAAACGATCCATATACTTAATGACACTAAGAGGTGACTGCCTCAGATAGGGCATTTGATCTACAAGTTGGGTCCTACGGAAGCTTGGTTTGTACTTTTCTTTTAACTTTGCTCTCATGACCTTCCATTAAGTGATAGGGGGCTCACGAAACCTCTCAATGTTTCACATGATAGTTTGCCAGTATTTCTTAGCAAAACCTACAAGTTTCATCCCAGCAAAACGAACTCGCTCTATATCATTCGTATCGTATCAATCAAAATAGTCTTCCGCAGAGTTAATTCAATCAGAACTATAGGGTCCAACATCCCATCAAAGGTGGGAACACCCACCTTGACTCTCCTAGTGATGTCAACACGATCCTCAAGACCGCATTGTGGAGAAGGAGAACCTCTTTTGTGTACGTCATTTCGAGGTGTAAATTGACCATCCTTGGGACGATCATAGCCATGGTACCTAGGGTAAGGTCTAGGGTTATTCCTATGAAGGGTGAGAGTTTGAAGAGTTACCCAGACCTGAGTTGGATGAAACAAATTGACCACATGTAGACTTGAAAGACCGAGGACAAGTAGAATTCTCATTTTAGGGCACATCATCATTATTATTCAATAAATTTTTATACGCAGCAAGGTAAGAATCTCACTGATTTGTGCTCTAGTGCGAGCCTTTTCAAACTCATGATATTCAACAGTTTCTCTTAGTGTACACAAGCCTTTTTTAAGTTCATGAAAGTCATTGGGTGACATAGATCCTTCATGTAATGCAAACTCAACTTGTTATCATGATTCCTAAACGGACCCATGGATAAGTGCCATAGGTATCGAGGTTAATTAAATTACTACGAGTATTTATTAGAAAATAAACTAGCAATTTGAACTTTCAAGTAAAACTTCAAATGTTTAATGGTGGTTATTATTTAGGTCGCACATGGAAGATCACAAAAGGAAAAGGAAAAAAATTTTTTTTTTTTAGTTAAATATAAAGGACCTAGTGAAATTGTGAACTCCTAGCACACAAAAATTAGCAAAAAAAGTATCCAATGTGAAACTTATACCTTTTACGCAACTTTAGGAAGCTTTCTGTTATTCCCCTCAAGCTTGCAAGGGAAACCTAGAAACGGCTCAACTGTCTTCCTAGAAGCGTGACAAAGAAGGTGGAGATAAGTCCCACGCTGTTTTGCGAAGGGATCGACTGACCTTGAGTGCAAATTTTTAAGGTTAGCATTTTGCTCAGTTTCGAACCAATAACATGAGAGGAAGGCGGCAACCCGAAGCGGTTAAAGTTCTTAGTCGTTGGCGGCGAGAGGATCGAGAGGTGGGGTTGCAGGGTTTGATGGTGGAGGCTGGTGGTGGTTAAACTTCAGCGGTGGGTGGTGGCAAGGGGGAGGAGAGAGTCAAAGGGTCGACAGGCTTCAAACAATGTAGCAGCAACAAGGGTTTCTTTTTTTCTCTTTATTTGAAAGCAAGAATGGAATTTGATCGATTTTTTCTCTGATACCAAAATTGAAGTAGCACAAACAAGAAAATTAAAAATTTCTAACTCAACTCTCACAATTATGGATTTCATTTCATTCAAAGATATCTCTATAAAGTACATAAGGGTCTTATTTATAGAGTAGGAACCCTAAACAAGAAAAGATAAAGAAATATAATCCTAATCTAACTAGGATAAAGAAATTAAAATCCTATTCTAATTAGAAACTCTAAACTAAATAAACTTTGACCAATTTGAATATAAAACTAAAAGAGAATTAAAATTAAATAAAAAGACTCTTAATTAATCATAAATTCTTCTCGTATAGTACTTCCCAAAATGCTTCGATGGCACTACATCATTGCTCCATCCGTTTTCCCCTTTTCCCTTTCCAAACTCCATCAAGGCAGTATGTGTAAACATGGGCCTAGTTGAGGTGTGCGTAAGTTGATTTGGACACTTATTACAAAAGAACATGTATGACAGCCACCATGTATAACACCTTCTCACGCAATTTGCATTTTGGAACAGTTATGAAAGGATATTGACTCATAAATCAAATAACATCCATATAATTGTATATGAAGACTTACATTCCTGACATCAACATCCCGAACATCGAGATCAGTGGTGACCAATATGAACTTCACCTTCGTGTTGGTTAAGTACCCATACCTAAAATAACACACAATAAGTTTGAAGTCAATTCTTTGTATCACCAGTACAATAGACATCATCAAATCACATAAGGCCGCCACTAGGGGGAGTAGTACTACTTACAATTTGTAGTTTTCTGTCGGATAAAGCAGACCTAGAAATGTCTCATTCAGCAGGGGTCCTGATTTTTTGGGATTGTTGACTGAAAATACCACATAAGTAATATAAATGTTAGAAATGTCAAAGGGATTCTTTTCTTCTTTGGGTAGGCAAGTAGGGTTGGGGGATTTGAATCCAAGAACTTTTAAGCCAGGACCTCACTCGGTCATTTTGCCACTAGACCAGGGCTTCACTAGCTAACCACGCGGATTCATGTCTGAAAATATTCTAAGATACTAGATCAGCCATCTCGATTCACTATACATAATAAGAGCTCTGCTTAAAGCTATGGAAGTGCAAAAGACTTAGCTGAATTACTGTTCTTAAGAACCATAAAGTTCTCCCAGGAAAAATAAATCAGAATAACAAATCTATAAATGCTATCATACAAGAGAAAGCCTAATTTGAATTAAATCAAACAAATTATATCCAAGCAGCACATAGGTGGCCTGGTATTAAGAGCATAAAATCATTCCCGAAACTTCACCTAACTTAAAAAAATTAGGAATAGTTGATTTCTTCACATGATGCCAGTGCCTCTTTGAAGGTCTAGAGTTCAAATCTCAACACCCTTGCTTTTAATATTAATATAACTTTGATACAAATTATGAGTCAGCTTGTGCAATGCATGCTACGAGCCCAATAGGCATTAGCGTTGAGGTGTCATGTTAGAGTATCAAAATGTTCTTTAGTTTTCATTTAACAGCTTAAGCTTTTGGAACAACATACTACATGGTATCAGAGCCTCTTGACCAAGAGATCTCAAGTTCGAACCCCAATAACCTCATACAATTTGAGCACAGTTTATGAAGTGAGCTTATATTATATCCATTCCTTAATAAAGGAGCATGTCAGAGTAAAATATTATTCATAGATCTTCACCTAATTGCTTAAGCTTTTGGGATAGTTCCTGGACATAGTACTAAAGTCTCCTAGACCAAAAGATCTTAAGTTCGAATGGCAACATGCCACACATTCAATATTAAATACAATTTCAACGTAAGAAATGAAGTGTGCATTGTACAGTCTATATTTAAGCCTAACAGACATTCATGTGAGGAGGTATGTTATAGTATCAAACCATTTCTACGACTTCACCTAACAACTTAAACATTTGAAATAGTTAGTTCCTAACACAAACAACATAAGATCAATAATCATGTAAATTAACTATCTAGTCCCAAGCACATTCCAGAAACTCATGAAATCATTGAACTGAAGTTCTTCAGAATACCCACAAAGCTTAGCCTTTGATTGAATTCAACGATAATGGAATACTGGGACCGTACTCCAAATCCTAGCAATTGGTTGCAACATGAGGAGGCAAGGTATCACAACAACAACAACAACATACCCAGTGCCTCAATGGCTCCCGCATAAGCAGGGTCAGGGAAAAGTGTGATGTACGCAGCCTTATCCCTTTAGGGTGATACCCTGCCAAGAGGCTATTTTTGAGGACCCCCACCTAAGAAGAAGCAAGATATCAATATTGGCTAATTTTCAAATTGCTTTTCTGTACTCCACCGTATTCACCGCAACCAATCTAAAGAAAAGAGTCACACACATTTTTAATAGAGCAAAAGAATGTAACACCCAACCACTAGGATGGGATTGAATAGAATTTAGGGCAAACTCCATACAGAGTCTCTCAACTATGGCTCATAATTGATGCGACTCCTCAAACTTTCAATTTTATTAAACAAAACCCCTAAAGTATAGACTTCTGCTTCAATTCTGTCTAATTTCTTAAGCTTTAGCAACCACCAAAACTATATGCACATCATGTGATTTGGGCTACTTTAAACTAATCAAGTGACAGACACATGATTTCAAGTACTGACACACCTAAGAATTAGATGGAACTCCAGCATCAGGTCCATTTAATACAAATTGTTGGTGTCAAGGAACCAACTTTCTCAAACGTTTTTAAGTCGATGAGGTGAAGACCCAAGAATGATTTTATACTCTAACATGCCCCATCACGCGAATACCCATTAGGCTTAAAATGTGGATGGGGCACAAGCCCACTTCATATTTTATGCTCAAATTATGTTAATATTGAAAGTAGAAGATGTAGGATTCGAACTCGTGATCTCTTAGTCAACAAGGCTACAATACCATGTTAAGGTACCAACTTGCTCAAAAGTTTATGCTGACAAATAAAGCCCCAATAATGGTTTATACTCTAAAATGCCTCCCCTCCCCCCAACCCACAAACACCCATTGGGCTTAAAACTTGGATGTTGTATACGCCCACCTCATACTTGTGTTGAAATTATGTTAATATTAAAGGTGGAGATTGTTGGGATTCGAACTCGTGACCACTTAATCAACTAGGCTTTGATACTATGTCCAAGAACCAACTTTTCCAAAAGTTTAAGTTAAGGCTATGTTTGGAGTATGGGATTGAAGCCTCAAATTGGGGCTCAAAATTCCAAGTCTTTTGTTTGGTTCACCTGCTGGAACTGGAATTATAGTGCCACTGCCCAATTCCATGAAATTGCATTTTAACTGAAAATCATACTTTCCAATTCCTTGGGTGGGAGTAAGAAATTGCAATTCCATATTAACCCCAAGGACATAAAACTCAAAATGACCCAACTTGATTAACCTAAATCCAAGATGACTCAAAATCTAAAGCTTTATATGCAACCTAAAATTTGACATAAACCTCGAAATCACTCAACTCGAATGCTTGAACTTGAAATGACCAAAATCGCCTTAGCTCAAAGTCCGAAGTGACCCAACCCAATTGACCCAAAACTCAAGATGACTCATATTCAGAAAATGAAACTACTCGACTTGAATGTGATGTAAATAAGCTGGCCGAAGTAGAAATGACCCAACCAAAATGACTCAAAACTTAATACGACTCATACCCAAATGATCCAAACTATCTCAAACTCAGCCTCAGATGACTCAGAATTTGAAATGATACAACTCACTGCCCCTATCTTTGGCTCTACCTTATTTATCCCTATCTCATTCTCATTCTCATTTCTCATTTTCTTTCCCTATCTCCTCTACCTCTATCTATATTCTTTTCTGTATATCATTTTCTTTATCTCACCTATCTATGTTCGATGCCTGTGCAGCATTCTTTGAGTCTAGTTTGTTTGTTGTTGTTGTTTTTTTTTTTTTTTTTTTTTTTTTTTGGGGCCATACTCATGCATTTTTTATGCTTCTCCTGTTGCCAAGTCTTTGGCTGATTGATGCGGACCAACTTTTTAGGCTGAGGGTCCTCGGAAACAGCCTCCCTTCAGGGTAGCCCCCTGAAGGAGGAAGGCTGCGTACATCTACCCTCCCCAGACCCTGCTTTTGCGGAAGCCCTTGGAAGCACTGGGTTTGTTGTTGTTGTACAACTCACTGCCCCAAAACTAAGACAACTCAAGCTTGAAATGACCTAAATGAATTCAAACTCGATCATAATTAGTCTGAATCCCAAAAAGACCTAACCCAATTAACTGAAAATCCGATTTAACTTGAACGCCAAATGGTCCAACACGATACTCAACCGATTTGACTCGAAACTCGAATGACTCAAATTCAAAGTAAATCGCTCCGACCATAATAACTTGAATGCAATGTGAACTGCTCCGACCAAAATCCAACCGTAGTTGATTTAGAAGTCGAATACTCCAGTTCAATTAACCAAAAACCCTTGATGATTCGAATCATTATATAATTATAATTTCGAATTCCAATTCCTTTGATGAGCCAAACAAAGGAATTTCAATTCCATAAAAGCAACATTCCCAGTGCCCCAAGGGCTCCCGCCTAAGCAAGGTCTGGGGGGTGGATGTATGCAGCCTTCCCCCTTCAGGGTACCCTGAAAGGAGGCTGTTTCCGAGAACCCCCAACCTGAGGGGTGCAACACGAGGACTTCCCAGGAGGTCACCCATCTTGGTATTACTCTCACTCAAACACGCTTAACTTCGGAGTTATAATAGGATCCGATGCTTGCATGTTGAAAGGAATTTCAATTTCATCATAATTGGAACTAGGATTGCAATTCCACGGTCCAACTCCAATTCCATGTGCCAAATAAAGCCTAATGGTTGAAGGCTCAAGAATAATTTAATATTTTAAATGATGGGTCAGTGAAGTGCTTGGTGAAATTAAAAGTTGAAGCATTCACTTTGAATTTCAACAACATTTGAGGAAGCCTCGGTGATACTTTACCCTAGAATTTATTTACCAACAGCTCAGAGGGAAAAAGAAAAATCTTAAGCAGCAAAAGTCAATGCAACAATTAAAGAGCAAAATCAGAAATTACATCAAACTAAGAGTCAATTGGATCAAAACTAAAAGGATTCCGAAAATCCAACGAATAGATCTCTATCACACCTCCAAAATCAGATGATCAATCAGAAAAAGGAAAGAGAGAGAGGGATGGGATACCGCGTTCATCGACGACATCTAAGGAGCAATGAACAATGTGGTGGAGCTTGAGAGCATCATCGGCGTCGGTGAAGCTTTGTATATAAAGAGGATTGTTCTGTTCACATCCGCCATTGTTAGGGTTTCAATAAGCTTCATCACAGACAAGATTTCATAGAGAGAGAAAGAAAGAGAGAGAGAGAGAGAGAGAGGACCTGGTGGCCGACGACGGCGACGCAGACGATCATCTCTTTCTCTAGATTTACCAACTGACAATGAGCGAGCCTGTCGATTTGTTTTCCTAGCTTAGCAGAAATTGCTGCTTCAGCTCCTTTTTCTGTTTCTAATCTATCTTATACATTATTACAAAAATTTAATTTCTTTTAAAAATTTTCAAACTTTAAATTCAAATATTATAGATTATGATTTCTTTATTAATAAATTCACCCCCTACATTTAAATTGAAGACTTGTACTTTTTTTAAAAATTTACATAGAAGGTTTTAAGTCAACAAACTTTAAACTAATTTAGCATGACATTTTTTAAAAAATAATTCAAAAATTGAAAAAAAATTTTGTTAAGAAGTTATCAGTTAAAAAATGATAATTTAGGTTTAAAACAATGACACATGGGGACATAACATTTTATTTTTTTCAAATTGTAAACACCCTCTGTGTATCGCACGGGATAACATTAGTGCCACATTAACAGCGAATACATTATTTAGTGCCCTGACCTTTTTTTAATTATAAAAAAGATGTTGACATTTTAAAATTATTAAAAAAGACTACAAGTTTTTAACGTATTAATAAAAAATACCCTCTTCGGCCACTTGACGTTATTTTCTGTCATTAGCGCTGATGTGGCAAGACTATTTAAAAATTTGCTACTACTAAGACCATATTACCCCCGGCTAGAAAAATAAACATAGCCCCCCACCCCACCCTTCGAGCTTTTTTTTTTAAGAAAAAACTAAAATCCTTCTTCTTCTTCATCTTCTTTATTTTCTTCATTCTACTATTAATGTTGACCTTGTTTTTCCTTTAAATCCTCAAGTATTTTACTTTCTTTTTAATTCAAATACATATTTTCATCTTTCCTTCTCTTCCTTCTTCTTCTTCTTCATTCAAATATTGAAGGCTACCTTATGGTTTTTCAAAATATTTTTTTCAGTGTTATTTTTAAGCTTAATTTATTATAATAGATTTAAAATATTTTTTCAAATGTTATTTTTCTTGTCTTTTTTTGTTTAATTTTACTTTATACAATAATATTCTTCAATCTTTTTATTTTAATTTTATAGTGTTACGATTAATTATTATTTATTCAATTTTAGAATATTATCTTTATTTTTTTTTAATTTTAATTGGAGGCAAAGCAACAGATGAGAAAGACGACAAGCCTTTGAACAAAGTAATATATTTTTTAATTTAAATTATCCTATTATAAAATTCATATTTTTTATTTATTATTTATTATTTATATTAACCAAAACGATGTCGTTTAGGAAGGTGCACAAAATCAGACACAAAACGACGTAGTTTCGGTAAATGTGAAGAATTAAACCCAAAATGATTCGTTTTGCTTAAGGGTAATTTTGTCTTTCTAGTTTTGGATTACTTAATTGACTTCTAAAATAAACAAAATAGGGTCTAAGCCTATTAATGATATGGCTATCACAATGTTGCACACCGCTTTTATACCAAAGGCGATGATGTCTCTCATGCGTATAATACTGGTTGTATCACAGAATCTAAGTCTTTTAATGATGTTATGCAGTCTCAAGATGTTGAATGTCCTAAGCATATATTTCCCTTGAAATATGTCAATTCAACCCTTTGGAAAGGGACAGTTAACAGTGAACCATGATCAATTTTAAATAATTAGACATGAGACTAGTGGACATTCTTACAAACCGACGGTTGGCAAGATGGTTATTCAAAAAGAAATTGAAGGTTAATGTCTTCCATTACAAATAAGTTGAAAACAATATTAGTGGCTGAGACATACATTCAGAAAAAGGAATTGATTAACTCGATTCCTACTCATCCATAACTAAGATAAGCACCATTAGAGTAATAATGGATCTTACTTCTGTCCATGATCTTGTACTGCATCAACTAATTGTCACTACATTTTTGATTGGCGACTTAAGAATTTTACATAAAACAATCAAAATGGTTTGTCTTGTTATGGAAAGTAAGTTTGTAAACTTGTAAATCTCCAGCATGGTGTTTTGAACAAACGCTTAAAGAGCATATCGAAAATTTGATAGAACATTCATCTTAAATCGTTATTAATGCATGTGTGCATTGAGTATGATGATTGTGAGATAATTTGTTTATATCTCAATGCCACACTTATTTTGGCAAAAGTATGAATGTTGTGAATGCTAAAAAATCTTTTAATTTCATGGTTTGCATAAAAGGCCTTGGTAAAGCCAATGTGATTCTTGGTGTCAAGATCACTATAACATCTCAAGGTTTAACTCTCAATTAACTGTAATACACGGAGGAAACATTTAGAAACCTTTTGTCATATTGATAACCTAATCCACTTGAATCCATGTTCTCCTAAAAAGGAACAAAGGTAATTGTGTATGTATCATATGCTAAATACACATAAGGTGTTTGTTAGCGTAATACCGTTAATGAACTACGCTCGTCTTGATATAACATCAGTCATTAGCTTATATACTCGTGATACATATGATGTTACACTGTTGAGGTACTAGCAAAGTACTATGGATTATAATTTATGTTATAACAAATTCATTGTTGTGTTAGAGGGATGTTGCAATACCAATTGGGTGTTTGATCTTGTTGAATTTATTCTAATGAGCTTGGGCTTATCAGTGGTGTCATATGTTGGAATCCCCCCTCAAACTAGCTATGTTGAATTGAACTTAGACTTTGAGTTTATTGTTCTAGAAATGACAGATATAAAGTTGAACAAGTTAGGAATATCGTGGAGACATTCCAACAGGGTTTTATGCACCCGATGGCTTATGTAATATACTGTTTGACCATAATCTTTGGGATTATTGTGATTCACTGATGTTCACAATTTACTACTAGCTTCTGCGAATTAATTATGATGGAAATACCTTTCTTGTGATTGTCTAAAGTCAATATGGAAAGCCTCGTAATTGTGTGGATTGCATTAGTTGAATTGCAAAAGGCACTTTGTGAATTATGGTTTTCTGTATCTCTTTTTCTTGATATCACCAAAATTTGATATAACATTGGTAATACATGACTACCCTTAATAGTGATAATGCATGTACTCCAAGTACAACGAGAATGGGTATATGATATTTTGTGACTTAAACTTGTGGTGATCCAATTGATTTCAGATGATAATATTTTACAATTGTGATGATATGTGAAATTCAAATTTGCAGTATATGTTTATGTGCCAACTATATATACGATATACACACGATATGTGTACTTGAAGTGCCAATGTGATTTTATTAACATAATGTATGCTCTACTATTATGTTATAGTAACTATTATTGAAGTTGGTAGGCAGTAGAGCTAGTTGTTTAATAGCTCTTTGCAGATAGCTCAATGTGGGTGTAAGAGCAACTCATGATTGATGTTGGCAATGGTCAACTCTCAAGTAACACTTTATTTCAATACAGTGTTGAAATGCCATTATGATGGTTGAGCTTGATGCTTTAACCTAACCCATATAGTGTGGACACTGCACACTTGATGGGTTTGACAAGAGAAGACTTATTCGTCTTAGGCATAAGATCGTAAACGATCTACTTGAAAGAAAGTGATATCAATAAATTGTGTAATGTTTGAAAAGAACCTCGTGGATCCATTGATAAAGACATTATGTCGAAAAATGATTGTGGAAACACCGAGGGGATGGGACTAAAGTCAATGTATGAATAAACTGTGATGTCTCCAAACAGATCTTAACAGGTTCAATATAAAAAGTCATAGTGATGCAACCAAGATGAAGTAGTTGGATTTGATTAGGATTAGTTTGTTTTGGATTTAGTTTTTATATTTATCTTTTAGGTGTTTATGTTGATCTTTAATATTTATATTTATCTTCTGTATTTTATTTATCTTTTAGAATTTTAACTCTATTCAATTAGCTCATTTATAAATATAAGAGGAATTAGGTTGTTTTAGGTAGCCAATTGTTTAGATTAAATTTGAGTTGTCTTGTTTCTCCTTTTCTCGGGTTGTGAGAAATTGAGCCTATCTTTCCTCTTTGTTTTATTATTTCGTTAATAAAATTAAAGAGAAGGCCGTTTAACCTTCCCGTTCCCCCTAATTTTCATCGCGCGCTGCATCAGTTGGTATCAAAGCTCAGAAGACTTTCTAAAGTGGCCCGTGGGCGACCGAGATACGCCTTGGAGAATTCGAGGACGAATTCTCTCCAACCGGGAGAGAATGATGCAGCCAAGATGAAGTAGTTGGATTTGATTAGGATTAGTTTGATTTGGATTTAGTTTTTATATTTATCTTTTAGGTGTTTATGTTTATCTTTAATATTTATATTTATCTTTTTTATTTTATTTATCTCTTAGAATTTTAGCTAGAATCAATTAGCTTCTTTACAAATATAAGAGGAATTAGGTTGTTTTAGGGAGCCAATCATTTAGATTAAATTTGAATTGTCTTGTTTCTCCTTTTCTCGGGTGTGAGAAATCAAGCCCTTGTTTTTCCTTTTCTCGGGTGTGAGAAATTGAACCCTTGTTTCTCCTTTTCTCGGGTGTGAGAAATCAAGCCCTTATTTCTCATTTTCTCGGATTGTGAGAAATTGAGCCTATCTTTTCTCTTTGTTTTATTAGTTCGTTAATCAAATTGAAGGGAAGGCCGTTGACTCCTTCCTGTTCCCCTAATTCCCACATTCGTGCTGCATCAGTAGGCACTCTCGAGTTTTGCCACCGAGAAGATTGAAGATGGAGCAAATTCTCATATGGGATGAGAAGTTGAAGATGAGTGAAGAGAGGCTCAAGAAGATAGAAGCCTTGGTAGCGGATAGGTTCGGCCGGCTCCTGAACCGTAAAGCCCATTCCACGTCTAGTCGACACCTTCAACCTATGCTGCCATCATCATTAGAACCACTGAGTCGTTGCTTCGCCACGTACTCACCTCGACCGCCTTCACCACCACATCAAGAAACTTCCCCACATTCTCGATTGGGTCTTATTGATTATCTCTGTTGCAATATTCATCCTCCAACAAGACTGACGGTCTAAATTCAAGGATGAATTATGTTCAAACGGGTGAGAATGATGCAGATAGGAATCGGAATAACCTATTCGAGATGACAAAAAGAATTTTAATTATCGTATAATTAGGATTTTATTTATTAGTGTTTTGTTTTTTTGAATTATGTAATTAGATTTAGGTTTTGGAGTTATATTATTATTAGAAGTAGTAGAGTTTGATTTAAAGTAGGGCTAGTTCTTAGAATTAGATTATTATTATGAGTATGGTTTTGTATGTCTATAAATAGTTCATTAGTTCATAATTTTTGGAAGCTTTTGATGAATTGAATAATGTAATGAATTGTTTTGTTTGAGTTGATCTTGTAGTTTTTATTTCGAAATAGTTCAATAAAAATTACATAGCTCCTCTTGAGGTTATTGCTCGGGTATTCGCAGAATCAACAAGTTTTAGCCGATCCCTCTTAATCCGGTATCGTTGGGTACGATCAACGAGTTAGAGGTACCCTATCCCTTCCTACCACGAGTCAACGAGGTTCGAGGCTGCAGTTCGACCTTTAGGCACGCTACATCACATAGTTTAATTCAAGGAATGCATTGTATTTTACTGTTTTCCCTCCTTATGATGTTGACAATGCTGAGATGAGTTCATAGCCATATGTTTGGTGATGTAAGTAAAGCTTACACTTGATGGACACTATCCATATGCTAACAAGAAGTGAGGTTGAGCTTTAGCTTTTAATGGATCCATAGTCATATGTTTGGTACTGTACGATAAGAAACACTTGATGGGATCCATATATGTAGGTGTGGAAGTGTGGCCACTCTCTTTGAAGGTCTAAGACCTGCCTTTTAGAGCACCTATGATTATCCAAGACGGGCGCATTGGCCTATAAAACGTACCAAATCCTAGGAATTGCCAAGATCTGGAGTTTGGTATGTATCTGTGTGGCAGACTATACAACCCCTTGTAAGGTTCAAGACCAAAATCACCTTGCAAGATGTTGGTTCTAAACTTGGGTTATACTAGGCAATGATTCAAGTCACAAGACATAGGCACTGAAAAACTGAACTCCCTTTGCCCAATCTTCTTTGGCCTTTTCTGCTTGTATCCTTTGTAGGGGATTGTTGGAAAAAATGATATAAGCTTTTGAGTCTTATGGGAAAACGCTATCCCACATGGAAAAAATAGGAAAGGATGGCCTAATTTAAATATAGATATATTATGCAATTTCTTGAATTAAGTTAGGGGTGAGAAAATAGTGGGGACCACATACGCGCTCGCGCTAACCCCCCGCCGAGTCGTGCCGTGCTCTGGTAAAGATGTGGGTGATCTTTTTCTTCACGGGTATATTTATTTTTTGGAAAATAATTTTTCAAAACACATATCGCAATTTACCGCGCCTATTGACTACATGTTGCGTTACAAATCCTCATCATTAGCTATTGATTGCCATTAAGATTATGACCGTTGGGATTCATGGCTAATAAAAAATATATTAGTAGGTTTTTGTGACCATTAAGATTAAGACCACTGGGATTCATGGCTAATTAAAAATATAGCTGTTGGGATTCATTCCAGCCATTTTTTGATGCCTTGCACCGGCATAAATACCTGTGCTCTACACCATTTCTACATACCTTATTGGCAAGAACAAGAACATATCAATACCCCCCCCCCCCCTCTCCATTTTTGTCCTATTCTTTCGTTGGGCTAAGTTCTTAAGCACTCCGGCCCGACAATTAACGAGTGCACGTTAAAAGTATGATCACGTTAATCCTGGAGGACGGCCGCAAATAATACTATGTGTACAGGAGTAACGACAAAATCATCTTTTGTGACAGTGGTCTTTACCACGTCGCGGTATCCTCGTTTTGTAAGATCTTTTTAATTGCTATCTCTTTCATCGTTATGCCTGAATATTAGCTAATATTCTAATAAGACCCTCAACCCAACGCTTGGTATAATTCCAAATCTTGAGTTCAATGAGGAAAAAAAAAATCTGTCATTTGAGTGATTGTAAGCACTAAAATGAAATATCCAATACGAGTGTGGTGCTTGGTAACCTGTTACTTGAGGAATGAGGTTGAGCAAATACGTTTAATGGACCTAAGGAAAAGTATTTAAGTGTCATGTTATAGGGGCATGATCAATGGGGTTTGAACTCTAGCGGCCATACACGCCACCTGGATTCAATTCCCTGCGGTGGCACTTATGACTCCTTTTCATGGGGATTTTAAAGGGTATTCTCCCCCAGCCAAGGTTGTCAAAATCAGGATTCTACGTAGAATCGATGAGGGGTCATCAGAATCAGAATCGTAGAATCGATGAGGGGTCATCAAAATCGGAATCGTAGAATCGAATCGAGAATCGTAGGATTCTACTTTATGCGTATATAAATTATTCATAATGAAAAAAATTAGTATAACAATTCTCAAATATAAGATAAAGAACATCAGAAAGTCTAAAACACATTAATTTTACAATACATTGGATCCTAAGGTAGGAAAAAAGTAACATCATTCTAACATTAACATGGTGGTGGCAGAGACCATGGTAGTTGGACGCATGGACAGCCAGAGCGCAGTCGTTGGATTTGATGGTGACTGAGTGGGAGGAGGAAGAAGGAGGAGTTAGGACGAAGGGAGAAGAGAGACTGAGAGAATGTTTAGTCTTAGGGTTTTTTTGCATTTGTTTGACTTTGTTTGATTTTGACTTCCTTTATGCATTAAATAAAGCTGGCAGCAAGTACACATGACCAAACTTGAACAAGATTCAATGTAAAAATACAAAAGTAAAAATATACAATTTGTATGATCCAATTACAAAGTTGAAAAAGTTTAAACAATTTGAAGTAATTTCATACAAATTAAAATTTTTAAAAAGTGTGTATGAATAAATTATTTGTAATTTGAAGTAATTGACATATAAAATATTATTTATTTTTAATTTTTGCTAAAATATTTAATATTTAATATTATATACAAAAATATAAAAAAAATCTCTAGAATTAGAAATATATGTAAAGCCCAATGATATATATAGAATTAGAAATATATGTAAAGCTCTAGAATTTTTACAAAAATATCTAATATTTAATATTATATATAAAAATTAAAAAAAAAAAAGATCTAGAACAAAAATAAAAAAATACAAAAAAAAAAAAGGGTCTAGATTGCTTAGTGTAGGAATGAAACATGGGTTTTGCAATTCCCAAGAAAGACTACTCACCACTAGGCTAATGATCTAAAGCCAATTATTACTTCTTCAAAATAAATATATGTAAATCTCTGCTCGGCATATAGCTTGAATAGGTAAAATAGTTTTTAGAATCGCGATTCAACCTATTCTATTGTGATTCTATCGATTTTGAACCGATTCTACTCTGATTCTACTTAAATGTAATTTTTTAAGCGATTGAATCAATGGACTAAGGTAGAATCATACGATTCTACGATTCGAATCGTGATTTTAACAACCATGGTGGCATAGCACGAATACAAACATGACACGACATGACACATTTGCCACCCCTACTCTTTACCCTCCCTCTCTTTACCCCTCTTTATCCCCTTTATCCAATTGCCAAACAAGGCATAAGAGGATCAAAAAACTTAATAACATTTTCTAGTTTCAAATTTTCTAGAAATCCTTTCTCTCTCTATTTGTTTTCACTTTGTTATAAGGTTTCATTGAAAGAAAAATCGAAGAAAGAGAACAAACTTTATACGTTGTTGATGTATTTTCAAAATGAGAATTGTTAATGAAGTGTTTGAGATTTATTTTGAGGTTATTTAAAGTGTTTTCTTACATGTATAGGATGTGTGTCGACACACAGGGTTCATGTGTCGACTCACAATCTTGTAGAAACACAATGAACAAAGCTGTGTGTCGATACACATGGCCGGTTTTTGGCAGTTTCGGTTCGCTGCTTTTCCAGGTTTTGGCACCCCTTTTTGGGGTGTTTCTTAGGACGTATCTCTTTGTTGTTTTCATAGATATTGTCCCCTTTGATTATATTTATACTTACTTGAATGAATTGCATAAAGAAAGAGAGAATATTGTAATAACTTGTGATTAAAAGTGTTGAAAGTTCTTGGGCAAAACATCATTCTCATTCGTCTCTTTTGTCTCTCCCTTTACACACTTTCACTTCATCATTTTGGTTGTTGTTTTATCCCTGATACTGTTTCCTACGCTGAAATAAGTTTTAAAGACAGTGACTACACGGCCTCGACACCTGATATCTCTAGGATACCCGTTCTTGCTAGTTTTGCAAGAGTTTACACCAACAATCTTAAGACTTAATTTTTTTTTGTGATCTTGGTTTGATATGGCTTTGTCATTGAGGGACATGACAGCGAATTTTGTGAAGTTAGACCGTTTTGATGGCGGTAATATGCACTTCCTGATCACTACTCTGAATATGGTGTATGTTCTGAATACACTATTCCCTTCCCCCGCTACGGAGGAGGAGGAGACGTTGGCCGAGCTACGAGCCCGGTTGAAATGGGAGAATGATGATTACATCTGTAGAGGACACTTACTGAATAGGATGACGGATACCCTCTTTGACATCTACTCCGACGTGCCTACAACAAAGGAATTATGGGATGCTCTAGAAGCACGCTACATGGCGGAGGACGCCACAAGTAAGAAATGTTTAGTTAGTCAGCTTAATAATTACAAACTGGTCGATGAGCGTCCGGTTATGGAACAATTCCATGAAATTGAAAGAATTTTAAATATCTTTAAACAACACAAAATGAATATGGACAATACCATTGTTGTGTCTTCTTTATTGACAAACTTCCTCCTTCGTGGAGAGATATCAAGAAATCTCTCGAACACAAGAAAGAAGACATGTCAATCGAAGAGTTGGCTAACCATTTACGAATTGAGAAAGGTTACAGGTTACAAGATGACCACAAGGAATGCCCCGATGACATTGGGAAAATCAATGTTACAGAAGAAGGCCAATCGAGTAAAGGAACCAAAAGAACCGGATATTCTCAAAAGAAACAAAATGAGAAGAAGGCCAAAATGGTCTGTTGGGAGTGTCAGAAGCCCGGTCGCCTAAGGTGGCACTGTTTTCGCCTAAAGAACAAGAAAGGCAAGGGGCTTAATCATTGCAACAAAAATTTCGAACGATAGGTTCATGGCAATGATATCAGAGATCAACCTAGTCGAGAGTGTTGACTCTTGATGGGTTGACTCGGGGGCCACAAAACATGTTTGTAAAGATGAGGGTTTCTTCAAAGATTTAGAACCCGTAAACAACGAAACTGTGTTGTTTACGGGGAATGGACTGAGTGTACCGGTTAAAGGCAAGGGAAAAGTTGACTTACTTTTCACTTCCGGGAAAACCCTTACCCTAACCGATGTATGCTATGCCCCGGATGTTAAGAAAAACCTAGTGTCTTGTGGCCTACTGAATAGGTTCGGGTTCAAGTTGGTTTTTGAGGCTGACAAGGTTGTTTTGTCAAAGGGAGCGTGTCTTTGTGGGCAAGGGATACCTATGTAATGGAATGTTTAAATTAAATGTTGATAATAAAATTGATAGTTCGGTTTATATACTTGACTCTTCATATTTAAGGCATCAAAGATTAGGACATGTGAATTTCCGTAGGATGCATGAAATGATTAATTCGTTGTTGATACCACATATTGATAAAGTGGATGATAAATGAAAAACGTGTATGTTAACGAAAATAACGAAGTTACCATTTCCATTGGTTCAAAGAGAAACGAATTAACTTAATTTAGTATATAGCGATCTGTGTGACTTTAAAAGCACTCCGACCATAGGAGGAAAAAAGATATTTTATAACATTCATTGATGAATCCTTGAGATTTTGCTATGTGTATTTAGTCAATCATAAAGATGAGTCACTAGAGAGGTTTAAGGCATATAAAGCAAAAACCGAACTACACTATGAGACTTTCCTCAAACGACTTCGATCGGACCGTGGTGGAGAATACTATGATCCCAAGTATTTTGAAACCACCGATGTAGTGCATGAAATCACAACACCCTTCACGCCACAATAAAATGGCATGGCTGAGAGGAAAAACCGGACTCTAACTGAAATAGTCAATTCAATGTTGTCCTACTACTCCGGTCTCAGCGCTGGGTTTTGGGGTGAGGCTATGTTAACAACCTGTCATATTTTAAATCGAGTTCCAAACAAAAAAAGTAAAATAACCCCGTATGAACATTGGAACAGTCGACCCCCGAAGTTGAGTTATCTTAAAGTGTGGGGGTGTAGGGCAATCGTTAAAGTCCCTGAACCTAAACATAAAAAGTTAGGTGAGAGAGGCATCGACACTATATTTGTTGGATATGCGCCACATAGTAAGGCGTATCGATTCTATGTAATTGAGCCAAACGATTATATCAATGTTAATACCATAATAGAATCGAGAGATGCAATTTTTGATGAGCATTGGTTTACCTCTATTCCTAGACCAAGGGACTATGTACCGGTTGAGATTGACACTCCAGTGTCATATGATGATGTTGATCATCATGAGAGGGAACAAGTCCCTAAGAATGCTTTAGAACTCCGAAGGAGTAAGAGAGTGAGGAAAGAGAAATCTTTCGTATCGGACTTCTACACGTTTTTGGTAGAAGGTTCGAGTAATGATATGGACCCCGTGACTTCATATTGTTGTGTCATGGAGGCTGATCCCATGACGTTTGATGAGGCCATGAGGTCTCATGATGCCTCCTTTTAGTGAGAGGCGATAAACGATGAGATGGATTCCATCATGGGCAACAATACCTGGGTATTGGTGGATTTTCCACGAGGTAGCAAGCTTATCGGGTGTAAATGGATCTTCAAGAAGAAGATGAAAGTCGATGGAACTACAGATAAGTTCAAAGCCCGATTGATAACTAAAGAGTTTACCCAAAAACATGGGTTAGACTACTTTGATACATATGCCCTAGTGGTGAGAATATCGACTATAAGAGTCTTGATCGCTTTTGCCTCTATTTATAAACTAGTGATTCACCAAATGGATGTCAAAAGGGCATTTCTGAATGGCAAACTAGAAGAAGAGGTGTATATGACACAGCTGGAAGGTTTTGTTTTTCCAGGTCAAGAAAGAAAGGTATGTAAACTCATACACTCTTTGTATGGGTTAAAGCAAGCTCCGAAGCAGTGGCACTAGAAATTTGATCAAGTTGTTCTAAACAATGGATTCATTATAAATGAATCGGATAAGTGTGTCTATAGCAAGTTCGAGAATGGCAAAGGTGTCATGATCTATTTATATGTCGATGACATGTTAATTTTTGGTACTGATTTGGAACTGGTAAAAAAACCAAACAGTTTCTCTTCGTGAACTTTGCTATGAAAGACATGGGTGAGGCTGAGGTGATCCTCCGTATAAGGATTGTAAGGAATAGTGGCGTAATATCCTTGACACAGTCTCACTACATTGAAAATGTGTTGAATAGATTCAACTATGGTGCATGTGCACCGGTGTCCACTCTAATGGACCCTAGTGTGAAATTAGTACCGAATGTGGGCACTCCTATATCACAGTTGGAGTATGCCCGAGTCATTGGATGTCTCATGTATGCCTAGGGGTGTAAATGAACCAAGCGTTCGGTGAACTACTCGCGTTCGAAATCGATTAGAGCTCGTTCAAGTTTCTTTTGAAGGCTCGATAACTTATCGAGCCGAGTTTGAACTGAGGGTGTTCAGCTTGTTATTGTTCATGAACAGCTCGATAATGGCTCGATAAAGCACTCGTTAAAAGCTCGATAAGGCACTCGTTAAAAGCTCGATAAAGGGCTCGTTAAACTGCTCGATTAGTGTTCATTAAAAGCCCGCTAATAATAGCTATAGTTTATAATATATATTAATAATTTTATCTCTAATCAAGTCACACGAATAAAGTCTCATTTTGATGACCAAAGTGACCAAAAATGGACAACTTAGTCAACCAACTCAAAATTCGGAAGATTTAATCACTTAACTCTTAAAAAATGATCCATTTAGTCATTTAAAATTAGATAACTTAGTCACCCAACTCAAATTTTAGAAGATTTGGTCACCCAACTCTTAATGAACATCACATTTAGTTACCCAAGTGATTTAAAATTAATTAAATTTACTGCTTAAATAAAAATAACAAATTTAATCATATTTTTCGAATTACTTATTTTATTGGTCTCCAATTTCGTAACTTTATTAAAGTTTATCCATCATTTTTTTCTTGAAAATAGTGTTTGTCTTTTATTTTATAATCAAATTTATCCTTATTTGATTGTTAATATTGGATAAATGTTAAAAAATAAATAATTAATTTTGTCATAAAAATATAAAAAATATTTTAAACAAGAAATGAAATAATTTAAATATACTTAAAATTATAAAAAACTAAAAGTTAAAATATTTATTTAAATTAAATACTTTGTTAAAACTTTTCCCAAATTAATTAAAAAATTAAATTTCCCCCCAAAAGTCATTTTTGATAAATAACCCCTTCCCTCCAAAATCTAATTTTTTGAATCCCCCCCTCCCCAAAAAAAAAAACCCTCTTTCACCAATTTCATAATCTATTTTATACATAAGTATTTTAATATTATGTACCTCTTTTTTTTTTTGTACAAAAGGAACCACTTTATTTAAAAATTATTAATTAATAAAATTAAATTTTATTGATATTATTTAATTTATAATTCATCTTTTTTTTTATATTTTGATATTATTAGAAATGTGGGTATTTATGCCTTCACACTAGAAAAAATATAATTAGCAAAAAATTAGAGATATCGTAATATCAATGTATATTGTCAAAATATTATTTAAAATAGCCATAACTATCCAAAAAAAATTTATATATTTATAATTTATTATGTCCTATAAATTTTATTGCTCAAATTAAAAATATTTTATATTTTTACACTTTGATAATAAATTTTATCACTTTAAAAATATATAAGTCATTTAAATTTTTAGAAGTATTAAATTTGGTATTTATATATTTGAGCAATGAATTTTATCATTTTAAAATCAGGTAAGTGATCAGAACAAACTTTTTAAAGTTGGATAATAGAGTTTTTCAAAATTTGATTTGGGTGACTAACTTATCCATTTTAAACTACTTGGGTGACAAACTGAGGTTTTAATTAAAAGTTAAGTTACTAAATCTTCTAAAATTTGGAGTTTGGTGACTAATTTGCTCAATTTTAAATGATTTGGGTGACTAAATGGAACATTTTTTAAGAGTTGGATGACCAAATTTTTTAAATTTTAAGTTGGGTGACTAACTTATCTATTTTTGATCACTTTGGGGACCAAAATGAGACTTTTATCCATGTTACACACACGAATATACCATATATATTGATAATAGATTTGCATATTATAATCACTTAAATTTCTATTATCACCTTGATTGAAAAAAAAAAAAAATTTCCTATTATCACATAATATTTTTGTTTTTTTTATCTACATAATATTAAGTTAGATTAACACACAAACACGCTCACGTGTATGTATGTATATACACACACACGCACACACATGAATGCATACTTGTTATTGTTACGTCTTATATATAAACAATATGTGGATTCCTTTGCTTTATTATCATTTGTTTGTAAAAACATAATATTGTGTTAAAAAAAATCAAAATACAATTAAAATATGTAATTTGTTATAAGTATATTAGTATATGATATGTGTTTGGTTGTTTATTATAATTTGTAAATACATATATAACTAAAAAACGTACACATTTGAATACATGGTTGTAGGAAAAGAGTTACAAACTTGTATCGACACCATTAACTGAGGTTCTAATGGTCACCCCCTACTTTGTAGTGGCCTAGAATCAAATCTCATAACCCCTTCCCGATGTAATATGTCTTAAATTTCTCCTTTTTTTGTAAGACTTCTAAGAAATTTCGTTAAAATTGTGAAATTTCTTCAAATTCTTACCGCATTGGCTAGGTACCTGATAATGACATGACTTATAACTCAAATGATTTAACCGGCTATGAATTTGACCCAAAATTCAAAATAACCCAATTTGGTTGATCCGAAACCTAAGAAGAGCTAATTTAACGGATCGGTTAAATTTTTGTTAAAAATATCAAATGATAATAAAAATTTAACATATATCTAATCAATAAATAGTTAAAATATAAATTTATATATTAAAATTATTTTATATAAATAATTTAAAATTCATAATTTTTAAAATAATTAAATTTTAAATTTAAAAAAAATTAAAATCCTAAAAAAATTGAAACCCCCCCCCCCCCCCTCTCTCTCTGTCTCTCCTAAATCGGGTATACATATAATACTACTCCTTACTTTTGTACTGTTGTTGCCCAAAGCTGTACTATACCCGGCCCGGTAGTACTGTAGCTGCCCGAATCGTTGAAGCTACCCGTAAGTACTGTCCTTTGCCTTATCTTCTTCCCGTTGCTTTAGCAAGATTCTTGGAGAAGCTTTGCCTTATCCTCGCTTCAGGTGTTCTTCTTCCCTGAAGCTCTCTACACAACCCTAATCCTAAATCCGAACCTTTGACACAAAATATCGAAGGTTCAAACCTCGTGAGCCTAATTCGAGGTGATTCCAAGTTCGTGGCTTGCGATTCGATCCTGGAGGTGTTCTGTTCGAGCCTGGCGATGTTCTGTTCGGGTTTGGTGGTGTGCTGTTCAAGCTTGAGGTGTTGGATTCTTGGCAAGACTCAGCTTCTGGAAGAGGTATACCTCTATCTTTGAGTTAGTTAATTGGTTTCTAGCTTAGAATCCGAAGTTCTTGCTTGTATTCTTGAGTCTAGGAGCTATTTGCTCTAGATTTGAGTCATTTATGGTTGTAATCAGTTGTTATTTGTATAAATCGGTTCTTCCGTGTTAGATCTAAGATCTTGGGGTCATTATTTGATTTTTTTGCTTTGTGCGACTTGTAATAGTTTATCTGAAGTCATAAATTGGAACAACTCGTTAACTAGTGGTATAATAGCACCAACACTTGTATTTCAAAAGAAATATAATATATAGTTTTGTTAAATATGTTATTGATTTCACGTAATATATATTAATTTATTGATTTTCACGTAATATAAATCGATGTTTAATACGATACATGTTAATATGTAATCTATGTTGCTTTTCCTTAAATATGGAATTTATTGGGTCATGGATCATATTATAGGCTGATAATGTTTCATTAATATTCAGTCAAGCTCTATAATGAGCTCGGCTCGATAATGAGCTCGGTTTTATAATGCAAATTTTGTCTATCATGTATGATCGATAATGCTATTGAGCTTGATTAAGCTCGATAACAAAAATGAGCTCGATTAAGCTCGTTTAGAAAATTAAGTTTAACAAGCTCGACTCGGCTTGTTAACCATAACGAGTCAAGCCGAGTTGAGTATTGAACACACTAGTTCCTTATCCAATCGAGTTTGAACATAGGTTTAAAAGCTCGTTTAAAGCTCGGCTCGAGCTCGAACTCGTTAATATTTATCGAGCTCGAGTTCGAACAAAAGGGTGCTCGGCTCGACTCGGCTCGTTTACACCCCTACATCATGACTAGCACTAGGTCTGATATAGCCTATGCTGTGGGAAAGCTAAGTAGATATACTAGTAGTCCGAGTAAAATACATTGGCATGCGGTGTATAGAGTACTGAAGTACCTTAAGAGTACCATGAATTATGGTATTTCTTATGTAGGGTATCCTCCCACCTTGGAAGGATACTCTGATGCCAGTTGGATCTCCGATGTGGAAGATCATGCATCCACAAGCGGCTGGGTATTTCTGCTTGGTGGGGGTGCGGTTTCTTGGGGTTCCAAGAAACAGACTTGTATATCTAATTCTACAATGGCGGCAGAGTTCATAGCTATTGCTTCTATGGCTAAAGAAGTTGAGTAGTTAAAGGATCTCTTGTATGAGATTCCTTTGTGGCCTAAGCCGATCTCACCGATATCTATCCACTGTGATTGTCAGGCTACGCTTTCAAAAGCGTACAGTGAGGTGTACAATAGAAAGTCCAGGCACATTGGTTTAAGACATAGTATTTTGAGACAACTTATTTAAAAAGGTGTCATCACTGTGGACTTTGTGAGAACGAGTCAGAATCTAGCGGATCTGTTGACAAATGGCCTAGCTAGAGACTTGATTATGAAAACTAATGAAAGGATGGGGTTGAAACCTGTCATTGTTAGTCACCCATGATAGGCTCTCAACTCGACGCCCGGTATGACGTCAAGTCTCGGATTCAATGAGTGAGACTTATCATCCGTGTGACTGCAAGCATTAAAAGAAAATTTTCCATCCTGTGCGAAAAGTGCTTGGTTACCTGCGTCGGAGAATCTAAGAGGATGAGCGTATGCTCTTAATGGACCCGTGTTATATTATTACTGAATGTCAAGTCGCAGGGACATAATCACTGGGGTCCACCTTAGTAAGTGTGAAGTTTGGCCGCTTAATGGGGTGATTTTTAACAAAGGGTTTGGCCCTGAAATACTCGCGAAGGGTACAGGACACAAGGTTTCATGTGTGTCAATCTGGGGGTTGTAGGGTGTGTACGGGGAGTACGCCTTGTGCGTGATTAGATAGTCGGTTAGTCAAATGAGTTGTATGGTTCAAAGCTTGGTCTACCATTTTCGATCCGATTCACTGCAATAGTCTTTTCACTAGCCGGGGGTTCAATCGAGAGACACCCTCGTTGATGCACAATAAAGCCTCTAATTTAGAGATGTTGTTTGTGAGAATGGTTGTATTTTGAAAATGGTGGGGGATTGTTAATGTATTTTCAAATGAGAATTGTTAATGAAGTATTTGAGATTTGTCCCGATATTATATAAAATATTTTTTTACATGTATGGGATGTGTGTCGACACACAGAGCTCGTGTGTTGACACACAATCTTACAGAAACACAAGGAAGAAAGCTGTGTGTCGACACACAGGGCCGATTTTTGGCAGTTTCGGTTCGCGGCTTTTCCAGGTTTTTGGCTCCTCTTTTTGGGGTGTTTCTTGGGACGTGTCTCTTAGTTGTTTTCATATATATATTCTCCCATTTGATTAGATTTATACTTACTTGAATGAATTGCATAAAGAAAGAGAGAATATCGTAAGAACTTGTGATTAAAAGTGTTGAAATTTCTTGGGCAAAATATCATTCTCATTCATCTCTTTTGTCTCTCCCTTTACACACTTTCACTTCATCATTTTGGTTGTCGTTATATCCCGAGGCTATTTCCTACGCTGAAATAAGTCTTAAGGAAAGTGATTACACGACCTCTAGGATACCCGTTCTTGCAAGTTCTGCAAGAGTTTACACCAACATACGCTAATATTTATATTTTACCAATTTAGTAATACTATTAATTAAAAATCATTGAATTACAAGAACAAAAAAAATGCCTACAGAATGGTGCAAGCAAAGGATTGAGGACCTTAAAAGCTAAAACGTAAAGGGAAAAATATTCCGATAAAGTCGTGTACGATAACCAAACTCAAACGTACATTTGCAAATGAAACAAGCCACATACTTGCAAATGAAAACTTGGGCCCAACCCAGCCCATCCAGTTTAAATGAGCCTTAGGCACTGTTGTTGACAGTACTGTTATCCTGTACGATGTACGGAGTTGTTTAGATTTAAAAAAATTTTAATTTTATATAGGCTTATTTACGTTAGAGGCTTGTATTTTATCCATTGTATTAATCTGATCCTTATACTTTTAATTGTATCAATTTAGTCCCTGAATAATTTAAAATATGGCAATTTAGTCATTTGGTTAAATTTACATTAAGTTAATGTCCGTCATTACTCAACGTTTTGGCTTTAACTTCCAAACTATTGACTTTTACATTATCTTTTATTATATGTTATACTTCTGACTATTGCTATTGACGTTAGAATTACCAATAAATAGTGACTAGTTTTATACCGTTTATGTTTCCGTTTTGGACTATTTTCGTAAATACATATAACTTTTGGACGGAAAAAATCTCAAAGTTCACGAATTAAAAATTAATATATCAAACCTTATAATACTAATATAAAATTTACCTTAAATTTACTAAAATATCTTTCATTAAAGAACTCCGAAGTTAAGCGTGCTTGGGCGAAAGTAGTACCAGGATGGGTGACCTTTTGGAAAATCCTCGTGTTGCCAACCCTATAAGGTTGGGGGGTCCTCGGAAACAGCTTCTTGGCAAGGTTACACCTTGAAGGGGTAAGGTTGCGTACATCCACTCCTCCCAGACTCTGCTTGTGTGGGAGCCCTTGAGGCATTGAGTCTGCTGCTGCTGCTGCTGCTGTTGTTGTATCTTTTATTAAAGTAATATTCTAATGAAATATCCCTTTGTTGGTTGGCATAATTCGAGGACTACGACATTACTTGCCCTTACAAATAAGGTTGCCTTGTTCCTCCTCTCCCCTAAGAAAGCACCCTTCAATTTCTTTGGTGCATTAAGTTAGTATCATTACTAACTAAATAGGGTAATATCATTGTAAAGTAAGACTATTATTGTTAAAGCAATATTATATTTTTAAGGCAATTTTGTACTTTTTATTATTTGTAAGTCACAGCATTACTCTGATAATAACAATCTTTACCTTAGAAATAACAACTTCTAATAAATATAGTCAGTTATACATTAAATATATAATGATAAAATTACTATGTTATAAAAATTAATTATATTAATATTGTACTTTGTAATATAATAAGTTTTTCATATTATTTAATATATATAAATTTGACATATATGTTTCATATTTTACTAATAAAAGAATAATATGTTCAAAAAATAAGGGTAATAATGTAATTCGAACCTAGATCATTGAAAAGAACTAACACGAGGTCTATAATTTGATGGTGAAAAAGTTCTTGTGGGAAAGCGTACATGGGAGACCGGAAAGAAACTCGGGGTAAGATTTGATGGTGATGAGTCTATCATAATCAAGCGATTTGTATTGATGGATTAGGTATTCTTTAATTTGAGTACCTCTCATCCCTCCTGGTCTCGATGTCGTGCTTCATCTCCCTACCTGATCTTGGCATGCTCTGTTTTATTTATAGTTTTATGTTTATTTTTAATTTTTATAGTCCTCTAGTGTTTTGTTAGGTCTGCTTGTGTTGTGATATGTTTCCCTGTTATCTTATTTTGGCCTGTTGTTTGTGTTTGTCATTCTTTGGTCCCGTCCTATTACAGGTGTCCTTGGCCTTGCCTTTGTCGAGTGGCCAGTCTTATATCGCGACCTTATCGATATTTATCGGAAAAAAATGAGGTCTATAATTATTGACATGTTGGGCATGCTTTTTTGGTACTATGTTAACTTTTTAACCTCTTAAATAATTTTGCGATAGTCGATTGTCATTTTAGCAATTTATTTTATAATAATATTGGTCCTTTATGTATTAATAGATTTGATGCCATCCTTTTAATATATCTTAAATATGATACATTTTAAAGGTATTTTGATCGATATGTTAAAGTCTCAAGCATGCAACATTTTCAGTGTCCAAAGGGCTCCCCCCTAAGCAGGGTTTAGGAGAGAGGGGTGGATGTACGCTGCCTTCTTCCTTCAGGGTACCTGAAGGGAAGCTGTTTTCTAGAACCCCTAATCTAAGGGGTGCAACACGAGGACTTCTAGGAGGTTACCCATCTTGGTATTACTCTCGCCTAAACACGCTTAACTTTGAAGTTCTGATGGGATCCAGTACTCGCGTGTTGGTACCCTCTTAGGTATGTTAAAATCTTAAGCATATGACCCTGAAAATAAAATGCACAATCTAAATATTTGGTGGTTTTGAGAATGTATGGGTATTCTTTACCGTGATCTGATTTGAATTCGTCTAAAAGTACTAATATGTTGAAGTTTGGTGACTTTTTATTGCAATTTAGGAAAGATTTACCGGAAAATACTGGCACGACATATTTATATTGCAGTGATTATGTGTCACACTAACAATTTTCATATAAAATTCATCGAACAAAATTTCATCTGCTTGAGTTGAATGATATTAAGTGATAAAATTTGAATTTCAGCATATCTTACTGCATACAAACATCAAAATATCTAATGATAAATTCTCGAACTTAACTTGATGATAAATTTCTAAAAGTATACAAATATTACATTTGCGGAGTGTAACCATTAATAGAGGTGGCAAATTCAACATGACCGAAAAACATACTTGAAAAACCTGTAACCAGATGCGACCCAAACCAAAATTTCGTCTTTAATAATTGAACCCGAAGGTGGAATGACCTAACCTAAAAGTAAACCGATCCCTTTTTTATCTGACCTGAAAATGACTCAATGATGAATTTGACTCAACCCGACCATTGACTCGAACCAACCCAATCCAAGATGATCTGAACTCTAATTCTGTCCGACTTGAAGCCCAAATTAACCAAAATCTTTAAATGTAATTACTTGTCATAGTACAACTAAGCTTTGTAAAAGATTACTGAGCATCTATATTGTTAATACACTAAAAATAATGATAAAAATATAAACTCTTTGAAATATATTAGAGTATAAAATCAATCATGGGCCTTTACCTATTAGCTTAAGTTTTTGGGAAATATAGTTCCTTGACATGGTATTAGAGCCTTGATGACCAAGAGGTCAGGAGTTTGAATCTCAACAGCTCCTACTTTCAATATTAAAACAATTTAAGCACAAGGGATAAAGTGGGCCTGTGCATTATCCACGCTTCAAGCCCAAACGGGCATTTGTGTGAGGGGGCATGTTAGAGTATAAAATCAATCCTGAGCCTTCACCCATCAGCTTAAGCTTTTGGGAAAGATGGTTCCTTAACAAAATATAATTTAAACTTCTGTAAATAGCTTGTGCCACAAA
Organism: Simmondsia chinensis; assembly: GCA_018398585.1. Lineage (NCBI taxonomy): Eukaryota > Viridiplantae > Streptophyta > Magnoliopsida > Caryophyllales > Simmondsiaceae > Simmondsia > Simmondsia chinensis. The sequence goes on along the minus strand of JAGTTD010000017.1, from coordinate 3,546,787 downwards.
TGCACCAAATACTAGAATTTGACTTGAAACCCATAAAACCCAACCCAATATTGACTCGAACCTAAGAAACTCGATATTAGAGTGATCCGAACCTGAAACAACTTAACCCTGACTCGATCATTAGGTAGAAACCAAAAGTGATTCGGGCCTAATGGGTCAAACCCGACCCGTTCCAATCTAAGTTTATTGTAAATTCGAAATGATCTGAACTCGAACAGGTTACCCAAACCTGACCCAAATGACCCAATTATCATTACCAAGATTCAAAAGAAAACGATGATTTAAATATTAAATAATTAAAATTTTATGATCTAATGAGCTTTTTATATAGCAAATAAACTAGATACAACAACAACAACAGTCTAGTGTCTCAAAGGACTCCCGCATCAGCAGGGTCTCGGGGGTAGATGTACGCAGCCTTCCCCCTTCCGGGGCTGCCCTGAAGGGAGGCTGTTTCCGAGGACCTCCAACCTGATACGCTTGTCGGCAGTAATGACGCCTTGCAGCCTGGTATCAAGAGAGTAATAAAGTATATATGCTTTTTTTATATATTTTTGTATAAGATAAGAAAAAATGCCAATTTTTTAAAACCACATTTCAAAAGATTGCACATAGCATCCCACCCATATCTTCCCTACAAACAAAATTATTCTTTTGTTTTGATATAGAAAGTCTAACTAATCAACGGACGGCCACGATTCGCTTAAACCCACAGTTACGCCCAAATCAACGACTCATGTAAGTCAGTCAATTTAGACGAACACAATGGCATTCTTGTAATTTCACCTGTAGAATTCTTACATATAGAATTACCATTTTAGCCTCGCCTAACGCCGCTTCTAGCTACAAAAATACTCTTTCGTATTCGTATATGCAAATTTTTCATCTTTTTCGCCTCGATCAATCTCTCTCTCTCTCTCTCTCTCTAGAAATATTCTCAGGTGCTCTCAATTTCTCTCTCCATATTGATGCTTTGATTCTCAATTTGATTTGATTGTTGAAATATTGAAGCTGATTTTAATCATTTTGGGGTTATATTATGATTTTAGGGCAATGTTATTGTAAGGGTAAAATTGTTATTGTCAGAATAATATTGTAATTCTTAATGTTATTTTTTGGCTTTCAATATTATTCTTCGGACAATAATAACAACTTCTGGGTTTGATTGTTTGTTTTTTGATTTTAAATTCGATCTTCTGCGTGTTAATGTAAATGGCGGATGAAGAGACGTTATTCAGCTGATTTATGTTGTTTGAATGATTGATCAATGCGGGCTTTCTTCGTTTTGTTTCGGATTGAGCTGGATTTAGGGTTTTATTTATGTAATTTGTTGAATTTGGAACCTCGCGTTTTGATTAAAATATGCGAGGCTGTATGTGTCAAGGAGCAAAATATTACAAAAGCTTAAAGCTGTTGGGTGAAGACCCGAAAATAATTTTATATTTTAACATGCCCAAACTCAAGCAAATGTCCATTATGTTTGAAGCATGGATATTACATAGACTTATCTCATACCTTGTGACTAAATTTTGTTAATATTGAAAGTATTCCAACTCAGTCACAAGGCTTTGATACCATGTGAAGGGACCAACTATGCCTGAAGCTTGAGCTGATAAGTGAAGGGCCATGATTGGCTTTATACCCTAACATGCGCCCTCAAGCAGATGTCCATTAGGAGCGTGGATATTGCATTAGTTCACCTCATACCTTGTGCTTGGATTATCTTAATATTGAAAGTTGGAGATTGTTGGGATTTGAACCCGTGACCTCTTGATCACAAGATTCTAGTACTATGTCAAGGAACCAACTATCCCAAAAGTTTAAGTTGATAGGTGAAGACCTAGGAATGATTTTATACTTTAACATGCCTTCTGACGCGAATGCCATTGGCTTAAAGCTTGGATATTGCACGGGCCAATCTCACATCTTTTGCTTAAATTTTGTTAATACTTAAAGTGGGGATTGTTGGGATTTTAATTCGTGACCGCTCTGTCATCAAGGCTCTGATACTATGTTAAGGAACAAACTATCCCAAAAGTTTAAATTGATGGGTGAAGTTATTGAAATTTGTGTTGATGAAATATTTGGTCTCACTTAAGAGGAAGAAAAGGTGTTAAATATGGTGTTATATGGCTAATTGAAGATTTACTAATGGTCACTAGGATGTAGGATGCCATCTATGGTTGTTTATTGGATTAGTTCTGTGCTTTTCAGATGGAAAATGAACGAGAAAATGATGTCCGAAATGCTTGCAAAGCCACCACAAGTGCGAGTGAGAATGCTGGCGCCAGTGGGGGTGAGACTGTCATAGATGGTTTTGGCTGTGACGTCAAGATCCAAGGAAGCCAGGCTGTTGCAGGGCTTGAAAACTTGAAGCATGTTTATAGGCAGGATGTTGTTAGGCGTAATGACGGGAGTATGATTGGTGTGGTGACTGAAGTTGCTGGTGACTCAGATTCAGAAAGTGGCATTACTGACGATGAGGATGACTCGGATGACGATGATGATAAGGAAGAGGAGGAGGGGGATAGGGAGGAGATAGAGGACATGGAGGCGGAGGAGGATGGTGATAAGGTCAAAAATAATGATGCCAATGTAGCCGGTGATGAGAACATAAGTGGTCACCAAAGAGGTCCTCTACCTGCAGATCAAGTGCGCGTACTGTGGATGGACGATTCTGAGACAACCCAGAGCCGGAATGATTTGACGGTTGTTGATAGAGGCTTCTTACATGGAGATTATGTTGCTTCGGCCTTGGATGCAACTGGGCAGGTAGGTCTTGTGGTTGATGTAAATATATCTGTTGATTTGTTAGCTCCTGATGGATCTATCATAAAAGACGTGTCTTCAAAAGATTTGAAACGTGTGAGAGATATCACTGTTGGTGATTATGTAGTTTCTGGCCCTTGGCTTGGTAGAGTTGATGATGTTCTTGACAATATAACTGTGTTATTTGATGATGGGTCTCTCTGTAAAGTTTTAAGGGCTGAGCCGTTGCGACTTAGACCAATTGCAAAGAATTTACTTGAAGATGGACACTGCCCCTATCACCCTGGCCAGCGGGTAAGGGCAAGTTCCTCCTCGGTTTTCAGAAATGCTCGATGGTTATCCGGTGGGTGGAAAGCAAACCGTCTTGAAGGTACTGTCATCAAGGTCACAGTTGGATCAGTTTATGTTCACTGGATTGCTTCTGCTGGCTATGCTCCCGACTCTTCCAATGCCCCTGCAGAAGAGCAGGCTCCAAAAAACTTAAAACTCTTGTCTTGTTTCACTCATGCTAACTGGCAGTTGGGAGACTGGTGTCTTCTTCCATCCACGCCATTGTCATCTTCTGTGCCCTTGGACAAAGGTTTGTCAAAGTTACATCTTCAGGGAGAATCTGATTCTGCCCATGTCGAGTGTGATACAGAGGAGGCTGTACCAGAGGAATCAAGTGGAAGTGGTGGGGCCATGGATATTGACTGTGTGAGTATACCAGATGAAAATGGTCCGAGCAATGCTTCACCTGAATCAAGTTCCTGTGGGAGTTCACTGTCGATTGCAAAGGAGACTACCCATGAAAACTGGCCTATCCATCGAAAGAAGCTTCGGAAAGTTGTGCTTAAAAGAGACAAGAAGGTAAGGAAAAGGGAGGATAACTTTGAAAGGGCCCTCTTAATCGTTAAAACCAGGACTAGAGTTGATGTTGCATGGCAAGATGGAACTGTAGAGAGGGGTCTGCATTCCACTTCTCTTATTCCCATTGAAACTCCTGGTGATCACGATTTCATAGCTGAAGAGTATGTTGTAGAGAAGACTGCTGATGATAATGATGATACATTGGAAGTAAGGCGTGTTGGTGTTGTGAAAAGTGTGAATGCGAAGGAAAAGACAGCATGTGTTAGATGGTTAAAGCCAGTTTCCAGACCAGAAGATCCCCGAGAGTTTGATAAAGAAGAAATTGTTAGTGTTTATGAAATTGAAGGACACCCCGATTATGATTACTGTTATGGGGATGTTGTTGTTCGCTTAACCCCAGCTTCTGTTTCAGCAGCAACAGAGCATGCAGGTTCTCAAGAAGACAAGACTCGGCCAACTGTCGCAAATGGGGTTGTGTCAGAAACTAATCTGCAGTCTGCTAAAGATGAAGTTGTTGATACATCTGGTGAAGAAGTATGCGACAGATTCTCTGATCTCTCTTGGGTTGGGAATATTACCGGTCTCACAAACGGTGATATTGAAGTCACTTGGGCCGATGGAATGGTGTCTACGGTATATTTCGACCTAAATGCTGTTGTTTGCTTGATTTATTCTACGTTTTTGACCTCAAACTTCTTTCATGTTGCGTATGCTCATAGCATAAGGGATAAATGAGAGATCTTCTGATTCTTGATTTAACTCTTTCTGTTAGTTTGGTATCAGGTCGGACCCCAGGCAGTGTATGTTGTTGGTCGAGATGATGACGAGTCTATTGATGCTGGGAGTGAACTTAGTGATGCTGCTAGTTGGGAAACAATGGAAGATGATGAAACGGACGTCCTTGAGAATGCTAAAAAGGTTTTCTTCCTTTCCTTTTCCCCTTCACTGATAGAAACGCCATTATGTTATTTTTGATAATGGCTGCATGATATTTGGATCTTGTATTATAATTTCTTCTAGTTCCTCCCTGTATCTTGTATCTTAAGCTTCTTATTGTAGTATGTGGCCTAAATTCTGCATGGTGCTATGTAAACAAAGCCATGGAGTTTATGAGAGAATGCCTGCCTTCCGCAGGGCTAGTCAAGACCCTATGCAACCCAAGCGGCTGCTTGAGGCCCCTGAATTAGGGACTTCAATTGTAAAGTCCTCAATTTGACATAGTCCTAGTTTCTATTTTATAAATTTTTTTTAATCAAGGATTATATTGCTAAATAAAATATTAATGTATATAAAGGGTCTTGTTTTCAAAATATTTGCTTCGAGCTGTAAATCTCTTAAGACCTTCCCCTGTACAGAGAAAGGGAGCGGGAGAGAGAAGGAGAGAGAGAGAGAGAGAGAGAGGGGGGGGGGGGGGGGGGGGGGGGGGACAGGACATACTGATCACTGGCAAAGGGTGTGAACTGATCTACATGCCTTTACTCTTCAAGGATTTTGCAATAGTCAAACTAGAATTTGGAGAAACGAGCCTCTAGAATTTGGTCGTGGATTTGAGTTAGGTTCTCATGCTGCCTGTGCTATACAGCTGGCGGGATAATTATTTGGAATCAAATTCTAACTCCTTTCATAGTGCAACCGTAACATCCGATTCCATATAGAGATGACAATTGGACCCGAACCCGTGGGATTTCCGTCCAACCTGACCCATTTATGATGGATTTGGAAGTAAAAAATGAGTTTTAAAAGGGATCTCGATTGTTGGACCACCTAGTGGTTGACCTTTAAACACACATCACCTTTGTGCATAATTTCTTTTCTTTTGCTATGAATGTTGTTTCTTGATATCATAAGTTCTCCATCATATGTCTATTTCTGCAAGTTAAATTAACAATGACAGCATATGATTTTAGGATTCCGACTCTCCTAGTGGCGCCAATGTCAAAGCTGAGACCGAAGAGAACATCTTGATTGGAGACAGTGAATCTGGAAGGAATGGCCCACTGGCCATTCCTTTAGCTGCGATTGGATTTGTTACAAGGTTGGCCTCTGGTATATTCTCTCGAGGCCGCAAAGATGGTTCATCAGGCTCAGACTCCAGAGGAGAGACCGAGGTTCAATCAGAAGAGGAAGTGGATAATTCTGTTGGAGGAGCTTCTTGCAATGGCTCTGGCTTTCAAGGTTCTAGTATCATCGACAACTGCAAAGGACAGAATAACCAGGATGAAGCTGATGATTCTTCTAACCTAGAGCAAGCACAGTTATCAGATGTAAAGGAAGCTTTGTGCAACCTGAGAGCTGAAGAGCCAGATGGCACACCATGTTTTGAAAATGGCATTCACAGTTTTAAACGCTTTGATACTACAAAAGATCCGTTAGACCATTTTTTCCTCGGTGCAGATGTGCCGGTAATTCTTTCTCCCTCTTCACTTGGGAATGATTTCATGTCAGATGTTTCCTGTCGTGTTCTGATTTTCTATTTCCTCAGTCATAGTTCCCTCGACCTGTTAGATTGGGAGCTTGGATGTAGATATGAAACTTGGACACTTCAAGTTAGACCGAAAACTGCAAAAATTTAGGAAATAGCTGTTTCTGACCTTGAAGACATACTCATGTTTGTCTCTGGTACATGAAGTGTGGGAAATGTTGTCCCTGTTAAGTTGTCTACTTTGAAGGAAATTATAGCTGTTGTCATTTCTGGTCAGTATAGCATAAGCGAGGGAGTTTTGTTATTATCATGGTATTGTTAGGGAATCGCAATAAAATTAGAACGAAAAAATTCAATGAGAAAAGAAAACAAGACACAAGATTTATGTCGCTCAGCTCGATCCGTCACTCTATGGACATGGCCTACACAGATTTAAACCAAGCGCCACATAGGAAGCCCCACAAATATTCACTAGAAGCTTATGGCATCTTGAGTTTGTACAGCAACGACAACAACCACCCAGTACCTAAGAGGCTCTCGCTAAGGCCTTTTTTTTTTTGGGGGGGGGGGGGGGGGGGGGGAGGTTGAAATATACACAATTTTATCCCTATAGGGTACTATTTTGATGGGAAGCTATGTCCGAAGAGGCCCCTATCCTGGAAAGTAAAAGGTCAAGTCACGTCAAAAGAAGTAGTACCAGACATGGAAGCACCAATAGTGCAGCAGCGACAACAATGGTGTACATGAGACCTTAGAGACCCTGAACTGGCATCTTGAGTGTATAGTTTGTAGAAAATGTCTGGTCATAGCTTTTGGCTATCAACTCTTCTTTATATGACCTGTAGCATTTCCCTGCCACCAAAGGAATGCAATGGACAAAAAATAAACGGGAAACTGTCAGTCAAAAAGATCACTGAGGGATCGGGTCTTTGCATGATAGTTCAGCTTTATTTTCATCTTTTGCATTTCCTTGTATTATACTACAATAGCATAGTAAAATGGGATTCTAAAATATTTGTATTCACTCTTTACAGAGTAATAGTGGGAGAAAATGGCTCAAGAAGATGCAGTCGGATTGGAATATTCTCCAAAATAATCTTCCAGGTCTTTATCATGCCACTGATTGTTTTGGCTTGTAGATCGCGTAGGCATCTGTAATTTTTTGTTTGTTATTAGGAATTATTGCATTAGTCCTAAACAACCACTTAATATTCTTAAACAGATGGGATTTATGTACGGGTTTATGAAGATCGAATGGATTTGCTTAGGGCGGCAATTGTTGGTGCTTATGGAACACCCTACCAAGATGGCCTCTTCTTCTTTGATTTTCAGCTTCCACCAGAGTATCCTGATGTTCCACCAGTAAGTAAAATAATTATTGTTACTTTATAGTACTTGAGTTTTCAGGTAGAAATTATTTTCTTCTATCGAGGATAGTGGCACATGTTTATCTTCAATAATTTAGCCAACAGAAAGAATTCTTGTAATTGGAAATGATTGTGTCCATGATGGAATCGAATTAGAGCTCTCTGTAGTGGTGTCGCATAAGTAGGTGTCATGGATTTTATGTAGCAGGTCGTGGTGATTGCGCGGGGTTTTTGAAGGGAACGTATGAATGAATAGCCAAACAATCATCAATTCTTATACCACTATGATAGTTCCTGACATTTAATTACATTTATATATATATTATATATACGTATGTTGTGCGTAGGCCGTTAGAGTAATTAACATTACATAATGAAAAAGGATTTTATAACTTAGGTACCATGAGTTTTGAGCATTTATCACCTAGGTACCTTGAAGTTCCAATATATACAATAAGGTTCCCTTACGTTTAATGTTTTATCACTTAAGTACGCTAAAGTTTAAAGGTTTACTAATCAGGTATCCTTTGCCCAATTCTTCAGTGTTTTAATGGAAATTGTTGATGTGGAACATGAGTCTAATTATATATAGGTGTCCTCTATCATAATCCGAAGATTTTTTTGGTTGGAAAATGCTAAGGTGGAACATTTATTTATTTTTATATATATGTAACTTATGTAAGACAAAAACAACAACGACAACGAAAAACCTAGTGCCTCAAGGGCTCCAGCCTGAGCAAGGTCTGGGGGGTTGAGATGTACACAGCCTTACCCCTTCAGGGTGTTACCCTGAAGAGAGGCTGTGTCCACGGCCCCAACCCAAGAAACAAATGGATGTAACTCATGTCAGAGTTCAGCTAATTTTTTTCGTAATCCACTGGATTTTAGAAAAACATTGACATGTTGGATATATGTTGTCGTGGTTTTGTACCACATTATTTTGGTGAATATTGCACAAATTTGGACAAAAATTCACCATATTCTGGCGTGTGATACCGAGATGATAAAATGTTCAAACTTTAGGTACCTCAAAGTATATATAAAAATGTGACTGTACTTAGGTAATGAATGCTCACACCGCCAGGGTACCTAAGTGACAATTTCCCTAATGGAAATCGCATAAAGACTAAGCCAAAATCAGTTACGTAAGATAATGACCTGCCCAAAATCCATTACATGACATAATGACCTTTGCTTGATTTCACAATGTCCGTTGACCACATTAGATCTACATTTTGTTCTATCTCTGCAGTCAGCACACTATCATTCTGGTGGATGGAGGATTAATCCCAACTTGTACGAGGAAGGAAAGGTGTGTCTCAGTCTTCTAAACACTTGGACCGGCAGAGGAAATGAAGTCTGGGATCCGAAATCCTCTAGTATCCTTCAGGTGCTTGTTTCGCTTCAAGGATTGGTTCTGAATTCAAAGCCGTATTTCAATGAAGCTGGATATGATAAGCAGATTGGGACGGTTGAAGGGGAGAAAAACTCATTGTCCTACAATGAGAACACCTTCTTGTTGAGTTGCAAAACTATGATGTATCTTATACGGAAGCCGCCCAAGGTAAGTATCGGTGTATTTTGTACTATCGTTGATTTTGTGAAAATGTAAAATTGTTTTATTGAATAATGAATAAGGTTATTGGCTCTGCTATATATATAGAGAGCATACGGATCATGGAGAATAAAATATCCCTAGCTAAATAATGTAAGATACGCGTCTAGATGTAGGACTATATAAGGGATAGAGATCTAAGTGGAGGTTATCTTATAAGAAAGCAGATGTAGATCCGGATATTAATGTCTCAAATATGGCCCCTCATTTTACTCTGAATTTTTTTTTGGGTAGCTGGGGAATTCGAGTCAGTTTATGCGCACTTCAACTGATCTTTGTTTGTGCACATTGTTTACTCTGAAGTTTTTCTATGTACAACACCACAAGCTCAATTGGTGGACTCAAGGAATTGTTTGCACCCGTGCAAGGTTTGACCCTTGAATCTAGGGCTTTCCGAGGTGCGTGGTTCAAGTGCCTTACCGCTTGAACCAATCTTTTTGAGTTATATTTTACTCTAACCCCCTATTTGATAATAGGTTAAAGAGGGGTAAGGGTAACATGGGATAATCCCGTACCCTTATTTGACAATTATTTTTGAGGAGAAATGGAGGGATAATGAGGCACTGGGCTATTGCTGTTATTGCTGTAATGGGGGTATGTTTCATTCCCGTTACCCCCACATCACCTCCATTCTTTTTACGCTCCAATTTGGGATAAAGAGGGCGAGGGTCAAACTTTAAACAATTTTAGACAATTTTTACCTATATTTTAACTATAACTCTCTTGGATCTTACCCCTTCACCCAATTGCCAAACAAGGGTTCCCTTCTTTAATAAACATTTCCAAACAAGGGTAGGACAATGTCGCTAGTTATCGGAAGAAAGGGTAGGACAATCGCTTATCTTCTCCCTCTTTATCCTCCTTTTTTTCCATCATCGGAGAGTAAAACATTTTTTTGTTTTTTGGCAACTGGGTAGAATTTTTCCATCACATACAACAACAACATACCCAGTGCTTCAAGGGCTCCCGCTCGCGTAGGGTCTGCGAGGGGTAAGATGTACGCAGTCTTACCCCATCAGAGTGAGACCCTGATGGTAGACTATTTCCGAGAACCCCCAACCTTTTCCATCACATAGAATGAGTACCAATTCTTGCCTCAAGGGAATATTTTTTCTTCCTTAGATGCGAAGGTGAATTCCCCTCAAGGGGAGGGGGAAGGCATATTCCTTTACGAAAGGAGAACTTTTTCCTTCATGATCTTGCATCCTATATCTCACTCCAACCTGACCTAGATTAAGCGTGAATCTCATATAAGTATAGGCAATGAAATTATTATCCTTGCATTAAAAAAAATAATAATAACAAAGAATATTTCACAATAAAAATATTTAGGAAAGAAAAATCTTTCAGAAAGAAAATGTTTACCATAAACCAAACAGAGCCTAAATGCTTCAAACTTGTGTGCATTGGCTCTTATGCTCTTGTAAGGATATGTCTAAATCGAGGCAACTGATCTAGACGATATGATCACAAGAGAGTTTCCAAAGTGATGGTCAAATCGTCAAACTATGAAAGGGTGATTCTAGGAAATCTAATTCATGATATACATAAATGAAAATTGCATATAGAAGGCTTCCCCCTTATACTAAAAGGTCATAATTCATAAATATTTAGGGCCTATTTGGTATCAAATTTTTTTTTAATAGTTTTTGGTCTTTTAGAAATTAGAAACCATGTTTGAAAATGATTTTTCTAGTTTTTGATTTCTTTTTTCAACTTTTTTCTAGTTTGGATGAAAACAAAAAACAAAAAATCTGAAACCATTTTTAAACCTTGGTTTTTAGTTTCTCAAAAACCACAAATTATAAACAGATCATGATACCAAAAAAGCCTTAGAAGATGGTGTTATAACTTCCACTAGTTTGAGTATCTTTTGATTTTTAAGCATCTTGTCACTAGAACATTTTCATACTTTAGATGGTAGTATCCCTTGAAGGTCTGGCTATGCCTGAATTTGTTCTGTTGTATGGTTGTGCTTAACTGCTCGATCTCTATTGATTAGCTATTACCATTGTGAAATACGGTAATAGAATTAAACGGGATTTAATATGAACATGTATTATTTAGCCTCATACATGAAAATTTTGGTCAAAATTTTGTTGACTCATCAAAAATGTATATGAATACATTCATGTCTAAAACAACTTATTCTTATAGAACATTGATAGTGTGGGGAGGGATATAATTTTATGAATTTGACTTTTGTTGGATGTTGGCTGTAATAGTGTTGGCGGGAAGCATAACACATAGTGAAGGTAAAGGATAGCATTGATAATTTGGTGGTTAAACTTAGCAAAGTATAAGATACAAACATGTAGTTTTGGTTTAAGTACAATAATCATTTGTTTTTTAACCGAGAAATAAGACGTATATATAATTGAATAATACCAAAAAACCCCATATTTTACGGTATTGTTGAAATTATGCATAAATACCCTTTGTAAATGGGAGAAACGGATCTGTGCAGTGCACATATTATACGCATTTTTTCCTACCCTAGAATCAAATAAATTCTTTGTTGATACGTTACAGAGTGATGATACATGTTATGTGATATGTACGACACCCCATATGCCCCAGAGCAAGAAAGAACATAAATTGTGATTTGATTCCATGACATCAGAAAATTTACTATTACCATTTCTTTTAGAAAATATGTTATATTGAAGTGCATGATAACTATTAACAATTTGTAACACATCCAGGACTTTGAGGATCTCGTAAAAGAACATTTCAAGCGACGTGGCTCTTATATTCTCAAGGCGTGCAATGCGTATATGAAGGGTTATTTGATTGGCTCGCTGTCGAAAGAGGCTTCAATAACCGATAAGAGTGAAGCTGATGCTACTTCTGTTGGTTTCAAGCTGATGTTGGCTAAGATTGTGCCTAAGCTTTCCTCAGCTTTGAGTGAAGCTGGAGCTGACTGTCGCGAAGTTAAACACCTTCAACAGCCATAGTTGAGGTCTCATAATGTCTCGGGGATTCAAGGCATGTCTGGTATCGTTTTCTATTTGCAGTTAGTTTTTAGAAATTAAATACTAGGTTTTGGAACTCATTTTTCTTGTTTTCGGTTTTGTGTTTTAGTTTTCAGTCAAATTAGGAAAGCTGAAAGGAAAAAGCTGTAGACGAGCAAAAATTGTTTCTAAAATACGGTTTTTACTTTCTCAAAAACAAAAAACTCCAAACAGAAGACCATATCAAAAATCTACTACCAAGAAGGTAAGCTTTCTCCTAGATTTTGTAGGAAAAAGATTCATGTTCATAATTCAAGTACTTAATTGAGTATCCATTAGGGCCTGTATGGTGATTTTTCATGGAAAGAAATGTTTTCTCCCGAAAAATGTACTTTTTTTTTCTCTCTTTTTCCAGGTTTCAAGGGAGTTAGGCCTGGAAAGAAAAATGTTCTTAAATGGAAGTGGAAGTTGTTTTCTGCTTTTAAGTAGAAGTAGTAAAATAGTGTTTTTCCTATTAAAGCATAAGTAGAAGTGAAAACTAAAGAATTTTCAGATGAAAATACTCGCTATTTATACTCCTAAATAAAAGTGTTTCTTTGAAAAAAAAAAAAAAAAATTCACAGGCTGGCCATACATGCTCTAAGGCTCTATTTGGTTGGAGGAAAGACATTTTCATTGGGGAAAATATTTCTCATCAATGTCGTCATACATCCATCTAGAGATATTTTTTCTTCAGAATTTCCTATCATTACATTACATAACTTTACATGAGGTTGGGCTTTAACAAATTTCTGATTGAATCAATATAGGCGGAGTGTAGGTTTAGGATGTAGTCGAAGGAGCGGAGAAACTAAAATGACTTCCTCTCTTTTTTTAAGAAAAAACGTGTTCTAACATATGGACAAAGTGGTTTTTCTCTTGAAATTATTTTGTAAGCAAACAACGAAAATGAGGGGAAAGAAATCTTCCTCCCAAGTTCTGAAAAGGAACATACCCTGTGCCTCAAGGGCTTCCGCCTATGCAGGGTCTAGGGGGGGCAGATGTACGCAGCCTTCCCCCTTCAGGGTGTTAACCTGAAGAGAGTCTGTTTCCTAGGAGGACTTCCCAGGGTACAAAATGATGTTTATACAACATTACTCAATTTAAGGCCTGTTAAGCCTAGATGTGGAAAAAATTTGTTTCTTTAGCAATATTTTTTTTGTAGAAAGTGCTAGGACTAACAGTATTTTTGTTTGAAAATTTTTTAACTTTTGTTTCTGGTTATGCATCTGCCAAAAGTGTTACTCAATTTAAGGCATGTTCTGTAGGCTGTGAAAAAATGCTTTTTCCACCAACAATTTGCAGAAACACTTTTGTAGAAAGTGTTGGGAATTGAGATGTTTTTGTCTTTTTGTTTTTGCTTCTACTTTAGAGGAGTAGTGCTATTTCCTACTTTTATTTAAAAGCACAAAAAAGAAACTTCCAAGTTTTTGTATATGTTGTCGTTATATTAGCAAATCGAATACTAACTACGATGTCTTTGGCAGCTTGTGCATTTGGGACCAAAACTTGGAAGTCTGAAGACGCAGTGATGGACCTTGCTAACTTTTTCCCATTGACATAACTTGATTCTTTTGTAATTGTACAACCTATGCACTCGGGTATCGGAAACACGATCTTATCCTTTAATTGAAGGGAGAGCATGCCCAAAATTTGTTTGTTACACCATGTCAAATGTTCATAAACTCGTGACAGACTTTAACTTTTGTTTGTTCTTTATGTATCAAAACACTTACCAAAAGACTAAAAAAGAAGGGGTGGGGGGGGGGGGGGGGGGGGGGGGGGGGGGAGAACAGAAAGGAAGAATGTGTGGTTTTGATTTGTTAACCGAGATCTGATTATATTCATTCTCATGGCATATTGTTTTATTTACCGACTTTCAATTTGTATGACTGATGGATTAAGCATTTCTATTATCTGCATACAGTGCTGTTTTGTTTGAACAGGTGAAGAGTAATGGGTATTCTGTGAGGTTTTATTTTGGTAAGGTTGCTTACATTTCATCCCTTCAATACCTTGCTCTAGCGAGAGCCCTTGTGGTATTAGGTTTGTTGTATTTTGGTAATGCCTGAAACTCAGGGCACTAGAGTTAGTTTCACTATGGTAATCTTCAGCATGGATAAGAGGAGTCGAGTCTGATGTAACGGTTAAAGCTATCCAACTCCACATCATGAGGTTTTTGGTTCGAAGCTTACCTTCCCACTCCCCAGAAGTTGATGGATATTTGTAGGGTAATATTATACCAAGAAATCTTACGCTTGGATACAGGAGTCAGGTTTTTTGGTGCATAAGTGAGGTTGGGGGGTTTGAACAGAAGGCCTCTTGTCCATGGCCTTAATCTTGATAGGGTTTAATGGGCTTTATTTGGTGCCCAGAATAAGATTTTTGATAGTGGAATTGTAATTTCTATTCTGATTTTGAAGGAATTTGAATTAGAATGGAATTGAAATTATGTTGTTTGGAAAGAGAATCAGAGATTGGAATTGTATTTCTATATGAATTTGTGTCATCTCAAGTTAAGGGTGAATCAAGTTCTACCATTACGAGTTCCATGTCAGCTATGGTTGAGTTTCGATCGGGTTTGATCTTTTCAGGTTTGTCATCTTGAGTTTTGGTTTAAGTGGGGTTTAATTTTAGTCAGGATGGATCATTTTTTTTTTTTTTTTTTTTTTTTTTGGGGTTTGAGTCATCTCTAATTGTTGTTTAACTGGGTTGGGATATTTTAGGAATTGGGCTCGCATGAGTGGGGTTTGAGATGGGATGGGTAATTTCAAGTTTTGAGTCATTTTGGTTTAGGTTCAATTAAATTGCATTGTTTCGAATTTGGTTTACCTCTAGTCGAGAAGAATATAGGCCTAGATTGAGTTGGTTCATTTTAAATTTATGTCATGACAAACTTCAATTAGGTTGACTTATTAAGGTTTCGGGTCAACTTAGTTAGGTCACATTCAAGTAGGTTAGAGTTAAATGACATCATTCTAGGTTTGAGTCGACCTTTGGGTTGTTGGTCAATCATGTTGGGTTATTCCTTGATTTGAGTCTACTTAGGTTGCATCATTTTGAATTAAAATCATTGGAATTGGGTGATTCCAAATTTTTTCATTTCCAAGTAATCTTGGGTTTCAAGGTCAATTGAGTTGAGTCATTTTTAGTTCGAGATAATAGATTTAACATGAAACTGCAATTCCTTTCACCCACTCCAAATTGGAATCTATAATTTTTAGTAAAATTTCAATTTCATGGAATTGAATGTAAAATTGTAATTTTAATTCTAAAAAGTGAACTGAACAATAGAATTAAAATTCCAATCTTTAGTTTCCATGTAACTTTAATTTCAAATCCCAATTTCAAGGCCTCGTTCGCATGAAGGGCTGGGTTGCCAATTAGCCTCTAATTTGGAGTGACACAGATGAATCTTGTATTCCTAGAAGGGTATCAACACTCAAGCATGGTATACCATTAGAACTCCGAAATTAAGCGTATTTGGGCAATACCAAGATGGCTGACCTTTTAGGAAGTTCTCATGTTGCACCCCTCAGGTTGGGGGTTCTCAGAAACAGCCTCTTTTCAGGGTAGCACCCTAAATAGGGGAAGGCTGCGTACATCCACCCCCTCCCCGACCCTGCTTAGGCGGGAGCCCTTGGGCACTGGGAATGTTGCTTTTACAAATGAATCTTGTATCTGGAGTCATGTTATTGACATAATTTGGCTGAAGATGGGGTGTAAATAGACCAGACTTCCGATGAATTCCCGTATTCGAAATTAATAGGGCTCGTTTGTGTTTATTATGTGGAATTGATAGCTTATCGAGCCAAGTTCAAGTGGGCTCGATAAGTTTAATGAGCCGAGTTCAAATCAAGGATGCTCGACTCGTTAATGTTCGTGAACAGTTTGATGAGGGCTTGTTAAGGGGCTCAAATAGAGCTTGTTAAATCTCGTTAAGGGCTTAATACTAGTTGGTGTTGGTTCAAAAATGATTCGACAAAGGTTCAATAATAACTGGAAAAGCTCGGCTTGGTAACAAGCTTGACACGAGAGCAAGCTAGACTTAGTTTAAAGCTTGATTTGGCTCATCAATGAGCTAGACTTAGCTCGATAAGGCGAACGAGCCAAGCCGAGCTGAGTATCAGCACTCTAAAATCTTACGGAACCGAGCTTGAACAAGAGCACAGCTCGAACTCGAGTATGATAAGCCTTATCGAGCTTGACCTTGAAAAAGGAGGTGCTCGAGTCGACTTGACTCGTTTATACCCCTAGCTAAAGTGTTGCCGCTGTAACAGATGCGCCCTGCTACCTAACTATTACATTGACCTTTCATCAGAGGATATTAAAGATAACATGACCCATAATAAAGCATGTGGTTTAGCTTTCAATTTAATTTGATTGTGTCAGAAAAATTGACGAAGATACTTAAATATAGTAATAAATGAGAGAATAATTACAAACATCTTATAAACTAATAATAAAATAGCGAATTTAAAACTAATAGTAGTAACAATTGCAGCACAAAATATAGCGAAACTTGTTACGGAAAATGTAGGAAAAAATTGCAATGAAATTGCGATAAAATTTCAGCAAAATTGTAGCGAAGAATTTAGTAAAAGTTCAGAGAAAAAATGTAGTGGAAAACCAGCGAAAATTACCTGAATCTAGCAATCAAATCAATAATACCAAAAAGTGGAGAAATTGATTAGAATATCGAAGATACCGCGTCGAGGTAAGAACCACTGTCCTAAAAGAAAATTTCGCCGCTACTCCGGTGCAAACAGTAGTATCGGTGTTAGAGGTGGCAATCGGGTCATTTGGGTCAAGTTCGGGTGAATCCATTCGGGTTTGGGTCGTTTCAGGTTTATAATAAACTCGGGTCGGGTCGGGCTCGAGGCGGCCCTTTCAGGCTCGGGTCACTTTCGGGTTTTACCTGTACTCGGGTTGGGTTGGGCCTGGGTCAAGTTATTTTGGGTTCGGGTCACTTTAGTTTTGAGTTGTTTCGGGCTCGGGTTAATGTTGGGTCAAATTACACAGGTTTCAGGTCTTTATAACCAGTTACAAAAGTTTAAATTATACCAAATAATTTATATTTTTATCAATATATTTATTAGGGTAAATTACAAAAAATTTCCCTGTCTTTTGCTTCAAAAATAAAAAACCTCCCTCGCAAATAAAAGCACTCACAAAACCCCCTCACTTTTAAAAATTTATCACTTAACTCCCATGTAACTTATTTTTGACCATTTTGCCCCTAATGTTTAATTTTGCTTTTAGAAAAAGGTTTTATATTATTAGACAAAAATTAAATATTTTATGTTTTCAGCAAAAAAAATTAAGAAAATTTTCTATATTTATAAAAATATAATTATTTTAATTAATTATAGTAATATTATATAAGTTCAGAAGATAAAAAATATTTTTAAAATTTTCAAAAAAAATATTATGAGATAAAATATAACTTTTTTTTGGTTGAGGGGCAAAATGGTCAAAAAAATTTATTTGGGGGCAAGGTGAAAAATTTTCAAAAGTTAGGGAGTTTAGTGAGTGGTTTTATTTGTGAGGAGGGTTTTTTGTTATTGAAGCAAAAATCAGGGGGGGTTTCTATAATTTACCCTATTTATTATATTATTAATATAGGTGCTCAATAATATGTTATATATGTAGTTTAATTGTACTTCTGACAACTAATAATTTTTATTGAATTTAAAGACCTTGGATAAATTTAGTTTTCAGGTCAGGTTGGGTTCGAGTTTAGGTCAGTTTGGGTCGGGTTGGGTTCGGGTTAATGGTGGGTCGAGTCAGGTCAGATTGGTATCGAGTTATTTTCGGTTCAGGCAAAGAACGGGTTGGGTAAGTTGCAGGTTGGATCAATTTAGTTTCAGGTTCAATTATTTATGACATATTTTCAGTTCAGGTTGGGTCGGTTTACGGGTTTTTCAGGTCAGTTCTTTGGGTCGGGTTGAATTTGCCACCTTTAATCGGTGGCCGTCCTTCAGGATTAACACGGTCCGACTCTTAAGGTGCACTCGTTAATTGCCGGGTAGAAGTGCTTTGAATATTTTCCAAAATTCGAGAAGAGGAAAGAGAAATTTTAAGTCCTTTGCTGCAAATTGATAACTGCAATTCGCTTTGAGGCTTCAAGATGATGATGATGATGAAGATGATGATGATGATGATGATGATGAAGATGATGATGATGGTGATGGTGAACAGGAGACTTTCAATTTGGACATTTTTTTAAGGAGAGAGAATGAAGAAGCCATAAATTCATAGAGACCAATACTCAAACACAGGGCATGTGCAAAGGCATTTATAGGGTCCGTAATTAGGATTTGTAACGACTGAAATAATGAGACATAATAAATTATAACGGACGTAATAAATTGCAACGGCTATATTGTTAATTACTTATGGATCTTCAATAGTCATATTTCAATGACATTAAATGGCTACGGGTAAACAGCCAGTAACGAGTCTTACAAAAGTTATTTTCACATTATACTTAAGGTTACCTTGTATAATTTTTCCAACAAATTACACTTGGTAGAGAAAGCAGTTTAGTTTGTTATTGTAACTTGGTATCAGGTGGAGTGAAGGGAGGGGCTCAACAACAACAACAACGACGACGACAGCAACAGATCCAGTGGCCCCAAGGGCTCCCGCATAAGCAGGGTTTGGAAGGAGCGGATGTACGCAGCCTTACTCCTTCAGGGTGTAACCTTACCAAGAGGTTGTTTCCGAGGACCCCCAACCTTATAGGGTTGGCAACACGAGGACTTCCCATGAAGTCACCCATCCTGATACTACTCTCCCCCAAGCACGCTTAACTTCGGAGTTCTAATGGGATTTAGTGTCTTAGTGTTTAGTAAATGAACCCCAAAGTAAAGGCTAAACGTACAGTCTTATTCGTACTTTGCTATCTTCGAGGTCACTTTCTTCTCGCAATCCTTTCTTGCAAAAGATAGATTAATTTTTATCCGTGCAAATCCACTGGTGTATGGCATATCTCTTCCAAATGGAGCTGATAGAACAAACTTAAAGTTCAATTAATCAGTTTCTATTTTCTTGCTATTGCCATTTTTGACATTGTTGGTGTTATAATCCTTTACTAAACTTCGTTCTCTCTTATTAGACAAAATCGACATCTCTGATTGAGGTGCCCTTATATTAAAAAAATTCAAGGGATAGCCTAGTGTTTACGACGAATTTGGTTAGTGTGCTTATTTATCGTTTTAGAGCTCTGTATGAGGTGGAGTTCATTATGATGAGCAGAACTCAAGCTCTAGCTACACGCCCAACTCGGCACGGTTAGAGGGGCCCGTGGGGCAATCCACAAGGGACCCCTTCGACCCTCAATTTGGTATTAATCTCATGAAATAGTTATGAAAGTGGGTAATAAATAGACATAATAGATACAAAGTACTTAGCCTAAGATGAGTAGGAGGCTTGAATTGTTATTGTTCCGAAGAGGTGATCGTAAAAGACGATAGAAGGAAGAGGTGTGTGATTGCCTACCTTAGATATTTCGGTTGGCTGGGGCGCCCGAGTTTGGCGCGTCCAATCTAGGGCGCATGTCCTAGGACGCCTCACCCAATCTAGGGCGCTCGTCCTGGGGTGCCCGAGTCTCGGGTGTGTCCTAAGGCGCCCGTCATAGGGCTTCCGCGTTTGGGGGGCCCAGTTTAGGTCGCCAGGCTAGCAAGTACCGGGTTAGTATTATAAACACCTAATACATAACGCTAGCTCCTAAGGAAGACTTCTTGATAAGTACAAAAAGGATAACTTTAAAGCAGAAGAGACCTATAAACCTGAGTAAGGAGCAAGGGCAAATGATAAAAAAAAAAAAAAAAGACAACAAAGCAGAGTAGAAAAATATGCGTACAAGAATAAAAGCAGGATCAAGTCACGAAACAACAATAAGGAAGGCACGACAGGCAAGGAAACTGGACAAGGAAATAGGGACAACTAGGCTATGAGAGATGACTTGAACCGTGTGGTGTAACGCAAAAGAGCAAGTGAGCATCAGAGCTTGAACGATCTTCAAATTATAATACAAGAAAATCTACTAAAAGTGAATAACTAAAGTCCTACCAAAGTGGCATCATGAAATATAAATTTTATACTAAATAATATTAATGTCATTTGCTATCACAAAGACAACTAAGTTACAAGATATGATCAAAGTCAGGAGTGGTGTAACTTACAAGGGCAAGTGACCGTTAGAACTTGAATTGATCTTCACATTATAATAAATAAGGATTTTTTTAATAGAAAACTACTTTAAAATAATAGTTATTTTTTGCTTAATCTCCATAATATATCAAATTATCAACAAATCGCTTTCAGAAGTTTAAATTTTTTTCAATCAACCACCTATATTGATGCCTTTAGTAGTATGTTATATAAAGCGGACAAAACATAACACATGTTTTTTAGCTAAGTTGCTAAAGCATGGTGGCTTTATACACATGTTGAAATCTCTATACACACAAGCATTTAGTGGAATTCACACTGTAAGTTCACACTGACATGTGCTTATCTCGTCGTGTTGCTAATAAGAAAATGTAACATTACACTGAGCTCAACCAAACACTAACAGGTGCCATTATAGGTGGTTTATTGAAAAAAATTGAACATTTAAATGTGATTTTCTAGAAAATTGAAAAATTGTGATGATTAAGTGAAAAATAACAACATCTGAAGATAGTTTTCCATAAAAAAAAAAAACCCTAAAACTCCACTAAAAATGAATAATCCAATAGGCCAAAGTCCTACCAAAGTGGGGTCATAAAATTTAATTTTCATTATAAATAATATTTATGTCATTTTGCTATGATAATCCCATTATGAATTAGTCCACACCTTATCAACCTCTCAAAACTAAAATATATTTTGAAAAAAAAATTACAACTTCTTTTATAAATGAGCATCAAGCATCCTAACACTCTTCATTTGATAATGTCAACCCTAGCCATGGGTGGCATACCAAAATTATTCAAATTTTATACATTCTTCAATCTCATCTTGTGTTCTTGTTGTTTGTTTTTTGGCATCGTCAACTCTCTAATTTACAACGTCGGAGACGATAATAGGTCGGTTGATGGGTTCGATTATTTTTCTTGGGCTCACCAATACAATTTCACCGTTGGCGATGTTCTTGGTATGAATTCTTCTTTATAATTGATATGTTATGTTGAAAATTTCACATATGAGTATCTATAGTTGAATTGTTTTATATTAGAGTTATGGGAGAAAGGAAATTAATATATATGTTTAGTGAGTTATTCCATCTAATACCAGTTGGTCCTAAGATGAAACACTACCTCCGTGGATTAAGTTTAAAGCTTGGTGAAAGCTATTTTCCAAATTTTCCAAATGGAAAAATTTGAGCTTTTGAGTAATTCTTTCAATTTTTAAGTTTTCTTGAAAATTTTCCAAGAAAACTGATTTTTTTTATTTATTTATTTCTAAACAGCTTTTGAAAATTTCAAGGCTGGATGTTCTTATTGTCTGAATTTGATTATAGTGTATCCCTTCCATTTCCCCCCCCTTAATTTTGACGGTCCTCATTCTTCTTAATCCTGTTTTTGCTCCCCTTTTCCATTTTTCCCTTTCTCTTACAGATAAACTTTTTCAGGATCATCCCTGTTACTACTTATTTTGACAAAATAGAGAAAAAAAGGAATACTTTGACTTAAATTTTTTTTTTTTTCATGTTTTGTGATACAGTATTTAGATACACAAAAGAGAAGCACAATGTGTTAGATGTAACACAAGCTACGTATCAGTCTTGTGATCTGAGCAGGGGAGTTTTCGCCCAATACTAGAGCGGTGATGATCAAGTCAAGCTCAACCGAGCCGGACCATATTGGTTCATATGCACCAAACAAAGGCATTGCTTTGGGGGTATGAAATTCAAAATTAATGTAGCAAATTCCACAACAAATGCAAATTCAACTACAATTTCTAATCCTAGTACTAATTTTGCACTTGGAAATCATGCTACAATAGGGATGTACATTCTTGGAATTGGGATTTTTTTCATGTTCGTAATATGATTACCGATGGGTGTATCTTATAAGGGCATTATGTTTGAAGAAAAAAAAGAAAAAACTACATAGCGTCTAGGGTTATTTACTCGATTAGTCTTTATACTTTGCTCATTGTATCAATTTAATCCTTTTACTTTTAGTTGTGTTAATATAGTACTTACATAATCGAAATTATTGCAATCAAGTCTAGTTTTGAAGGCATTGTTAATTTTTAGCACTTTTATGTGTTTTCCACGTGAAGAAGTTATTTAGGAAGTATGAGACTTTATATAGAGTGTGTGTATTGTTGTAGCTGGAAATTAATTGAAACATTAGATTTGATTGAAACAATTTCAACTGTACATAGATTAATTGA
This sequence comes from Simmondsia chinensis, assembly GCA_018398585.1. Lineage (NCBI taxonomy): Eukaryota > Viridiplantae > Streptophyta > Magnoliopsida > Caryophyllales > Simmondsiaceae > Simmondsia > Simmondsia chinensis. The sequence continues at coordinate 3,524,380 of JAGTTD010000017.1, read as the reverse complement.
TATAACTAAAAGTATAATGACTAAATTAACATAGAATTAATAGCACAGATAATCCTAAAATTTATTACACTTAGAAGAAAAATAATGAGTTTTAGAAAAATCACAAAAAGGTAATATAATTTAAAGGACTGGCATTTTCTTATATTTATGGTGGGTTATAATGTCTTTTTATTCATTTTTAGAAGTGTTAGTATGTGTTAAGAATAAAAACTTCATATGTGAGTAAAAAAGTCAATCCCATATAGCAGTTGTAGAAAAGAAGAGATCAATTTAAAATATTAATGTGTTACTCCACTTAATGCCGCGTTTTAGGAACTCCACTTAGCCTTATATGTGCAACTCATTTGTTCTAACTCCGCGGGTCAGGCTATGAAGGGCTTGTCTAATGATACTTGTTTAGCTGGGTTATCTGCTATAAAATTGACCTCTCATCTTCTATTATGGCATATCTAAAAGGAGAGAAAACACGTTTTGAAGTTTTATGTTATTTTTGTTATTTTTTTCCAAAACATGTGCTTTTTTCTTAGTATATAAAAATTATGGTGGCTCTGTATTCCTTTTCACAAACGTAATGCCGTTTTAAGATATATTACCTGCAAGTTTTGGTCATGTTGATTAGTTGGGTCTCATTCCCCTTTATTGGTTTTGCATTTTTTTTCTAATTAGTGTTAATATTATTTTTAATCTAAAGCTATAAAAATTGTTTATCAATAGATGAAGGTTTGACTTTGGTTGGGTAGCTATGAATTGTTCATTAAACTTATGATTCATCTTGTGGTGGGCAAGAACAATTTGGCACAATTTGAATCATTCTTTTTGTTTTTATTTTTGGCGATCAAAATATGTAAAGGCTTGCTTAGCATTGTTTAGTGTTCGTAATTTTCGGTCTTTTCTGAAACTGAAAATCATGTTAGGGAAACAATTTTTTTTATTTTGGTTTTATATCTTCTGTTTCTTTCTTAAGTTGTGTGAATACTAAAAGTAGGAAATGAAAGCCAAGAAAAAGTAGACGGAACTGGTAGTAGGTTGTAACTATTTGTAAACCCGATTTTTAAAAAATTGTAGTTTTTTCCAACTTAGATAACAGATAGAATTCTTAAATTTCATTTTAGAGCCAAAGAAATGCATTTGCTACTATCACGTACAAATAGGTTGCATAAGAATTTGTAGATTGTAGCATTCGATTGCTACAATACAAGATCAAGCAGCCGTTAAAGGCATTTCGGCGTTTAACTATTTCCTTTCGTAGTTACAAATACAAGAGCTTTTTCAGTGGGGGCATTCAAAGGCCTCCACATTACCTATTTTCAACATCCCTTTTCATATCATCATTTGGTTACCCACCCACTCCAATAGAATAGCCAAATTTTATTACTTTTTAAATATTTTTTGATATATTTTAAATGGTTTATAATCTTGAATATTTAATTTTTTTTGTACATAGCTACTTTGACAATAAATTGACAGTATGAATAAATATTATGCATGAAAATAATTATTTATGCCATTATTACTTAATTGAAATAAAAAAGCAATAAAAACATGGTATAGACATATATTTATAAAATAATCCTAAAATTCAAAAAAAAAAAAAAAAAATAATCATTAAAAAAGGAAAATTACATAGGAAAAATTAAAATAATAAAAATCATGTTATAAAATAAATGCAAGATAAAAATATGAAACTAAAATTTCTCTATTGTTCTTTTCGTTTATTCCCACATAGAAGTATGCGCATATGTATACATGAGATTGCTGCCTGAAAATCCCATATGCAAGCATGGGCATGGAATCACGAAGGGCTCATATGTTGTACTGTTAGAAGGTCAACCATACTCAACACTTCCCCTTAGTTGACCATATAATATGAATATACCTTATTAAAGACCTTGTTAAGAAAAACCCAGTGGGATAAGAACTTAGGAAGGGAAAAAGAGTACGATATTCGTAGTATTGAAAACTTCCCCTTATGAGTACAAAATTTTATAATCACACCAGATCCTTGAGCTAACGCATTCCGTTATTGTGAACATGCTTCCTGAAGAGTGTTATTAGTAATGCCTTGGTGAATAAATCTGCCATGTTATCATTTGATCAAACCTTACACACATCGATGTGACTCTCTTTTTGAAGGTCATGAGTATAGAAGAATTTAGGCAAGATATGCTTTGTTGTATCGCCTTTGTTATATCCTTCCTTAAGCTGTGCAATGCATGCTGCGTTATCCTCAGATAATACCGTTGGTTTATTAGTGATTGGAAGGTAAATCACATGACTTCTTGATGTGTTAAATCATGGATCTTAACCATATATATTCTCGACTTGCTTCATGAATTTCGAGAATTTCAGAGTGATTTGATGAAGTAGCTGTCGTGATTTGTTTCATTGAGCGGCAAGAAATAGCAATGTTTCCATAAGCGAAAACATAACTAGTTTGAGATTGGGCTTGGTGAGGATTAGAAAGATACCAACATATGCATATCCAATTAGCTCAGATTTACTTATTTTGGGTAAAACAATCCCATATCAGAGGTACCCCGAAGATAACGTAGAATATGTTTTATCCCTTTCTAATGTCTTTGAGTGGGTCCAGCATTAAATCTAGCAAGCAAATTAAAAGAAAATACTATATTGGGTCTAGTACAATTAGCAAGATACATGAGTGCGTCAATTGCACTAAGATATGGTACTTCAAGGCTAAGGGCTTTTTCATCATTTTCTCGTGGGTGAAAAGAGTCCTTATTCACTTCAAGTGAACAGACCATCATAGGAAAATTCAATGGATAAGCTTTATGCATATAAAATCGCGACAATACCTTCTCTATATAAGATGATTGATGAATAAGGATCCCATTTGATAAATGCTCAGTTTGGATACCAATGAAAAATTTTATTTTTCCAAGATATTTCATCTCAAATTCACCTTTTAAGTACTCAACAGTTTTTTAGATCTCTTCTGAGGTGCCAATAATATTCAAATCATCAATATATACTGCAACTATGGTGAATCCACATCCTCTATTCTTTATAAACATGCATGGGCAAATAGGATCATATTGATATCCTTCTTTCTGTAAGTGTTTAATGAGGCAATTGTACCACATGTGCCCAGATTGTTTCAAACAATATAGGGATCTTTGAAGTTTGATAGAATATAAGTCTCGGGGTTTTGAAGTTAATGCTTCAAGCATTTTTAATCTTTCAAGGATTTCATATATATGTTACTATCTAGTGATCCATATAAATACGCTGTCACAACATCCATGAGATGCATATCAAGACCTTCTGAAACTACCAAGCTGATAAGAATTTGAATGTAATACTATCCATGTCGGGCGAGTATGTCTCATGATAATCAATGCCGGGTCTCTACAAGAAACCTTGTGCTATAAGTCATGCTTTATATCTTATAACTTTATTTTGTTCATTACGCTTGAGCACAAATACCCATTTATATCCGATGGGTTTAACATATTTAGGGGTTTGGACTACTGGTCTGAATACCTCTCTTTCAGCCAACAAGTTCAATTTGTTTTGTATGGCATTTTTCCATTTTGGCCAATCAGTTCTATGTTGACATTCTTTGATTGTTTGTGGTTCAGATTTTTCCTCATTCAGGATTTCAATGGCAACTACATATGCAAATATATAATCAATGTTAATTCTATTTATATTCCATATGTCTCTTGATATTAGAGATATCTCATAATTTTCCTGTACCGGAACTACTTCACGGGTTTATTCTTTACTAACATGGGATGGGATTGTTGATTTGCAGTTCTTTGTGCCTTTGGCATAATCTCTTCAGAAGTAATAGTTTCTTTAGGTGTGATATTTCCTTTAGAATTAATAGCCTCTTCAAGAGTACTAATAATTTCTAGAGGACATTGTTCTTTTCCTTTTCTCCTTTTTGGGGCTGAGTCCTTTGCACCAACAGGTCTGCCATGCTCCTGGTGTGGTTTAGATTCATTTGCTATTGTATCATTTCTCACAGGGATCGCAATTCAGGAAGGTATATTCATAGCTGCTGCATGTGATTTTGTTACTATTTGAGTATTGGTGAAAATATCAAGCAATTGATTTGCAATGCTCTATAAATGGATAATTCTTTGTAGTTTAAGTTCACATTGATTAGTGTGCAAGATGAGATGGCTCTGGCACATTCCAACTGATCTCACGAGATTGCACAATTGGTTTTTGTTCTTCCCCTAATAAAGGAAAAATTGACTCATCAAAAATACAATCTAAGAACTGGTCTCTAAAAGGATTACCTATAGCAAGTTCAAGACATCTAATAATTGAAAGGGAGTTAAAACCAACATAAGGTGATGTTGAGGTCCCATCTTACTACACTATGGTGGGGCACTCGGAACATAAATGGCACAATCAAAAATTCTAAGATGAGAAGTATTTGGTTGGTGGTCAAAAACCAGTTGTAAAGGGGAGTATCTGTGGTATGCACTTGGTCTGATGCGAACTAAAGAAGCAGTATGTGCTATCGCATGGCCCCAAGCAGATGCAGGTAACTTGGACTTCATAAGCATAGGTCTAACAATTAATTGAAGACGCTTGATGAAGGCTTCAGCTAAACCATTTTGAGTATGAATGTGGGCAACAGGATATTTCACACTTACCCCAGTTAACATACAATAGTCATAAAATGGTTGAGAAGTAAATTCACCAGCATTGTTAAGATGAATTGTTCATATTGGATAGTTAAGAAAATATGCTCGTAACTTTATTATTTTGGCAATAAATCTAGCAAATGCAACGTTGCAGTTGGATAATAAGGAAACATGAGACCATTTAGTAGAAGCATCGATGAGGACCATGAAATATCGAGATGGACCACATGGAGGTTGAATAGGACCACATATATCACCTTGTATTCCATGTAGAAAAGATGGTAATTGAAGGAATACTTTTGAAACAGATGGTCTAATCATTAACTTTCCTTGAGTACATGGGCTACAAATGCAGTCTTCGGGCAATAAAATGGGTGTCTATGAGTATTTTCTATAATTTGTTACATCATTGCAGATCTTGGATGTCCAAAACGATCGTGCCAAAATACAAATAATTTAGGGTCCGAGCACTTCTGGTGCATAAAATTGACTTCAATTTCCCTGATTTTTGTATAATTTAATCCGGAAGAGAAAGTAGGAAATTTCTTTAATACAAGCTTCTATCTCGAAACAATAGAAGTAATGTGGAGATATTTTGTATCTCCCTCATTTGTCATCTTGATATGGTATCCATTGCATCAGATATCGTTAAAACTAAGTAAATTTCTTCTAGATCTACTATGGTATAGAGTGCCATTAATATAAAGTTTAGTTCCATTCAGCAATATAACATGTGCTCTTCCGGAGCCTTCGGTAAGGGTGGTAGAACCATATATCATATTGATATTAATTTCAACTAACACTAATTGAGCAAAATATTTTCTATCACGAAGGATGGTATGTGTTGTGACATTGTCAATCAAGCACATATCAGTTTTCATGATCTTTGTGTAGGATCAAAGGACTTAAAGTTCCAGTTCTTTTATCATGTAAAAAACATAAAAGGATGTGCATATATAAAGACGCAATATAACATTGTCATACAATAGCCCCTAACAATTCCAACACACTATACTCATGACAACCAAATCAAACAATTACTAAGAGAGGCCAACTCACATCTTCTTGAGGACAAAAAACCAACAACCATCCTTCACCACATTCAAGGCTAGTGGACCAAAAAAATTAGGCACAAACCCGTTGGATCGAAGAAGGCAACGCTAAAGCCAAACAACATCACCTTCATCCCATCGGTTGCTACGAGATGAACACAGCCTCCGTCACCAAGCTGAACCGAGCCAGAGAAGTGACAAAGCATGAGAAAGTGGAGACAAACACCAGAGCAGCCACTCGCCAGAATTCTAAGGGGTACTCCCAAAGTGAAAAGGGACACTGCACATCTTCGAATCAACAAGGACTCCAATTATCGAAAATACTTTTTATGAAGATTTTGTATGCTTAAGATGTTTTGGGATATGCTTGGTTTTTTAAAGGTTGGCAAGGAGGGGATGTCGTATTATGGTCCTATGAAATTCGCATATCCACCTCGGATATTAATACGACCTTGCAACTCATATAAACATGAAACTAAACATGCTCATAAAACAACATGAGCTTCAAGAAGCAAGCACAAAAGCCATGGTAATCAGGTCTATCATAATATAAACATGAAATACAAGCTAAACATGCAACTCATCAAAAATTCAAGTTAGCCAAATCAACTTATATATTACAGCACAAGACTCCACCATAAATAACATCCTCTACAAGCCATCATGTGCATACAATTGTATGACCATAACCCAAACCAAAGGTATCTGAACATAACTTTACCAAAACGATGGTCAGTCCAAGGTTTACATCAGACCTAAACTTTACCCTCTTCCTCATACTAGAAAAGAAAGTACGAAATAATGATCCTCAGGGCATAATAGTCTTTCAAGATAACAGTGAGTCTTCATATGACTCAAATATATCAATTTTTCCCAAAATTAGGCAAAATTCAGCAAAGACGGCTTAAAATGACAGTAAATTGGACAAAAAACACAGCTAACAGCCTATAACAGAAAGAACAAATCCAGTACATGTAAAAGACCTATTTCATCACTAAAACAATATGCTATCATCATTTCAAGCAACATGTAACAACATATTCAACTTGCTTCAAACATAGCCATGGGAAATACATGAAACACATTAACATAGAGACTAACCAACAAAATCATACATAGATTTTCACAAGAACTCACAAGTCCTATAAGCCCTTTACAAGGATCAACTATTTCACTTAGGTCACTCAAACATGCAAGAAAACAATTCTTACATACAAGGTCTAATCTCATGGTTAAAACTCAAACATACAATGCTTTACCAATACACTGGGGTTCAAGGGTGTGCAACTAAACATGCGTAAACCTAAGAGTTGGCCAATTCTAGGTTTAGGGCCCCGTTCTAACTAGTTCACAATTAACTCAATCATTAACTAAGCATTAACCATAACAATTACACATAAATTGAAAAGGCACACAATCCAGTTTCTGTTCAACAGAATTAGCCACAAAAAACAATCACACCAAACCATGCTCGGGTCTTCGAACCAACATCAAAACAGAATCCAAACCAAGGATTTTCATCCAACCATCATCCGGATCAGGCTCACAATTTAACTCCAAAACTGCTCCACCAAAAACAAGAATCTACACCAGATTCTCAACCGACCATACACCAGGCCGAACACAAGCGATTAACACCAAACCGCTCCACCAAAAACAAGAATCCTCACCATATTCTTAACTAGCCATACACGAGGCCGAATTCGAGCGGTTAACATCGAACTGCACCACCACCAAATATACCTAAACATTTCTCACTTCAAGACAAACTGTTAGTCTCAAGGATAAACATCTTTTCCATAAAGAGGAAACCAAAGGATGTTCAAAAAACAGCGAGAAATCCAAGTTATCAAGGTTACCTAATCAAGCGCCTAAAACCAAGACACTCAAAACTTATCTCAACCTAAAACTAGGAGACAAACAGGGCTTTAGGCGCAATATCCGACATTCAAACAGAGTGGTCCATCTCAAAAACTAGTCAAACCTAATTAGAAACAGCCAAGGACTTTAAGATGGTCCTAACCAATTAGACACTTCCAAGGTTCAAAGAGAAAACCAAGTTTTCTCAAATATTCAGGGATATCCAATGTTCTACAGCTAAGATAGTTAACCTCCAACCATCTTTCGAGGAACATCCATCCTAAGCACCCCAACCATTTAAAACTAAAATAGGCAATAAAAGTCCCCAATGCAGGTTAAAAAAAAAGAAGAAGCAATCAATGCCTAACAGTCCCTGGTTCTTATTATAAAACCGAAGACTAATTGATAATGAGTAAATCTTTTCCTTTTGTTTTATATCACGAATGGTTCTCCTACTTTCAGGCTTTTATTATACTACCACAAACATTGTAGTATCAGAAAAATAACACTCAATTTTTTTTTAAATCAAGGCCTAGTGATCGTCTCCTTCAGAAAGCAACCATTGTTCTTAAACCCATTTGGAATTTTAACTAAAAAAATTTCACAAAAAAACAAGAAACAATTCAGATCCTATTTCTATATAGATCTTCTTATTTTTCCTTAATTCTTCAATTTCTTTCCAAAAACTCCAAAGAACACGCAAGCCCAAAATTTCAAGAAAATACCAAATCTAAAAAACAAGATGATCAAACTTAAAACCTCATTTTAATTTTGTTTCGATTGTGCCTTGGTGCCCATATTGTGATGGACTCCATAGCCAAAGCTCTAATACCACTTGTTATGAATTCGGGCCTTAAAATCTGACCCGAATCCAACTTGAAAACCGATCTTGTCCGAAAACCCACGATCGAAACAAAGCAAAAATAAAACTAGAAAATAAGGAAAAAAAATGAAGAACACACATGAACAACACACGATATATGTCATTTGACACCTCAAAACGAGGTCGTAGTCCATGGGCTTCCATTTCCAGAGGAGTCAAATCCACTGTCATTAATTTAGGGTTACAGTCAAGGACGAGCTTCAAGACTAAAACCAAAAAACACTACAAAGATTTAAAGTAAGAAACTGAGAAAGAACAAGAGAAAACAATAACAAAATGAAGAGAACGAAGAATAGTCTAGAGATCCAAATCCTAGCTGAATTCTCGAAGAAGACCATCATTAGGGACTATATCACTGAGTGTACACCTTCGAACCGAGCATCCGAGCTCCAATGATTCACCATTCTCTTCTTCTTCTTTTTCTTCTTCATCAGCCCTTTCTCTCTCTCCACAAGCTTTCTCTCTCTACACCATTCTTTCTCTCTCTACCTCATCATGTTCTTTCTCTGCAAGCTTTCACTTGAACCCAAAAATGGGTTTTCAAGTTTTGCTCTCTATCATTTTGCTCTTAGTCCCAAACGAAACCCTAAAGGTAAGGTTTATATAAAGCAACAAGACAAGGTTCAATCAATGTTATCAAGACAGGACACGAGGCACGATCCAATGGCACATGAATAGCTGTCACAGTTAACACTTAGCAGGGAATCCGGGTAGCGAGTCAGTTAATAACAAATGGGTACAATTAAAACAAACCAAACAACAACAACAACAAACGCAGTGCCTCCAGGGCTCCCGCATAAGCAGGGCCTAGGGGGGGTAGATGTACGCAGCCTTCCCCCTTCAGAGGGCTACCCTGAAGAGAGGCTGTTTCCGAGGACCCCCAGCCTGAAAAGCTGGTCCGCAGTAATGAGCCAAAGACCTAGCAATAGGAAAAGCAACAAATGCATGAATATGGCCAAAAAAAAAAAAAACAAAGTGTATAGAGATGGAGATAGAAGAGATAGTGAAAGAGAATGAGACAGGGATAGATATAGAGGTAGAGATAAAGATAAGTAGGCAAGTAGCAACTATCAGCACATGATATTCAGAACACAGCCAACGTGCGCCAAGAGGACCTAGCACTAGTAAGCTGAACTACCCTACTCCAACCGGATCATCTAATACCCCTATGCCAGCCCTCCATTGGCCCTCTCTAAGGCCATCTCCTCCCAAAGGTTTAGGTGGGTGAGTTCTTGTCGGATCGTCTCAAGCCATCTCTTCTTTGGTCTGCCTCTGCCTCTTCTGCCTAGTGTAGTAAGGGGCTGTTCGCATCTCCTGACTGGAGCGTTGTCCGGTCTCCTTCTGACATGTCCGGACCACCTCAGACGCTGCTCTCTTAATTTATCTTCTATGGAGGCTACTCCCAAATTGCCTCTTATGATGTCGTTTCTGATTCTATCCTTCCTTGTGTGTCCGCACATCCACCTTAGCATTCGCATCTCAGCCACCTTCATCTTCTGTGTGTGCTGTTGTTTCATCACCTTACACTCCGCCCCATATGCCATGGTTGACCTCACAACCGTCTTATAGTATCTTCCCTTTAGCTTCAATGGGAACTTCCTATCACAAAGTACCGCGGAGGCTATCCTCCACTTATACCATCCCGCTTTGATCCTGTTGCTTACATCCTCGTCCACTTCGCCGTTGTGCTGTATCATGGACCCCAAGTACCTGAATCTCTCCTTCTTCGATATGGCCTCATGTCCAATCTTGACTTCTTCCCAGCAAGGCATGGTAGAGGGATTGAACTTGAGTTCCATATGCTCGGTCTTGGCTCTGCTTATTTGTAAACCCTTCGACTCCAGAACCCCTCTCCACAGTTCCAACTTCTCATTTATCTCTTCCCGCGACTCCACCACCAGTACTATGTCATCTGCAAAAAGCATGTACCAAGGTACACATCCCTGAATGTGCCTAGTAAGCTCGTCCATAACCAAAATGAATAGATAGGGGCTCAAAACAGACCCTTGGTGTACCCCTACTGTTATCGGGAAAGCGTCTGTCTCCCCATCCACTGTATGCATCATAGTCTGTGCCTCTTCATACATGTCTCTAATGGCTTGGATGTATGGTACGGGGATGCCTTTCCTGTCCAAAACTCTCCAAAGGACCTCCCTTAGCACTCTATCATATGCCTTCTCTAAATCAATGAAAACCATATGAAGGTCCTTTTGTTTCTCCCTATATTGCTCTATCGTCCGCCTTAGGATGTGGATGGCTTCTATTGTTGATCTCCCGGGCATAAATCCGAACTGGTTCTCGGACACCTCTGTCTGTTGCCTTAACCTTCTCTCTATGACCCGTTCCCACAACTTCAAAGTGTGGCACATTAGTTTGATACCCCGATAATTGGCGCAACTCTGAATGTCGCCTTTGTTCGTATATATCGAAATCAATGTGCTCTTCTTCCATTCCTTAGGCATCTTATCCCCCTGAAGGATTTGGTTAAATAGTTTAGTCGGCCAACTGATGCCCTTTTGTCCAAGGCATTTCCATACTTCTATGGGTATGCCATCTGGGCCAACTGTTTTACCCCTTCCCATAGATCTCAGGGCTTCCTTGACTTCCTCTGGGCTAATTTTTCTACAGTCGCAGCGGTTTTGATGCACCTCAGATGTTTGAAGATCACCTAAGGATATCTCTGTCCCTCATTGTTTGTTGAACAGCTCGTGGAAGTACATTTTTCACCTAGCCTTAATTAGATGCCTGTCCACGAGTACCTATCCATCTTCCCCTCTTATGCATTGTACTCTGTCCAGGTCCCTAGTCTTCCTTTCTCTAGCTTTGGCAATTCTATATAAGTCCCTTGCTCCCTCCTTGGTCTCCATTCTTTTGTAGAAGTCCTCATAAGCTCTTGATTGTGCTTCTCGGACTGCTCGCTTTGCTTCTCTCTTGGCTTGAAGATACCGCTATCGCTTATCCTCATCCATGCTTTGATCCCACTCTTTGAAACAAACTCGTTTCGCCTTAATCTTCTCTTGGACCACGTCACCCCACCACTAGGATTCTTTTTTGCTTGGTACCCTTCCCTTTGACGTGCCGAGAACTTCCCGTGCCAGTCCTCTCATCTTTTGGGCCAGTTGGTTCCACATCTGGTTTGTGTCTCCCTTGAAGTCCTCCCTGAGCTCGGCCTCCACTCTTTCCTTGTATACCTTATACTTCTCCCCCTTCAACTCCCTCCAACAGGTGTACGTATGCGTTGGTTTGCAGATTCTTTTGGCCCTATTCTTGGCCTTTATATCCGCCCACAGCACCCTATGTTGTGTAGATAGGTCTTCACCTGGGGTGACCTTGCAATCCATGCAGTCTCTTTGCAACATTTTTCTTAATAGTATGTAGTCAGTTTGTGTTCTTGTCCCACCGCTTTGGTATGTGATGATGTGTTGCTCGCATTTTCTGAAGAAGGTGTTGGTCATCGTTAGGTCGTATGTAGCCGCGAAGTCTAGTAGGTCTTTGCCCTCTGAATTCCTGGTTCCAAAATCGAATCCTCCATGGTGAGGAGCGTAACTGTCCTCCATCGCACCGACGTGCTCGTTGAAATCCCCGCCAATCATTACTTGTTCGGTTAGGGGTATGCCTTGCATCATTGTGTCTAAATCCTCCTAGAATGTTGCCTTCTCATGCTCAGTCTGTCCAGTTTGAGGTGCGTAGGCACTGATGACGTTCAATACTTCTTCATCTAGGACCATCTTGATACTTATGATCTTACCGCCGGCTCTTGATACTCCGACTACTTTCTCCTCGAGGCTGCTTTCCATAATGATCCTAACTCCATTCCTGCTTCTGACCTTGCCCGCATACCAGAGCTTATGCCCTAGCACCTCCCCGGCTTTCACGCCAACCCATTTAGTCTCTTGCAGACAAAGGATGTTGATGTTTCTCTTTATCATCATTTGGGCCACCTCAAAACTCTTATTTGTTAGTGTCCTGACATTTAGTGACCCTAATCTCAAGTTCCCTATCCCCTTTTGCCTCGCCCTTCCCCTCCCCTACCCCTTTGAAGATGGCCTCAATGTCTGAGTTTCATAACTGGTCACGCTTACCAAGTATTATTTATTACCCAAAATAATACAATATACTTTCCAAAACTTTATTAACAATATTTTGAAAATTCCCAGTTTAAAAATCAATTATAAGATCAATAGAATCGTGTACAATTTTTATTCCCAAAATTAGAATATAATCACCTAGGGTTGCCTTCACATGCCTAAACCAAGTGAATGGCTAAAACCAACAAACAACATCCTAATTTTCCAAATAGAAATTCTTAGATAATTTCTTTATTTTAGTCATGATGCTCTAGTCTATTATTTGTTAGGAACAGTGTCCTGAAAATCCAAAGTTATCATCTGATTATTATTTTATTATAGAATGAAATTTAAGTTCCAGTCGCTTCCTCGTTAAATTTGTGTAAGTGAGTATATGTATTACGTGTGATTTTCTTTTAAGTAACATCCATGATATGGATGTAGTCCTCAGATTATATTTACATGTTTGTTTTAAGTAGATTATGAGATTAAGCCACAGATAGACTTGGAGCAAATGAAATGAAATATTATTTGAAAAACTCATAATTAATGACAAGTTTGGTCTACTTGTCTGCTAAGGCTATAACGAGACATTTTAGATGACCTATCTTGGTCATGTGGATGATGATCCAAAAGTGTTATGTTGGTGTGTGCAATAAGATTAATACACTGAGTTCGACCATGTGAGTTACTTGTTTCCAAACTACTATCGGAAATGAGTTATTCATGATGTACTGTTTGAACGACGACTCAAAATCCTGAGAGTATTCAGGCCTGTGCATGGAATGTTAGTTATCTTGGTATACTATAAGTAAGGTTTCAATAAATGGCTGAAGCCCCACGTGCATTTGGTAACGGCATGAAGTGCGACAGGGATCAGATATTTAATATGGAGTCTCTAGTCTCTTATGAGATACAGATATCCCCTTAGTTGATTCGCAAGTGTTTGAATTAATTTAGAAACTTTGGCCAAAGTGGTTCAAGTGTTTGACATTTAGAATTTGTACTATGAATTTGTTCAATTATAAATGAATTATTAAAAAAAAGGGCGAGTCGGTAACTAATAAAAAAGCTGTGAGAAAAATAATAGTAGTATTTATAATTATTTTTTGGTATGGATATCCCATAGAGGGGTTAGGTTGTCAATATAGTCAATTTACAAATTATCGAATAAATAATTTAAATCTAGATTGCAGTGGGATTTATTTAATGGAATTAAGGGCCATTAAATGAAAATTAAATTTTATCATGAGATGGTAATTAATTTAACCCATTTGGAGCTAGATTTAAATTGTCCCCGAGATCCCTGTGCAAGCCTTTGTTTTAAATACCATCAGAAAAAATATTAAAGAATTCATGATATGAATTATTTATTCATGAGATGAGTAAATTTAAATTTGCTAAACATTATTAACTAGATGTATAAAAATTAAAATAATAAAATAAAATAATTTTTTAAAGATTAAAAGTCATAAGATGAATTTTTACACTTGAAAAAAAAAGAATTAGGTCCCGGTCTACGTCACGCGGAACTGACGTGCTCGGCGTAACACTGGGGTGATATGAGCGTGCAACATAGCACGCTCCTGGGCAACCCCAACAGGCGATCCATGCCAATAGGCATGGACCAGTCCCAAGCTGCCAAGTGGCAGCTTCGACGCGTCAAAGGACACGTTTCCCCCCTGCTCTAAACGACGTTGTTTTGGCTATTTTAAAAGCACCCCACATCGACTTTTTTCATAATTTTTCGCTCAAATAGTCTACTATAAATGAGGGTCATGGAATTAAGTTTTAGCATCCAATTTTAAAATTAATAGGTTTCCTGAAAGTATTGACTTTCGAAGATCTAAAAGAGAGAAAATTTTTGTTGAAATTTTTTCTCTTAGTTTAATATTTTTCGGAGCCCACACTCTAGGTTTTTGAGGTGATTGCGTAGAAGGTCTCCGGGTCTCAGTTTTTCTTTTGTTTTCTTTATTGGAGCAATTTTTAGGTATTCTTCTTTCACTTTTCTTTTAGTTTTTCGCTTTCCTATTTATTTACAGTATTTTATTATGCTATTTAATATTCATGTTATTATTATTATGAATTTTTTTAGAGTAGAGGCCGGTAGATTCAAAATTAGGAATTTTAAATCATCTGTAGGTTTTAAATTAAGAATTTTAAATCATTCGGCTATGTTAATCTAATTAATTATTAGAAATTCATCCTAACATTATTTCTCTGATTAACTTAAGAATCTAAGTTACATCACACAGTGGATATGCGAATTTCATGAGACCATAATAACAATCTATGTTGTATTATGGTCCCATGAAATTCGCATATCTAGGGTGTATTTGAGCTAAGTCGAGCCCCAGCCTACCAGGCTCGAGGCTCGACCCATTAGCATTGAGCTCGACTCGGGCTCGGCTAAAATCTCACCAAGCTTTGAAAGCTCAGGCTTGAGCTTAGCTCGTCAAAAGCTCGGGTTCGGCATGACTCGATCTAGGCTCGGCTGGCTTTGAATTAAGCTTGCAATATTTTGGCTCACTTAAGCTCAATACAGGCTCGTTTGGGCTCATTTAAGCTCGGGCTTGGCTCATTTAGGCTCCCATTTGGCTTCATTAGGTGAAATTTAAGCAAATATATTAGATTAAAAAAGGCTCGCTTAAGCTTGTTTAGGCTTGCTAGCCTACGAGCTCAAGTTTCACTACATTCGGGCTCTGCTCGGCTCGATCTCAAAGTGAGCCAAGCTTTTTGAGCTTTTTGATGAGCCGGATCGCGAGCTCATTTACACCCCTGCGCATATCCACTATGTGATGTAACTCAGATTCTTAAGTTTATTATAGAAATAATAGATTGGCACGTCATGACTATAATAATGATGAAATTGTTAAGAATTTCTATTCGGGGAGATTAGGATATTGTTTACCAGTTTTAGCCACTTGCCTGGTTTAGGCTTGTGGAGGCAAACTTGGTTGATTATATTCTAATTTGGGAAATAGAAATATAAACGATTTTGTTGATCTTATAATTGATCTTTAAATTAGGAATTTCCAAAATATGGCTAATAAAGTTTTGGAAAGTATCTTATATTATTGTGGGTAATAAATAATACTTGGTTTGTTTTAATTATATATGTTAGTTATTAACCAACCCGCAACCCGGATTCCCATGCCAAGCTTTAACCGTGACAGCTGTTCATGTGCCCTTGGATCATGCAACATGTCCGGTCTTACTACCATTATTTGAGCCTTATCGTGTTGCTTTATGTAAACCCTACCTTTAGGCTTTGTTTGACACATGGAATTGGAATTGGACAGTGGAATTGCAATTTCAATTTGAATTCTGATGGAATTGGAATTATGAAGGAATTGAAATTCGATTGTTTGGTTCATCAAAGGAATTGGGGGTCAGAATTATAAGTACGTAACGATTCAAATCATCAAGGGTTTTTGGTCAATTGAGTTGGAGTATTTTGAGTTCTGAATCAACCACGGTTCAATTTCGGTAGGAGGGGTTCACATTACGTTCAAGTTATTACGGTTGGAGTGATTCAATTTGAGTTCGAGTTATTCGATATTCGAGTCAAATTGTGTCGAGTATCGAGTCAGATCATTTAGTATTTAAGTTACCTTGGATTTTTTAATTAATCAGGTTAGATGTTTTCGGGAATTCAAGATAGTTAAGATCGAGTTTATGTTTTAGGTCATTTCCAGCTCGAGTCATCTTAATTTTGGGACAAATGAGTTGTATCATTTCAAATTTTGAGTTATCTTAGGCTGAGTTTTGAGATGAATTGGGTTATATTGGGTATGGATCGTATTAAAATTTTGGTTAATTTGGTCGGGTCATTTTCACTTTGGCTCAAGTTATTTACATCACATTCAAGTCGAGTAGTTTCATTTTCTAGATTTGAGTCATCTCGAGTTTTGAATCAATGGGGTTGGGTCATTTTGGAATTTAAGTTAAGGCGATCTCAGTCATTTCAAGTCTAAGTCATTCGAGTTGGGTGATTTCGAGGTTCAGGGCAAATTTTAGTTTGTGTCTAAGTCATTGGATTTCGAGTTATTTTGGATTGGATTAATGAAGTTGGTTCATAATAGGTTTTAGGTTAATGAAGTTAATATGGAATTGCAATTCCTTACCCCCACCCTAAAGAATTGGAAAGTTTGATTTTCAGTTAGGATCCAATTCCATGGAATTGGGTAGTGGAATTGTAATTTCAATTCCAATAGGTGAACCAAACAACAGAATTGAAATTTTGGGCTCCAATTTCGGCCTCAGCCCCAATTCCAGCCTCTAATTCCATGCTTCAAACCCCACCTTAGGGTTTCCTTTGGGACTAAGAACAAAATGATAGGGAGCAAAATTTCAAAACCCATTTTTGGGTTCTAGTGAAAGCTTGTAAAGAGACAAAATGATGAGGTAGAGAGAGAAATAATGGTGTAGAGACAGAAAGCTTGTAAGAGAGAGAGAGGGTTGATGAAGAAGTAGAAGAAGACGGTGATGAATCTCTGGAGCTTGGATGCTCGGGTTGAAGGTGTAGACTCGGTGATATAGTCCCTAATGATGGTCTTCTTCAAGAATCTAGCTAGGGTTTGGATCTCTAGACTGTTCTTCACTCTCCTCATTCGGTTATGGTTTCTCTTATTCTTTCTCGATTTCTTGCATTAAATCTCTGTAGTGTTTTTCATTTTTAGTCTTGGGACCCGTCCTTGATTGTAACCCTAAATTATTGATAGTGGATTGACTTCTCTGAAAATGGAGGCCCATGAACTAGGACCTTGTTTTGAGGTGCCGAACACCGTATATCGCGTGTTGTTCCTATGTGTTGGGCCCTGCTGATATCCAAAGGAGTTGGAGCCACACTTTTGTCATCCGAGAAACAACCTTATCATCTAACTAAGAAAGAAAGGTAAAAATTGAGCATTGTGCATGTGGTTCTATTGTTTTATGTCTTGTTAATGATGTGTTATCTTTTGTTCCTTGTGAGACCACTGTGGCTAAAATATGGAAAAAGTTAGAAGAGATCTATAAAATGGAGTCTCTGTCTAACAGGATAATCTTTATGGAAAATTTTTTTACCTATAGGATGGATGAGAAAGAAGCCGTTAGAGAACTCCTTAGATGAGCTTAATAGAATATTTCAGGATCTGAAAAATGTGAATATAACATTAAAGGATGAGGTTTAGGCTATAATATTGTTATGTTCCTTGCTAAATATCTAAGAGCCTATAAGGGTATTCTTAGGTATGGAAATTAGAAAAGTAGTCTACAAAAGGTTACTCAGGCCCTTAGAAGTAAGATTGTTGAACTTAAGAGGAAGTGCAAGTACCAGAACAATAGCTCTAGTGGTGAGGGCCTTACTGTGAGAGGTAGAACCAAAGGCAGAGAGAATAATGACAATAGAAAGCATTCTAAAAGCAAAAAGCGTCATGCATCTAAGGGAAAGAAAGACCATTCAAATGTAAAATATTTTGAATGCAACAAACTAGGTCATATTAGGAGATACTATCCTAAAAAGAATAAGTCTCAAGGATCTGCTGATAATGTTGTTTGATTTGATTTGATTGTGCTGAATATTGCTTGTTTCATCTGATGTAGATGTTCTTAACTATACTTATATTGATTCTGATTCGATTCTGTGTTACATGCATCTTTTGATGTTAATAAGCATGAATGGGTATTATATTATGCATATAGTTTCCATATGACCTCAAACATGTCAAATTTTGTAAGTTAGGAATTAGTAAGTGGGGGAAGGTACTGTTAGGAACAATCATGGATGTCAAGTAACTGGATTAGGATCAATAAGAATTGTACAGAAGAATAGGACTGTTTACACCTTAGAGCGAGTTAGGCATGTGCGTGAACTTTGTAGAAACTTAATCTCTTCAGGGCAACTCGATCTTAAGGGACTGACTTTTAGAGCCAGTCAAGGTGAAATGAAAATTCTTAAGGGCTCCTTAGTTGTGCTGAAAGGAGAGATGAAAAATGGCTTATATATCCTAAAAGGAGAGATAGTTCCAAGTGAATCTCATGTTGTGACTAAACAGATCCAACAAACTTATGGCATAAACAGTTAGGACATATTTCAGAAAGAGGATAGAATGAATTAGTTAAACAGCGATTGGTATGTGGTGATTCTACTTCTGAACTTGAATTGTGTGACTCATGTATTTTTGGCAAGCATCGTACATTAGGTTTCAAAACAAGAAAGCATGTGACAAAAGGCCCACTCGATTATGTGCATTTTGATTTGTGGGGACCTTCAAGGGTCACCATTTTGGGTGGAGCCTCTTATTTTCTTTCCACTATCAATGACTATTCATGTAAAGTTTGGGTATTTTTGATGAAAAACAAAGATGATTATTTTCCAACATTTTTGAAATGGAAAAACTTAATTGAAAACCAAACTGAATGAAAAATCGAAGTTTTGAGAACTGATAATAGATTAGAATACATAAATACAAAATTTGATGTATTGTGTGCGAAAAATGGAATAAAATGACATAGCACTATTAGGGGGACACCACAATAGAACATTGTATTTGAACATATGAATCAAACCTTATCAGATAGAGTAAGGTGTATGGTGTTTGCCTCAGGAATAGGAAAACTTTTTTGGGGTGAAGATGTTAACGCTGTTGTTACTTGATTAATAAGATACCTTTAGCTGGCATTAACTTTATACACTTGACGAGATGTGGTTAGGCAAACCAGCATACTATTATGTCCTACAAGTGTTTGGCTGTGTTGCCTATGCTCATCAATTTGAGGGAGAATTAGAGCCTAGGGCTATAAAGGGTGTCTGCTTAGATTACTGATGGTGTAAAGGGTTATAGGATTGGAGTAAAAGATGAAATAGAATAGGGGTCATAATAAGTAGGGATGTAACATTTAACGAATCTGAAATGCCTTACTTAACTAAAGAAAACGACCCCGCTCCTAAAAACTTAAAGTTTGACTCGATTACATATGAATTGAGTTAGATCCACCATATCCTATATATACTAAAATAACTAAGAAATGAAACAGGACCTAAAACAAAACAAAATCCTGAAAGTGAACAAGTTACAGAACCTATTCAAGAACCACCCAGTGCTGATAGGACAACTGATGAAGAAAATGTCCTAATTGAAATTGTCCTAATTGAGAACAAACTGGACAACTACTAGTTGGCTAGGAATAGAGTTAGAAGGGATATATAGATTAGGATATGCAAATTGCATTCAATATGCCTTAAATACTGCTTTAGAGTATGTTGAATCTGAGCCTCTAACTTTTAGAGAGGCGGTCAACAGTCAGCATTCAACCAACAGATTGGTTGAATGCAATGATGGCATAAATAGAATCTCTCAGAAAGAATCAGACTTGGACATTAGTACCTAAACCTTTGGGGTAAAAAACTTGTAGGGTCAAAATGAATCTTTAAAGTGAAAGAGCCTAGTGCACCATTAGAAAAACCTAGGTACAAGTGCAAGACTTGTAGCCAAGGGATTTACTTAAAGAGAGGGAATATACTATAATGAGATTTTCTCACCATTAGTCAAACATACAACAATTAGGATACTAATGTCATTAACTGCAAAAAATGATCTAAACTTAGAACAGATAGACATAACCACAACATTTCTTCATGGGGAACTTGAGGAAGAAATATACATGGCTTAACCTAAGAGTTTTGTAGAATCAGGGAAAGAAAACCATGTTTGTATGTTGAGAAAATCCTTATATGGTTTAAAATAGTCCCCTAGGTAACGGTATTGTCGCTTTAACCATTTTATGACTGAAAATGGCTTCACCCGTTCAATTCATAATGTGTGTTTCTATGTGAAGAATGTTGAGAAAGACTCCATGATTTATCTGCTTATATAATTTGATGATATGTTGTTGGCTAGTAAGAGCATGGCTGAAATTAAGAAGTTAAAAGATCTTCTTAAAAGGAATTTTGACATGCAAGATTAGGGCCAAGCCAAAAAGATTTTAGGAATAAAAATAAGCAGAAATGGAGTTTCTAAAACTGTTCGCTTATCTCAACAAGGCTATCTGGAAAAGTTTATAAAACAATTGAATATGACATATTTAAAACCAGTCAAAGTTCCCATAACTCCACACCATATGCTAATGTAATAGCTCCACATATTCAAAACCAAAGTTTTCAGCAGATCAAAGTCCCAAATTTGACCAAGAAAAGAAGAGATGTCCAAAATACCACATGCTAATGTAATCGGGTCTACTATGAATGCAATAACTTGCACTAGACTAACTTAGCTTACCCTATTAGTGTTTTATCTAGATTTATGGGAAATCTGGGAAAAGAACATTAGAATGGGGTTAGATGGTTACTTAGGTACCTTAAAGGAACAATTAGTTTAGGACTTATATTTGGGAGGGAAACAGACCTTAAAGAATTGGGATATACTAATAGTGATTATGGCGGAGACCTGGATAGGAGGAAATCAACTAGCTCCTATGTCTTTACCTTAAATGGTGGAGTTGTCAGCTAGAGATCTAAGCTTCAGTCGGTGACAACACTATCAACGACTGAGGTCGAGTTCTTAGCACTAACAAATGCAATAAAGAAAGGGATATGGCTATGTGGGCTTACTTAAATTGGACTTAGGCGTACTTGTAATTTACACTGATAGTCAACCAGCCCAAGTACTTAGCAAAAATGCAGTATATCATGACAGAACTAAGCATCTAGCTGTTAGAAGGAATTTTGTCAAAGAACAGCTAGAAAATGAATCTATTGATCTATAGAAAATCTCAGCAGAAGAAAACCCTGTTGATATGGGAACTAAGGTCGTGCCTCTAATTAAGTTGATAAAGTGTATCAACTTAGTTTAGACCTTTTGGGATCTTGGTGGACATTAGGACCAAGATATATCTCCCTATTACAGGAGTCTGTCTAGTTAGCCTATATAGTAACTAGGTTGATATTTGGTTCCATTATATGTTAATTTTGAAATTAGTACAGGACCAAAATGATAAACCTAGGTGGATAGACATTAAAAGTGTAGTGTTTCACCTAATATAATTAGCAATGGCAATATTGTAATAACATGAACCTTTGGAGTTTAAACCAATATGAAAATGGGTTTTTTTAGCTTATTTGGTCAATTACCCATTTACCCTACCCAAACTGCCCAATCCCATAAATTGCGCTACCCTGTCTCTTAGTTTGCTTGAATCTTACCCTGTTTCGAATTAATGGCTTAGATCTTGCCACATGTCTACATCTTGAGCACTTAGTTTATGCTTATTTCGGGTTAATCTGGGCCATTCGTCCATATGAAAGGGATGGCTGTGATGACACCACCTCTAGTTGCACACAGATAGCCCTCTGCCTGTAAAAGGGACCCTGACATTTGGCACTGTTTATCTTTTACATTTCTTCTAACCATTTCCGTTAGTGGTTTTTGGGGTTTTTCAGTGCCTTCTTCTTCCTACTTCCTTTGTGCATGGAATCCATGGTGGAGTGAACTTTTGGAGGCCAAATCTAGCACTTCCTGGATGGCTTCAACGGCGGTTCCCTGATGCATCTGGTAGAACCGTTTCTATACTTTCTTTAAGTTTCATTATTAGAAGCTTTTGAAAGAAATAATCTGTAATTCGTAGCTTAGGTATGATCTAGTCTATAATTGTAACTAATTTCGTCTGTAACAATATAAATAGACCTCTCTATTGGTAAGTACATCGTGGATGTCGGCCATTTAGGCTGAGCTATGTATATCTGGTGTTCTTTATTGTTTTTGTTGCGTTTCTTCTATTGCTGGCTGCGAACTTATGATCAAATCTTAGTTGAAAAGCATTATCAAGAACCAATCTGAACTCTAACAAGAGGTATTTTGCTACTAATAGGATTCAAATCCGGACAATTATCAAAAAAATTAGAAGGTCTTCGCCCGCCCGTTGATCACCACCACTATGTAAACTCTACTAACTTGAAACACAAGTTAATCAAATCTTATAAGAGCCAGTCCTTTTTAACTTGAACTCAAGAATTCAAATATAAACTTATCTAACTTATGTAAAACAAGGCCCAACATAAACCAAAATTCAAGATGGATTGAACACGGGATTAATTGAAAACATCTTGACCCCTAACCAAGTTGGAGCGGCAAACAAAATGATCCAACTACATTGATTTGTAAACTGAGATGACATAAAAATTCTTACCAAAACTCTACTTCCAATCCAATTATCAAAAATATAGAATTAAAATACCACCATAAAATTTAGGCCCTCTTTGGCACATGAAATTAGAATTAGACTATGGAATTGCAATTCCAATTCCAATTCTGATGGAACTGAAATTCTGAAGGAATAGAAATTCGATTGTTTAGTTCATCAAAGGAATTGAGGGTCAGAATTATAAGTACGTAATGATTCAAATCATCGAGGATTTGCGGTCAATTGAGTTGGAGTATTTCAAGTTCTGAATCAACCATGGTTCAATTTCAGTTGGAACAGTTCACATTGCGTTCGAGTTATTAGAGTTGGAACGATTCAAATTGAGTTCAAGTTATTCGATATTCGAGTCAAATTGTGTCGAGTATCGAGTCGGATCATTTGATGTTCAAGTTACTTCGGATTTTTAACTAATCAGGTTAGGTGTTTTCGGGGATTCAGGATAGTTAAGATCAAGTTTAAATTTTAGGTCATTTCCAGCTCGAGTCCTCTTAGTTTTGGGACAAATGAGTTGCATTATTTCAAATTTCGAGTCATCTTAGGTTGAGTTTTGAGATGGATCGGGTCATTTTATGTATGGATCGTATTAAAATTTTGGTTAATTTGGTCGGGTCATTTTCACTTTGGCTCAACTTATTTACATCACATTTAGGTCGAGTAGTTTCATTTTCTAGATTTAAGTCATATCGAGTTTTGAATCAATCAGGTTGGGTCATTTTAGAATTTGAGTTAATGGGATCTCGGTCATTTCAAATTCAAGTCATTCGAGTTGAGTGATTTAGAGGTTCGGGACAAATTTTAGTTTGTGTCTAAGTCATTGGATTTTGAGTTATTTTGGATTGGATTAATGAAGTTGGGTCATAATGGGTTTTAGGTTAATAAAGTTAATATGGAATTGCAATTCCTTATCCTCACCCTAAGGAATTGGAAAGTTTGATTTTCAGTTAGAAACCAATTCCATGGTATTACGAAGTGGAATTGTAATTTTAATTCTAGCAATTGAACCAAACAACAAAATTGGAATTCTGGGCTGCAATTCCAGCCTCAGCCACAATTCCAGCCTCCAATTCCATGCTCCAAACACAACATTAGGGTTTTTTAACATAAAACCACCTTACAAAATTGTCATTTTTCACTTAACGACTACAACTTCCATAAAACCACTTCTAAAAGTCTGAACTTTTTAATCAACCACCTCTAATTGTCATGTTTTGTCACTTACTAGTGACTTTTATATAGATTTAGAGTGTCCATTAAACATGATTTAGAGTATCTAAGGTAGAAAAATATTTTCCACCCTCTCCCCTAGAAAGGTTCGAATCTGGCCAGTTTTAAACCTCCTTAGGATCAAACCTAGTTGGGAGAGGGGGCCAAGTGAAGGCACTTTCCATTTAACTAGCTTCAAATAGTTAACAACATGATTTAAAGTGATTGATTAGAAAATTTCAAATCTTATTTGGTTGCCATGAAGTAGATACAGGAAGTACGAGTTTATAGAAAGTGGCCATGTGGCCTCTTGTTTGATTGCTATGAAGTAGGTAGGATACGAGAAGTGGAAATTATTTAGCAATTTTTAGTTCCTTCAAAACGCAGGAAGTGACTTACTTAACTCAGCTAGATAAGTTCTAATTTCTTTATTTTTAACCAAACTCCCCAAAGAAGTTATATTTCCTATCCTAATAACCAAATACTTTATACCTACTTTTTGAGAAGTTGATACAATAATTGAATTCTTTGAAAATGCAACTTCTCATGAAAATTCAATCAATATAGCAACCAAACAAGGCATTAACTATTAGAGTTGATATTATGAAAAATTAAAAAATTATGCAATTAAGTAAAAATATAATTTTTTAAGGCGATTTTCTATAAAAAAAATCCTAAATTTAGTTATCAAAAATATAGAATGGAACATAAAAATATAAAATGTAAAGCACCAGAAAAAAACTAGTTTTTTATAAATGAAATTTAAAACTATAAATATAAAACGATATCAGACTATGTTAGGAGATTTTTATGAAGACTTTTTTTATAGTAATAAATCACTTAATTTTAAGTATAGTTTTAAAATTTATCTAAATTTTTAAGTTAATGTCACATTTAAATTTTTTAATACTATGCCTTAATTTAATTCACAATATTTCTTGTATTAATTTTTTAATCCACAAATTTTGTAAAATATTATTTAGTCTAAAAAATTACATAAATTTAATAAAATAATTAAAATAGCGATGTGTAAGGGTATAGAATAGACCCCGCTTTCATTCTTTCATATCGTTGTTTGGACTATTTTATTAAATATACATAATTTTTAGATTAAAAAATTATTTCATAAAATTCGCAGAGTAAAAAATAATACATTAAACCTCAAAGTACCAATATGTAATTTACCATAAAAAAAATCCTTTCTAGTATTCACTCGAAATAAAAAAAAGTTATTTATATTTTAGTATCCGACGTTTTTGAAACTAACAAAAAGGACCTTGACCTTTTTAAATTTTTAAAAAGGTCCCTAAGTTTTTTATTCTTATTTTATAGGGTTATTTACATTTTAGTGACCGACGTTTTTGGAAATAATAAAAAGGACTCCAACCTTTTTAAATTATTAAAAACGCCGCTAAGTTTTTGTCATATTAATAAAAAGGCGCCTAAGTTTTTGTCGCATTAATAAAAAGGCTTCTCTCTAACGCGATGATGTCATTTTTAGTTGACATAATTGGTATGACAACTATATTTTTATTACTGCTACAGTAAAATAATAAAGATACTCTCTAATAACTATATTTTGAAACAAATTATAACATAGTAACATAACATAACAATAAAATAACAGCTGTATTTAATAACATAACATCTCGAATTTTATGCTTATAAAGAAATAATAAGGGATTTGAAGTGTATTTTAGGTTATTTTATTGTAGCACTAATAAAAAGTAATTATCAAGTCAGCTCTGTCGATAGAAAATGACGTCATCACATTTGAGAGGGGCCTTTTTATTAATGTGACAAAAACTTATGGGTCTTTTTAATAATTCAAAAAGGTCGGGGTCCTTTTTATTATTTCATAAAATATCGAGGTACTAAAATATAAATAACTCTATTTTATAAGCACAAAATTCGATATGTTATATTATGTAGAAACTATATGTTTTCTCTTAATTTGTTAAAAAGTATGATTATTAAAAGGTATTTTTATCATCTTACTATATTATTAATTAAAAAACAATTGTCAAAATAATTATTAAAATATATTTTTATCATTTTACCATATTATTAATTAAAAAAAATAGTTGTCACTTCTGCTCTGTCAACAAATAATGACGTTATCACGTTGGAGGGCAGACTTTTTATTAATACGATAAAAAAATTAAGAGTTTTTTATTAATACAACAAAAACTTATGAGGCCTTTTATTAATTCAAAAAGATTGAGGCCCTTTTTATTATTTTTAAAAATATCAACGTACTCAAATATAAATAACTCAAATAAAAAAGAAGATTTAAATTAAAAAAATAAAAAAATAAAGAGAAGATAAAAACCAAAGGGAAGGGAAAACTGTAAGCATACCCCCGGCGACGTAAATCCCTTGGGGCGATCGACGGCGAGGCCAATTGAAGGTAAATGAATTTTACACGAATTATAGTTCTGCTATAATTCGGAATTTGGGAATAATTAATTTGGAATTTGGGAATAATTGGTCTACTAGGGTTTTGCTTTTATGGGTTCCGATCTAGGTCTTGGATTGTTATTAGCATAATTTTTGGCTTGCTTTTGCTATTGATTGAACTGATTGGACTCCGAATTATTGTTCTGCTGTTCCTTAATTTAGGTCTTGTTTGGTGGTGTTTTCTATTTGTAGTTTTTTATTCTAATTTTTGGTTTCTTATTTTATGTTTCTTCCTAGTATAAGCGAATTGAAAATAGATAAACAAAAACATAGCTTTACTTCGCGTAAGGTAAAAATTTGAATTATTATGTAGATGGCTTATGTATCTTGATAGGGTAAGATTATTTTTCAAATAATCAATAAGCAAAGGGGCTGTTTGATAATAGTAAACTTTTCTGTTTTCTTGAAATTTTTTCTGAAAAACTGAAAAAGCTGTTCAGAAGCCCAATTTTCTAGGGAAATAGTTGGAAAATAGTTTTTTTATTTTTTCTTATTTTTTAGAAAATTTGGAAAATAATTTGAAACTATTTTTCAGAATTTTCCAACTCTATATTCCTCACAAGTTTCTTCCACTTCTCTCTTACTCTCAACTCTCTTCTCTTTATCTTTTTTCTCACTCTTGCCATCAAATCTTTGCGACACACAACCCACCCTTCAAAGCCTAAGCCGCACAAAGAGGATCATGTGAGCTGTTTAATGGCACTCATCTTAGAGTGTGCTTTTTGCGTACTTAAGTCTAAGTTTCCCATTTTTAAAGCGACACCCACTTGCGGAACTTGTTTACACTTACACGGGCCATCCGCTAAGATGGCAATGATAATTCCAATCTTATGTGAATAGCGCCAAATCAAATACATTATTTACTTGTATGGTAGAGAAAGTGTGGTGGTCTGTAATGAGAATGATATATCATTATACAAGATGGCATCAAGGTGAATCTATCCCAAAAATGGCAAAAGTTAGCATGTTTTATGCGTAGGTTTTATTTGTATTATACAACAATAAATTATTCTTTTTCTGTGTATGCGATTAAGCAGTATCAGTAGGTGATTTGCACTTTAGAATTATGTATCAAAGTGATACTTCTAGTCTTGTATGCAGACCCAGTGACATAATTGTTTGGACCAGGTTCAAATAGTGTTATTTGATGTTTAGATTTATGAATATTACTTATATATTATTCTCAATTTTAAAAAATGGAAAACTCTGATCACTTAAACACATTTTTCAGTTTTCTATATTGGAAAATTGTAATGATTTTCTACTCTTAAACATCTTTTTCAAATGGAAAATGGAAAAGGAAAACTAGAAAATGGAAAGGAAAACTGGAAATGGAAAATAAAAACTATTTTCTACTATGAAACAACCCTGTAGTGTTCCCAACTAATGTGACAAGTTGATAGGGGGAATATAAGAGGTAGTTATATTTTTTAATAAATTTAGTGTCACTTCGCCTAGCTCTTTCTTTTGGTAAATAAGTGGGGTTACAAAATTCAACTATGGACCTCTCGTCTTATGGCCTCAACCTTCCTAGTGTTTCATTACTAATTGAAGGCCTCATTGGCCACTTAGTATACATGCACTAAGGGAATTCTTAGGCTCCATTTGGTTTGATTGGAAACAATTTTCTTATGAGAAAATTTTCTTTACCAAACATTTTCATTTAAAAATATTTTTCTTATAAATTTTTTTTCTCTTTTTAACTAAAGAAAATGGTTTCGTTCAATGATTTTGTATAAGGTTCATGCTTGGCCAAGTCGAGGTTGAAGTAAAGCATGTGACATGCAATTGCGATGGAAAATGTTTTTCCCTTGGTGAAGGAAAATGTTTTCCCTTTCATTGAGGGAAGTCAATTTCCTCTAAATGAAGGAAAACATTTTCTATGTTTGTGGTTGTTGTAAAGTTATACAAAAAACAATAAAATTGAGATAGAAAATATTTTCCGTGAAAACGAATGGAGCCTTAATGAATATATCATGTTGTAAATGTTAAGTAAAGATCGTTATGCTGGGTGTAGGAGAAAGCTTAAGTTTGGAAGAAGCATGGATGAGGAAAGGCATGTCCACCCGCATTGCATAAATGCGTCAAATCCCTACCATGAATGTGTCGATTACTGCTTCAGGAAGATTGCTGAAGCGAAGTTACGGGCAGCCAGAGATGAATCAGGTATTGCATTCCTTCTGGATTCATAGATGTGTGCGCCGCTTCTTGTTTTATTGTTGTGCTGGGTTGGTGCAAAGCCTTGACGGTGAAGCAACCATGCGGCCAGTATGGTTCTTCTGTACGGAATGCTGCTTATGAATTCTCTGTGACATATAGAGTAGCTATGTGATGCAGGAGGTAGAATTATAATTGACTGGTATTCAAACTCTCCAATTGCAAGTATAATTTGAGTTCTTTCCCGAGTAGAAGTCTGATTATAATTAGAGTTGTTTTAAGATTCTAATTGTTTAAAGAGTCTTTAATTTATTTTTTTAACCGAAGTCTAGTTATAATTCTAGTTATTTTAGGATTCTTTTTTAGGTATATAAATAGGGGTTTTCTCTTTCCTATAAGGCAACTTCTGATGAAATAAACTTTGATATTTGATTATTCTATCTTCATTTTTATCTTGGTATTCTTAGAAATCAAAAAGTTGACCAAAACCCTTTAATCTTGTACTCCGAGGAGTTAACATATTAGAGAAGGCCTTTGAAATTTGTGTCAACATGCTACAAAATTTCCGTCCTGCATCACTATGAGATTTCATGGTTGGTTATTGGACATTGACTTTTCTGCAATGATATTTCCATTGTGTTTTTGCTGATGCCAATGAAGTGCCACTCAGCCTCCAGAAAGTGGTATCACGGTCACAATCTGGGGTCATTCCTAGGATTACTAACTGCCTTCTTCAAGTTACTCAAACGATAGTACTTTGAGAAAGGATTCCTTCAACCGGCTGACAGCCTCTGTGTACTAGCATGACTTAAGGTGTAAATAAGCCGAGCATGAGCCTAGTGAAACTTGAGCTTGTAGGCTTGGGAGCCTAAACTAGCTTGACCAAGCCTATCTTGATATGATTTACTAGGCTAAATATGGCTAATTGATCTAAATTTGAGCCTAAATGAGCCGGGATCAAGCTTAAGTGAGCCCAAACGAGCCTAGGTCAAGCTTAAATGAGCATAACTAAGGTGAGCTTAGCTCGGAGTTTGCTGAGTTGGGTTTGAACTCTACTGACACGACTCCAACTCGATATTGAAGTTTTTAACCTCAACAAGCTTTGAGCTGAGCCCGAGCTCAAGCGACATGTTAACAAGCCGGGCCTTGAACCCCGGCTTGTCGAGCTCTATTCAGCTCATATACGCCCCCTAGTCATGCCCACCCTTGGGGACTACATGATTTTTCTTTCCTTTTTGTCTGCACTCACCTAAATTTAGGAACTAGGGATTCGTCTCTCCTAACTTTCTTTCAATGGTACTGATTAACATATGCAACAAATGTGGGGAAATTTGGGGCTTGAAAACTGAACCCGTTCCTCCCCTCAATTAAGATATGCAGTTTCTCTTATGAGCTTGCGGAAAGATATACTGATGTCAATTATTTCAAACGCTAATCAAATAAGCGGCCTGAGCATTTTGCTCAGTCATATCTTCTGCAGGTATTGGAGTGCTCTCTGAGAAAGTTTGTTCCTATAGACAAATTTTGGACGTTTACCTAGACCTTGTGATGCAGCACTACTTGCTACCCATAGGATAAACTCAATAATATTTCTTTCATAACTCAAATAATAAATAATAAATTACAAAACTATATTTATAGGAAATTACTAATCCCTATTACTTTCTAAAATAAGATACGATAAAGACTAAACCGAATAAAACTATGTTGCATCACCTTCTGTTCCAATTGATTCACCATTTGTGAGTATGTTTTAAGATTATGCCAGTCAAAATATATTTGAGTCTGTTTTAAGAAACATGACCCTTTTTTTGGTAGATAAGAGAGGTCGAAGGAATTTGAACCTAACCTAGGGCCTCCTTCCCTAGGGTTTCAGTCTTAGTAATACTTTTTACCACTCAAGTAAAGCTTCTTTGGCAAGAAAGCAACATAGCCACGCTATATGTAGTATGTTGTCTTCATTCTAAAGCATCCACAGGTTTTGGAGAATGCAGAAAAGGCTTGTCCAATTGCGTTAGCTTTTATCGCAGAGAAGTTGCTAAATAATCATCAGCCTATCTTACCTATTTCATTAGAGTAATTACATGTTTTCCTTGTTATCTCGTCTCATGTTCATTGTTACCTGTTTCATTAGGGCCTATTTGTTCAAGCTTATTTTCTAGGGAAAAAAACATGTTTTTTCCTTTAAAAGAAACACTTTCAGATTTTAAGGGGGTGTGGCCTAAAAAGATGCTTGACGAATGGAGGAAAAGCACATTAAAAAAAACGATATGTTCAACGAACAGGAGGATACAGATATATCCCTAGATGAACTCCAAACATTTGAGGAGCACCAGAACTATTGTTACTGTAGGCGAATTAGACCTGAGAAAGTAAAGCAGTTGGCCCAGATGGAATAACCATAGAGGCATGGAAATGCTTTGGAGAAAAGGATATCAGTTGGTTTGACTAAACTATTTAACCAAATCCTTCTAGGAAAGAAAATGCCTGACGAATGGAGGAACAACACATTAGTCCCGATTTATAAGAACAAAGGCGACATCCAGAGTTGCGCCAACTATCGGGGTATCAAACTAACGTGCCCCAATCTGAAGCTACGAGAGCGGGTCATAGAGAGAAGGTTACGGCAACAAACAGAGGTGTTAGAAAATCTATTTGGATTAATGCCCAGTAGATCGACAATTGAAGCCATTCATCTCTTAAGGCAGATGATAGAGCATTATAGGGGTAGACAAAAAGATCTTCACATGGTTTTCATTGATCTGGAGAAGGCATATAATAGGGTGCCAAGAGAGGTCTTGTGAAGGGTTTTGGAGAAGAAGGGCATCTTCGTCCCTATATCCAAGCCATTAGAGACATGTACGAGGACGCGCAAACTAATGTGCATACAACGGATGGGGAGACATACGCTTTCCCCATTACAGTTGGGGTACACCAAGGATCTGCCTTGAGTCTCTCTCTATTCAACCTGGTTATGGACGAGCTCACTAGGCACATCCAAGGGGGTGTGCCTTGGTGCATGCTTTTTGCTGACATAGTTCTGGTGGGAGAGTCTAGAGAAGAGGTAAATAAGACGCTAGAACTTTGGAAAAAGGCCTTGGAATCGGAAAGCTTACAACTTAGTAGATCCAAGACCGAGTGTATGGAACTCAAGTTCTGTACCTCCACCGAGTCTAGCATAAAATACGTCAAGATTGGATTCGAGTCCACACCGAAAAGGGAGTGTTTTAGATATTTGGGTCCCACAATGTAGCAGAACGGCGAAGTTGACGAGGATGTCAACAACTGCATTAAAGCAAGCTGGTGTAAATGGAGGATGGCCTCTGCGGTACTTTGTGATAGAAAGTTCCCGTGAAAAGTTAAAGGGAAAATACTATAAGACGGTAGTGAGACCGACTATGTCATATAGTACAGAGTGTTGGCCAATGAAAAGGCATATCGTGTATAGAAGTTGAAGGTGGTGGAGAGGAGGATTTTATGGTGGATGTGTGGACACACAAGGAAGGATAGGATCAGAAATGACCTCATAAAAAGCAAATTGGGCGTAGCCCCGATCGAGGAAAAATTGAAGGAGCAACATTTGCGGTTGTTTGGGCATGTTAGGAGGAGATCGATCACTACCCCTATCAGCAGATGCGAACAACTCCATACTACGCTCGGGAGGAGAGGGAGAGGTAGGCCAAAGAAGAGATGGATGGAGACGATCCAACATGACCTCACCCACCTAAATCTACATGAGGAGATGGCTTTAGATAGAGCTCAGTGGAGGGGTAGTATAGGGGTAGCTAATGTAGCGGTTTAGAATAGGGGTGCATAATTTAGCTAACACTAGTGCCCTTAGGCTTATATGTTTGCCTGTTGGATTTACTTGATATGGCTCTGAGCTGTTTTATTGCCTATTGCTTATTTCATTCTATATGCTTGTTCGGTGCCGTTGTTTTTATGATCTTATGATTGTACGCTCTTTACTCCTAGATGCTTTTATGCTATTATGATTTTATGCTTCTCAGGTTGGGGGTCATCGGACACGGCCTCCTTTTAGGGTAGTGCCCTGAAAGGGTGGGCTGCGTACATCCCGCCCCCCTCAAACCCTGCATATGCGGGAGTCCTTGAGGCACTGGGTTTATTGTTGTTGGCCTAAAAAGAAATGTGTTCTTAAATTGATGTAGAAATTGTTTTTTTGCTTTTGAGCAGAAGTAAGAAAATAATGTTTTTCATTTAAAGTAGAAGTAGAAGTAAAAATTAAAATTTATTCATACAAAAATTCCCCTATTGATAGCATTTTTACAAAAATGTTTCTATAAAAAAAAAAAAAAATTTTTCACAGGCCTAACAAGCACTACACGTATCTAGAACATACTATGGAGTCGTTTCTCATGGTTTGTTAATTTGTGCCGCTGAAGTGATAAAATAGAATGTATAGTTTGTGGCTTGTTTTTTATGTCCTCGTGTAATTTGGTTGGCACGAATGTTGTAGAGGTGAGAAAACCTGAAGCTGGTGCTTGTGCTGGCACTAGTAAAACCGATTCATCTACTCCTGATCGAGATGAAAAATCACCCGAAGAAAAGCTTGAACATGAAGAACATGCAAATGAAGCTGATGACCATCTTCCTGAAAGTAATGTGGAAGGTGATGCTACAAATCTCACAGGGAGGCAGAAAAAGTTGTTCGAGTTGAGGCTTAAAATGGTTAGTGTAATTTCTCAGATTTTAATGTGAATTTTACTTGAAAGAGCCCGTGGAATTTCAATGTTATATCATGGAATTTGTGCGGAAATGCGGAATCCCAAGTATTTAATTCGAATCAAATACTATAAGCAAACGAAAAGTAATACGGATAAAAGAGAACAAAACAAGAACACAACGATTTACGTGGAAACCCCTCTTCAATCGAGAGGGGAGAAAACCATGGGCGGAGATGGAGGCTTTTATTGATTTGAGAATAGAAGAATTACAATTCACTTCTCTCTCTCTCTCTCTCTCTCTCTCTCTCAAGGATGACGGCGGCGCTCACTTTAATTAGATACCGTTCATGTGAACCCTAGGGTTATATATATAGCCCAGTGAAAAATAGACTCGCGATCGATGGGGGGGGGGGGGGTCCCGATCGATCGGTGAACCCTCTGGACGCGGGATTCATCTACGTACTTTTCCCGATCGATCGGCTTCTTCCCCCGATCGATCGGCGTACTCCCTGCTTGCCTCCTACTAATTTGAGGCATATTTCTAACAAACCTCCACCTTGACTCAAATTTAACACCGAAATAAAAGATACCTCCACCTTCTCCACTAACACCGCACAACCGAGGTTAACAAACTGAAACTGAGAGCCCAACCAAGTTCGAGCAATGCTCGAATTTCCTGCCGGAAAGAACTTTAGTGAACATGTCTGCCGGATTATCTTCAGTATCAATCTTCTTCAACTCCACCTTGCGTTCATCTATCAGATCTCGAATAAAATGATGCTTGACATCAATGTGCTTCGTCCTTTCATGATGCGTCATCTGATCTTTAGCTAGGTGAATTGCAGACTGGCTATCATGGTAGACCCTAACTGTGCCCTGATCAACGCTGAGTTCACTAATCGAACCCCTCAACCAAACAGCTTCCTTGAATGCTTCTGTCACTGCCATATATTCGGTCTCTGTAGTTGACTGTGCGGTAACTGACTGTAGACATGCTCTCCAACTGATAGCACTGTCATCCAAACAGAACACATAACCAAAAGTAGACTTCATCTTATCGAGGTCTCCACCGTAGTCTGAGTCAACATACCCAACTAAACAACATTTACTCTTCCCAAACTCCAAACAAACATCAGAAGTGCCACGTAAGTACCTGAGAATCCATTTAACAGTGTGCCAATGCTCCTTTCCTGGATTGGCCATGTATCTACTCACTTTGCTAACTGCATAAACAATATCTGGACGAGTATATACCATAGCATACATAATACTACCAACTGCACTAGAGTAAGGGACCTGTGACATGTACCTGACATCCTGCTCTGTCTGAGGCGAATCCAATGCTGAAAGCCTGAAATGAGCTGCCAACGGAGTGCTAACAGGCTTAGCATTCTTCATATGAAATCGATCTAGAACCTTCTCAATATACTTCTCCTGAGACGAGTACAACTTTCCTGCTTTTCGGTCCCTGCTGATTTCCACACCGAGTATCTTCTTGGCTGCTCCCAAAGCCTTCATCTTGAACTTGCTTTTCAACATTGTTTTCAAGCTATTAACATCAGTCATGTCCTTGGCTGCAATCAACATATCATCAACATATAACAGAAGATAAATGAATGAACCTGAGTCTGTCTTCTTGAAGTACACACAACCGTCATATTTACTTCCGAAGAACTCATTACTAGTCATAAACTGATCAAAACTTTTGTACCACTACCTAGGTGACTGCCTGAAACTATATAGAGATCTTTTCAACAAACAAACATGGTCTTCCTTACCCTCAACAACGAAGCCTTCAGGCTGATGCATGTATATACTCTCCTCTAGCTCACCATGTAAAAATGTAGTTTTCACATCTAACTGCTCAAGCTCTAAATGCATAGCTACTAAAGCAAGGATCGCTCGTATGGAACTATGTCTAACAACAGGTGAGAAAATATCATGAAAATCACCACCATGTACCTCGCTATAGCCTTTTGCTACTAACCGAGCCTTGTACCTTGCATCTTCCACTCCAGGAATGCCTTCTTTTCGTTTGAAGACCCATTTGCATCCTATAACTCTCTTTCCTGTTTGAGGCTTGACTAGCTGCCAAGTCTAGTTCTTCTGTAATTTCTTCATGCATGGCCATTAGCCACTTCTCTGAGTCAGATCTAGATACAGCCCCTGAATATGTAGATGGTTCAGAATCTTCCACTATCTCAGATGTAGTAAGGGCATAGGCTATCATCGCCTCATACCCATATCTCTGTGGCGGCTTAATATGTCTTTTCTGCCTTCCACTAGCAATAGTATATTGTCCGCTCTGCTGACTTGTTTCTGTTTCATCATCCTCATCAGAAACTTGTACTGGAGGTACCTGTATACTCTCAATTTGAACTACCTGCTGTTGATCCGAACTATTTGACTGTATTTGACTCTCATCAGGATTCTGCACCTGACCCGAATCACGAACTAAGGAGGGCGTGTGTGGCGGATGTAGTAGGGCAGACTCATCAAATGTAACATCCCTACTAGTCAGAAATTTATGAGACTTTGGATCCCATAAACGAAATCCCTTCACACCTGACGTATAACCAAGAAAGATACACTTCTTAGCTTTAGGCTCTAGCTTCCCATCATTCACATAAGCATAAGCAGGACAACCAAAAATTCTTAAATGAGAGTAATCAGCAGGGGATCCAGACCATACCTCTTCTGGAGTCTTCAACTGAAGCGATGAATGAGGTGATCGGTTCACTAAGTAACATGCCATGTTAACTGCCTCTGCTCACCATTCTCTCCCTAAGCTTGCATTGGATAGCATACATCGAGCTTTCTCCAGTAACGTCCTATTTAGTCTCTCTGCCACTCCGTTTTGTTGAGGTCGACCTGTACAAGTCTTGTTTTTGACAATGCCTTGGTTTTCACAGAATTTGAGAAAATCACCCTCAACAAATTCAAGATCATTATCAGTCCTCAACTTCTTTATCTGCTTCCCTATTTGTTTTTCAAGCAGTGCCTTCCACTTTTTGAAGACTTCATAAACTTCGTTTTTCTGCTTAAGAAAATAGACCTAAACTTTTCTTGAATAATCATCTGTAAACGTTAGAAGATACCTGGAAACTCCTTTGGAAGCAACTCTGGACGGCCTCCATAGATCTGAATGAACATAATCTAGCGTTCCTTTAGTCTGATGCACTGCCTGCTTGAAGCTGACTTTCTTCTGCTTCCCATAGATACAATGCTCACAGAACTGCATCAGCCCTGTAGACTGACCACACAATAAGCCCCTCTTGCTCAGCTATGTCAGACCCTTATCACCCATATGACCTAATCTCATGTGCCACATCTTGCTAATATCTGATTCTGACATAGATGTAGAAACAGCCGCTGACCCTGTCACGGTAGAACCTACAAGTTCATACAAAGTTCCTACCCTTCTGCCCTTCATGACAATTAACGCACCCTTACTGACCCTCATAGCTCCACCTTCAGTTGTGTACTTGTACCCATGTGACTCAAGGGTACCTAAAGAGATAAGGTTCTATTTCAAGTATGGGACGTGTCGCACGTCGCTAAGTGTCCTGATAGTACCATCAAACATCTTAACTCTGATTGTTCCTATACCCATAACCTTACAAGCGGCATCATTGCCCATCAAGACTACTCCACCCTGAATTGACTTGTATGTGTTGAACCAGTCTCTATTAGGACAAACGTGATAAGAACAACCTGAATCCATGATCCACTTATCCTTAGATCTGGCCTAGGATTCGGTTACTAAAAGAACATGAGCATCACCCTCCTCTTCAACTACACTAGCCTTAGCAGACTTATCAC
Source organism: Simmondsia chinensis (assembly GCA_018398585.1). Taxonomy (NCBI): domain Eukaryota; kingdom Viridiplantae; phylum Streptophyta; class Magnoliopsida; order Caryophyllales; family Simmondsiaceae; genus Simmondsia; species Simmondsia chinensis. The sequence continues at coordinate 3,487,384 of JAGTTD010000017.1, read as the reverse complement.
CTCTATTATGGTCATGCCTGTTATCTTCTTTCTTCTTATTCTTAAGCTTATAACAGTTTTTCTTTATGTGCCCTTTCTTGTGACAAAAGTTACATGACAGGTTCTTGTGTCTAGACTTAGACCTTGACTTCTTTCCACCATCAGACCCTCTATTCTCAGTTCTACCTCTCACAAACAAACCATTACCAGAGTCATTCACAGAGTCAGACAATTCCTTATCTACTTGTTCTTTACTGACTAGGTTCCTCTTAACTTCATCAATTCTGAGAGTTGACCTACCACCATATATCATGCTTTCTACAAAGCCTTTGTATGAATTAGAGAGTGAACACAATAACAACATGGCCTGATCTTCATCTTTAGGGGCAACATCCAATTCTTTTAACTCTTGAATTATAGAGTTAAATTCATTAATATGGTTCTTAAGAGATGTATCTTCCGATATACGAAACGTGAATAACCGGTGCTGGACTGCTAATTGATTGGAGACCAATTTGAAGCAGAGCATCTCCTGCAGCTTCTCCCACCACGCCTTAGCAGTTTTTACCTCCAAGACTTTTGTCAGAACATCATCTGTAAGACACATCTGAATAGCTGTAAGTACCTTCTCATCGAACTCCTCCCGTTGTGCTTTGGATAGACTCTTCGATTTCTTCTCATTTCCACCCAGTGCTTTCTTCAAGCCATTCTGTGTCAAGAGACCTTTAACGCGGACTTGCCACAAACTAAAACTCCCTTGACTACCAAACTTCTCTACTTCAGATTTAATCGCTGACGTCATAGTACCAAAACGAACAACAAGGGCTCTGATACCAATTTGTGCTGAAATACGGAATCCCAAGTACTTAATTCGAATCAAATACTACAACCAAACGAGAAGTAATACGGATAAAAGAGAACAAAACAAGAACATAATGATTTACGTGGAAACCCCTCTTCAATTGAGAGGGGAGAAAACCAGGGGCGGAGATGGAGACTTTTATTGATTTGAAAATAGAAGAATTACAATTCACTTCTCTCTCAGGGATGACGGCGGCGCTCACTTTAATTGGATACCCTTCACGTGAACCCTAGGGTCATATATATAACCCCATGAAAAATAGACTCCTAATCGATTGGCGTACTCCCTACTTGCTTCCTACTAATTTGAGGCGTATTCCTAATAGAATCAAATCCCAGTTTGAGATTATGGCTCCAGCGTCATCGGTGTTATGTAACTGGTTGTCATAATGGATATAGTTTTTTTAAGCACACATTGCTTTAATCCTTATTTTTGTAAAAATTTGAAAGAAATCTGTACGGTTATAATTATAATATTCTTTTGATAGTTTCCAACATGTACACTTATTTATCAGTATTTTTCTAAATAATAAAATACGATGGATATGCATTATGGATCCCATCGCAGAAATATCATTGCATAATAGGTTGCTCAGAATACCTTATGTAAATGTAACATGATGTCATGGAACGGTCTTCGTTTGATTACATGTCGGGTTTTCAGCTCCATCTGTCTTTTCTGCCCTGTTATGGTGTAGCTTTATCTGCATTTCGATTTATGGTTCCATAATGTGCAGAATGAAGCGAGAAAAGCAAATCAAACAGCAATGGTGGCTGAGAAGAAAAGAATGGAAGCTCCTGCTGAATCTAGAGGCATATCTAAACAAAAGTGGCTTGAAGAAAGGAAGAAAAAAGTTGGCAAGCTTCTAGAATCTAATGGTTTGGACATGTCAAAGGCGTATATGCTCGATACACAGGACGCGGCTGAAGCAAAATATGAGAAGTGGGAGAAGGATCCGGCCCCATTTGGATGGGATGGTATCACCCTGACTTATTTCATTTTGGACCCCCTCACTTCCTGTCCATCAAAGGAAATAATGGCTGATTACGTAATGTAATGATTCTCACGTAGGGGAGTCAATGAGCTGAGTTGGAGCTTGAGCTTGTCAAGCTCAAAACTCGGCTCGTTTGCATTTAGCTCTACTCAAGCTTGGAAACTTCAAGCTTGAAAGCGTCTCATCATAGGTTCAAGCTCAACTTGGTTCGGTTGAGCTCAATCCCAACTTGACAAGTTTTGAACTGTACTTACCTTATTTAGGCTCACTTAGGCACATTTGGTCCTATTTGTGCTAGAGCTTAGCTCATTTAGATCAAACTAGGTTTGATTTTTCATATTTAAGCTAATAAAGTATATTAGGATATGCTCACTTATACTCATTTATGCTCGTGAGCCTATGAGCTTTAACTTCATTAGCCAGAGGCTCGGCTCCAGCCTGAAATGAGCCGTGCCTTTTGAGCTTCACGAGCTGCCTTGGCTCATTTACACCCCTATTGTTAGTAACAGTAAATGGTTTATCCGTTACATTACAACACCCTGTGCCAACTGTTACCCATCCATTTAGGCTGCAAAACCTATTTTGCAATTTTCTACATTTATCATTAACCACAACCATGAGTTAGAACAATGTCCTTATGACCCTTGTTAAGTTACTTGCCACACTCATGTCTTATACTCCTGTCTATTTCAGAATCCCATGTTGTTTGAGAGATGCAAAAAGTTTGGAGATATAGGTTCCATGTGGTTCAACAAAAAATATTTCCTTATGGAAAAGTTTTCTTCACAAAATATTTTCAGTTAAAACATCTGTCTTAAAATTTGTCTTTCTAGTAATAGAAAATGATTTTATTCGTTCAATTTGTATGAGGAAAGTGGACTAGTATGAGGTTGAAAAAATGCATGACGTGAGATTATGACGGAAACCTTTTTCTCCTCAGTACAAGAAAATGTTTTCCCTTTTCATTGAGGGAAATTTCTTTCAATATAGGAAAACATTTTACATAGTTGCGGTTGTTGGTATGAAATTATGCGAAGGAACAATAGAATTAAGATGGTGAAATGTTTTTCATCATAAAAAGCCAGAGCTATGGTTTCCTTCACTTCTAGTTGCCTGGAATCCGGGAGAGTTTGTTAGGTTATAGATATTGCTTTCATCATACCTATATAACTCGATAATTTACGCCCTTTAGTTAGGTTATAGATATTGCTTTCATCATACCTATATAACTTGATAATTTACGCCCTTGCTTTTCTCTTATTAATATATCTCATTGGAGAATTGGTGGTACGTGTGAAGACCAATAAAACTTTGTTGGAGGTTGGTATAAGATGATTTATGCGACGGCTTGTCTGCGCAGTTTTTAATCAGAAGACATTGTACAATGCATACAAGAAGCGAACAAAGAACGTATCAGTTGACCTTGAAGAGTATAATAAAATGAAAGAGGCAGATCCCGAGTTCTATCGTGAGGCTTCAAGCCTCCAATATGGGAAGGTTGGTTCTTGATATATAGATTTTCAAGTGTCCTTTTTCATGTTTAATTGTCTATAATCAATCCCATATTCTATAACGAGGCTTTGAGTCTCCAATGCAGAAAGATTGGTTTCTTGATATGAGATTTTTGAGTGTCCTTTTTAATGTTTAGTTGTCCATATTTATAGACGGCCATTGCTTATGGAACGTTTCATAGGGGTTAAAATTATGGGGTTGATTATTTCCGGTGCGACATCGTTATCCCACAAAAATATTTAGGTTTTTTTAGATATTTTCAATTACTGACTTGCTACCCGTGTACCTCACCTAATCCCATGTTTGGTCGGGGTAAAGTTTAAGCCTAAAGTAAACAAGGTTACAAGAAGGGGTTAGTGGTTACTCCTATAATCACTAACCCTAGAAAATCGGGCCATTTGGATCAGGTTTGGGTGTACTCGTTCGGGTTTACATCATTTCGGATTTACAATAAACTTGGTTTGGGCCATTTCATGTTTACAATAAATTTGGCTTTGGTCGGGTTCACGTTAGACTAAAAACAAGTTGGTTAGTTTCATGTTGATTTATTTGAATTTTGGGTTTAATTGTTTAAGCCGAATTTTCGGTTCGGGTTGGTTGGTTTACGATGCTTCCAGGTTGGTTTTCCAAGTGAGTTGGCTTTACCGCCTCTAATTAACTTCTTTTACTTCAAAACCAAACATATGGTTCTTGCAATGGTTGTTGATTGTTACAACTCAACCATTTTCAATAGAATGGGATCCAGCATGGATCTTGCATCACCTTGACAATGATCTAAAAACATGGATGTGATATATAAAATTCTACATTCATATGCAGCTAAAACTGTTGCACTACCCCCAAGTTCGACAATGCCCATAAATGGAAAGACTGGAGTTTTCCTATCCAGATTTGCAAAACCAAAATGTTTTACCCCATCAAATAATGAATCAGGAATGGTTAACACCAACCAATGATGCATTGAGAATGGTTGACCTCATAATTTTAACCTTACACCAAACGTATATCATCATGGCCGTTAAGTAGTGGGAATTAGCTTGGCCATTACGTCACAATTGTATTGGGTCAACTATGACTGTTGTATGTCCATGGCAGTATGCCTTTGTAACAGCTCAAGTGCTACCCGGGGTTGGTCCCGAGATTTTGGGTGTTATTAGCAAGTTTTTCAATGGGCCTTTTTTGGTTATGGAGCTATCTTGGTCGGATTAAACACACCTTGAATAATTCATTTTATATTTTAATTTATTATACCAGCTAATATGTAAGTCCTTTATAATATATATATATATATATATATATATAATATTTTATACACAAGTCGCGTTTCTTCAATCGCAAATGACTATAAGCAGCTGAAGCAAACTCCTAATAGTATGAACTTTCAATATGGGCCTTTCACAAGTTGGGGGCTCTCAAATTGCTTGGGATGCTTGCAGTCTTGATTGGCCCAAGGTGCGTAGTTCTATTGCAACGGTGATTGAAAACCATGTTGGTCATTGATGGTGTTATTTTCGTTTGTTCAGGCTCCACCAGTTTCAGAAGACAAGATCGAAAGAATGGTGAAGGAGCTCAAGGACAGAGATGAGAAACGCAAATCCTTTAGTAGGAGGAGAAAGTTCCATGAAGAGAAGGATATTGACTCCATCAATGATCGTAATGAACACTTCAATAAGAAGATTGAGAGAGCGTTTGGGAAATATACTCTGGAGATCAAGAATAATCTCGAGAGAGGGACCGCATTACCTGACTAGGTATTTCATCATGTACCCATTGTTCTATTTTTGTGAATATCTCGCTTAGGTACTCCGAGGTATCGTAGTTTTATCATCTAGGCACTGTCCAACTTAAACAGGTGAATTTTGTATCAGAATCCGGCAAATTGCAGTTGGAAATTGCTAAATATGGCACAATTACCATAAAATGTATGTGCCATGTTAGTATTTTTCAGCAAAAATTTGCCAAGTTCTTAGCAAGAGTCACCGGAGTGAAGTGAAGGCTACCTATATACTGTCGAAATCCATGTTATTACTTCCAGGCGAAAATACACTAAAAGGACTAATTAATTATTGGAGTACTTAAGTCATAAAATTTTTAAGTTGTACAGACCGCATTACGTATATTGAAACGTCAAAGTATCTGAATGATAAATTTCTTTTTTTTTTTTTTTTTTCACTCTTACAGAATTTGCTTTTGGTGGACTTTCTTATGGAATTAACTTCTGCTTACTTGTACTTAACTATTTATTTACCTTACTGGGACTTGATGTGCGATTTCTAATTTGTGGTTGAAATAAACTATTTTGATTTCAAACAATTACACTACCTCTTCATGTGAATTTTTTTCCTCTGGGCATTGTTTAATTCTTAAACTTTTTATCTTAATGTGGAACTAAATATAAGATCTGCTTCTAGTTTTATATTAAGGGCTCGCTTGATCTCTGTCGTGATAGAGAACTTGTTTGTAATGCAGTTACAGTGCAAGTAGCTTAAACTTCCTTTGTCTACCACTGCTGTTAAAGTTTTGAAAATTCTGTTCCAGTTTCTGTTAAAAACTATGGTCCTTTTTAATAATCTGATTGGCATTTCAGATGAACATCAAAGCACGATTAGTCTACAAGGCTCATAATAAAAGTGGGGTTTGAGGGTGTTTTTCCTTTTGTTTTCAAGTAAGTTTGCCATCTCATTGGGTTTGTCCTTTCTTTTGTGATGGTGTGTTCTGTTTTGTTTTGGTTTGCATGTTTTTTGTGAGTCGTTTGTTGTCTCTGTGAGGACTGATTGGGGTGTTTTAGCCTCTCTTGATCGTGTTAGGTTTGTGTTGTTAAAGTAGCTCATGTCCATTTTGATCTTTTTTATTTTTTGTCTCTCCTTGCATTCCAGTGTAGTTTTGGGGTTATACGAAATACTGGGAAAAAAATGTTTGTAGTCTTACCGTATTTTCATGGAGAGGTTATTTCTGAGACCCGTGATCTTTTGGTTATAATGGTGTAATCTGACTGATTGCGCCAAGTATTACTTTAACTTGTATACTAGCAAACATCGAAGTACGTAACATCAGTTAGCATGATAGCTAAAGTGATACGACACTTGCAATGCTTCATGACGTTTTGGTTTAATGCTCGAATCCTAAGCCATACGCTGAGTGTGACCTCTAACTTATCCTATTGGATATAGGGAGACTTCTAGATGGAATAGGCAGGGTGTGTTGTTGTGCTTTCTATATTGAGCCTAGTTTCATTCTGGAACGTGCTATGTCAATGATAGGGTTTTGTGTGTGGGCATAAAGTGTTTTGGGCTTGTTTTGGACCTAGGTTTAACTGAGAGCATTTTCAGGGGTTGTAGCATTTTGTGTGGCTACATATATATATACACTCCTGCCTCGGTTTAGAAGGCAATAGAAACGCCAACGGAGAAGACATTCAATCTTGGCGTCAACGTCATCCTTGTCACCATAGTGCATTTGTTAACAAATACATCTGATCTTTTTTTTTTTTGCCAACGAGGAATCCAGTTACCCGGTAAGCCTCGGCCCGTGCAGCGATCCACACACCACAAGAGCCAGTTAAGTCAAGGATTCCTCAGGAAGAGGTTCAAGGGAGGAATCGAACTGCAGACCTTTTGGCCTAAAGCAACACTCTATCCCCTCACTTGCCTCCTACCACTAAGGCAAGCAGTTGACACTTCGCTGAAGCTGGGCTGTGAACCGTCTTTATGCATTTCTTTCATGGTGCTTTGTCTTTTTTTATTTTTATTTTTTTTCTCTAGCACTTTGAGTTTTTTTTGTATTGAATATGTGTTTGAGTTGTTTTTGGTTTTCTGTTGGGAACCCACGCTTGCATCTTCAGCTTTATCTCCAATTATCGGGAAAAAAGTGACTGAAAAAAGAAATCTCTTGTACTCTTTCCAAAAGATAGTGTAACATTTCTACTAACTATGTAGACATAGGAATAAATGGCTAACTACGTAAATCTCGTGTTTTTTTTTTCTCCCCCTCTGTTGGATTTTCTATTGTTCTTTCATTTTGTTTTCCTAACAGTATCCGGTGTCAAATGCATTTGGTATCATCTGCTTGTCATTGTTGTTGTTTTACCAGGGTTGTGTAATTTTGCAAAGAATCAGCAACTTCTTTTACATGAAGAGCTTCAGTTTCTGCTCTCCACTGCCACTTACAGGTGCTTATTCCTTCTCTTCCAAAATAAGGGATTGTCAGTCCAATGATATGATTTATAAAAAATAAGAGTAACAACATTGCCTTGAAAACTATGATTTTGCTCTGGTAGTAACTAGGGGTTGTGTTCGTGTTCGTGTTATGCGATGGGTCTTAGAAATAAAGCCAACCCGAACCCGACCCATTTATTATACGGGTTAGGAACTCTCAACCCTGATCTAACCCGATTATTATCAGTGATTTTTTTCCAATAAATGCTTGTTTCTAACTTACAAACATGTCAATAGTACACCTAATGGTTGATACTAGTAATAAATACATGGCATATTTATAATAAACTGTCAAATTAATATTACTAAATATATTTAAATTATCTTATGTGGAATGAGTTACTTAAAATCTATATATAATAATGATAATGGACTATTCAAATATATAACATAATTATATAAACATGTCAAGCGGGTCAAAAATAGGTAAAATGGCTCAAACCTAAATTTAGCCCAAATATCTAAACAGGTTAAATGGGTCGACCCAAATTCAACCCAACTTCAAAAACATTAACCCAAACCCACTATTTTCGTGTCCTGTTTTCATGTCATGTCAGATTTTGCCAGGATTAATAGTAACAATTCTGCCCTAGCAATAACATTACCCCAATTGTCCTTTTTTATTTTCTTCTGATTATTTATCAGTGTATGTGAGTCGAGCTGAGCCAAAGCTCAAGGCTTGGCTCATCTATATTTAGCTCAGCTCGCACCCATCTTAGCTAACATTTTAATGTACACAACAAAGTGTCTAAGTGATAAATTCAAAATATTTTGTGATAAATGTTGAAACATATGTATTCTTACATTTCAATGTATACAATGAAATAGCTTGAAGTTTAAAATTTTATCATTCATATACCGTGAAGTGAAATTTTATTAATCAAGTATTCTCTACTAAAATGAGTTTGTTTCTAGATGGCAAACATTGATGTAGAAAATGATTTTAGATATCTTCTATCATAATATAATGATATTTTTGTCAGGAAATGTTAGTAGCATGACAGCATTTAGGCAATATGTAGATATCTTCCATTAGAATTCGGTTTATATTTTTGGTGTGCTAATGAATTTATTCAAAAACACTAATGTAACTTGTGTATATTGACATAATGATGTATTGTATCAATATTTTCTGGTGAAAATTGTTAGATTCTAATAAATATTTACCATATTTTGCATACGGTATTTAGGTAATAAAATTTCGAATCTTGGGAGATATATATATATATATATATATATATATATATATATATATATGGCACAATTCTTATGAGAGGGTGAGAGAGACAAATTTTGGCTATCCATTACAATGTATAGTTAAGATTAGCCCTTTTTTATGAGGAAAAAAAAAAAAAAAAATCCTCCCCAACCCCTTTCCTTTATGCCCCTCCCCTCCTTTCTCTCTCTAACCCCAGCTACCGCTACCACCGCCGCCGGTGGCCAACACTGCCCGTTGTTGCAGCCACAGGCCACTGCCGCTGCTACCCCTCTGTCTGCTTCTTCTAATACCCCTTTCTCTCCCTTCCCGTTCACCCCACCGCCACAGCCAGTCCACCGCCATTGCCCCTTCTTTCCTCTCTACCTTTTCCCTCCTCCCATAATCCTCGACCCCCGCCACTTGCCAAGAGAGAGGAAAAGGAGGGGCGGTGGCCGGCGGCGGGTTGCGGGGGAGAGAGAAAAGGGAAGGGTTAGGGGAGGGAATCTAAATGATTTTAGATATCTTTTATCATAATACGATGATACTTTTGGGTGATGGTAGAGCTCCGGACATGATAAGCCTCTTTTTTTTTTTTTCAATAAACCTCTTTAAACTATCGATCAATCTTATTTAAGATCCAACGGTGTAGATTTAATTTTCTCACATTCTTACAAAATTTTTATTTTCTTTCCAGTCGCTCCATATATATATATACACACACACATATCAAAGCAACATTTTCAGTACCCCAAGGGCTCCTGCATAAGCAGGGCCTAGGAGGGTAAATGTACGCAGCCTTCCCCCTTCAGAGTACTCTAAAGGGAGGTTGTTTCCAAAAGCCTCCAACTTGAGGAGTGCAACACGAGGACTTTCCAGGAGGTCATCCATCTTCGCACTACTCTCGTCCGAGAACGCTTAATTTCGAAGTTCTAATGAAATCCGGTGCTTGCATATTGATATCCGATTTATTTGATAAATATTTAATCTTCCATATATCTTAGTAATAACTTTTCTATCTGAAACTATTTGTCGTTTTTGTTCTGTACATTGCAGGGGATGGTTTTGTCTTGATGACTTATTTACATACGGTCACTCTTTACTGCGGCAGAGACCACCAGACTGATAATAAGGAAATTTGCAGTTCTCATTTCTTGAGTGGGCCACTTAACAACAACGACGACAATTCCAGTGTTTCAATAGCTTCCGTTTGCGCAGGGTCTGGAAGGATTGAGTGAGCCACTTGATCAGAAAAATAGTATAAGGTCGACCATAACTCTAAGCAAATTAATTGTTTGATGTCTTTAAATTCTCGAGGTCCCAAGTTTTTGGGTTGTGGTTTTAAATTATTAATTGTTAATACCCATAAGTTTCATGCTTGAAGTTTTAATAATTTGTTGTATATGAAACGTACCATTTAAAATTTTCGCTTGAGATTTCGGAAATTTCTATACCAGTCTTGATATACTGAAAGCCAACTTATAGTATAATTAACTTTTAAAAAAAATTTAACGAATTAAGGTTTTATATAAGTGTTTGGGTTACTTGGGATCTTAAGAAGCACTTTTTATACACTTGCCACTAGTATAATAATTCATGGGGTAGGTGTTTCCTTAACAACGTCTAGAACTTATTCGGTATCATTTATTTGTCGGTTTTGGTTTCCGAAAAATTAAGAGTTAGATTTTTGTAACAGAGGATCATCTGTAAAATATGATTTATCATTTTCTAGAAACCAAAAACCTAAACAAAAAAGTAATAATGTAATCAGGTTTTGAATTTTTTTTTTTTTTTCTTAGGTTTAAGTTTTATATTTTTAGTTTCCATTAAAAATAATGATTATTTAAAAATAAGAAACTAAATTATAAAAAATCATGTTCGATGATTTGTTTTTAGATTTGTCCAATTTAGAAATAGAAAATTGTCCAGTTTTCCTAGAATATTTTCCTAAATTCTGACCTGCAACCCATAATTCACCCTTTCGAAGTCGAGGACACACAAGAAGACTATGTGAGTAGTTGAATGACACTTAACTTTATGAAATTTAATAAAGCGTGCTTTTGGCAAACTTAAGTCTGGGCTTTCCCTATTTTTAAAGCAATACTGAACCAAGGTTGTTAAAATTCGGATTCTACTTAGAATCGGTAGGGGCTTTTAGATTCATAATCGTAGAATCAAATCGAGAATCGTAAGATTCTACTAAATTTATATTCTAATTATTTTTCGTATTAATATTAGTTATATAGTTCAAAAAATTATCAATAAGACCTTTACTTATATGAGTATATAAGAAATATAATTCAATATGATAAAAATGTTATCTTGTGACATATAATAATCATGAGAGCCTTTAAGATAAATGTTGTTAATCGAGATATTAAGGTCAAAATATAAAACTAAACTTAATTTAAATTTTTAAAAGTATATAACGCTTAATTAACTTTCTTTTACTTCAAACTATTATAATATATGTTTAATTTTTTGTACTTTAACTTTTTTTTTTTGTATATGTTGGTCGAATTGAGGTCGGATCTGTGGAATCGTAAAATCGTATTATGATTCTATTCATTAATTTCATGTAATATCAAATAATCGTAAGATTTCTACTTAAGATTCAGATCAGTCGGCAATTGTGGAATCGTAGAATCGTAATATTTTAAGATTTGAATTGGGATTTTAATAACCATATACTGAACCATCCACTAAGGCAACAAAAGTTAATTCCAATAGAGTGCGAATAAACGATAAAACAAATACATTATTTACTTAATATGATAAAGGTGTGGTGGTCCATAATTAAAATGACATTGCCATGGCATAAGAGGGCACAACGGCGAATATTTCCAGCCAAATGCGCAAGTTAGCAAGTTAGGCCCTAATGATCTTCATCGCTAGACCAAGTTTTGTTTCGTGTATTCGTATTATACAACAATAAATTACTATTTTTCTTTGTGATTAGCCACTATGAGTAGATGTTCCGCATTGTGTATCAAAAAGTGGTACTTATGCCCGAACCATTATTCAAATTTTATGAATTAGATATACGGGACCGGCTTCTCAGGTTGGGGGTCTTCGGAAGCAGCCTCTCTTCAGAGTAGGCCCCTGAAGGGGGAAGGCTGCGTACATCTACCTCCCAGACCCTGCTTTTGCGGGAGCCCTTGGAGGCACTGGGTTTGTTGTTGTTGTTGTATGAACTAGATATAAGATCATTTTTTATCGATTAGCCTAATTGTTTGGGTTAGGTTCTGATTGTGTTTTATTGCCCTTTTTTAGCAACCCAAATAACAATGATTATAAATGAGTCTAACAAACCTGATAAATGAGCCTAGCAGGCTTAATAAATGAGCCTAATGAGCGGACATGTAAATGAGCCTATAAAGATTGACAAGGTAGCTCACCAAATAATCAAGCCTAAATGATATCGATAACGAGTTGGTCTCATTTAATTAATGAGCTGAGCCGAGCCGAGCTGAGTGCAGATATGCAACTCAATTAGATAAATAATACCGAGCCGTGCCGCTCTCATTTAGTTAACGAGCTGAGCCGAGCTAGTTGTGGTTCAGCTCAACTCGGGTCATTTTCAACCCTACGTGTGGCCAATATAGCTATTAGGAGTTAGTAGCATAACAATACCAATTCACAGTATAATTAGGCTTCCATGGTCACTTATTGCTAATGCTTTATTATTGCTTACGTGTTTATATATCTGGTATTACTTTATTTTTACTTGACTTTGATTTTGACTTGATTTTATAATTACTGTTTCATTTTTGCTTTTTAATGATGATGGCTCTCGAAAGCAGCCTCCCTTTAAGGTAAGACCCTGTAGAAGTAAGGCCGCGTGAATTGAAAAATACAAAAATATGACCCTAGGGTTAGGTTAGGTTATGGTGTGGCATCATGTGAACCCTAAAAGTTTAAGACAGTTTCCCTTGCAGAGAGAAAGGACACCCTGTAAAGTACCCCCATTTTAACCAATCTGTTACACCTGCTGGGCTGCACGTGACTTCAAGGCCGGAGCTACATTTATTATTTCTCACTGTTTTAAAAAATATTTTTACATCGGTAAAATCCGGGGGAGAGAGATGCTGGATTTGAACCTGCGTTCTGGCTTTGGCCAATTGTCACCTCAACTATTCTAATAAACCGAGGACAGGCTTGTTCAAGGACCTTGGTTGAAACTGAGTTTGCCTGAATCTGATCGTACTACTTTTTTCCCCCCCCCTTAGAGTTAGCCGTTTGTTTTTATGAAAAATATTTTTTGTCTTAGTTTTCTTTAATGTAGATAAATAAATTTTACAACAGTCATAAGTACGGAAAATGTTTGCTTTTCTTTGATGAATATTGACTTCCCCTTTTTTCTTCATCGAGGGGAAGTTAATTTTCGTCACAATCTCATGGCATATATTTTGCTTTAACTTTAATTTAACGGAGCATCAATCTCGTACAAATTTATAGAATAAATTTATCTTTTTAGCTAGAGATATGAAAATTTTTAAGAAAGAATATTTCTGATTGAAATTAAAAAGAAAAAAATTTTATGGGATAAATGTTTTCCTCTATTCAGGGGATATTGACTTCTGCTCGAAGAGATGTGAAAACATTTTTCTTCATGAACGGAAAGATAAGATAGCAATGCCCATTATGGTTTGATTACATTAGGAGGAGACCGATTACTTCCTCTGTTAGAAAATGTGAACAAATACAAATTCTGCATCGGAGAAGAGACAGAGCTAAGACTAAGAAAAAGTTAGATGGAGACAAATAGGCATGACCTTATCCCCCTAAACCCTATGATGAGATGGCCTTTGATAGAGTTAAGTGATTGTTTAAAATATGTGTAAGCCAACATAGCTGTTAGGAGAGAGGAGTACAACGATGCCGATTCACAATGCCCCTAGGCTTTATGTTCGCTATTGCTGCTGCTTTATTATTGCCAACATGTTTGAATGTAAGATACTACTTTATTTGACTTTTTTTTTTTTTAATAAACATTGTTCTGTTTTTGATTTTTAGGGTTGAGTCTCTTCAGAAACATAGTCCCTTCAGGGTAGCACTATGTCCAGATAAAGCTGTGTATATCTCACCCTACCTGAACCCTGCCTTGGCGGGAGCCCCTTCAAGCACTGAATTTGTTGGCTTTGTTAATATTAATTACTAAAAAAGAAAGAAAACGTTCTCGAGCTCGTGTGTATCATCTTTGCACGATACATGTTTGATTGACGGATAATCGCTTGACAAGATAAAACTATATATGACGAAAAAAAAAAAAAAAGAAACTTGATTAAGAAGATGTAAAACTTCATCGGGACCTCTGGTCTAACCTAGGGAATTGGTATTTATGATGTTCTCATATAAGCCTGAGTAAGGTCTTATCCCAAAATCAATTGCCATTAGGCTTATATGTTGGTTCTCTCTCTGACAACTCCAATATAAAATTCTTACTAGACTCACGAGTAAAATCCTTAACAAAAGAATTCAATTCAATTTTTCTTATCAAAGTTCAAAGAATTTAGATCAACTTATTCAAGGATGGTGCCGATCCTTAAACAAAGATGCTTATATCCCTTAAATTTGATACCGATTCTAATGTCGATGTAATGGTACCTATCCTACCTTAATTCAAGAGAAATCTCCTTGTCCCCTTTCCAACATAAAATGTCTTAGGACCTGTTTGAATAAGTTATGAAAAAATTACTTTTTCAGAAACACATCTTTACAAAAGCTAAAGATAGGTGTATTATTTAAAAAATTTTAGTTTTAGTTTTAGTTTTAGTTTCTACTTCTACTTTTATTTAAAAGCAAAAAGGTCATTTCTACCTTCATTTAAAACCATTTTTCAAATCCTAATGTGCGCATAAATCTTGAACAAACTGATATACTTTGATACCAATTTGTTAGGGAAATCTTGATGCGGAAGCGTAAGCTCTAATCACTTGATTCGATTCAAATAATATGACTCACACAGACGAGAAGTAAATACATATGGAGAAAGAAAGAACAGACGAGAACACATAATATTTACGTGGAAACCCCTCTACAATCGAGAGGGGAGAAAACCACTGGCGGAGATGAAGATTCTTTATTGATACTGAATGGAAGAATTACAACGACACTTCCTCTGAACGAGATCTATGAAAGAATTACAATCACTTTCTCTTAACTCTCGTAGCACTCGAAAACTGAATTAGATGAATTACAAAATCACATCTCTCTCTCAATGGCGGCGCCTCACTCTAAATTGGATCACGAAAACCGGAACCCCAGGGCTCTATATATAGCCCGCGTCTGGGAGGTTCTGAGCGATCGGCCCTCTTACAGCCCAAAATCCCGAAAAAACACTTAAATTACCCGATCGATCGGGCTTCCTTGCCGATCGATCGGTGACCCCACAGCAACCCATAAACTAAAAACAAGTAATTTGAGATATAATTCTAACATCTAAAAATAATACCTTTTCATATAAAGAAAGCTTAATCAAACAGACCGTTGTAATGCTTTTTCCTAGAAAAGGTAGGGTTATCAAGTCCTTTCCTTTTCAATGTGGTTCATATGATAGCGAAGTTGAGGGTCCACCACGTGACTCCTTCTCACAGCTGTAGTGCTACAAATCCCATACTTTTACCAAATTCCGGTCCTAATTTCATCACCATTTTATTTTAAAAATTTATCACTTAAATATTCTAAAATTAAAATATTTTATTATTTATATATTTTAATGTTTTAATATATCTATAATGATATATCCTGAGAATTAGAAATTTTATTACTTAGATACCCTAAAATTTAAATTTTTTATCAATCAGAAATATAGGTATTCTATGTTAGGTTCTGATTAATTTTTGGACAAAATTTTAATATAATACATGATTTGGACAATATATTATCTAATTTTCAATAAAATTTGATGAATTTTCAACATAAACAATAACAACAAACTTAGTGCTTCCAAGGGCTCCCGTATAAGCAGGGTCTGGGGGTATATGTACGCAGCCTTCCCCCTTCAGAGGGCTACCCTGAAGGGAGGCTGTTTCCGAATTTTCAACATAATCCTCTAAAATTTACTAAAATAATGGATATAATTATTTGATGATGAATTCATCAACATTTTTTATGACAATTGTCGGAATTTAGACAAAGGTTCACTAGATTCTGAAAAAGGGTTCACTGGATTCATCAGACCTCATGATACCTTATTATTTATTGAACGGCAAGAAATCTAAGTGATGAATACTCAAAGTTGATAATACTTTTGTGATAATTCCCATTATATTCTATTTTTATTTTATCATATTACTTATTTCTCGAGTAGTGTTATTTCATCTTTTTGTTAATGTAGGGCAACGTTAAAATACCAAAAGTCATATTGCACTAACATTAACAAAAATATACTAACCAAACTTTTTTTATAAATATTCCATGGAATTATGCTTTTTCGTTCTTTTGGCAAATCCTTGGTCTAGAAAGTTCCAATCTATGTGCTTCGTTCTAAAAAACTATAAAAAGTAAACGAGAGTTGTTATTATCAAGATAAATATTATTTTTAAAGTAATATTATGACATGCAAAAAATAAGAACCACATAATTAATTAAAAATAACGACCTTACTATAATAATAACAAGTTTTATCATCATAATGACATTACTTAAAATATATTTAAAACTCTCCTTTTTCAAAAATCTATCGTCCAATTATCTATACAGACACGTGTCGCAAATCTAGTGGAGATGGGCAGGGCCTCCTGTCTTATTCCTTCTGGGGACAAAATTATAATGAAACCACAATACAACCAATGAGGCCCATCCACGTGGGCCCGGCCCAGACACGTGGGCCCAACAACCACTTGGAGCGTCCACTATCAAATCCTTAGGGTCTAAACAAAACAAAAGTGGTGCTATTTACCATTTTACCCCTCCAAGCACTCCTCTCCCTTTCCACCCCGTGACCCTTCATTCTTGTATTCCATAATTAAAAAAAACTTAATTCCATTAGTTGAATAGATTGATAAGGAGCATATCAAGTATCTTAAGGACTTCCGCCTATACAAGGTCTAGAGGGAGCGGATGTATACAGCCTTCCTCCTTCATGGTGTTAACCTAAAAAAAAGCTGTTTCTCAGTGCTTCCAACGTGAGGGTGAGGACTTCCCGAAAAATTACCTAGCGCATTTTTTTTAACATTTTTTTTCCTACAATGATAAATAAAAAGCACTAAATATATTCTCTTTGGGAGAGGCTTTGCTAGCGCATCAGCAAAAATAATGAAGATCCAAGTTAGGTACGGAAGATTGCTGAACTATTGATGAAACGTAATGACCAAATCTTGCCATCTAATCAGCAATCATGTTCACTTTTCTATAGTAATAATTAAAGACAACACTTCTTTTAGTGTCTTATATTGCTCCTTATACCGTTGGTTTATTTCATTGCCAATCGGTGTACTCTTATTGAAAACTTTTTCGTTCTTGTTTTTTGACTCTAGCAAAAAATGTTATTTATACACACTTTTTTCAGCCAAACATTATCAGCAACTTTATACTCCCATAGTTCGGAATGTTTTAAGCAACCCTAAGGTCCCGGGTTTGAGGCCAACATGACACCACCATAAAAAAAAAAATACAAGGTAATTATAGGGAGAAAAAAAAAAACAATTTACATTCAATGGCATAGAACTAGTTAACCAAAACAAAGATCTTCATTACATCAATCATTTGTGACATTTGCTCCAAATTCTAATTTCACAGGCCGACGCCCTTGTATCCCTTTGGTTGGGAATGTTTTATGCGACTCCCAGAGTCTAATGTTCGAAACGTTAGAATAAAAATTATTATTATTAAAATAATAATATATTATTTAAATAACAATAGTCACAAAATTATGTGAAAACTATAATTTTACCCAAATAATAACAAATTTTAACTTGGACTATACTTCAACTCATTTAAAACAAAAACACTTCACAGATAAGAGAGTTGTAAAGAGAGAGGGAGGGGATAACACACAAGAAATACTAGGGACAAACAAGTATATAATACACAAGGGGCAAAACACTAATCCACTAATTTACTCACAAAAACAAAACCCAAAAAAAAGGGCAATAAAACAGAACATCTCTCATGCACACAAAAAAAAAAAAAAAAAAAAAAAAAAAAGAGAGAGAGAGAAAACAAGAAAATGATTACAAATTTCTAGATTTTTTTTTTTTTTTTTTTTTAGTTGGTGGGGTTGCTGCGGAAAGAGCCAAGAGCTTTGATTGCAGCTGCCCTCAAAATGTACTGGTGGTATGCTGCTGCTGCTGCTGCTCCCACAAATGGTCCTACCCAGAATATCCACTGCAATCAATACCACTTTCGTTAAAAATTTCACATGTAAGTTTAATTAAAAAGTTTAAACTACGGTTACGAGAAAGGAAAAACCATATTGAACCTCAACATAAAGAAAAGAAATCAACGTGTATAAGCCTATTAAAACAGTTCACCTACTACCAATTGATTTTCAAATGAAACCTCACGTGTAAACTTATATACATAAGTTGAGCTTTGGTTTCAACTTAGCCAACTCAAAGGTCGGTTTAGCTCAAACTCAACTTCGCAAACAAAACTGTAAAGATCGATCGAGTCATTTGGGTTTAAACATATAGCCAAAATTGACATGTTTATGATTATAATCTTAGCTCTATATTTGCTAGTTTTGCGCTCAAGCTTGGCGTACATAGTCTTTCGAGCTTTGTTACCAAACCAAATTTTTTAAAAGCTTAAGCCGACAAGTGGAGATACGGTAATACTTACGTGGTCATCCCAAACTTTGCTGGTGTTGAAAATCACAGCAGCGCCAAAGCTCCTAGCAGGGTTAATGCCGGTGCCAGTGATAGGAATGGTAGCTAGATGCACCATAAACACCGCAAACCCTATTGGCAGGGGCGCAAGCACCGGGATATGCGAGTCCCTAGCACTTCGCTTAGGATCTGTGGCCGAGAACACCGTGTATTCCAACACAAATGTACCTGTTCAATAACCTCACATGTCAGTATAGTTAAAATGTCTTAAATTAAGCCATGAATTAAAAGATATCAACATACATGCCTGATGAGCTATTTTACTCAATGCCAATTAGTTTTAGTATTACACCTCACTTGAATTTGTACCCGTATAGGTATATATGATTTCGCCAATTCTAAGCTTGTGAGGCTCAATGCACAATTAAAGCTCAGCTTATGCTCGATCGAAAGCTCGTAGAGCTAAGAAACTTCTTGCTGATATGTAGCTTTGTTGAGCTAAGCACAAAGCTACTATTATTTAGACACATTTAAGCTCAATCTAAAGGAGTACTAAAGCCAACCCGAGCCCAACCTCTTTCGGCTCAGTATTAAACCAAGCTTGCGATCTTTAAACTCATTTAAGCTCGATCTAGGCTCGAGAGAACTCATTGAGGCTCAAGCTTAGTTTGGTTGAACATATTTAAACTAATAAATTATATTAAGAGAGGCTCACCTAGACTTGTCCAGGCTCGCAAGCCAGTAAGCCCAAGCTCCACTAGGTTTGGGGTCGGCTACAGCTCAAAAGAACCATTGCGAGCTTTTTGAACTTTGTAATTTGCATAGGCTCACGAGCAATCATGAGCCAACTCGGTACATTTACACACCTAAGCTAGACTCATTTAAGCTCGAAATCTGTTCATTCTGGCCCAAACTTGGCCTTATTGGCCATATTTGTGCGAATAAGCTGTTGTACGTGTTTTGACTTTCACACTGCTATTTTCGAATAGACCTTATATATGTCAACTACATGTATCAAGGCTAGGGGTTAGCCAAAGTTCACAGTACCAATGATCTCAGCACCGAGGGCGGTGCCCTTACTGTAGCCGGGCATGACGAGGTTGCCACCACCGCCAAGGGAGTTGTAGTAGTGCTTCATGAAGGCCTTGACGAGCCCAACGCCACATATTGCTCCCAAACACTGAGCCACCATGTAAGCCAAAGCGCGGATGAGGGAGACCTTGCGCGCTAGGAAGAGGCCGAATGTCACAGCTGGGTTTATGTGTCCTCCTGTTTCAATTCATTTTCAAGAAGAAAAGTTGGGTTAGAGTTTGGATTTGGAGAATTTTGTTATTCAAATTCAAGAAAAATGTTCAAAAATAGCAAATTATAGCCTCGTTTGGTATGGGCAAGAAGTACATACGTGAAGTAGAAATTTATGGAAAGTGCAGATTTTAGCTCTTGTTCGGCGTACAGAAAGTCGACAGAATGAGGGAAGTAAAAATTGCCAATTCCATCAAAACACAGAAGTAACTTACCTAACTCCCTAGAAATTCTGTTTTCAATCATGGCAACCAAGCATGTTTTTCATACTTCCTCGGAAGTTTTGAATTCCCGAGAAATACTTCTCACTGAAATTTAATTCATGCAGTAATCAACGGGAAAATTTGAACTTGTGGAACAAACCCATAAAACCCATTTCAGTTTACTGTACAAAAACGAGTTCTAATCATTTATTTTTAAATAATCTCTAATATTTGAGAAATTTTACCTCATCGTTGAGTTTATTTACCCTGTTAGTAAACTCATGTTGTTCTAAATATTTTGTTCAAATTAACCTATACTTTTTTACTAGTCCTATATATTTTATTTAGGGATAAAGTTGATCATCACTAATAGTAATCAAAAATTTAAAAGTTCCAAAAATAACTTTATTGTAAAACAATAATGAATCACTACCTTAAATACAAAAAAAAAAAAAAAATTAAAGATTAATTTAAACAAATTCACAAACCTAACCATGTGTAAAGAAAATAAGAAACTAAGTTAGACGAATTATTTGATTAAAAAAATTGGACAAAATAACAAACATGGTCCAACAGAGTAAATAACTCATTTTTCTTTTGGTCTAAACAAATCTTCATGCTTTAATATTAAAAAAAAAAATTGAGTGTCTTGCATTTTAGTTCTTCAGAACTTATAATTCTGAACTTACAAATTTAGAATAATATTTTAAAAACTTGCAAACGTAAGTGAATTTTTTTTTTTTTTGAACAAACAAACGTAAGTGATTAAAGAATTAATGCATGCATAAATAATAGATAAAGTTCCGAGTATGCTCAACTTTTTCGAGCACAACCACGGCGGGATATAATTTTAAGCAACTCAAACAACCGCTCGGAGCTTCCACTTGTGAAATTTTTTTCGGTTGTAGCCCCAAAAATGTCAAGACCAGACCCAAGCATAACATAATGAACTTTGAAATTTTCGCATCTAGCCCCGGAAATGTCAGGACCAGTCCGAGCATGACATATTGAACTTTGAAATTTTCGCTTCGAGCCCCGAAAGTATCAGGACCGGACACAAGCATAACATAATGAACATCATATTATAACTTGTTTTTTTAGCATTAAAAAACACAAGCTACTTGTAAGAATCCACGAAAATGAACATACCAGAGATACCAGCAGTGCAGTAAACAAGAATGAAGATCATGCCACCAAAAGCCCAAGCAATACCCAGAATCCCAACCCCATCACAGGGCCCGGTCTGCTTCTTATACCCAATCACAGTGGCTACTGAGACGTACAGAAACAGAAGTGTAGCTATAAACTCAGCGATCAAAGCTCTGTAGAAGGACCAGAGCTTGATTTCCGCCATGTCAAACAGCGGCGTCGGTGCTGGGTCCACGTAGTCCTTCCCGCCATGGTGGTGCTGCGCTGCTGGCTCCTCTGTTACCTCCTTTGACATGGTGGTTGTTTCTCTCTCTAAAGACTGGAGTTTCTCTCTCTAGGGTTCTTACTGTGAGGTAGTGTGATGGGGCAGGGGGAGAGTGAAGGGGATTTTATAAAGTGGGAGGGAAATTGTGGATAAGATTTGGAGTACTTTCTCGAATTTTAAAGTATTTAAAAAATAATTTTAAGTAAGGTTAAAGTATAAAATTATTTCTGAGTCTTTATCATAAGTTATAAATTTTTGGGATAGTTAATTCTCTGACATAGTTTTAAAGTCTTGTTGATTAAGAGATCATGAATTTAAATTTCCACAGCCCTCGCTTATTAAAATCAATTTAAGCATAAGGTATGAGGTAGGCCTGTGCACTATATACTTTTCAAGCCTAATTGGCATTCATGTGAAGAGGTATGTTAGAGTATAAAGCTAGTTATGGGCCTTCACCGTAAATTTAAACTTTTGGAATAATTAGTTCCTTACAACAACAACAACGACAGCAAACCCAGTGTCTCCAAGGGCTCCCGCAAAAGTAGGGTCTGGGGGGTAGATGTACGCAGCCTTCCCCCTTCAGGGAGTTGCCCTGAAGAGAGGCTGTTTCTGAGGACCCCCAACCTGAGAAGTTGGTCCGCAGCATAGAGCATGTGACCTGGCAGTAGGAGTGCATTAAAACATGATTAGGGCAAAACATATGGCGAGCAAAACAACAAACTTAAAGCAAGCTACATCAAGCAGAAATCAAAAGATAAGTAGGCAAGTAGCAGCGCATGAGAAGGGACAGTTAGTTCCTTGACATAGAATATACTGCAGAGTTAAGAAATGGTTAGAAATACGTGTGTCTGATATAACTGTTAAGACTGAGCCGCATAATGATGCTCGTATGTAAAGCACCTAGGCTTTCGTGTTTACTATTATTCATATTTTATTGTTGCTTATATGCTTGTATGTTTGATACTATTTTAATTTACTTGACTTGATTAATTATTGTTCCATTTTATTTTTTAGGGAGGCTTGCGAAAATAGCCTCCCTTAGGATAGCACCCAGTAGGGGTAAGACTGCGTACATTTCACCTACAGACCCTACCTCAGCCGGAGCCTGTAATGTACTTGGTTTGTTGTTATTGGAAGTTATTAGTTAGTAACCATAAGATTTAGACATTTATCACCTAGGTATCATAACATTTTAATATATATATTAAGGTACCATGTGGTTTAAAAATTTGTTCACCTAAGTATTCAGTGTAAAACTTAGTAATTTTTGTCAAAATTGAACTAATTTTTACCATAAAATGTCTACGTGGTACATGATTACGATTATATATATGCATGTGGACATTTTACGATGAAAAATCTTAACATTATGATGATTGATACCTATATATTATTGCAATTATGTTTGACTGTAGCAATTTTTAGGGGCACTCATTGTTAAAATTCTTAATTTTAAGATATCTAAATAATAAAACTTTAAATCTCATGTTGCCTCATTATATATATTCATCTTATAACCTTGGTATCCAATATGAAAATTTAAAAGAATCCGATCAATTTTATAAAAAATATTCATCAATTAATGAGTAAATTATAATAAAATATTCACCGAGTGCTAATAAAAATTGTCAAATATTGTCATAATTATATGTCATTTTTGTAATTTGCAGCAAAAAATTTCACCTTCTAATGAACATACTAAATCGTGTTTACTTTTTAGTATTTTTCAACAAAAATCTATTAACTATTAATAAAATGGTATCTATTCGAAAAAAATTTAAAACTTTAAAGTATTTAAATAATAAAATATATAAACGTTAAGTTATTCCATTATATACATTAAAATATAAAAATACCCATATAATAAATAGTCATTTTGGAAATGGCAATAGCTGTAGGTAAGTACAATATTGAGGAGGACATGAAAAATAGAAATTAATTATTGCCAAGATGGAAAGTAAATTCTGGAAATGGAGAGAGAGAGAGAGAGGGTGAGGTGGCGTTGTAAGGGTGGGCCCCACGACAGCGAGACCACGTGATTTCTAAATTCTAATTCTAGTCATCTTCCTTTCAAACTTTTTCTCTTGATTTAATGCGAAACATATTTGTTCTTTTCAAAATTATTAGTCACAAAAATAATACATTTTATATCAAAAAAATAGTCACAAAAATAATACAATTTTTATCAAAAAAAAAGTCACAAAAATAATTCAATTTATAAAAAATATAGTCACAAAAATAATACAATTTATATCAAAAAAATAGTCATAAAATTTAGGGTTACTCACACTAAATGTCCCTATATTTTGTCCATTATGTTAATTTTGTTCTTGAATTTTTAATTACGTCAATTTAGTCCTTAAATAATTTAAAATGTGTCACTTTAGTCCTTTGGTCAAATTTAAGTTAAGTTGTCGTAATTTTAAACTGTAAAATTATGTTAGATGTAAGCAGCTTATTATAAATTCATTCTTTTACTCAATTTAACCAAATTCGTGGTCAAATTATTAAAAATTTTATTTAAAACTTAATATAAAATTTTTCTAAAGAGCAAATTCACACATTTTAAATTGTACAGGGACTAAATTGGCACAATTAAAAGTGCAAGGACTAAATTGGCATAGTAAATAAAGTATAAGGACCTTTAGCATAAATAACCCTAAAATTTATTGAATTGTCTTAAAATAATATTTTTGTCATATAATAATATCATTATCCTTTTTTCAGCAAAATAAGGTCAATTGTTGTCATGATTTCGTAAATTTTTTATTGAAAATACTAATATACTTATATGTTGTTGAATTAATAAATTACATCACTATTTTCCCCAAAAACTTATCTAATTTCAATTTTATACCTTATAATATATATTGAACACTCAAAAATCTTAGAATAAATTATGAATGCTCTAAAGCAATATTCTCAGTGCCCAAAGGGCTCCCGCCTCAGTAAGGTCTAGGGGTGGATGTACGCAGCCTTTTCCCTTCAGGGTGCTAATATAAAGTGAGGTTGTTTCCTGTTACTATTAAACATGCTAGGCATTGTATAGTTGCCACATGAATTGAATAACTATGAGAAGTTGTATTTTTCGGTAATTTAATTCCCGTGTCAACTTTTTATAAAATAGGTATAAAGTGTTTGGTTGTTCGGATGGGAAATAGAACTTCCTTCAGAGGCTAATTAAAAATAAAAGAATTAAAACTTACTAATAAGGGAGTGTTTGGAACAAGGGAATTGGGGGGTGGGAGTGGGAATAAAGAGTCGTTCCTAATTTTTGGTTATTTGTTTAATAGAAATGAAAATGAATGGAGGATAGGAGTGGGAATCCCACGTTTCCGTACCGAGGGGCTGGGTTTGGAAATCCATTCCCATGAGGAATCAAAATAATGGGGGTTCGCAATTTTTTTTCTTCTAAATTTAACTTTTATGTCATTTTTATTTTATTTAATTACTAATAAATAATAAATCTAGATAATATAGATGTATGAATTTGTTAGTCTAATGGTAAAGAGCTTCTACTCTTTTTATACAAGTAAAGAGTTCGATTCCTAACACTAGCATCTTTTTAAATTATTTACTTACTAATTAATATTAAACTTTAAATCTAATTTTTAGATATTGATTATGGATGATAGCAACTACACATTTTGTAGACATTCTTATTAGATATTGATTATGAAACCGTATTTCTGTTAATTGTGTTTGGTTTATAATAGTATATATGAAATACCCACTTGTCTAGAACAAAGTAGATAAATAATACTGAAACTATTGTTGAATAAAGAAAAATAAGTATTATTTATATTTCATATTATAAAATAGGTAATTAAAAAATATACTACTTATTTAATAATACAAAATGTATATTAACAAAAAACTTATAGTGTCATCTTTATTGGTTAATTGAAAATTTTATTTCAAGGTGGTTTTCAAAAGTTGTGGTGATTTGATTTAATAAAAAAGAATTACTTTTCTACGTGAATATTAGTGAAAGCCCTAAAAAAAATTGCAATTGTAATTTTTTTTAAAAAATTACATAATTTTTCTAACATATAAAGGATAATACTAATACTTATCTAATTAAAATAATATGAAAAAAATATACATATTATATATGGACTTAGAAATATTTATCTATTTAAGGGTATTTTGATAAATTATTTTATTTATATATATTCCCATTAATGCATACCAAATATAGAAATTATTATTTTACTTTATTCTCATCTCCATTCCATATATACCAAACGGGAGAGTGGAAATGACTGAGTCATTACTACAACCAAAAAGTTATTTCCATTCCCTGAGAGTTAGGTAAGTTCTAGCGTTTTGAAAGAATTAAAAATTAATACGCAATTTTAACTTTATGTACTCTGTCAACTTTCTACCAACCAAATAAAAGCCTAAATCTCTACTTTTCTTACATTTGTAGTTTCTGGGTTTATTTCTTGTGAATTAGAACAAGACCTTATATATTTTTAAGAGGTAAGAGTATCTAACGTTGTAATGTTCTGATCCCTATCAATCTCAGCTCTAGTTTTAGTACGGTTGGTCTTTTCCCTTGTCCATGGCCCGTCTCACATGTGGTGTTGTATTCCAGTAGTGCATGTTGGATTCTTTCATATCTGTCTGTTTTTGTCATGTTTTTCTATTTTGTTTTGACTTTTGTATATTTGCTTCTTATTTCTCGCTTTTATACGGGTTGATTATTACCTCGTTTATACGAATTGTCGTTAATTTTCGGGCGGGGGGGGGGGGGGGGAATCGTAACGTTGTAATGTGAGTGGGTGAGGGACCTTCAAGCCTGGCATCCAATGATCCCCTGCCTGTTCAAACCTTCTGCCAACTCCTTTTTCCAACGGTTATATTTTTGTTTTTTTCTCTTTTTCTCACTCTTTTTTTTTTTAATTTTATGGGAATAATTTTTTTAATATTAAATAAATTGGTGTAATCATTTGGACTCAAATTGTTTAAAGATAAAGGAACATACCAAGTGTCTCCAGGGCTTCCGCCTACGTAGGCTCTAGGGGGCGGATCTACACAGCCTTCCCTCTTCAGAGTGTTAACCTGAAGAAAGACTGTTTCCCAGTACCCCCAACCTGAGGGTGATAACTTTTCAGGAGGTCACCCATCCTAGTACTACTCTTGCCCAAACACGCTTAACTTCGGAGTTCTAATGGGATCCGGTGATGGCATGTTGGTGCTCTCTCTTTGGTACTCAAATTGTGTAAAGATGCTTGTAATAATTTTGATAGTAATAAGAAAATTCACTTTTCACGTGTCAAAATTTATAATATAAAGTTGAAGTCAGTGCAATACAGACAATATTATTTGTCAACAAAAAAAGTTGATGCTATGGCCTCAACCAGTTAAATTTGGCCACAAGTTTCAATATCAAGGATTTCCAAAAAGTCAAGATCGAACTTATTGGCGTTCAATGACAAGGTTAGCATTAAGTCAAGCTCATTACTGAGTCCAGCAATTTGAAATGCTATGAAACCATTTTTGAGCTATTAATCGTTAACAAGTCTTGAAAGAACTCTTAACAGGCCCTTGTAAAACTGTTTTCAAGCATTAATGAGTCGAGAGTCGAGCACTACATATTTAAACTTATAAAACTCCCAAAAATAAACATAAAAAAACATTAATCAATTTTAGATATAAATTGTTCATCAAACGTTTAATTTGTGTACACCAACTTGCACGTAAATGGAGGTGCACGACATCCCATAGCAAAGATGCTTCCTTTCACAAATTACTTTTTCACTTTTCCTTTTATTTGCTTTAACTGAAGTATCGCCTTGGATTAACATCTTCACTTTCTTGTGCAAGATATATTTTTCCCAGTTAATAATGCTACTTTACTTATATGAAGCTTAGTTTTATATTATTATGGGTCAAGTCTGATGGAGTAGAGGATCGGACCCATGGAATGGATTAGCTAGTACACGTTGACTTGCCCCTAGAAAAATTTTTTGGGCCTAGGTCAAGGTCCATGTGCGTTTTGGAGATCTCAGCCGAAAAACTACGGTTTTATTTGGTGTGCTTTTTTATACCCGGTTCTTGGATTTTGAGAGTATAGAGCAAATTGATAAAAACTCTATGTAACAACTCCGTGGATATAAGCAATTTTGACCAAACTACATAAATCTATACGTTTGTTATTTATTTTTCGGGTTGAATTTTTCTTTGTTTAGTTGTAGTATGTTCTAACATTGTCTCATTTTTATATGTTTTATGCCCCACTCCCATAATATGTTCGCCTATTACATTTGTATTTTATTACAATTTATGTTTGTTAGGCTTGTAAATCATTAAAGCAAAGACAACTTGAAAAGTGTTAAGAACAAGCAAATTTGGACATATTTAAAGATTGAGTAGAGAAACTAACTAGTGTGGAAAAAAAAGGATCCATCGGGTCATGATTTGTCAACCCAAACCGGTTTTTTTTTACAAGGCCTCGAGAAGAGGCCGACCAATCAGTGAGCAGAGCCGATCGATCGGCAGCCAACAAAACGTTTCTATTGACCGTCAATCAATTGGCCAATAGTGTCGATGGATTGGAAGCCAACAGATCTGTCTTGTTGGTCACCGATGGATTGGCTGACAGTGTCAATCGATCGGCAAATGTCAGTAAGGCTACTGACGCTGATTGACAGACCAAAACGTCTTGATTAAACGTGGCAGGTATATATTGGAGATGGGAGGTCATTCTTTGGGATTTTTGCCTTTTTTTCTATTCTCCTCCTTCCCTGAGCGGCCAAGAGAGGCTGAGATTTTCTTGAAGGTCGAAGCACAAGTGGTTGTAGTACCAAGATTCAAGCGAGAGTTAAGTCAACATTAATCAAGGGAGTCTTCAATCTATAAGTTTTCTTCACTTTTATTTTTTGATTTTGTGATGTATAAAGCTCCTTTGGAGAAGTAGACTCGTAATTTAGGGGGTGAAGGAAGGGTAGTCACCTGGATCCTCGATTTATATTTTATTTATGATAATGACTTGAGTTACACTATTTTCACGTCCCTGTGGGAATTTTTTTATTGAGATTGGTTTTTTTATTCATGTGCTTGTTTGTAGCCATGGCTAAATTCCCATTATATTTGCCATTCATCTTTTGCTTGTAGCTTATACTGTAGTATAACAGAATTTTCATTAGTGGCTAGGGTTGAGGTTATACCCAACCCCGAACTCAATCTTTGTACCAAGTAATATTTAATTTGGAGTTGAAAGAAATTCTTTTAGTGCTATTGGGATAATCTATGCTACACTTATAGTGATAAAATGGGTTATGTTTTTAGACTAGTTCATTACTCTAATATTTAACTTAAGTATTAATTCAGGTTTAACATGAAATTAGGTGTTATAAAGGAATTTATTAGTGATATTGAGATAATCCATTCTATACCTGAAGTGATAAGATGATGGGTTAATGCCCTTAAATGGGCTCATCACTTTAGGTCCTAATTTAATTTTAATCTAGTTTAGAGCTTGTAATCTAAACCTCTAAAGTCAATGTCATGATAAAATAGAATGGTAGGATTCGATCTAGACTAACCCCAATTCATGCCCTAAACTATCCTTGATAATTTGATAACTTTTATATACCGTTTTAATTTTATTAATTTAGTAAATCACGCTCTCTCCACAAAAACCGAACTTTAACTACTCGATAAACATTGAATTTAACTTTATATTGATTGCTTGAGGATACAACACTCGTATACCCAGCTTAGCTACAGCTAATTTGTACATTTGCAAATACAATTTTAAACACTTTTAAAACTACATCACATATCAAAGAAGAATCAACCCTAAAAATCAATCGAAAATGCCTATAGTAGCTCCTCCACTATTTGCTTTGGTACTTTTCTTGGATTTTTCCTATGTGGCAATTTGCGTTATAGTTAGTTGTCGAAAGTCTAAACACTCTCCAACGGTGAGACTAGATCCACTAAATTTTATTTAAAAAGAGATGATAAACATACTCAAGTGAAAAATAAACTTCGTGAGAGAATCGTTGAGAGAGTATACCCAAATATGGTTGCTAGTATGACATTATATAAACAAGTGTACATTAGGAAAGATATGAAAATATCCTAGAGAATATTACAAAGGATTTGTGATAATCATAATCACGTCAAATCTTATATATTATACTAACACACCCATCAATCTAATGGGGGTGACCAATGTGTAAATTGGACTTGTGATAGCAAAAGCAGTCAATAACCATTCCTTCAGTGAAGATATCAGCAACCTGTTTTGTGGTAGGTGTGAATCAAACACGGATGTCACCCTTAATCACCTTCTTGTGGAGCTAGGGAAAGTCAAAGTGAACATACTAGCTACGATTATTGGAGTTAGGGGTAGCAGTAGGTCATGTGGCAAAGATATCATCACAACAAATATGAATAGGTCCTAAGTGTCAAAGACCAAGATCATACATGAGGTATCTAATCCAATCACACTCAGCCACTACCTTAGCAATAACACGATACTCTAACTCTGTACTAGACTTAGCTGCTGTTCATCTTGGCCCACCACACGATAAGGTTGTGACCAGTGGAGCGTCGAGTGCCTGGACATCCATCCTAGAGATAGTGAGACCGTGATCAAGCATGTCCTTAAGGATACGTTTCACCATCTGCCAATGAGAGAACCTAGGAGCATGCATGAATTGGGACATAAGGTTAATAACATAATGAATATCAAGAGGAGTTATATTAAGGTTCTAAGGGGCACCTACCGGATTTCTGTACTTAGTGGGACCTACAAGTAGATCCCCGGGAGAGATGTCTGAATAGGCTTCACATCAAGCATGTCATGCTTACTAAGAAGGTCAATTGTGTATTTGTGTTGGGTGAGAAAGAGTCCATGGCTCGTGGGTTTGGCCTCAGTTACTGGGTTTTGCAAGATGAGGTGAGGAGACGTTATCATAGTAGACAAATACCGAGCCACAATATGGAGGTTGATGTTATGCATCAGATAGCCAACTCAATCACTCTTAGTAACAACTTGAAAAACAACACGATATTCTGACTTGTTAGAGGACTCAGAAACCGTCGCTTGCTTCTTGGCACACTATGAGATAAGGTTTAATCCGAGGAAAAGGGTATAGTCACTTGTGGAACGGTGTGTGCTTGGACATCTTCCCAATCAGCATTAGCAAAAACAACCACCATGGTGCAGGAGCCAATTAGGATATTCAAACTATGGTCCGGAGTGTTTTTGGGGTAACGGAGGATCCGCTTCACAACTTGCCAATGGCTAGTCATGAGAACATGTATGAATTGGAAACAAGATTAACAACATAACATATATATCGGGCCAAGTCATAGTTAGGTAAGGGATCCTACTGCATTTCTATACTCAATTGGGTTCGATAAAAGGCCCTAGTTAATGAAAGGTTGGCATAGGCTGGGGAGGTTTTTTGATGCATTTGGTATCTTGCATGTTGTGCTTCTTGAGCAGTTCAACCGTTGTGTTGAGATAAGGATAGATCAGTAGGGGAACATTTTGCCTTAATACCTAGAAAATAATGAAGTGGCCCACGGTCTTTCTGGAAAAACTGTGTAAATACTTGTCGAATGAGATCGTCAAGGGAGTCGGGGTACCATCTGGTTAGTATGATGTCATTGACATACAAAAGAAGACATATGGTGTCACCAAAGTTTCACTGCCTTAATAAGGAGGGCTTAGCCCTACACCAACAAAACCTAAGGCTAGAGAAAGAAGTTAAATCATAGAAACCACATGCTAGGAGCTTGTTTGAAGATATATAGAGCCTTATGTGACCAACACCCATGATTTGGATATCTTGGGTGTATAATGCCCTTAGGATATCACATATAAATTTCTTCCTTAATGTGACTACATAGAACAAATATTCTTGACATCCAATTGCCTGATGGGGCCATGCGTTAGTGATGGCAAGAGAAAGTACAACAACAACAACAGACCCAGTGCTTCCAAGGGCTCCCGCAAAACCAAAGTCTGGGGAAGTAGATGTACGCAGCCTTCCCCCTTTAGGGGGCTACCCTGAAGGGAGACTGTTTCCGAGAACCCCTACCCTGATGGCAAGAGAAAGTATGAAACAAAAATCTTGAGTTTTTTTAGATTTTTGAAATCTTCAAAACCCTTGTTGAAAATTAATTTTTTACGAAAACCAAAGTTTTACAAAGTGATGGGATACATTTCTAATATCCCTGAAGTATTGATACATTTGCATGCACCACACCATGAGCAAGATGGTGGTTTTGAAAATATATAGAAGTCTTTAGTTAGTTGTCACTAACTCTAAACTCATTGTTCCATTCTTTGCCCTTCTCAAATTTACAGTAAGAGTCATTACTAAGGCGATAAATAGCCTAATCTTGTATGGGGAACGATTGTAATATAGATGCAAGTTTCTTTTCCTTTATTTTGGTTCTTTATTTTCATTTTTAGTCAATTTTAGCCTATTTCGATTTTAGTTCGTAACATGATAGGTGGATGTGAATTTCACCATCAAAGCACAACCTCTTTATGCCGTGAATATGGTATTCATTTTCATCTCTCCTGCTGTGATACCATAGGAAAATGTAGAAAATACAAGAAAAGAGAAGTAATTCTATTATTGAGTGAATAAGAATAATACTACAGAGCCTCTATTTATAAAGGTCATGACAGAGTTGTTTACATAAAAGACCTTGAGGTCGCGAAAAAGCGTACAACGCTATGATGCACAAAATATACAAACCCTTGCCAAGCTTTCTGTTAGAAATATGCCTCAAATTTAGTGATGTGCTATTATTATTGTTGCCATGAGCTAGCCGATCGACCAGGTGTTCCACCTATCAATTGAGCGAGCGTGCTGGAGAGAAGAGCAGGAAAGCAGTAGAAGTAGGGCCGATCGATCGGGCCCTGTCGATCAATTGGGACCCCCCGATCGATTGGGAGTCTAATTTCCATGCGGGTATATATACGACTTTAGGGTTCACGTAATCAGCATCCAAATAAAGTGAGCGCGAAATCATCCTTGAAAGAGAGATAGAGAAGTGAATTGTAATCCTTCTACTTTCAAATCAATAAAAGTCTCCATCTCCGCCCGTAGTTTTCTCCCCTCTCGATCGTAGAGGAGTGTTCACGTAAATCATTGTGTTCTTGTTATTTGTTCTCTTTTATCCGTATTTACTTCTCGTTTGGTCATAGTATTTAATTCCAATTTAGTACTTGGGATTCCGCACTTTCGCACACTTTCCTAAAGTGGAGAGATTATATAGTGTGTGGAAATAAATAATATATTCGGATCTGGATTGAATCAAATACCACGACAATAACGAGAAACAATCGGACTAAAAGAGAAACGAAACAATAGACACAAGAATTTACGTGGAAACCCCTTTACAATTGAAAGGGGAGAAAACCACGGGCGAAGATCGGAGCTTTTATTATTGAACAAAAGAAGAAGACGAATTATATAGATTCTCTCTCAACACACAATTTATTTGGTGCGGCGCCGTGCAAGGGAAGCCTCTCTTTTGACTTTGGATATGAAATACGATGAGCCCTCGTCCGTATTTATAGACTCACAAACAACCTGTTTCCCGATCGATCAGGGGGTCCCGATCGATCGGTTCATCCTGATCGATCGGCCGCTTCTCTGTAGACGTCCTTTGTTTACGTAACATTCTCGATTGATCGAGCTCCACCCGACTAATCGGGGTCTTCACGGCCTTTCTTCTTAATGCGCCAAGTATATTTCTAGACATAAACCTAACAAATCTCCACCTTGGCTCAAAACCAACATCAACAATAAAACAAACTCCACCTTTTCCACAAACGCCCCCTCAACCGGGGCCAACATACATCAAACAGAAAGACCCACTAAATTCGAGCAACGCTCGAACTTGCTACCTGGTAGATCTTTTGTAAACTTGTCAGTTGGGTTATCTTCAGTCCCAATTTTTCTCAACTCCACCTTCCGCTCGTCAATCAGATCTCTGATAAAGTGATGCTTCACATCAATATGTTTTGTTCGGTCATAATGAGTCATCTGATCTTTCGCTAGATCAATAGCGGACTGACTATAACAGTATACTCTAACTGTCCCCTGCTCGACACTGATTTCACTGATCAATCCTCTCAACCAGACGGCTTCTTTGAACGCTTCTGTTACTGCCATGTACTCGGCCTCGGTAGTAGATTGTGCTGTAATAGGCTACAAACATGCTCTCCAACTGATAGCTGTGTCACCTAAACAAAACACATACCTTGAAATGGACCTCCTCTTATCAAGGTCTCCACCATAGTCAGAATCTACATACCCAACCAAACAGTACTTACTTTTCCCATATTCCAAACACAAATCAAAGGTTCCATGAAGATACCTGAGAATCCACTTTACCGCATGCCAATGTTCTCTGCCCGGATTCGCCATGTACCTACTAACTCTGCTCACAACAAAAGCAATATCTGGACGCGTACAGACCATCGCATACATTATACTGCCCACTGCACTAGAATAAGAAATCTGAGACATGTACCTGATGTCCTCCTCAGTATGAGGCGAATCTAACGCTGAGAGTCTGAAATGAGCTGCTAAGGGCGTGCTAACCGGGTTAGCATCCTTCATATGAAACCTGTCTAACACTATCTCAATATACTTAGCCTGAGACAAGTATAATTTTCCTGCTTCTTGGTCTCTATAAATTTTCATGCCTAATATCTTCTTAGCTGCTCCAAGATCTTTCATCTCAAATTCACTCTTCAGCATTGATTTCAAATCATTGACATCTTTCATATCTCGTGCTGCAATCAACATGTCATCAACGTACAAAAGCAAATAAATAAAGCCTGAATCTGTCTTTCTGAAGTACACACAACTGTCGTACTTACTCTTGATGTAATCATGACTTGTCATGAACTGATCAAATCTCCTATACCACTGTCTAGGAGATTGCTTTAAACCATATAAAGATCGTCTACGCAAACACACATGATCTTCTTTTCCTTCAACTACAAAACCCTCTGGCTGATGCATAAAGATACTTTCTTCTAGTTCACCATGCAAGAAAGCAGTTTTGACATCCAATTGTTCAAGTTCAAAACCATGCATGGCAACCAAAGACAATAATGCACGAATAGAAGTGTGTCTAAGTACATGTGAGAAAATATCATGAAAATCAACACCTTGTACCTGACTGTAGCCTTTAGCTACCAAACGTGCCTTGTACCTCGCATCTTCCACTCCAGGAATGCCCTCTTTTCTCTTGAAGACCCATTTGCATCCAACCAGTCTTTTCCCTGTAGGAGGCTTCACCAGTTCCCAAGTCCGATTCTTATGAAGAGACAACATCTCTTCATTCATAGC
This sequence comes from Simmondsia chinensis, assembly GCA_018398585.1. Lineage (NCBI taxonomy): Eukaryota > Viridiplantae > Streptophyta > Magnoliopsida > Caryophyllales > Simmondsiaceae > Simmondsia > Simmondsia chinensis. The sequence goes on along the minus strand of JAGTTD010000017.1, from coordinate 3,452,587 downwards.
AACAAGCCACTTCTCAGTATCTGATCTCGATATAGCCTCTGTATACGAAGTCGGCTCACTATCATCTAACGTTTCAGCAGTAGAGAGGGCATAGGCAATCATCTCCTCATACCCATATCTCTCAGGAGGCCTGATCTGTCGCCTCAATCTACCACCAGCTATAGTAATATTCTCCACCTGCTGACCTGTTTCTACATTATCAGTAATAACATCAAAAACTCGTACCTGAGGTGCTGGAATACTCTCAAGCTGAACAATCTGCTGATCTGACTGTATCTCTATATCATCAGGTGTCTCAACCTGAACATTATCGCTGTCAATGGAAGGTGTGTGTGGCGGATTAAGTAGAGCAGACTCATCAAAAGTAACATCTCTACTCGTCAGAAACTTCTGAACACATGGATCCCACAATCTATATCCCTTCACACCTGACGTATGACCAAGAAAGATGCACTTCTTGGCCCTAGGCTCCAGCTTTCCATCATTAACATATGCATATGCAGGACAACTAAAAACTTTGATCCGAGAATAATCAGAAGTTGAACCAGACCATACCTCTTCAAGAGTCTTCATCTGTAATGAAGAATGCAGTGTCTTGTTCACAAGGTAGCAAGCTATGCTAACTGCTTCTGTCCACCATTCTCTCTTTAAACCTGCATTTGAAAGCATACAATGAGCCTTCTCAAGTAACGTCCTGTTTAACCTTTCAGCCACTCCATTCTGCTGAGGTCGATCTGTACATGTCCTGTGTCAAACTATGCCCTGATCTTCACAAAATTTAGTGAAGTCCCCTTCGACAAACTTAAGACCATTATCAGTCCTCAACCTCTTGATCGGCTTCCCTGTCTGTTTTTCAAGCAGAACTTTCCACTTTCTGAAGATATCATACACTTCATTTTTCTGCTTAAGAAAATAGACCCAAACTTTACGTGAGTAGTCATCAGTGAACGTTAGAATATACCTAGACCCACCTTTAGAAGCCACTCTGGAAGGTCCCCACAGATCAGAATATATGTAGTCTAACGTCCCCTTGGTCTGATGCACTGCTGCCTGGAAGCTGACTCTCTTCTGCTTCCCATAAATACAGTGCTCAGAGAATCCTGTCAGTCTTGTTGACTGACCACAAAGAAGTCCCCTCTTTCTCAGCTCAGACAATGCCTTGTCACCAATATGACCCATTCTCATGTGCCATAATCTTGTGATCTCTGCATCTGTCATAGCAGATGTGGAAACAACAACTGCACCTGTCACGGTTGTACCTGCAAGCTCATACAAAGTACCAACCCTATTTCCTTTCATCATAATTAATGCACCCTTACTGACCCGCATGACTCCACCTTCAGCAGTGTATTTGTACCCATTAGATTCTAGGGTACCTAGAGAAATCAAGTTCTTTTTCAAATCTGGGACATGACGGACATCACTTAAGGTTCTAATAGTTCCATCAAACATTCTCACAAGGACTATTCCAACACCCACTACCTTACAAGCAGCATCATTACCCATCAAGACAACCCCACCTTGTATAGACTTATACGTGGAATACCAGTCTCTGTTTGGAGTAACATGAAACGAACAACCCGAATCCATGACCCACTTATCTATGGACCTGGACTGAGAATCAGCAACTAATAGAAATTCCCCTTCACTATCCTCCTCTACAACACTAGCCTCAGCGGACTTGTCTTGACCCTGGTCACCCCTGTTACCCTCTTTTGATTTATTCTTATATCTATAACAATCTTTCTTTATGTGCCCTTTTTTTGTGACAATAGTGACATGACAGGTTCTTATATCTAGATTTGGACCTAGACTTATTCCCACCATTGGATCTCCTATGTTCTGATCGACCTCTCACATGTAAGCCACTTCCCGAGTCATTCACCGAGTCAGATAATTCCTTATCTACCCGTTCTTTACTCACTAGGTTTCTTTTTACTCCATCTACAGTAATAGTTGGCCTACCCCCGTATATCATGCTTTCTACGAAGCCCTTATATGCATTTGAGAGCGAACACAGTAATATCATAGCTTGATCCTCGTCCTTAGGGACATCATCCAAAGCCTTTAATTCATGAATAATTGAGGTAAATTCGCTAAGATGGTTTTTAAGAGATGTACCTTCTGCCATACGAAAAGTGTACAATCGCCGTTTCACTGCGAGTTTGTTGGAGATTGACTTGTAGCAAAACATGTCTAACAATTTCTCCCATAACTCCTGTGCGGTTTTAATCTCCAATACCTCTGACAAAACATCGTCAGCCAAACACATCTGTATAGCCGTGAGAGCCTTCTCATCCAACTCTTCCCACTGTGCCTTGGTCAACTTTTCTGGTTTCTTCTCTTTCCCCTCCAGTGCTTTCTTCAAGCCGTTCTAAGTCAGGAGTCCTTTCACACGGACTTGCCATAAGCTAAAGCTTCCCTGACCATTGAATTTCTTAACCTCGGTTTTAATACCTGACGTCATTGTATCAATTCGAAGAACCGAGCTCTGATACCAATTTGTGCGGAAATAAATAATATATTCGGATCTGGATCGAATCAAATACCACGACAATAACGAGAAACAATTGGACTAAAAGAGAAATAAAATAATAGACACAAGGATTTACGTGGAAACCCCTTTACAATCGAAAGGAGAGAAAACTACGAGCGAAGATCGGAGCTTTTATTATTGAACAAAAGAAGAAGACGAATTACAAATATTCTCTCTCAACACTCAATTTATTTGGTGCGGCGCCACGCAAGGAAAGCCTCTCTTTTGACTTTGGATACGAAATACGACGAGCCCTCGTCCGTATTTATAGACTCGCAAAAAACTTGTTTCCCGATCGATCGGGGGGTCCGATCGATCGAGGTCCCGATCGATCTATTCATCCCGATCGATCGGCCGCTTCTCTGTAGACGTCTTTTGTTTACATAACATTCCCGATCGATCGAGCTCCACCCGACCGATCGGGGTCTTCACGGCCTTTCTTCTTAATGCGCCAAGTATATTTTGAGACATAAACCTAACATATAGATCTCCTCTAATTAAAATTTCCCTCACATCACTTTACTCCCTTACTTTTCAAAAATTCAATACTTTACCTTGAAATGTTAACAAGTTTTATAATTAAATTTTATAATTTATTGGATTGATATTTAATATGTTCAAAGAAATGTTGTTACATATAAAGAGCATATTAATCGTTTCTAGCTCCTGTGGAAAATGTAAATATTGATATGGTGTATCATGGCAAAGGTGTATTTAGTTTATCTTATTTTAACTTTTTTTTTCAAGTTATCTATTTCAATAAGATTTGTTAATTTAAGAATTGTGTCTTTAATTTTATAGTGAAATGTTTAGCTATGTAGTACATAAATGTCTTTTAGCAAAATAAAATATTTGGATACAAATTGAAAAAAGAACTTATCTATTGTAATCACAAAATTAAAATGACAAAATATTATAAATAAACTAATAATAGTAGGTATGAGAAAATTATAATGATAATTGATCATGGTAATGGAGGGTGGTAAGTCAAAGAACACATAAGGGTAAAAGGGGGATTATTTACGTTTTTTGAAAATAATAAAAAAGATCCTAACTTTGAATTATTAAAACACCCAAGGGTTCTAAGTTTTTGTTGTATAAATAAAAAAATCCCTTTCCGAAGTGATGACGTCATTTTCTATTTATGGAACAAACGTGACAACTAGTTTTTAATTAATCCTACAATAATATGATAAAAATACACTTCAAAAACTATATTTTAAAACAAATTTTGGGAAAATTGATAATGTCTATATAACACATCTCAAATTTCGTACTTATAAAGTATAATAAGAGTATTAAAGGGTATTTTTGTCCTTTTACTGCAACATTGCTAAAAAATAGCTGTCACATCAGCTTTATCAAAGGAAAATGATGTCATTACTCAGCAGAGAGGTATTTTAATTAATATAACAAAAATTTATAGGTCTTTTTAATAATTCAAAAATGTCAGAGTTCTTTTTATTATTTTAAAAAATGTAAGAGTACTAAAGTATAAATAACCTTAAAAGGGGAGGTGCGTGGTGGTATGTATAGGTGATGATGAAGTAAAAGTAGGTAGCGGTAGTAAAAATTTTATACTAACATAGTTTTCTGAAAGATTTTTCTGAATAAGCCGACAAAAATTCAACTTTGTACCTTTTTTTAAACTTAGTTATAAACTATTTTTTAAATCTTCTTATTTAAGCTGTGAAAAGATGTAGAAGATCTTTTCTGTTAATCAAATACAAGCTTACAATTAACTAATATTGTTTCATAATTTCAAGCTGTTATTAAAAAAAATATATGTATCAAACGCAACCTATGCCTTATTAGGCGCAGGCTTGTGAAACATATATGACATTATGTTTGAAAAACGATAAGAGCCTAGCACAATAATCAGAAAAGACACTAAGGAAAAGCATGTTGAGACTTCACATGTGAGCCTAGTAAATAGAATATCAGAAGTTAATTTATAAGTTTATGAATTACTCCATTTAATGTCAGGTGGTTTCAGGATTGAACCCACTTGAAATTGAAAAATAGAGTTTGCAATCTTCTTGTAGGGTTTGAAGGAGACGATCTAGGATGCAGAAAAAAAAAATTCTGTAGGTGAAAAAATATACTCCCAATCACCAATAATGTACTCAAAATCACAACGTATGTGCTCAAAAATCACTCACTTATGTGTCAACACATAAATTTTGTATGTCGATACATATATAAAAAATTTTTACAGTAAAAACGCTCGAAGTTTGAAGAGGGACTGAGTCAAAATGCAACAACAAAAAGCTTCAACGGTAAACTTGGTGCCAACATCTTTTTTCCAAAAGGCTCAAAAGGCAAACTGATTCGCCCAAAATACGTTGGTTAGGCCATCTCCGGTCACCCAAAATAATTCAAAAAGTTGGGCTTCCATTATAAATTTTTAATTAATAAAATATATTAAATTTTATTTAAATATATATTTTAAATATTAATAAATTTTTATATATTGAATTTGAGTATTTTTTTTAATTTACTTATTCATATTACGTTATTTTTTATCAATATAAATCTTAATTTTCATAATTTTAATTTTTTTTCTCTCAATATAATTAATTATTTTTTAATTATATTTGTTTTTAATGCATTTTCATCTTTTACTTTGAATTAATTAAAATAGTATAAATGATATTAAATATTAAAATATCTAAAAAATAGAGCACGGTTGGAGAGGAGAAGCCCCATTTTTTCATGAAACCCCATTTTTAAAAAATGGGGCTTCAAATATGGGGCACCATTGCGAGCAGCCTTATATATATATATATATATATATTTGGTACGGTAAATGGACTTAATATATATATTTAATAAAATAGTTCAAATAATAATATAAAAGAATAAAAGCAAAACCTATTTGCACCCGTATATATTGCTATTTGGATTATTTTATTAATTTTATGTAACTTTTTAGACTAAAAAATTATTTTACAAAATCTGTGGACTAAAAAATTAATACATCAAATCTTAAGTACTAATATTTTACCCTTTTTTGGATTATTTATTGTTTAGTAACTTTATAAAAATAACAAAAAGCCTCTTGACTATTTTATTTACTTTTTTAGCACCTCAATTATGACAGCATATTTTTAAGAGAAAGATAATGTGTCAGGTTACTTTAAATATGTGCTGCAGTATATTGAAGAACACACCTTCTTTCACGTGGCATTCCACTTTAAATACTCGTTCAAATGAAAGGGTCGGTTGAGAATTGGGTGTTTTCTTTTTCTTTTTTTTTTTTAAAAGGGCCAAGAGGTCTATTTTCACTAATATAATGTAATTGATATTTAAAGTGACCTATCATATTAACTTTATTCCTGAAATATGATGTCGTCACGCAAAATTTATGCGTGATAGTGAATGTGAATGAGATTTTATACATGTTAAAATATCCACGTGAATCCACAATTGACATTAGGCGAAGTATCTACTAGACTTATTTATTGATCTCTTTTCTCTCATAATTTCATCATAGGATTTTACTAGACTCACAATCACGACTTGTGTCGCTAATTGTCTAAAAAATGATAGGCTCTCAATCGCAATTTATATCGCTAATAAAAAAAGAAATTAGACTCACAATAGCAAATTATATATTGGTCTTGTTTGGCTGCCACAGGAATTAAGTTCTTACAAGAAGTTGTATTTCTCGATAATTCAATTCATGTATCAACTTCTCAAAAAGTAGGTAAAAAATATTTAATTGTCAGGATAGGATATAGAACTTCCTTGAAAAAGTTAGTTAAAAATGAAGGAATTAGAAGTTACCTAGAAAAGGCTAGCTAAATTACTTCCTACATTTTAAATTAGTCAAAAATTGCTAAACAATTTATACTTCCCACATTTTATCAACTTATCAATCAAATAAGAGTCAAAATCTATACTTTCCATAAATATTTACTTTCTGTATTTATTTTTTTTTGACACTGTTCTGTATTTACAAACGCCGCATATTGAACAAGTTACAGTAAATAGTGTCATTTTGATAAATATTTTTGGAAGAATGCCAATTTGATAATTTGTTTTACGAATATGCCAGTTGGGTAAAAAACTCATTATCAAAAAAAAAAAAAAAAAGATTTGACAAATCAAGGTAACATGCAACATATCGCAGCATGACATTAAAACAAGAGACGCAGTGAGTTAGCATTGACCATGCGTAGACCGGACAGTTCACGACACTCAATGTAACATATTATTATTGATTAATAATAATAATAATACTAATAATACATTGTTTAAATTAATGAATCAATTAAATTAATTATTAATCAAAGTTATGGTGGCTTTATAAGCTTATTATATAATTAATGAGAATTATTACAACTGTCTTGTAGTCTATTTAAGTTTTTATTTGGTCATTTAAGTTAACAAAAATGAACAAATTGGTCATTTAAGTTAAATTTTAGATCACCCTAATACTATAAAATGGACAATTTGGTCTCTAAAGTCAAAATTTTTTAAAAAAATTCTATCACCCAATCCACAATGTTCAATGTAACTATTAGAGATATTGTTTCGATATTATCCTAATATTATTCCGATATTATTCTAATATTATTCTGACAATATTCTGTAATTATTCGTGTTCTCATTACTATAAATATATGACTCAGCAACCCCATTAGATATGCTCCACAACTCCTATTTTTACATAATATTAGAGCATACTAAACTCTAAAAATTAATCCCTTTATCCTAAACAAAACAAAAAGAGGGAAAAGGGGGCTGATGGATCAACGAAACCCTAACCCTAACCCTAACCCTAACCCCAACCTCACAGCGTCGCCGCCTCGCGCCATCGCCTGTTCGGCCGCCGCTCCCTTACTGACCGGAAGGTACCCGCACGGCCCGCTGCCGCCGCCACTGAACCAGTCGCCGCAGCAGTTAGGTGCCTTGACAACGCTAATGCCGATCCCTCCTCTTCTCCTCCTACCCTGACCCTGACGCCGCCGCGACCGCCCTGCTGTGGTGTTTTCGCTGTCAACAATGGCTGCCTCCTCCTCCTCTCCCTCTCTCACTAGTGCTGAGGCCTTCCCCCCTATCTTCGGCTCCCGCCATGGCCTCCCGCCCCACGACTGCCCTCCTCCAGCCACCGCCACTGCCTCTACACAATGGCCCTGCCCCGCCCCTGTCGGCGTCTCTCTCCATCGGGCTTGCTCATCGGTTTTCTCTCCCTCCTTTCCACTCCTCACATCCCGCTCCAATTACATTGTCCACCACTATTGGTCCTCCTTCATCTGGGTATAATCTTGGACTCCCGTTTTCTTCATTTAATTTCTCCAATTATTTCTCCCCTCTCATGGCCGGGGCGCCGCCTCTCACGGCCTTCCCTCGCCATGAGAGCCCTCTTCCCCCCTCTTCTATCACTAGTCTCATTACAATTGAACTAAAAACACCAACCGATTATACTACTTGGCGAAAACAAGTATCCATAGTTCTTCGTGCCCATCGACTCATGGGTTTCGTTGATGGCTCAAACCCTTGTCCTCCCAATCAAAAAATTCATGGCAGAATCATTAAAAAATTTATTAAAACTTAATATAAATTTTTTTAAGGACCAAGTTAACACATTTTAAATGGTACATAATTTAAATTAACATAATAAAAATTATAAGAACTAAATTAACATAAATAAATAAAGCATATAAACTTTTGACATAAATAATCTTATATTATATTATGAAAATAAAGGAGGAAAGTTATATAAAAATGTCGTTTAGCCTGGATAATACGCTGTGAGTTGTCGTTATCATACGCGACCCACCCAACGGTAACATTATTTAAAAACTTCATAGCAGTGCACTGCACGTCCGGGACACATCGGCCTCTATTGACCATTTAGCCTCCATATTTTGCCCTTCTTTGGAGTTGTACTAGTGTTTGTACCTTTATAATTTTAGGATAATATTATTTTTCAGATATAATTTTTATTATTAAAATAAAATTATAGTTTTTAAGAAAATTTTATAAGTCTTATTATTTATAAGTTATACTATTACTATGACAATAATAATGTTTGTCATGTCAATAATATTATTGATGTCTCGTATTTTATATGCTTTGTGACACATTTCTACTATATTTTTGGATATTATATGTGTGGTTTGTACAAATTAGAGCAAGGACGAATTGAAAAGCGGTAAAAAAGAGGTTTAAATGGACAAATTCGAAGACTATGTTGAGAAACTTGACCATGTGTGAAGAAGAGGATCTAATGGGTCAAGATTCAGCGACTCATGTCAATTTTATAAGGCCTCGTGAAGAGACCAACCAATTGGCAAGCAAAGCCGATCCACCGGCAACCAACATAACATTCCTGTTGATTGCCACTTGATCACCCAAACAGTGCTGATTGATCGGCGAATGTCAGTGAGCTCACTGACATTTTCTGATCGATCGGCCAAAACCGGCGATTGTTCGGCAGTCCAAGCTATGTGCCACGCCTATATAAATAGGGAGGGGATCCCCTTTTTTGTACTTTTTGCCCTATTTTCTCTTTTCCTCCTTCCTCAAGCCACCAAGAGAGACTAAGATTTTCTCGAAGGTCGAAGCACAAGTAGTCGGAGTACCGGGGGATTAAAGCTGGAGTCATGTCAACATTAATCGATGGAGTCTTCCACAAGTTTTCCTTGACCCTTATCTTTTGATTTTGAAATTTGTAAAAGTCCCATGGAAGAGTAGACTATTAGTTAAGGGTGAAGGAAGGGTAATTGTCCGGATCCCATATTTATATTTTATTTAATATAATGACTTGTGCCATACTATTTTTGCATCCGTATGTGGATTTCTTTATTGAGATTGGTTTTCTATTCATGTGCTTGTAGCCATGGCTAAATTTTCAGTATATTAGTGATTCGTTTGTGCTTGTAGCTTAAATCATAGTATAAAGGGTTTTTCGAGTGGTCAAAGTTGAGGTTATATCCAACCCTGAGCACTTTTTTTATATAAATTAACACTAAATTAGGAGTAAGAAAGGAATCAAGTAGTGCTATCGAGATAGCCCATGCAACACCTAGAGTGATTAGATGGTTTATGCCCTTAGACTAGTTTATTACCTTAAGTCCTAATTAAGTGTTGACCCGTGTTTAGAGCTTGAAGCATAAACCATTACAGTCATATTCGTAATGAAATATAATGATGGGGTTCATGATGGTTTACTCTGAATTCGCACCCTAAACTCTCCCTGATTGATTGACATCTCTAATTTACTGTTTAGTTCGTTATAACTTAGTTAAATACTTAATTCACCATATCAAATCTAGATTTAAACCACTCATTAGTTATTGAATTAAACTTTATACCGTTTCCTTGTGGGATTGCAGGCAAATTGCAACCGAGGAAGTCAAGGAAGCCCTCAAACATACGGGAAGGAGTAAAATAGTTGAGCCAGATGGAATACGCATAGAGGCATGAAAATGCCTTGGACAGAAGGGCATCCGTTGGCTAGCTAAACTGTTTAGCCAAATCCTCCAGGGGCAAAAGATGCTCGACGAATGGAGGAAGAGCACAGTGATCCTGATCTATAAGAGCAAAGACAACATCCAGAGTTGCACCAACTATCGGGATATTAAATTAATGTGCCACACTCTGAAGCTGTGGGAGCGGATCATAGAGAGGAGGATACGGCAACAGATAGAGTTGTTCAAGAACCAATTCAGATTTATGCCGAGGAGATCAATAATAGAAGCCATCCACCTCCTAAGGTGGATGATGGAGCGATATAAGGAGAGACAAAAGGATCTCCACACGGTTTTCATTGATTTGGAGAAGGCATATGATAGAGTACTAAGAGGAGTCCTATGGAGGGTTTTGGACAGGAAAGGCATTCTAGGGACTTATATCCAGGCCATTAGAGATATGTATGACGATGCACAAACAAATGTACGGATAGTGGAAGGAGAGACAAAGCTTTTCCGACAACTATTGAGGTACACTAAGGATCTGCCTTAAGTCCTTTTATGTTCATTCTGGTTATGGATGAGCTCACTTGGCACATTTAAGGAGAGGTGCCTTGGTACATGCTTTTTGCAGATGACATTGTTTTGGTGGGGGAGTCGCGAGAAGAGGTAAACGAGAAGCTGGAATTGTGGAGAAGGGCTTTGAAATTGAAAGGCTTAGGAATCAACAAATCTAAGACCGAGTACATGGATCTTAAGTTCGATCCCTCCACCATGCCTAGCATAGAAATTGTCAAGACAGGATCTGAGACCATATAGAGAAAAGAGAGCTTCAAATACTTAAGTTCCATGGTTCAACAGAAAGGTGAAGTTGACGAGGATGTCAACAACCGGATTTAGGTAGGCTGGCATAAATGGAGGATGGCCTTTGCGGTACTTTGCGACAAAAAGATCCCATTAAAGCTAAATGGGAAATACTACAAGACGGTAGTGAGACCGGCTATGTCTTATGGGGCCGAGTGTTGGCCAATGAAACAACATCATACTCAGAAGATGAAAGTGGTGAAGATGAGGATGCTGCGGTAGATGTGCGGACATACAAGGAAGGATAGGATCAGGAACGACGTCATATGAAGCAAATTGGGTGTGGCCTCGATTGAGGATTGCAACGTTTAAGATGTTCAATCATGTTAGGAGTAGATCGTTCACTGCCCTAATCAGAAGATGCGAACAGCTCCATACTATGCCAGGAAGGAGAGGGAGAGGCACGCTAAAGAAGAGAGGGTTGGAGACGATCTGACAGGACCTCGCCCACCTAAACCTAAAGGGGGGATATGGCCGTAGATAGAGCTCGATGGAGGGCCAGCATAGGGATAGCCAATGTAGCGGCTTAGACTAGGGCATCTATTTATTGCTTGCACCAGTGCTTCTAGCTGTCTTGACTTCCGCGTTGACGCACATATGGGTGCACTTACTTGCCTATCTGTGTACTTGGTCTCTTGGGCACTTGCGAACTTGCCGATTATTTTCCTATAGTTATCGTCTATTGAATTTTACTTCGTTATGCTTGACTTGTGCTATGTGTTACTCTAATACTTTGGTGCTCTCATGCTTACAGGCTATATGCTTCCATGATGACATGCTCCTCAGGTTGGGGATCCTCGAAAATAGCCTCCCTTCAGGATAGCACCCTAAAGGGGGAAGGCTGCGTACATCCACCCCCCCCCCCCGACCCTACTTACGCGGGAGCCTTTGTTGCACTGGGACTGTTGTTATTGTTGTTGTACCGTTTCCCTGTGGATACGACACCCGTATACTCGCCATAGCTACGACTTGCTCGTACGCTTAGGGGCACACTATTTTACACACACATTAAAACCAAATCAGTTACCCTTAATTTATATGTTTCATTTATATTTTTTCAGGAGATAACATGAAAAAAGAGTAAGGCTTTGTTTGGATCATGTAATTGGAGCCTGGAATTGGGGCCAAAGTTAGAATAGGGATCCAGAATTCCAATTCTGTTGTTTGGTTCACCTTTTGAAATTCAAATTATAATTTCACTGTCCAATTTTATGGAATTGGATTTTAACTGACAGTCATACTTTTCAATTCCTTGGGGAGAGAGTAAGGAATTGCAATTTCACATCAATTTAATTGACCTAAAAATCCAAAATGAACCCACTTGATTAACTCAAATCCAATATGACTCAAAATCTAAAGACTCAGACACAACCTAAAATTTGAGTCGAACCTCAAAATCACCTAACTCGAATGACTTGAACTTGAAATAATCAAAATCACCTTAGATCAAAGTCTGAGTGACACAATATGATTAACCCGGAACTCGATATGACTCAAATCTAGAAAATGAAGCTACTCGACTTGAATGTGATGTAAACAAGTTAAGTCGAAGTAGAAATGACCTTACCAAATTAACCCAAAACTTAATACAACCCATACCCAAAAATGATCGGACCCATCTCAAACTCAGCCTAAGATGACTCAAAATTTAAAATGATACAACTCCTTTATCCCAAAACTAAGATAACTCGAGCTTGAAATGACCTAAACGAACTCAAACCTAATCAAAACTGGCATGAATCCTAAAAACACCTAATGATTAATTGAAAATCCAAGATAACTTGAATACCAAAAGATTCGACCCGATATTCGACCCCATTTGACTCGAAACTCGAATAACTCGAACTCAAAGTGAATCGCTCTGACCATAATGACTTGGATGCAATGTGAACCACTTCGACCAAAATCCAACCGTAGTTGATTTAAAACCCTAAATACTCCAACTCAATTGACCGAAAGCCCTTGATGTTTCGAATCATTATGTAATTACAAATTTGACCTCCAATTTCTTTGATGAACCAAACAATGAAATTTTAATTCCATCAGAATTCCAATTCCATCACAATTACAATTGGAATTTTAATTCCACAGTCCAAGTCCAATTCCAATTCTAATTCCAATTGCATGTGTCAAACAAAACCTAAGAGAAAGAAGAAAATAAAGTTAGTTGACCTATTGTTGAAAATGTTGATTCTTGAGGAAAGGGAAGAGAGGTGTATTAAGAAAAAAAAAAAAAAGACATATACGTACCAAAAAAAAAAAAAAAGACATTATTTAATTAAAATTAGATATTGATGAAATTAAATTAATTTTATATTTTAACAAGAATCATAAATCCAGTTTCTCAAGGGCTCCCACATATGTAAGAGTCTGGGAGAATGGGATGTACGCAGCCTTACCCTCTCAGGGTGCTACCACGAAGGAAGACTATGTCCGAGGACTCCCAACCTAAAAAGCATAAAAGTATAAAACCAACGGTATAGAGAAAGCGTCAAGCAGCAATAAGTAATAAAGTAATAGAGTGATAAAACAATGAGCAACCAGCAGACAACAATAGTAAATACAACCAAATAGGCATACATAAAAGCTTAAGGGCGATAGTACTAGCTTAGTTGTGCTTCTCTATCCTAAATTGCTATATCGACTACACCTATGCTAAGATATAATTTAATTTCATATTTGATTTAAATTTAATCTAACCGAGATTTTGGTATGACATAATTTGGTTGTATGTGAGTAGGAGAGGATCAATCGATAGTAGCGATGATATTTTTTTTGGACACCAAGAAGCACGGAGGTGAATAATTACGATGATTATAATCATATAGAATGGGATGTATTTTATGGCGGTAGTAGTCTACTATAATTATACATAATGATGATAATACAATTTTGATAAAAAAAAATAAAAAGGACTTTATAATTAAATACCTAGAAATTAGGTAACAAAATATAGAGGAATAATATTGATTTTGATAAATAAGCACGGAATGGCATTTTCAAAGCACGAGCGGTATTTTAATCACGAGGTGATATTTTTAGGGACGAGGTGACATTGAATTAGGAAAAGTAGCCTAAGGTGGCATTTTAAGCACAAAGTGGCGTTCTTAAGAATAAGGTGGCATTGAGTTAGGTAAAGTAGCATGAGGTGGGGGCTGAAGTTGGTGAATCAACATGAGATGGAGCTGAAGTAGGTGAAGAAGCACAAGGTGGCGCTATCAAACACGAGTTGGCACAGGTGGCATCTTAAGCAAGAGGTGGCATTTTAAGCACGAGGTGACATTCTTAAGAATGAGGTGGCACTGAATTAGGTAAAGTAGCATGAGGAGGGGGCTGAAGTTGGTGAATCAGCACAAGGTGGCGCCGAAGTGGGTGAATCAGCATGAGGTGGCACTATTAAGCACAAGGTAGCACCCGAAGCAGGTGAATCAGCATGAGGTGGCTCCGTAAGCACGAGTCGGCATCTGATGCATGTAAAACAAGCACAAGGTGGCACCCAAAGCATGAGGTGACACCCGAAGCATAAGATGGCAATACCTAAGTAGCAGGTATCAACCACCAGTAACAGCTGGCAACCACCAAGCATGAGGTGGCACAAAAGCCACGAGTCTGAGCTTCCTCAGATTTATTCTTTAGATTTGAAGAACCCTCAAGTATAAATATGAGTGCAAGTATGAATAGTTCAGACCAACTCCAAACAAAAATTCACAAAAAGATAAGAAGAACAAATCATAAGTATTTTGGTGTGTGGAAATATCCCAACAAAGAGTAATTGGAGCAAAGTAAGTAAATTATCATCAATCTCTTGTAATTACGCTTTGTTTTCTCATTCAATGTGTTTTATTCATAATTCTGGTTAAGTAGTTAATTTGTTTGATAATATAACTAAATTGTTATTTTTGTTGAAAATCCTTGATAAAGTATGCTCTAAGTTCATATATGGATGTGTTTAGAGTGTAAAAATATTATTTTAACAACTTGCAATACATTTAAAAGTAAAATTTTGCTGGAGCAAGAGATTGGATCAATACTAAATAAAAATGAGTTTTTAAGCTTCATTTAGATAAAAAAAGGCAAATTATCTATTTGATGGAAACCTAACACTAATTTCTTGTGATTCTTCACTAAATTTATAAAATAATATGTTTTATGTTGAAATATAATACATGTAATAACAAGGCTAATATTTATTGCTCAGTTTTTAGACTCAGTTTAGTAATTTGGAGTCAAAGTATAAATGTACTCATTGTAATCTTATTCAAATCATCCAATAACAAATACTCTTTCCCTCTCTCTTTCTCTCTCTATCTTCTTCTTCTTCCTCTTCCTCTTCCTCCTAAACCCTAATCTCTTTCTTCTCAACCTCTAACCCTAACTATTCCCTCAATTTCCCCAAATTCTTGGATGCATCCCTAAATTGGTGCATCATTTGGTATCAGATTTAGGTTCGTGCTGTGTTTGATTGGAATTATGGCTGAAGGTACCCTTAGTGCGCCGACTTGAGGCTTCTGGAAACTCAACTCGACGACACTGAGGGACGGCTACAGTGCACCATGGATGAATGGCTCCAGATCTTCGAAGGCCATGTTCAATTGGACATTTCTTCGATTAAACAAGAACAAAGCAAAATCATGGAGATCTTGCGATAAATTCAGAGTCAACATCGTCCTGGTGATGGCATCCTGGGCAGACCTGCACTGCAGCTCGTTTCAGTAATCATTTCGGTTCCCGATGCTGGTATATCAACTTTGGCTACTTCTCCTTATCACTTTCATACTCGTTTGTCAAAAATTAATTTTCCGCAATTTTCTGGTGGTGATACTGTTAAGACTTGGGTGTAGAAGGTTGAACAATTTTTCAATATAGATCACACTTCGGATTCCATTAAGGCTAAACTTGCGTCAATGCACCTTGAGGATGATGCGCTCGAATGGCATTGTGTGGTTCTTAAAATGCACAACTGACCTATTGAGATGGTCGAGTGGTCCAAATAGTAAAATTGTGTTAGTTTTGGAAGTATCTTACTTGAAATTTGAAACAATGTTGGAAAATGGTGAGTTTTACATCGGTTGAGTTCGAAACATAAGAAAAACAACCATACTGTGTTAAAAGCTACTTTAGAATGGTAGACCATGTTGCATACATTGGTGGAGAGGTTGACTACCTAACTTAACCGTTATGTGAGATGTTGCTGTGCACAGTGGTGCTAAATGTTGTGGAACAATAATTTGACCGTGTATGTGGTGTGAAAGTCAATTAGGCGTGATGTGTGGACACACAAGGAAAGTTAGGATAAAAAATAATGTTATCGGAAGTCAATTAGGCGTCGCCCCATTACAGCATAAGTTGAGGGAGCAAAATCTGCGGTGGTTTGGGCATGTTAGGAGGAGACCCACCACTGCCCTTGTCAGGAGATGTGAACAACTTTAGCTAACAGACGGGAAGAGAGGGAGAGGACGCCCAAAGAAGAGTTAGACAGAGACAATTCATCAGAACCTCACATATCTCAACCTAAATGAAGAGACGGCCCCAGATAGTGCTCAGTGGAGGATTAGTATAAGTGTTTCCGATATAGGGGGTAGGAGTATTGACCCTATAGAAGCTTCAAGCACTCGTAAGATACCACGAGGTTGCTTGTATGCCTGGCTATCAGGGCGGATATTCGTTGGGCGATTAGTGCTCCTAGGGATGGATAGAGACAATTCAACAGATGAGAAGAGAGGAAGAGACCGACTAAAGAAGAGTTGGTTGGAGTCCCGCCACTACCCCGATAAGGGGATACAAACTACTCCATATTTACAAACGGGAAGGGAGGTCGAGGCCGGTCAAAGAAGAGTTGGATGAGGACTATGCGTAAGGACCCCACCTTCCTCAACTAAATGAAGAGATGTCCCTAGTTAGAGCTTAGTGGAGGTTTGTTTTAGGGGTATTCGACTTAGCGGTTAGGAGCTTCGAGCACCCGTAAGATAGTGCTAGTACCACGACGCTGCTCGTATGCTCAACTGTACATCTGCAGCACGGGTGTATGTTGTTCGCTTAGTGCTCCTAGGATTTGTACCTTGGGGTAGAACTAATTCGATGCTAATACTTTTTGTACTCTCTATCTCTCTCTATCTCTCTCTCTCTTCCCCACCTCCCTCTCTCGCTTTATCCCTATATTGTCGCTCTCTCCCTCTCTCCTCTCGCCTTATATGCTCTAGACGCCATATATTATTTGCTTTTGCCTTTGCTCTGGCTACTATGCCCCCATGCCCCATGCGTACATGCTTACATAAGTATTTGATTATATGCTTATATTGCTTATATGATTACTTGTCTGTTTACTTACATGCCTCGTATGACATCTAGGCTCAACATGCTCCCTTGCATGCTCCCTACATACTCCCTACTTACCCCTTTCATGCTCTTTTTACAGGTCTTTAAAACCTTTCAACTATTAGGCTGGGGGTCCTCGGAAATAGTCTCTCATCAGGGCATCACATTGATGGGGTAAGGCTGCGTACATCCTACCACCAAAAGATTCGACCCGATATTCGACCCCATTTGACTCGAAACTCGAATAACTCGAACTCAAAGTGAATCGCTCTGACCATAATGACTTGGATGCAATGTGAACCACTTCGACCAAAATCCAACCGTAGTTGATTTAAAACCCTAAATACTCCAACTCAATTGACCGAAAGCCCTTGATGTTTCGAATCATTATGTAATTACAAATTTGACCTCCAATTTCTTTGATGAACCAAACAATGAAATTTTAATTCCATCAGAATTCCAATTCCATCACAATTACAATTGGAATTTTAATTCCACAGTCCAAGTCCAATTCCAATTCTAATTCCAATTGCATGTGTCAAACAAAACCTAAGAGAAAGAAGAAAATAAAGTTAGTTGACCTATTGTTGAAAATGTTGATTCTTGAGGAAAGGGAAGAGAGGTGTATTAAGAAAAAAAAAAAAAAAGACATATACGTACCAAAAAAAAAAAAAAAGACATTATTTAATTAAAATTAGATATTGATGAAATTAAATTAATTTTATATTTTAACAAGAATCATAAATC
Organism: Simmondsia chinensis; assembly: GCA_018398585.1. NCBI lineage: Eukaryota > Viridiplantae > Streptophyta > Magnoliopsida > Caryophyllales > Simmondsiaceae > Simmondsia > Simmondsia chinensis. Next base: position 3,434,704 of record JAGTTD010000017.1, on the reverse strand, counting down.
CAGTTTCTCAAGGGCTCCCACATATGTAAGAGTCTGGGAGAATGGGATGTACGCAGCCTTACCCTCTCAGGGTGCTACCACGAAGGAAGACTATGTCCGAGGACTCCCAACCTAAAAAGCATAAAAGTATAAAACCAACGGTATAGAGAAAGCGTCAAGCAGCAATAAGTAATAAAGTAATAGAGTGATAAAACAATGAGCAACCAGCAGACAACAATAGTAAATACAACCAAATAGGCATACATAAAAGCTTAAGGGCGATAGTACTAGCTTAGTTGTGCTTCTCTATCCTAAATTGCTATATCGACTACACCTATGCTAAGATATAATTTAATTTCATATTTGATTTAAATTTAATCTAACCGAGATTTTGGTATGACATAATTTGGTTGTATGTGAGTAGGAGAGGATCAATCGATAGTAGCGATGATATTTTTTTTGGACACCAAGAAGCACGGAGGTGAATAATTACGATGATTATAATCATATAGAATGGGATGTATTTTATGGCGGTAGTAGTCTACTATAATTATACATAATGATGATAATACAATTTTGATAAAAAAAAATAAAAAGGACTTTATAATTAAATACCTAGAAATTAGGTAACAAAATATAGAGGAATAATATTGATTTTGATAAATAAGCACGGGGTGGCATTTTCAAAGCACGAGCGGTATTTTAATCACGAGGTGATATTTTTAGGGACGAGGTGACATTGAATTAGGAAAAGTAGCCTAAGGTGGCATTTTAAGCACAAAGTGGCGTTCTTAAGAATAAGGTGGCATTGAGTTAGGTAAAGTAGCATGAGGTGGGGGCTGAAGTTGGTGAATCAACATGAGATGGAGCTGAAGTAGGTGAAGAAGCACAAGGTGGCGCTATCAAACACGAGTTGGCACAGGTGGCATCTTAAGCAAGAGGTGGCATTTTAAGCACGAGGTGACATTCTTAAGAATGAGGTGGCACTGAATTAGGTAAAGTAGCATGAGGAGGGGGCTGAAGTTGGTGAATCAGCACAAGGTGGCGCCGAAGTGGGTGAATCAGCATGAGGTGGCACTATTAAGCACAAGGTAGCACCCGAAGCAGGTGAATCAGCATGAGGTGGCTCCGTAAGCACGAGTCGGCATCTGATGCATGTAAAACAAGCACAAGGTGGCACCCAAAGCATGAGGTGACACCCGAAGCATAAGATGGCAATACCTAAGTAGCAGGTATCAACCACCAGTAACAGCTGGCAACCACCAAGCATGAGGTGGCACAAAAGCCACGAGTCTGAGCTTCCTCAGATTTATTCTTTAGATTTGAAGAACCCTCAAGTATAAATATGAGTGCAAGTATGAATAGTTCAGACCAACTCCAAACAAAAATTCACAAAAAGATAAGAAGAACAAATCATAAGTATTTTGGTGTGTGGAAATATCCCAACAAAGAGTAATTGGAGCAAAGTAAGTAAATTATCATCAATCTCTTGTAATTACGCTTTGTTTTCTCATTCAATGTGTTTTATTCATAATTCTGGTTAAGTAGTTAATTTGTTTGATAATATAACTAAATTGTTATTTTTGTTGAAAATCCTTGATAAAGTATGCTCTAAGTTCATATATGGATGTGTTTAGAGTGTAAAAATATTATTTTAACAACTTGCAATACATTTAAAAGTAAAATTTTGCTGGAGCAAGAGATTGGATCAATACTAAATAAAAATGAGTTTTTAAGCTTCATTTAGATAAAAAAAGGCAAATTATCTATTTGATGGAAACCTAACACTAATTTCTTGTGATTCTTCACTAAATTTATAAAATAATATGTTTTATGTTGAAATATAATACATGTAATAACAAGGCTAATATTTATTGCTCAGTTTTTAGACTCAGTTTAGTAATTTGGAGTCAAAGTATAAATGTACTCATTGTAATCTTATTCAAATCATCCAATAACAAATACTCTTTCCCTCTCTCTTTCTCTCTCTATCTTCTTCTTCTTCCTCTTCCTCTTCCTCCTAAACCCTAATCTCTTTCTTCTCAACCTCTAACCCTAACTATTCCCTCAATTTCCCCAAATTCTTGGATGCATCCCTAAATTGGTGCATCATTTGGTATCAGATTTAGGTTCGTGCTGTGTTTGATTGGAATTATGGCTGAAGGTACCCTTAGTGCGCCGACTTGAGGCTTCTGGAAACTCAACTCGACGACACTGAGGGACGGCTACAGTGCACCATGGATGAATGGCTCCAGATCTTCGAAGGCCATGTTCAATTGGACATTTCTTCGATTAAACAAGAACAAAGCAAAATCATGGAGATCTTGCGATAAATTCAGAGTCAACATCGTCCTGGTGATGGCATCCTGGGCAGACCTGCACTGCAGCTCGTTTCAGTAATCATTTCGGTTCCCGATGCTGGTATATCAACTTTGGCTACTTCTCCTTATCACTTTCATACTCGTTTGTCAAAAATTAATTTTCCGCAATTTTCTGGTGGTGATACTGTTAAGACTTGGGTGTAGAAGGTTGAACAATTTTTCAATATAGATCACACTTCGGATTCCATTAAGGCTAAACTTGCGTCAATGCACCTTGAGGATGATGCGCTCGAATGGCATTGTGTGGTTCTTAAAATGCACAACTGACCTATTGAGATGGTCGAGTGGTCCAAATAGTAAAATTGGGTTAGTTTTGGAAGTATCTTACTTGAAATTTGAAACAATGTTGGAAAATGGTGAGTTTTACATCGGTTGAGTTCGAAACATAAGAAAAACAACCATACTGTGTTAAAAGCTACTTTAGAATGGTAGACCATGTTGCATACATTGGTGGAGAGGTTGACTACCTAACTTAACCGTTATGTGAGATGTTGCTGTGCACAGTGGTGCTAAATGTTGTGGAACAATAATTTGACCGTGTATGTGGTGTGAAAGTCAATTAGGCGTGATGTGTGGACACACAAGGAAAGTTAGGATAAAAAATAATGTTATCGGAAGTCAATTAGGCGTCGCCCCATTACAGCATAAGTTGAGGGAGCAAAATCTGCGGTGGTTTGGGCATGTTAGGAGGAGACCCACCACTGCCCTTGTCAGGAGATGTGAACAACTTTAGCTAACAGACGGGAAGAGAGGGAGAGGACGCCCAAAGAAGAGTTAGACAGAGACAATTCATCAGAACCTCACATATCTCAACCTAAATGAAGAGACGGCCCCAGATAGTGCTCAGTGGAGGATTAGTATAAGTGTTTCCGATATAGGGGGTAGGAGTATTGACCCTATAGAAGCTTCAAGCACTCGTAAGATACCACGAGGTTGCTTGTATGCCTGGCTATCAGGGCGGATATTCGTTGGGCGATTAGTGCTCCTAGGGATGGATAGAGACAATTCAACAGATGAGAAGAGAGGAAGAGACCGACTAAAGAAGAGTTGGTTGGAGTCCCGCCACTACCCCGATAAGGGGATACAAACTACTCCATATTTACAAACGGGAAGGGAGGTCGAGGCCGGTCAAAGAAGAGTTGGATGAGGACTATGCGTAAGGACCCCACCTTCCTCAACTAAATGAAGAGATGTCCCTAGTTAGAGCTTAGTGGAGGTTTGTTTTAGGGGTATTCGACTTAGCGGTTAGGAGCTTCGAGCACCCGTAAGATAGTGCTAGTACCACGACGCTGCTCGTATGCTCAACTGTACATCTGCAGCACGGGTGTATGTTGTTCGCTTAGTGCTCCTAGGATTTGTACCTTGGGGTAGAACTAATTCGATGCTAATACTTTTTGTACTCTCTATCTCTCTCTATCTCTCTCTCTCTTCCCCACCTCCCTCTCTCGCTTTATCCCTATATTGTCGCTCTCTCCCTCTCTCCTCTCGCCTTATATGCTCTAGACGCCATATATTATTTGCTTTTGCCTTTGCTCTGGCTACTATGCCCCCATGCCCCATGCGTACATGCTTACATAAGTATTTGATTATATGCTTATATTGCTTATATGATTACTTGTCTGTTTACTTACATGCCTCGTATGACATCTAGGCTCAACATGCTCCCTTGCATGCTCCCTACATACTCCCTACTTACCCCTTTCATGCTCTTTTTACAGGTCTTTAAAACCTTTCAACTATTAGGCTGGGGGTCCTCGGAAATAGTCTCTCATCAGGGCATCACATTGATGGGGTAAGGCTGCGTACATCCTACCACCAAAAGATTCGACCCGATATTCGACCCCATTTGACTCGAAACTCGAATAACTCGAACTCAAAGTGAATCGCTCTGACCATAATGACTTGGATGCAATGTGAACCACTTCGACCAAAATCCAACCGTAGTTGATTTAAAACCCTAAATACTCCAACTCAATTGACCGAAAGCCCTTGATGTTTCGAATCATTATGTAATTACAAATTTGACCTCCAATTTCTTTGATGAACCAAACAATGAAATTTTAATTCCATCAGAATTCCAATTCCATCACAATTACAATTGGAATTTTAATTCCACAGTCCAAGTCCAATTCCAATTCTAATTCCAATTGCATGTGTCAAACAAAACCTAAGAGAAAGAAGAAAATAAAGTTAGTTGACCTATTGTTGAAAATGTTGATTCTTGAGGAAAGGGAAGAGAGGTGTATTAAGAAAAAAAAAAAAAAGACATATACGTACCAAAAAAAAAAAAAAAGACATTATTTAATTAAAATTAGATATTGATGAAATTAAATTAATTTTATATTTTAACAAGAATCATAAATCCAGTTTCTCAAGGGCTCCCACATATGTAAGAGTCTGGGAGAATGGGATGTACGCAGCCTTACCCTCTCAGGGTGCTACCACGAAGGAAGACTATGTCCGAGGACTCCCAACCTAAAAAGCATAAAAGTATAAAACCAACGGTATAGAGAAAGCGTCAAGCAGCAATAAGTAATAAAGTAATAGAGTGATAAAACAATGAGCAACCAGCAGACAACAATAGTAAATACAACCAAATAGGCATACATAAAAGCTTAAGGGCGATAGTACTAGCTTAGTTGTGCTTCTCTATCCTAAATTGCTATATCGACTACACCTATGCTAAGATATAATTTAATTTCATATTTGATTTAAATTTAATCTAACCGAGATTTTGGTATGACATAATTTGGTTGTATGTGAGTAGGAGAGGATCAATCGATAGTAGCGATGATATTTTTTTTGGACACCAAGAAGCACGGAGGTGAATAATTACGATGATTATAATCATATAGAATGGGATGTATTTTATGGCGGTAGTAGTCTACTATAATTATACATAATGATGATAATACAATTTTGATAAAAAAAAATAAAAAGGACTTTATAATTAAATACCTAGAAATTAGGTAACAAAATATAGAGGAATAATATTGATTTTGATAAATAAGCACGGGGTGGCATTTTCAAAGCACGAGCGGTATTTTAATCACGAGGTGATATTTTTAGGGACGAGGTGACATTGAATTAGGAAAAGTAGCCTAAGGTGGCATTTTAAGCACAAAGTGGCGTTCTTAAGAATAAGGTGGCATTGAGTTAGGTAAAGTAGCATGAGGTGGGGGCTGAAGTTGGTGAATCAACATGAGATGGAGCTGAAGTAGGTGAAGAAGCACAAGGTGGCGCTATCAAACACGAGTTGGCACAGGTGGCATCTTAAGCAAGAGGTGGCATTTTAAGCACGAGGTGACATTCTTAAGAATGAGGTGGCACTGAATTAGGTAAAGTAGCATGAGGAGGGGGCTGAAGTTGGTGAATCAGCACAAGGTGGCGCCGAAGTGGGTGAATCAGCATGAGGTGGCACTATTAAGCACAAGGTAGCACCCGAAGCAGGTGAATCAGCATGAGGTGGCTCCGTAAGCACGAGTCGGCATCTGATGCATGTAAAACAAGCACAAGGTGGCACCCAAAGCATGAGGTGACACCCGAAGCATAAGATGGCAATACCTAAGTAGCAGGTATCAACCACCAGTAACAGCTGGCAACCACCAAGCATGAGGTGGCACAAAAGCCACGAGTCTGAGCTTCCTCAGATTTATTCTTTAGATTTGAAGAACCCTCAAGTATAAATATGAGTGCAAGTATGAATAGTTCAGACCAACTCCAAACAAAAATTCACAAAAAGATAAGAAGAACAAATCATAAGTATTTTGGTGTGTGGAAATATCCCAACAAAGAGTAATTGGAGCAAAGTAAGTAAATTATCATCAATCTCTTGTAATTACGCTTTGTTTTCTCATTCAATGTGTTTTATTCATAATTCTGGTTAAGTAGTTAATTTGTTTGATAATATAACTAAATTGTTATTTTTGTTGAAAATCCTTGATAAAGTATGCTCTAAGTTCATATATGGATGTGTTTAGAGTGTAAAAATATTATTTTAACAACTTGCAATACATTTAAAAGTAAAATTTTGCTGGAGCAAGAGATTGGATCAATACTAAATAAAAATGAGTTTTTAAGCTTCATTTAGATAAAAAAAGGCAAATTATCTATTTGATGGAAACCTAACACTAATTTCTTGTGATTCTTCACTAAATTTATAAAATAATATGTTTTATGTTGAAATATAATACATGTAATAACAAGGCTAATATTTATTGCTCAGTTTTTAGACTCAGTTTAGTAATTTGGAGTCAAAGTATAAATGTACTCATTGTAATCTTATTCAAATCATCCAATAACAAATACTCTTTCCCTCTCTCTTTCTCTCTCTATCTTCTTCTTCTTCCTCTTCTTCTTCCTTTTAAACCCTAATCTCTTTCTTCTCAACCTCTAACCCTAACTATTCCCTCAATTTCCCCAAATTCTTGGATGCATCCCTAAATTGGTGCATCATTTGGTATCAGATTTAGGTTCGTGCTGTGTTTGATTGGAATTATGGCTGAAGGTACCCTTAGTGCGCCGACTTGAAGCTTCTGGAAACTCAACTCGACGACACTGAGGGACGGCTACAGTGCACCATGGATGAATGGCTCCAGATCTTCGAAGGCCATGTTCAATTGGACATTTCTTCGATTAAACAAGAACAAAGCAAAATCATGGAGATCTTGCGATAAATTCAGAGTCAACATCGTCCTGGTGATGGCATCCTGGGCAGACCTGCACTGCAGCTCGTTTCAGTAATCATTTCGGTTCCCGATGCTGGTATATCAACTTTGGCTACTTCTCCTTATCACTTTCATACTCGTTTGTCAAAAATTAATTTTCCGCAATTTTCTGGTGGTGATACTGTTAAGACTTGGGTGTAGAAGGTTGAACAATTTTTCAATATAGATCACACTTCGGATTCCATTAAGGCTAAACTTGCGTCAATGCACCTTGAGGATGATGCGCTCGAATGGCATTGTGTGGTTCTTAAAATGCACAACTGACCTATTGAGATGGTCGAGTGGTCCAAATAGTAAAATTGTGTTAGTTTTGGAAGTATCTTACTTGAAATTTGAAACAATGTTGGAAAATGGTGAGTTTTACATCGGTTGAGTTCGAAACATAAGAAAAACAACCATACTGTGTTAAAAGCTACTTTAGAATGGTAGACCATGTTGCATACATTGGTGGAGAGGTTGACTACCTAACTTAACCGTTATGTGAGATGTTGCTGTGCACAGTGGTGCTAAATGTTGTGGAACAATAATTTGACCGTGTATGTGGTGTGAAAGTCAATTAGGCGTGAGTGTGGACACACAAGGAAAGTTAGGATAAAAAATAATGTTATCGGAAGTCAATTAGGCGTCGCCCCATTAGAGCATAAGTTGAGGGAGCAAAATCTGCGGTGGTTTGGGCATGTTAGGAGGAGACCCACCACTGCCCTTGTCAGGAGATGTGAACAACTTTAGCTAACAGACGGGAAGAGAGGGAGAGGACGCCCAAAGAAGAGTTAGACAGAGACAATTCATCAGAACCTCACATATCTCAACCTAAATGAAGAGACGGCCCCAGATAGTGCTCAGTGGAGGATTAGTATAAGTGTTTCCGATATAGGGGGTAGGAGTATTGACCCTATAGAAGCTTCAAGCACTCGTAAGATACCACGAGGTTGCTTGTATGCCTGGCTATCAGGGCGGATATTCGTTGGGCGATTAGTGCTCCTAGGGATGGATAGAGACAATTCAACAGATGAGAAGAGAGGAAGAGACCGACTAAAGAAGAGTTGGTTGGAGTCCCGCCACTACCCCGATAAGGGGATACAAACTACTCCATATTTACAAACGGGAAGGGAGGTCGAGGCCGGTCAAAGAAGAGTTGGATGAGGACTATGCGTAAGGACCCCACCTTCCTCAACTAAATGAAGAGATGTCCCTAGTTAGAGCTTAGTGGAGGTTTGTTTTAGGGGTATTCGACTTAGCGGTTAGGAGCTTCGAGCACCCGTAAGATAGTGCTAGTACCACGACGCTGCTCGTATGCTCATTTGTACATCTGCAGCACGGGTGTATGTTGTTCGCTTAGTGCTCCTAGGATTTGTACCTTGGGGTAGAACTAATTCGATGCTAATACTTTTTGTACTCTCTATCTCTCTCTATCTCTCTCTCTCTTCCCCACCTCCCTCTCTCGCTTTATCCCTATATTGTCGCTCTCTCCCTCTCTCCTCTCGCCTTATATGCTCTAGACGCCATATATTATTTGCTTTTGCCTTTGCTCTGGCTACTATGCCCCCATGCCCCATGCGTACATGCTTACATAAGTATTTGATTATATGCTTATATTGCTTATATGATTACTTGTCTGTTTACTTACATGCCTCGTATGACATCTAGGCTCAACATGCTCCCTTGCATGCTCCCTACATACTCCCTACTTACCCCTTTCATGCTCTTTTTACAGGTCTTTAAAACCTTTCAACTATTAGGCTGGGGGTCCTCGGAAATAGTCTCTCATCAGGGCATCACATTGATGGGGTAAGGCTGCGTACATCCTACCCCCCCCCCCCCCCCGCCCCGACCCCGTGCAAGCGGGAGCCCTTATGGCACTGGGAATGATGATGTTGCTGTTGTTGTTGTTGTATGTGGTGTGAAAGTCAACCAACTCGAAGGAAATGGCTACCTTCCCTCTAAATGATTTGACTGAGAGATTTTGTTGTACAGGAGATAAAATAAATTTTTACTTTTATTACCATGGTTAAATTAGTTTTATGGTTGATGATGATTTCTTTTTTGATCTTCTGGCTCATTTGTTGCGTGTTTTTTTTCAACTACTTGAACACGGATCATGGGGTGTTAAATAGACTTACAAAAATTTAGGCATTTTGTATTGAACGAGACTTAGTTTTCTTTCCTTTTGTATAAGAGCATATATAGTTTATTTTTAAGATTCTACTAGTTTGAAATGAAAGTCATTATATATGTAAAATTCATGATATTTTAATCAAGGCTAAGGGCCGGTTTAGGATTGCTGTGAAAAAACTACTTTTGACATAAGCACTTCTTGTAAGAACACTTTTATAAAAAAGTACTATTTCAAATAAGTAGTTTGTGTTTGGCCAACCAGTAAAGAAGCGCTTACTGTAGTATTATGAGTATTTAGTCAATGTTAAAAAAATATTTTTTATATAATTACTAGAGAGGACACTAATAGAAGTCTTTTATAGTTGAAAAAAAGCACCCATAAAATATTCCAAATATTTGATATATTTTATTATTATTTAAAATATTTTTTAAATATATAAATATTTCTTAAATATTTAAAATAATTTTTAATATTTATAAAATATTTAAAATATTTTCTAAATATTATAAATATATTATTAATTATTAAAATATATTTTTTTATTTCTTAAATAAGTAATTCCAAACAAATTTTAATATTTTTTTACTTCTGCTAAATTTGAAAACCTTGTTGGATCCAAGCGTGATCACGGCATGTAACCTCTAAAATTGAATTTTCACGGTGGAATAATCATGAATCACGTGCTCTCCAGCTGTCAATGGCAATAGTGGTCCCCGCTCTCCAATGGTCCCTCCATTTTTACACGTGTTCTTTCCTGTCCTACTCACTACAACTCAGTCCCTAAATTACACAAAAAGTCCTTTTTTTTCGATAATTATCGATACATATTAGGGACATCTGTGAGAGTAAGGCTTGAGCGTACATATAGAAAAGACTAAGAGAAAGATATTTCAAAAGAGAATAGAAACAAAGTGAAAATCAGAAGTCGTTTGAACAGCTCACCAGGATTGGATAAGACAAAGAAATAGGAGGAAATAACCCAAGGCACCTAGAAAGGAATAGGATGGAGCAAAGTGTTAAATTTCATCGAGCCTCTTGGCTCGATCCACGGATTTGGCATACTTGAGATCCACATATAAGCCCAAGTGGTGTTTCATCCAAAAACTAATTCGCAATAGATGGAGAATCTACTAGGTATTAGACTATATTCTAGAATGTTCCTAGGGTTTTACAGTTTACTCTTTTGCCCTTTGACTTATGTAACCCTAGGGGTATTCTTAGTCTTTTGACTCTTGGTGTTTGCCTATATATTGTGAACTCCATGTACTCCTCTATTCATTCAATTATATTTATTCACATGGTATCAGAGCAATTACTCTAATTTTCTTTTTTTTTCCTTCCGCTGTTCTTTTCATTTCATTGTTTGCCGGGTTTTTTTTTTCTTTATATTTATTCACACTAGGTTTATATATTAATCTTTTCACTCTCATAACTCCTATTTGGGATTCTTCTACTAGACTCACATGTTGAGCGTCTTCAACACAAAGTGAAACTTTGAACCCCAGATCCCCACCCCAACACTAGGAAGAAAAAAGAACACTCGAGAATAAGATTCTTTGTCGCCCTTTTATGCTCAACTGAACGAATATCCTAATTTTATACTTACTTCTTATTCTAACTCTGTGATCAGTTTGACCACGACCGAGTCATCCCCTTCAAAATGTGGCCTAAGCTTCTTATAATACACTCAAGCTCGCTCGTGGATTGAATTTTATCAAATCTTCTATCCCTTTCCGATCTCATCTTAGAGGTTGGACATTAACCCTAAGCATCTGCTTGGGGCCTTCAAATTTTAAAGGTAGTGTTTTTAAAGTCTCAATTGTTAAAATTAATAAGTCTTATGATTAAATTTTTTTATGCTTTTTTTGTAATAATATTATTTTGTTAAGAAAACTTAATTATATATAAAGGGTTTCATTCGAAATGTTTGCTTGGGACCCCGAAAGTGGCAGGACCAACCCCGTACCCTATCGTGGGCCTCGACATAATCCCGTCCCCAAAATGAGACATTATATGCGAACAAGGGTAATTAAACGGGCTTAATAAACTTAACGAATTGAGTTCGGACGAATGTTTAATTTGTTAAACTTCATGAATAATTTATTTGTTACTTGATATTAGCTCAATAATGAGATCAACAATGATCCATTAATTAGTAGTTGGAACTGTTTGGTTCAAGAGTGATATCGACTTGATAGTGAGCTCAACCCAATAACAAGCTTGAGCTTACTCGATTAGACTAACAAGCCAAACTAAGCAAAGTATTAAACATACTAGTATCATGCCGTATTGAATTCGAATAACGATTTGAAACTCAAAGGGCACGAGTTTACTCGGGTTCAAATAAGGTATGTTTGGCTTTTTGTTTTTTCCCAAGACTCTCTAATATACACTCAAAAGTTAAATTAAGGAACCAACATTTTATCCCAAAATTTTAAGTGAAGGCCAATGAACAGTTCTATACTTTAACATACCCTCTCATGCAAATGTTCACTGGATTTGAAGCGTAGATCATACACAAATCTACCTAATACCTTGTGCTTAAATTATTTTAATATTAAAAGTGGGGTTACAGGGATTCGAACTCACGACCTTTTAGTCAATAAAATTCTAATAACATATAAAAAATTATTTATTTTAAAAGTTTAAATTGATGGATAAAAATTCGAAAATAATTTTACGGCCAAACAAATGCAAAAAGCTTAACTTTAACAATGTGGCTTTAACGTTCGCTTTAATCAGTGCATTATCACATCAAACAAGCTACTACAAAGCACTCGAAGTTGCCTTTCCTTCTTCCTTCTTTACCCCTCAATTTTATATTTTTTATTATTTAAATTAAATATCCCTGTACTTTATCAATTGATAGAATTATGATACTTGGGATGATTACGAAAAAAATTTTAAAGCGCAATACTGATTTACCACTTATCTTAGTTTTAAAAAAAAAAAAAGATTCCACTCGATATATCTATATTAATTATTTATTTTGTCATTTATTTTCTAGATTTGCCACTGACTTTGCCTAGGGGTGTAAACGAGCCGAGCCAAACCGAGCACTCCCTTGTTCAAACTCGAGTTTGATAGGTTATGTCTCAAATTACTTATTTTATTTTTATGGGGTTGCCGTACGGTCACCGATCGATCGGGAGGGGATCCGATCGATCGGGTGATTTAAGGAAAGATTTGAGAGTTTTTAGGAAATTAGAGGGCCGATCAATCGGGTGTATCCCTATCGATCGGGTCCCTCCTGACCTGCGTTTATATAAAGGACGTAGGGTTTACGTCATAAAGTATCCAATCAAAGGTGAGGCGCCGCCATTGAGAGAAAAGAGGTAATTTCGTAATTCCTCCAAGATATTTGAGTGCTACGAGAGTTCAGAAAAAGCGATTGTAATTCTTCCATATATCTCGTTCTGGGAAGTGTCATTGTAATTCTTCCGTTCAGTTAATAAAGAATCTCCATTTCCGCCCGTGGTTTTTTTCCCTTTCGATTATAGAGGGTTTTTCACGTAAATATTGTATGTTCTTGTTTTGTTCTTTCTTTCTCCATATTTGTTTACTTCTCGTTTTGCGTGAGTCATATTATTTGAATCGAATCAAGCAATCATGGTTTACGCTTCCGTATTAAGATTTTCCTAACAAACTGATATCAGAGCATATCAGATTTGTTTAAGTTTATTAACAGAGTTCGATAAGGCTTGTCGAGCTCGAGTTCGAGCCGAGCTCTTATCGAGCATTTCTAACCCTTGTTCGAACTCGGTTCGATAAGAATATAGTGTGTTCGATACTCAGCTCCGCTCGGCTCGTTAGGCTTATCAAGCAGAGTCGAGCTCGTTATCGAGTTCAAAATCGAGCCAAGCTTGGAATCGAGTCGAGCTCATTAACGAGCTAAGCTTTTTAAGTTATTGTCAAGCCATTATCGAATAATTTTTGAACCAATACCAACTGTTATCGAGCTAATGACGAGCCCTTAACGAGCTTTTATCGAGCCCTTATCAAACTGTTCGTTAACATTAGCGAGCCGAGCGCCTCCTGTTCGAACTCGGCTCGTTAAGCTTATCGAGCCTGCTCGAACTCGGCTCGATGAGCTATCGAGCCCTCCTAATGAACATGAACGAGCCCTAATTGATTTCGAACACCAGTAGTTCATCGAACACTCTGTTCGTTTACACCCCGAACTTTGCCCATTTTGTTAGTGCAGTATTTGTACTTTTATGTATGTCAGTCTAATCCTCGTACAAGTTAAATTGTGTCAATTTAGTTCACGAGCATGACTTACTTTAAATTGAGTTAATGAATGAGCTTTTATTAGACTACTTACATCTGACATGATTATGATCATTAAAAATTATATCATAAACTTGACGTTAGTTTGGCTTTTAGACTAAATTGACATAATTTAAATAGTACTATAGAACTACATTAATAAAATTACAAATATAAAATCTAAATTCTTGTTTAATTGCCACATGAATTGCAATTGGAACAGTTTTGGTTGCCAGGATGAGAAAAAGAATTATCTAGGGCTGCTAGCTAAAAACAAGGGAATTATAACTTGTTATGGGAGGTTAGATAAATTACTTTCTGTATTTTAAAAGAATTAAAAATTAGTAAGAAATTTCCATTTCTCATGTTCTTCATATTTTTTGGTAACCAAACACGAGAACAAACTACTTTTCATGAATTCTGAATTACTGTAATTACTATAAGGTGGGTGCAAAAGAAATATACAATCTTATATACTATAAAAACTACTTTATCAATTGTCAATTAGTTTTAAAATGCAACCTTTTTTGATATGTAACATAACTAAACAAGAATTTTTATAATAAATTACTCTAATATTTTTTTTTGGGGAGGAAGAGAAAAAGCAAAGAATTTTCTAGGGTGTCAAAAACACATAGAGATTCCGACGAAAAGTAATTTGTGTATCTCAAAGCAGGCATACGTTTCCAGATTTTTTTTACCTTTGGATGAAGATTGTCAAAATCAGAATTCTACTTAAAATTAGTAGAGGTTTTTAGAACTGAAATTGTAAAATTAAATCGAGAATCGTAAGATCCTACTAAAAGTATAATATAATTATTTTTAGTATTAATATCAGTTATATGGCTCAAAAAATTATTAATAAGATATCAACTTACATAATTATATATAAGAAATACAATCAAATAATTATCATTCAACATAGATATGTCATTGTATGTTACACTCATCATGTGAGCTTTTGAGATATGTACTGCTAATCGAGTATATATTAAAGTTAAAACATAAAACAAAACTTAATTTAAGTTTCTTCAAATGATAAAAAACTTAATTAAATTTCTTTTAATTTAAGCTAATAAAGTATCTGTGCCTATAATATATGGTTATTTTTAAAATTTTAACTTTTTAGTTGTATTCGTTGGTATAATCGAGGTTAGATCGGTAGAATTGTAAAATCGTATTATGATCTTATCCGTTAATTTCATGTATTATCCGTGAATCGTAAGATTCTACAAAGTTAAGATTCTACTTAGAATTTAAATCGGTCGAGTATTATAAAATCGTAGAATTATAAGATTATAAGATTCAAATCGGGTTTTTAATAATCATGATGTAGTATTGAATAAGCCCTTTGTATTAGTTGTCCTCAACGGTCATATTTCCTGTGGTGGAGAATGGTGCACAAAATCTATGCCCTGCTTGCTTATTTTCTTCCCTTTTTCTTTGGGCAAATTATAAACTTACTCATTGTACTTTCCTATATACTAAATATAATATATTTTTTACATTTTTAGTTTTATAAAATAGCATCCTAAACTTTATAATTAAGAATAAGGCATCTTTTGCACTTTTAATTTTATAAAATAACCCTCTAAACTTTGTTATTACACACAACACATCCCCTAAACTTTGCAATTAAACGTGATACATCCCTTATACTTTCAATTATTGTTATATACAACTCAATCCCTGAACTTTGTTTATAAGTATAACATACCCCTTAGATACTAATAAATTCGAATTAAAAAATGTATGATATAAAAAAAATTTAAACAGATTATAGAAAAATAATTTTTAACTTTGGTTTTTCAATTTCTTTAAAAAATTATTTTTTAAAATTTAGATTTATTAATTTAATTTTGAAATTATTTTTTAAAAATTCTTATATTTTATATTATATTATTTTTATAAAAATTTAAAAAATATTTAATTATCTTCTAAATTTATAATGTTATTATTAATTAGAATAATTGTTCTGTATAAACATAAAAAATCCTCCAATCTTTTCCCCCCAAACAAACACTTTTTATCCTTCGCCTAAAAATATGAAATCTCTATCTTTTATATAAAAGTAGAAAATTTTTAATTTGATACATTTTTTAATTTGTAACCTAATTTTTACCAAAGTTAAAAAGATATCATTATATTTTTTAAAAAAAATTCATAATTTGCTTTTACATTTTTTAATTTTGTATGTCTAGAAGATGAGTTGTATTTAGTAACAAAGTTTGAGGGATAGTTATGTATAATTATAAAGTTCAGGGACTATTTTATAAAACTAAAAGTGCAAGAGCTATTTTATGAATTGAAAGTATAGGAAGTTTGTTGTATTTAACTAAAAAGTTCATAAGGCTATTTTATATTGAAAGTACAAGGAGTGTGTTGTATTTGATTGTAAAATTAGAGGGTCTTTCTATAATTAGTCCCTTTTTTATTTACAATAACTGTCTTTATACTTGAAATGTTATATTAATTTAATTTTTATACTTTTAATTATATAAATTTAGTCCATATATAATTGATATTGTATTAATTTAGTTCTTAAAATAAAATTTATATTAAATTATTAATTAAATTTTTAATGGCTCGGTCATAGATTGCATTAAATTGAGTTAATTGGTGGATTTGCAATAAGTTACTCGCACCTAATTTAATTTTACCGTTAAAAATTAAGTCAATAACTTAATTTAAAATTGACAAAATGACTAAATTAACATAATTAAAAGTATAAGGACTAAATTAATAAAATAAGAAAAATACAGAAACCTTTGCTGTAAATGACCCTTTTTTTTTTTTTTTTTTTTAAATTGTGTATGGAGCTTTGTATAGGTGAAATTTCAAGAACACAAATCAAAATCTAACAAGATAGCCGTCAAGGTCGACAAAAAACATAGATGTGTCTTTATAAGAAGTCATTTTTGGTAATTGTCACCTCTATGAGTCTAAGCAAATGTAAAATTTGATGACTGTTCATGTTTATAATACTCAAGAGTTTAATTTGGGTAATTTTATTATCACAGTAAAATTGTTTATAATGCTCAATTAGGTCGAGTTTAAGCTAGCTTTATAAGCTAAATAGATCAAGTTTGAATTAGGAGTCCTTGAAAGCTTGTTAAAAGATCTAGATAGTAGCTTGAACAACTCAATTAGGTAGCTAACTCGGTTCATTAACAAGTCAAACTCGACTTGAATAGATCAGTGAGCATTAAGGGTGTATATTGGCTATGAGTTTTTAGACAGTGCTTGGCGTCTGTAGGACTATTAGAGAACTGACCATGGAGTGTTGATATAACAAAGGCCTTAGACATGCAATAAAGGGCACAAAGACAAAGATAATGAAAATTACTCGAGACGATTCGAAACCCTAGAACAATAGGACTAAAAGCATAAGGATTATGATACACACTTTTCTCACTTCTCTATATGCAGCTTAGGCTAAACTCTTCACTGCTATAGAGTACTCTCCATTGAAGCACAACTAAGTTGCTTACCCAGCTCCCATCAGTCTTTACCATACTCGAGATCAATAATGCTTACTTTATCTTTATTCTTTTTAACTCTCAGTCTGTCCTTCCTCTTTGGGATTGGAACTTGTATTTCCCATCATGATAACCGACACAAATACCTACTCATAAAAATGGACACGTAAATTCTATTTTCAAAAAATACAACTTTTCATAAAAAAAATTATTGGGTAAATTATAGAAAATTTTCATATTTTTTGCTTCAAAAACAGAAAACTTTTCTCACAAATAAAAGTACTCATAAAACCCCCTCACTTTTAAAAATTTATCACTTAACCCCCATAAAATTATTTTTTAACCATTTTGTCCCTTAAAAGTGAGGGGATTAAATGTTTAATTACATTTTTAGAAAGAGATTTTGTATTATTAGAAAAAAAAATTATAAAAATTTTATGCCTTTTGCAATAGAATTAAGACAATTTTATATATTAATAAATATATAATTATTTTAATTAATTATAGTAATGGTATTATAAGTTTAAAAGATAAAAAATATTTTTAAAATTTTTATTAAAATATTATAAAATAAAATATAATATTTTTGTTGATATTATAATGTCACTACTATATAATTAATTAAAATAGTATAATTTTCATAAATATACAAAAATTATTTTTTCTCAAGATATAAAATTCTACCTAAAAATAAAATAAAATATTTAATTATTTTATTTTGAGGGATAAAATGATAAAAAAATTTATTTAGGGGCAAAATGATAATTTTTTGAAAGTGAGGGGATTTAATAGGTGATTTTATTTGTGAGAAAAATTTTCTATTTTTGAAGTAAAAAATTAAAAAAAAAATTTTATAATTTACCCAAATTTATTTATGATATAAATCAAATAGAACGTTTAAAGCATCAACCTCAATATTGAAAGAAAAAGAAGTTGCATTTAATACATTTTTCTCACATTTAGAGCTCTACATGACAAACAAGTACTCATGCAAATTCAGTGATGTTTACGGTTGCGTGTAGCTTTGTTGTTTGGCATTTAAAGCATCTTATGAGAAGGGGCATGTATAGTTTGGTCGCTAACGACTAATTTGTTCCTAAATACCATCCTTTTCGTAAAATTTTTGTGCCTTTTTTCTCGTAACTTGTAGACTTTTTGTTCGTATTTATAGTTTTGTATGTACTATTCCACTTTATTTTAAAGAAGTTTACTTTTATTTATAACTTGTCTAGTATTTATACACATATATGTTAAATGCATTTATTAAAGTAATTATAATGAGATATGATACTATTATATGATTGATTCTAATGGGATTTAGGGTTCATTTACTAGGCACTAATGCAACTGGATTTCATTAGAACTCCGAAATTAAGCGTGCTTGGGTGAGAGCGGTATCAGGATGGGTGACCTCCTGGAAAGTCCTTTGCCAACCCTATAAGGTTAGGGGTCCTCAGAAATAACCTCTCGACATGGTTATACCCTAAAGGGGTAAGGCTGCATACTTCCACCCCTCCCAAACCCCGCTTACGAAGGAGCCGTTAAGGCACTGAATGTATTGTTATTGTTGATTCTAACAGGATTTCTAGTGTGTAGCATCCTTTAACTTAAAGCGTAAGATTGCATACATCTTATTTTCTTCATACTCTACCTTTGGGAGAGCTTCTTTTAGACATTTGATTGTTGTCGTTGATTGTAATAGCTGCTTCTTTATTGGTAAAAAGTACGATTTTTGTTTCCGTTGGAGTCACTAACACATGTGGATGGAATAAGGTGAATTTAAACACAAGGCCTCGTGGATGCGAAGCCACAATCAGTGCACCAACTAAATCTCACTCTTGACTCTAAGGCTCTATTTATTTTGACGGAAAAGTAGAATATAGGAATTGATTTTTCTTCGGAAAAGTTTTTCCAAGGAAATATAAATTCGAGTGGGGTTTTTGTTGCCTGTTTCAAAGAAAAACTTAATTCCCCATAGTGATGTTTTCTTGTATGTTTTATAAAAAATTATTTTTCACCAATTATTTTATACCTTGTTATAGAACAACATAAGTAACAATACTGTATATAGTTAACTACATTTTTAGATATTTTAATAATTAGTGTTATTTATATTATCGCAAGATAAAAGACGAAATCACATTAAAAACAAACACGATTAAGAAAATAATTAGCTACATCTTTTTCAAATAACTTCTTATAAATATTATTATAATTTTTTTTGGTCAAAGAAACACGATGGTACTCTATTTATTACGATCATTAACAAAAGCATTCAAAACTGAGGACAGGGGACAAACCCCCCATTCATGAGTACAAGACCTCTTCCGGTGTGTCTTAGCCACACGATGGGCAACAACATTAGCAGCTCTACTACGCCAAGAAAAGGAAAAGGAAATAAATGAATGTAACAACAATTGAATATCATCAATAATAGGAGCAATTTCCTAAGGAGGGCGGGCATCCGAGGAAATGGTAGAAATAACCTCTTTGCAGTAGGATTCAAAGATGACAAAACAATATCCTTCACTACAAGCAAGCGAGCAAGCAGCATGAAAAACGAGACATTCAGCTACAAGTGGGGATCGGGCAAAGGCAGACCCATACCAAGCACTTATAATCTCTGCATTTTCATTTCAGACCACATCAGCCAAACCCGAAGAAGTGGAAGACTTGACCTAGCTCGCATGGGTGTTAAATTTGCAATAATTAAATATAAGAAATTACTTAAATTTGATATATAAAAATTTTGTAGAATTTAAAATATAATTTTAAATAAAATTTAATATATTTTATTAATTAAAAATAATAAATAAATTATAAATTAAAAAATAATAATAATAATCTAAATGGGCCTCATGTTTGTAAGCCCCATAAATGAGGTTCCCGTTGGAGCCCGCTTAGGTGAGTTTTGATCAATAAATCCTCTTTTTTTTAATAAAAGAGGCGTCCATATTAGCTTAAACGCTCCTTCGAATATTCGCTCATAAGTTCCATTAATATATGAATGATTTATATTTTATTTATAGTATAAATAAGTTTACACAATATTAAAGGCAGCCAATGGATCAAGTTGACTCGTGACTTGACCTAGCCTGCCATGGTGGCGGATCGATCCAGGTGGACCCGTCCCTTATTGGCTGGCTGAGTCACGGGTCACATTTTTCTCTCTCCAAACCTGAACCCAGCTTGACCTATATGGGTGACACAAGTCTGTTTTGACCCATGTCCAACATGGTTCTGACCCATGTTAGACACAGGTCTAACAGGGTAACGATCCATTACTGGGTCCTCATGGGTTGAACCCATGTATGGGGGGCTTACCCTAATGTCATTTTCATGGCTAATTAATGTAACGAGATGTTTTAAAAAATAACAAGTCATTATTTTACATGTCCAACCAAATAAAAAAACTTTAAATTGCTTTATAATAATATTTATAATTTATTTTTTATGTTCTAATTTATGTATTTATTATTTATATTTGTTATGTTTAACATTTTATAAAGTATAAGTATTATTTAATTGTATTATATATTTATTTTCTGTGTTTTATAAAGTGTTTTGATATAAAAACAAAAAAAAAGGTTAAAAAAAAAAAAAACCCAGTTGTGACTCGGGTTTTACCTGTGACAGGTCTGACATATGACCCGGTTCGACCCAACCTGTCCCATACCCATGTCATGGGCCGAACTGAGTCAAGAAGTTTTTTCCCCCTAACCCATAAGTCTTACCCTTGTCGACCCGTTTGTACACCCTTGACCTACTGGTCGGGTCACAAGTCGATCTGTTGACCACCTCTATATAATATAGTAAACACAAGTTGTTATTTCTCTAAGCAAAACTCAAAATATATTTGATTTTAAAAAGAGAAATTTAATAAATTATGAGCTTCAAGCAACTAAAACTCTTAAAGGCTCTCATTGAGTTATAAATTAAGGCCAAGTTGGGCTGGCCCATGCAAGTGAATGAAACCCACGTCCAGCCCATGGGTTAACACTTGCTACAATCTGACCCCTATATCGGCTTTACAATTACTAGCCCAAGCTCATAGGCTCAAGGCTCAAGTTAAAACTTGCCAAGTTTGAAGACCATGAACTCGATCTCAAAAAGTTATAGACTCAAACTCGGCTTGATTGCAGGAGGTCCATACAGCTCGGCTTATTTGAGCAAAATCGGCTCGGTTTGTCCCAAATTTCGAATGGCAAATTTTCAACTTCTACAACAAATGGGCATAGAGGAAAGGATTTGGGCTTGGGGTTTTGCCAAATTTTCATTCAAGTTGTTTTAGTATTGTGATCTCACAAGCCCAAGCCTTTTAGGCTTGAGTCACTAAGCTGGATGACACAACAAGACTCAATTCCAGCTCATTTTGCAAGCTGAGCTATATATCATGCTTATTTGTCTCATATTTGCTCAGGCCCTAGTTAAGCGTGTTTAGGCGAGAGTAGTACTAGGATAAGTGACCTCCTGGGAAGACCTCATGTTACCAACCTCATAAGGTTGAGGGTCCTCAGATGTAGTCTCTCGGCAGGGTTACACACATGAAGGGGCAAGGTTGCCTACATCCACTCATCCTAAACCCTATTGATGCGAGAACCCTTATTTGAACTCGGTTCGATAAGATTTTAGTGTGTTCGATACTCGACTCATTAGGCTTGTCAAGTCGAGTTGAGTCGAGCTAATTATCGAGCCCAATCAAGTTTAAAACCGAGCCAAGCTCGCAATCGAGTCGAGCTCGTTAACGAACCGAGCTAAAGTCACTATCGAACCATTTTTGATCTAGTACTAATTGTTATCGAGCTCATATCGAGTCCCTTAACGAGTCCTTATCAAACTATTCGTGAATATTAGGGGGCCAAGCCCCCCCTATTCGAACTCAGCTCGATAAGCTATCGAGCTCGAATAATGAACACGAACGAGCTCTAATCGATTTCGAATATGAGTAGTTCATTGAACGTTCGGTTCGTTTACACCCCTACTTAGAGCCTATTTAGTATCGGTTTAATTTGTAGTTTTTAGTTTTTGAGAAAGAAATGCCTCATTAAAAAACTATGTTTTTTCTTCTTTTTAAGTTTTTCGTTTAGTTTTCATTCGGACTTAGGAAAAATTTAAAACAAAAGGGCCAAAAGTTGAAAAGTTGTCTCAAAAACAATATTTTACAATCTAGTACCCCGAGATTTTTGAAAATAATAAAAAGGACTCTGACTTTTTGCATTATTAAAAAAACACCTAAGTTTTTGTCGCGTTAATAAAAAAGTTTGTCTCTCACATGATGATGTCGTTTTTAGTCGACAGAACTAATGTAACAGCTATGTTTTTATTAATGCTACAGTAACATGACAAAAATATCCTTTAGCAACTATATTTTGAAATAAATTAAGAGAAAATAGATAGCTTCTATATAATACATCTCGAATTTTGTGCTTAAAAAGTACTAGTAATGGTGTTGAAGCTTACTAAGTAATTTTATTGTAGTATTAATAAAAATGCAATTGTTATGCCAGCTCTGTCGATGAAAAATAATGTCATCACACTTGAGAGGAGCCTTTTTTATTGACACGACAAAAATTAAGGGGCCTTTTTAATAAATTTAAAAAGGTCAAGATCCTTTTTATTATTTTCAAAAACATCGAGGTACTAAAATATAAATAACCCAATACAAAACCATGCAAATAGCCCTTAAAAAACACAGGTTTTGTTTGGTGCATGAAATTGGTGCACAAAATTGAGGCTAAGAATTCTAATTCACCTGTTTGATTCGCCTACTGGAATTAGAATTACAATTCTATTGCCCAATTCCATGGAATTGAAATTTAACTGAAAATTGTACATTCCGATTCCTTGGGGTGGGATCCATATTAACTCAACTTACCTAAAATAAAAAATGGATCTCACTTAATTAATCCAAACCCAAAATGACTCAAAACTAAAGGACTTAGATACAACCTAAATTTGACCCAAGCCTTGAAATCACCTAACCCAAATGATTTGGACCTGAAATGTCCCTAATCAATTTAACTCAAAGTCCGAAGTGACCAACCCAATTGACTCATAACACAAGACAACTGAAATCTAAAAATAAAACTACTTAATTTGAATGTGATATAACCAAGTTGAGACCTAAAATCAAAGTGATTCAACCAAATCGATTTTACACCTAGTATGACCAAAACCCAGAATAATCTGACTCATCTCACCCTCAACCTAAATTTAACCTGACCTAAGATAATCAAAATATAAAATGATGCAACTCGTTTGACCCAGAACTAAAATGACTTGAGCTAGAAATGAATCCGAACTCCATTGAACTCCATTGTCTCAAAAACAATATTTTACAATCTAGTACCCCGAGATTTTTGAAAATAATAAAAAGGACTCTGACCTTTTGCATTATTAAAAAAACACCTAAGTTTTTGTCGCGTTAATAAAAAAGTTTGTCTCTCACATGATGATGTCGTTTTTAGTCGACAGAACTAATGTAACAGCTATGTTTTTATTAATGCTACAGTAACATGACAAAAATATCCTTTAGCAACTATATTTTGAAATAAATTAAGAGAAAATAGATAGCTTCTATATAATGCATCTCGAATTTTGTGCTTAAAAAGTACTAGTAATGGTGTTGAAGCTTACTAAGTAATTTTATTGTAGTATTAATAAAAATGCAATTGTTATGCCAGCTCTGTCGATGAAAAATAATGTCATCACACTTGAGAGGAGCCTTTTTTATTGACACGACAAAAATTAAGGGGCCTTTTTAATAAATTTAAAAAGGTCAAGATCCTTTTTATTATTTTCAAAAACATCGAGGTACTAAAATATAAATAACCCAATACAAAACCGTGCAAATAGCCCTTAAAAAACACAGGTTTTGTTTGGTGCATGAAATTGGTGCACAAAATTGAGGCTAAGAATTCTAATTCACCTGTTTGATTCGCCTACTGGAATTAGAATTACAATTCTATTGCCCAATTCCATGGAATTGAAATTTAACTGAAAATTGTACATTCCGATTCCTTGGGGTGGGATCCATATTAACTCAACTTACCTAAAATAAAAAATGGATCTCACTTAATTAATCCAAACCCAAAATGACTCAAAACTAAAGGACTTAGATACAACCTAAATTTGACCCAAGCCTTGAAATCACCTAACCCAAATGATTTGGACCTGAAATGTCCCTAATCAATTTAACTCAAAGTCCGAAGTGACCAACCCAATTGACTCATAACACAAGACAACTGAAATCTAAAAATAAAACAACTTAATTTGAATGTGATATAACCAAGTTGAGACCTAAAATCAAAGTGATTCAACCAAATCGATTTTACACCTAGTATGACCAAAACCCAGAATAATCTGACTCATCTCACCCTCAACCTAAATTTAACCTGACCTAAGATAATCAAAATATAAAATGATGCAACTCGTTTGACCCAGAACTAAAATGACTTGAGCTAGAAATGAATCCGAACTCCATTGAATCCCAGAACGACCTAACCCACAACAACAATAAATCCAGTGCCTCAAGAGCTTCCGCTAATGCATGGATTTTTTAAGAGGGGGGGGGGGGGGGGGGGGGGGGGGATGGATGATGTATGTAGCCTTATCCCTCCAAGATGTTACTCCAATGGAAGGCCCTGTCCGAGGACCCTTTATCCTAGGAGTTGCTTAGTCCAAGCCTTCGCTCGAGCCACACAACCCAACTCTCAACTTGGAACGGGCAAGCTAGGAAATTGCAAACCGTTAGACCTACTAGTTGGACTTGAGTTAGGTTTACACTACTTCAATGCCCTCACTTGACTTACAAGTTGGCACTACCCAACTTAGAACAACCTAACCTGATTAATTAAAAACTTGAGATGATTTGAATACAAAATAATCCAACATAAATAGAACTCAACCCAATTTGACTAAGAACCCAAAGTGATTCGGCCCGGGCCAAAATCTGATCCTAACATATTCAAAACTTAAAATGCTCCAACTTGACTAACCGAAAACCCATGATGACTTGAATCATAATGGAATTGTGACTTCAGTCTCTAATTCCTTTCCTTAACCAAACAATTAAATTTTAATTTCATTATCATTCAAATTCCACCATAATTAAAAATTACAATTATAATTCTATAATTCAATTCTAATTTCATATGTCAAACAGAGCTAAACAGAATTATTTTTTTATAGCATACCCGTAAAGGATCATACCATGAAACAAACTCCAACTAAAAATGAAAAACATTAGCTCAACTCTATAAATCCCACTGCGCTATTGTAGATCCCAAAACAAAGGATCCTAGTTTGAAAACCGCCAGATTCCACCTAATTTTAGGGTGAAACATCACTCGATCTCATACCTGGACGTCATATGCTAACTCTAGGAGTCGGGTTTAAGGCCTACTTGAAATTTTGCAAAAGGGTTAAAAGTGCAAGCGGGAAGAAATGCATGTACCTCTCTAAAACGGTGTATCATACATCAATGTTATATACAATATAAAGTCAAATTACTACTTCGATAATAAATGAAAGAAAAAAGAGGGAAAAGAATTGGTGGTACCCCAGGGTCCAACGATAAGGGGAGAAGATCATCACCTCGTTTCTCAACGGAGCCTCGAAATGCCTGCCTTCCATGGCCGTCTTCGGTTACAGGAGCAGGAAAATCCATACGAAGTCGGATAATGAAAGACTCGTATGGGTATCATTTTCTATTTTAAGTTTTTTATTTTCAAGAAAATAGAATCCGAGTGGAAATGATGTTTTTTTTTCATTTTTGACTTTCTGGTTCAAGTTTTAAAAGGATTCGACAAAACTAAGAACAAAAAACTAAAAACAAGAGAGAAATTCCCACCACCGGCTTTTGGTTTCTCAAAAAATAAAATCAAAGGGGCTCGTATGATACTATTAATGGTTTTTTGAGAAGCCAAAGGCCGAACGACAGAAATGACTTTTGTCTTATTCTTAGTTCCTTACTTCTAAGTTGTTAAAAGGCTTGAGAAAATTGGAAAGAAAAAAAGAAGTTGCTTCTAATGATATGATTTCTTAAAAATCTAAAACTAAGAACAGAAAACGACTGTAAGTGATTCCCATTCCGGTAAGATCATACATGATATGAGTACGCGAACCTCTCTCTGTGGTGGATTCAGAGAGACTTAGGACACGCAGTCCAAGATCGTGCGTCTCACTGCACGTGGCACCGCATGGCTGCTACGCTGACAGGGCCCACAGCAGTCAGAAGCATCATCCTCCCTGCATCCCCTCGGGGGGGGAGGGGTTGACGCTGCATGAAATGTATAAGCAAATTTTATCACATGTTCAAATAGCAGGGCTGGCCAAACTGCAGCTTCTTGACCCCAAATTATAAAGTCCTTAATTTCAGAAAGACCTTATATTTTATTTACTATTATTTATATCGCTAAAACAAAATATCAACATATACGAACAGGCGCCATTTCAAATATCCGCTTTGTGCGCTAATACGTTCTAGAGCGACCCTATCAAATAGGCCAAATCAAGTTTTAATTTCTTTGAGGTGACACTATCTCAGAAGGGAATTATGGTAGGATAATGAATACCCCATCTGCCATAAGTATTTGAATTAAAATGCCTATTGGTGTTCCCAAAGTGCCCTTTCGAAGTTATAGAGAGGAGGATACTTCTTGGATTGACATATAATGCGACTTGTTAAATATATTTTGCAAAAAGGACAAGGAGAGCATTCATGTGAGACCATGGTTTCCGATGTTATATTAGCTTCCCAACACCCTAGTTGTTACAGCAATGCCTCTATTTTTCTATTTTCCATAGCATTTTGCTCCTTACAGGTATTCATGAAACAAAATAGCCTTCTTGTTGAATTTTAGGTTTCGTTTGTCTTAATGGAAAACCATTTTCATTACCAAAACTTCTTCACAAAAGATTTTAATTAGAAATTTCATTTTCTTAAATATTTTCATCTTTTAGATAAAAATAATAGTTCTATTTTATAAACGTGTATGAGATTGATGCTTGGCCAAGTTGAGGTTAAAGTGAAGCGCATATAATGCTAGATTACTGAGAAAAAAAAATTTCTCCCTTGTGAGAAAAATGATTTCCCTTTTCGTTGAGGGAAGTCAATTTTCCCACATTGTTGTTATGGAACTATGCAAAGAAACAATATAATTGTGACAGAAAACGTTTTCTGTCAAAAATAAAGGCATTTCAGCCGTTTTGTTAACAAAAGATGAAATTAGATTCTGACGCTTACCGTAAACAGAAAAGCAATAATTGAGAACGCCATAACGTCAGCGAACAAGGCTTACAATCCAGTGGATCTGTTTGTCAAGCAAACATACAGTTATGAAAAGAAATGTTTTATCATTCTGATAGGCAAAAAAGATTAATAACACTCACAATGTTATCCGAGGGATGCTTCCAGTAGAATCCTTGAATTGCAATTACGGCTATATTTGATGTCAAAAGGATGAAAATACTCAAAGAATGAGTTCCCATCCACTCCAATAAATATGTCAATCTTCTATAGCCATATACATCTACCTGCACAAATAGAAGAAAACACGAGAGTCATTGCCAGTTTGGCCAAGTTTTTTTGAGTTAAAAAAAAAAAAAAAAAGCACTTTTTTGAGTTTCCATGGTATGTGGCCAAAATACAAAGTGCTTTTAAATAAAAAAACATAGAAGTTATTTTTCTGCTTTAAATGAAAGCAGAAAAGTAGTATTCCTCATTTAAAGGGGAAGCAAAAGCAAAAATTAGTGTCCTATTTGCATTGGGCTTTTAATGGAAGATAAGGTGCTCTCAAGTTGCTAAAAATTTGAATGAAAAACCATGTAATCATTATATTTTTTTGCCCATTTGATAGTTTTTAATGTATAAATTCATTTACAATTATGTTTTACTATAGAAAACACAATACATGAGCAATATGAAGCACATTACAGAAGTACAGTCATGTAATAGCCTTTTGCATTACAATGAACTCAAAATCTATTACATAATGCCACACCGTTTATTTGATTACGTGGAAAGGAACTCAACGAATTGCTTAGCAACTAATCCTGTGACGTACCAGTAAATATAAAGCGCAAAACGTGATCCCCGCAGAAGCAGAAGTAACCAGTGTGTAACTGACTGTATACAGAGATTTATTCAATGGAATGCCTGGAAATTGAAATAAAGCATATCAGAAGAATGTCATTTAACGAGGGAAAACAAATCAAATCAATAAAGATGATCACAATTTTCTTCCCGATACAATTAAGGCAATGGAGGGTTTTATGCAATATAACTTCTCACCATTAGCTTAGAAAACTGTGATTTCTTTCCTAAATATGATCTTAGGTTCTATTTATTTTGACAAAAAACTTTTTCCATTACATTCTTATAATTTTTTTTGTACAAATCTTGCTTTTGTTTTAAACACAAATTAGGCTTTGTTTGACAACTAAGTAAAGGAGCGTAAAGAGAGGGAGGGTAAGAGGTTATTCTACTCTTCTTTGAATATGTTTTATAAGGAGCAGTAAGAGTAGAGAGTAAATGAATTACCCTCGATTGACAATTAGATAAAGGGGTAACAGTAAATACAATTGTAGTCAAAATAAGGACAAAATTATCTAAAATCTTTTAAATATTACCCTCCCTCTCTTTACCCCTAGATTGAAGAGCATAGAAAATGGGTTTACCTCCATTACCCTTAAAGAAAAAAGTTTTCATCTGTAGAGAAGGTGACTTCCTATAAAGGAAAGGGGTAGACATTTTTCCTTAACATGATGGAAATCATTTTGAACCGCAATCTTACGTTCTACATCTCGCTTCAACCTCAAGTTGATTAAGCAAGACTCTCATAAACATAGATACTGAAATTATTTTGCTCAGCTAAAATTTTCAACACAAATATTTCTCAACAAAAATATTTAGAAAAGAAAAATTTTCACAAGGAAAATGTTTTCCTCCAAACCAAATTGAGGCTTAGTAACGCAACGCAGTTGTAGGTTTATATAGAGATTCAATTTCAACATGCTATAAGGACTATGGAGAACGAATGTAGAATAATTAGTAGTTCCAACATAGAAAGCCCCGCAGTATTAAGAGAACGAGAGTTATGGTCTAAATACATCTATTAAAAGTACAGGCAATTTCTTTTCTTAGACCCATCTCAAAAAGGTTGAGCTCTCCGAACCGAGCCTAAGCCTAGTGAACCTCGAACTTGGGAGCAAAAAAGAACCTAAGGGAGCCTATCTTAATACAATTTAGTAGCTTAAATATGTCCGATCAAGCAAAGTGTGAGCCTAAATGAGCCAAACTCGAATCTAAACGAACCTAAATTGAGCTTGAATGAGCAAAAATGTGGCCAACTTAATTTGGAGCCTTTGAGCTAGGTTCGAGCTCAGCTGAACCGATCAGAGCCAGAACCCAAGCTGACGAGCTTGGTCTTGGCTAGGCTCATAAAAACCCCTACTTCTCAATATTTTCTTCTTCTTTTGGGGTTAAGTTCTCAATGATTTCATCTGTAACTATCCTCCACAGTAACAAGGTCTATCAAGCATGCCCCTTAACGATAAGTTGCAGTTCTGATAAATGTCTCTTTTATCTTAAAGCATTCTATTAATGAGTTTCATATCTTCTATACAAGATAGGAAAATGGGAGTCGGAAACGAAGGGTATTACCCAAGAAAGCAAGGAACAATCCAAGGGAACACATTGAGATTGAAAGTCCAGACCACCGGCAAAGTCGCTCCTTGTGGTCCTGCCCAAAATGAAGTGTTTCTTAGTATCAAAAGATCAATGACCCTAAAGCATCTAAGATTCAATTAAACTACATAGATTAGAATAATAATAGCACAAGAAAAGTAAGCGACATAAATAGAACGGAAACACATATTGCAAAATAAAAAAGGCTCAAACTGTGTGGGTAAACAAACCAAACATTCGATGTACTACTCATGTTCGAAATTGATTATGTCTTGCCCATGATTTGTTTGGGGGCTCAATAGCTTATGGAGCGAGTTTGAGCAATCATGATAAGCTTAATGAGCCAAGTTCGAACGGGGAATGCTCAACTCATTATTGTTCATGCACAATTTGATAAGGAGTCGTAGAAAACTCAATAAGGGCTTATTAAGAGCTTGTTAAGGACTTGCTGAAGTTAGTATTAGCTCGAAAGTACTTCGATAATAACTCAAATACTTCAGCCCAGAAGTGAGCATGGCTCAATAGTTAGTCTGATCAATTATGAGCTGAACATAGTTCGGCTTGATAACAAGCTTGACTCAGCTCAGTTAGGCTGACAAGGAGATTCGAGCCAACTATCTAACATACTAGTATGTTACTGAATCTAGTTTGAACAAAAGTTCGGCAAAGATTAGAGTTCGATCAGCCTTATCAAGCTCAAGTCCAAACAAAAGAGCGCTTGACTCGACTCAGCTTGTTTACACTCGTAGCTCAAACACCTAATAAGGTTGTGTAAAAAGTAGAAATGGCATGCATCATATCATTTCTTAATCATTGAAGATTACTAACCTACCATAAAAAGGTTTCTAAAATCGTGTTATCATATATCAAAATAAATCGAGGAGATGGAAGAGAAGTACAAGAGTCCATTGATGAATTTGTCCATGATTGAGGTATTTATTCAAAGTTCACATTTATTCAATAAAAGGGTGGATTACAGCCTGATTCTAAATGCCTCTAAATCCCTCCATTTTATTTGCAGTTCACATTAAGTGTCCTGAAACTTTCACATAGGGTCAAGATCTAAAAGAAGTTTGATATAGGGATACAAAAAGGCAAAGTGCCTTCAAGGTGTACAGGGAAAAAGGGGTCAGTCCTAAGGTTCCAAGAGCCAAAAGCAAATTTTGTTCTGTAGGTAAGTGGGTGTCCAAGACAACTTAAACACATTTTGCATAATTCACTTTATACTTATAACATCAACCAATATGTGAGTCGTTATATTATACATGTTACATGCACATTATAATATACTACACATTGGTCGTTAATTTTTCGATTATGAATGGTAGTATACAATAGAAGCAGTCATAATATATAAATTTTTAAAAGAGGCGTTAACCAATTGAGGATCCTAAGCAACTACTTGGGTTACTTGGAACTTTGACCGGCCTCCTCGGGGGGGGGGGGGGGGGGGGGGGGGGGGGGGGGAGAGGAAGTAGCAAAGTAGTTTGTAGACCCTGACTAGCTAAAAATGAAAATAGAAATTGGAAAGTATGAAAGTGATATTTCCACAGGAATATTTTGTTTATTTGCAAAATGTTAAGGCTAGGGGAGGAATAGAGGACGAATCATTTGAATAATTCTTCACCTGTATGTGAACAAGAATGTGACCAAACTGGAGTCCGATGATACAGGTCACAGCAGCTGTGAGAGATCTGTAGTAGCACAAATATCACAAAGTTAAAATTGACAGATTGATGAAATTAAACAAAAGGCTAACTAATACTATTTCTTCAAATACTGACCCAAAGTCAGAATGATAAAAGCTTCCATGCAGTCAAGAATCATACACATGATTAATGTATAATACTAGGTACTTGATGCAACATGGAAGAACGGATTTAATGATTTTAGAAGATATAATGTTTTGTTAGATCTTGTTAGCTATTTGTTAGGAATATAATAAAATCTTTTAAGCATCTTTATTTCAATTATCTTCGTTCTACTTTCTTATTTCTAGGAAAGTAGATTTTTAGTTGAGTTTTTAAAGAAATATTATTGGCTTCTATTTTTGGGTAGCAAGTTGTGCTACATCACTACTATTACAACATGGAATCTTCTAAGTCAATGAGGAACGTGCAGAAACTCAATGGGAAGTAGAGCATGCAAAGAAACTACATTCAAATAAAATCTCACGTACAACATGAAGAATGTAATTAACTCGCTAAGAGAAAGATATGAAGCCTTGGCGTTTGGGGGTTAGGAGTTTGAGAATTTGAAGGACCGATTAGTCAGTAATAGAGGGAAAGGCTTACATGAGTCAATTAAATTGCTTTACAATAATCTTCTCAAAAGTAGTTGCCTTCCCCGAGGAATTTGATGTTATATGAATATTGCTTTGTTAATAAAATGATCAAGGCTCTGTTTCTTTTCATATAACCTTTTTGGTCTCAATTCGGTTATTTCTATGTATAATTTCACAAGAACAAACATAAATACGAAAAATATTTTCCTCCATTAAAGGAAAATGTTTCCGTAGTAATCTCAAATCATATGCCTCACTTCAACAATAACTAGGCCATGCGTGGTCTCATACAAATTTATAGAATAAAACCATTTTCTTTAGATAGAAAGATAAAAAAAAAAATTCTAGAAAGAAGTTTTTAATAGAAAATACTTCTTTTGGGAAAAAAAAAAACTATAAGAAAAATGCTCCCCTTTGAACTAAACAGAGCATAAAATAGAAAAATAGAGAGTATAAACTCATGTAATGCTCTCACATCAAAGAAGAAGCCAAAGCAAGAATCATACACAAACACAATAGATAAAAGGGACAAGTCTAAGGAACTACCCCAAAAGGCCCTCTGGGTCAAAAGGAGCATGACACCATGATGGTGAGCTCATAGGAACTTGACCGTCCTTCGATTTGTGGCACACCTACGGAAAAGAACACAGTTAATACACTTAACCAGATGAATAAGAACATCATGGACTTCAGAAAACATTTACCTCTGAGTTTCTGTAAACAGGCCTTGCATAAAGATGTCCGATACCAAGAACTTGGCGATCAATTAGTCCAGCAGCATTACAGGCAGGTCCTACATCGCCTCTTATGTCACATTTTACCTAGAAAAGAGAAAAAAACACAAGGTGGTGAAACATAAGAAGGTATCCTCAAATAGAACCAATGCCTAACAAGAAAGATTTCAATTATTAATCACAAACAGGGAAACACATCACATTTAGCAGTCATGTTGTAATCACATTGCCGGGAAAGCAAGGTATTACAGACATTACATAACAGTTGTAGTGATCCACACAAATTCTATTGCTTAACAACCACTATATTATATAATGCATTTTATTTGAATTCATGGTCAAAAATGTATATTATTAGCACAAATATGCCCAATCGAGCCAAATTCAAGCCTACATGGGCCGAGCTTCAACCTAAATTAATGCAAACGAGCCTATATCAAGCTTAAATGAGTCTAAATAAGACGAGTTTGGCTTGAAGCTCGCTGAACTCCGTTCGAGCTTGACCGCATTGAACTGAGCCTGAGCCTATGACGAGGCAAGATTGATCTAGAAGTTCCCAAGCTTGCCAACCTTCAAGCCGAACCCAAATTGAGCTAAATGATTGACGAGTTGAGCCTTGAACCTCATGACCAATTGGGCACAGCTGGGCTGACATACACCTCTACTCTAAAGAAAAGTCGATTCAAACATAAAATGCAATAAGAAGAGCAAAATGGAAGAGGCTCGCACCTTGAACACATAGCTATCATTTGATGGTATCAAAGATGAGGTGGAGACAGATGCTTTAAACTCCCAATCTGGAACATGTAAACCATACAGCAGTCCTAGATATAAGGAGGACAGCAATAAAGCAAAACACCTACAGAATAACATTACATCAGCGTCACATAAATTGGATTTAACTAAATAAATGAAGCTAAGTTTGTATGCATCAGTTAAAGTTCTTATAAGGTTCCATTTGGCACATGGATTGGAGCCCGAATTTGAGTTGAGACTGAAACTAGGTAATTCTATTATTCGATTCATCTTTTACAATTAAGATTATAATTTCATTGTATAATTCCATAAAATTGGGTTTTAACTAAATTATACAATCCAATTCTTTGGGTTTAACCAAATAAATGAAGCAACACACCTAGAGGGAAAAAAAAAATTACATCAATGTGACATAAATTTGGATTTAACTAAATAAATGAAGCCGCTAAGTTTATATGCATCAGTTAAAGTTTGATAATATCCATTGTCCCGTACCAAGTCCACAAGAGACTGATAAGAGAATACTTCCTAAAACACAACGTACCCCTATGTTATTTGTTCAATGATCTCCCACTGCAAAAACGTGGATGATTTACTTTCATGAATCACACAACATGTTAAAATTTTGTTTCTCATTTGCCGAAAGGGGAACTTTTTCATTCACGTAATTGGTCGAGCTTAAAATTAAACAAAAATCCAGCTGTCAGATTAAGGTTCAGAACATATTAGAGCACTCAGACGGCTGTAGAACGGTGAAACCAAGCTATACCGAGGAGTTTAAGGGAAAATAGTCTCCCACCATGAACTAGGAACAACAAAATATTATCCTATTGACCTAGACTTTCTCAATTGTTGCATTCCTGATCATATCTATTCAGCGGTGTAGCAGTAAATGAATTTGGCCCTGTTTAGAAACAAATATAATTTTTATTTTTTATTTTTAGTTTCCATTTTCATCTCCAATTTTCTTTTTCTATTTTTCATCTCGGACACGTGTTTAAGAGTGGAAAATCATTAACAATTTTCAAATACAGAAATGAGAAAATTAGTTCAAGTTATCTCAATTTTTCAATTTTTGAAGATTGAAAATAATAGAGTCGGTTCCGAAAATAATGCTAAAAATAAAAAAAATAATGCTGGAAAAAAATATTTCCAGATCTAATGTTGAACCGCGTCAAAAAAACGCGTTTAAAGTCACAAAAAACCGCGTTGCATTTTTAACCATAAACCGGGTCACCAAGACGCTGTTATATATAACATAAATCGCATCTTATTCACGCAGTTATAGTGCAAAACCGCGTCTTGTTCATGCGGTTATACT
Source organism: Simmondsia chinensis (assembly GCA_018398585.1). NCBI lineage: Eukaryota > Viridiplantae > Streptophyta > Magnoliopsida > Caryophyllales > Simmondsiaceae > Simmondsia > Simmondsia chinensis. Next base: position 3,399,970 of record JAGTTD010000017.1, on the reverse strand, counting down.
CCAGAGACTTATAAATAAAAAAAGTTATTTTTTATAAAGTTTATAAATAAAAAATTAATACATTAAATATCAAGTATTGCTAAATAATTTACTTTAAAATATATAATACAAATATAAATATGGGTTATTTATGCCAAAAGTCCCTACACTTTATCCATTATGTCAATATAGTCCCTATACTTTTAATTGTGACAATTTAATCCCTGTACAATTCAAAACCGCGTCTTGTTCACGCAGTTTAGCAGTGAAACGCACGCGGTTTATTTCGAAGTAAACCCCATCGCAAGGACGCGGTTTTTTGAGGGTCTAAAGCTTCCCGTTCCCCCTTCCCGGCCCATTCACTCACACGTACCCCTCTCCCCGGCTCTCACCGTCTCTCTACCTCTTTCTCGTTAGCCCACCGTCGGTCAAGTCGCCCGCCGCCGCTTATATGCCGGAGATCTTTCAAGTACCATTGTTGGAGCTATTTGACCACTACTGAATTAATAGCTTTTTTTTGATAACTTTGCTAGATTTTCTACCATCTTCACTTATGATGTTGGAGTTTCATCGAGAGGGACATGTGATCAATGTGACGATCATCACGAATTGTGGCATAATGGTAACTACAAGTAATGAAAACGATGTTTGGGTTTGCTGTCGGTAAACCGCGGTTTAGTCTTATGTAAACCGCGTTTATACAACGCGGTTATATTTGAAATAAAACGTTTTAAATTAGACTCGTTTTATTATTATTTAAACATGTTATCTTCACGCGGTTTATCATAGCCGCTTTTAGTAAACGCGGTTCAACATTAGATCTGGAAATATTTTTTTCCAACATTATTTTTTTTATTTTTTTATTTTTTAGCATTATTTTCGGAACCGACTCAAAATAATATGCATAACTAATACCCGTAACGCAAAAACCCGATAATCCGATGCAAACAAGATCCAAAGTATTAGGACAACCGATTTGAAAATGATCAATTCAAGTATATGTGATACCTAAAAATCTGAATATCGTTCAGGTACAAATAATCTTGGATATACAATTTTAAAGTACAATAGACAACTTGATGGCAAAGGCATGAGAGAGTGAGAGAAAGAGAAAGAGAAGGACAAAGTGACAAAAGAAAAAGAGAAGGAAGCTGAGAATAAAAGAGTAGGGAAAAACCTGTGGAAACACAAAGGTGTAAAATTTCATTAAACAATTTTAAACTGTTATTCAAATCTCCAAAAGAGTAGGAAAAACTAGAAAATTGTTTTCCAATCCACTTTTCTTGAACAATTGTTTTTTCATCCATTGGGATCGATGCCTTCCTTTGCTTTCAAATTGACAACAATGTTTTTTGCCACATTTAGTCTTTTGTATAATACAGAGGCAACTACGCATTGAAATTAGAAAAGAATGGAGAGAAATTGTAAAATCAATCATTTTATGCACATAAAAGACCTAAAACATGAAAGTAAACACCGCCAAGAATTTAAATACGTCAGAGTCTCTAATTTTACAAAAAACAGGATAACCAAACTTACCATTGCCTAAAATAGCTTCTGAAGGAACCAAATCCTCTCCACCTTTCACATGGAAGCCAAATCTCACACAGTGCAGCAACAATGTATGCAATAGATATCCTCTGCATTTTTGAAAAAGGGAAGAAAATTCAGTACTCTTGAACCATGACGCATCCTTTCTACTATTAGCATTTGCGGCAAGCAGAAGACAAAGACTTTGACTCGGAGTACGACCAATGTCTCAAAGGATTCAGAATTTAACATATGCATGACAATTAATGTTGTCTTGAATAGCAAAGCAACAAACATGAGATGGAAGGACTACCTGATGTAGTACGACCAAACCATTACGGGAAGTACTACAAAAGCAAAGCTTATGATTAATGAGTCATTTTCTAGTTAATTTTTCTCTCTTTCAATTTGAGTAAAATTCTTATTCTTCAAAGTTTATCTAGACTAAAATTTCTAATACGAATAGGATGATAAATTTTTAAGATTATGATTTTCTTTATCCTAGAATAGAATTTCTTCTTTATCTTTTCGGATTCAGGCTACTACTCTACAAATAGGACCATTATATACCTTATGAAGATATCTTTGAATGAATTGAATCTAGAGTTAATTAGAGGATTTAGAAATTTACTTAAATTATCTTTTGTACTACATCACTATCAATCGCTCAGTTTCGGCAGTCATTCATTGAGAGAAAACACGATACAACTGACTCTCTTAGATCTGCAGAAAGAAGCAAGGCAACATTATTCAATATCAGGGGATTTATCTGCCAGAAAGTGACTTCAATGTTCCTCTTTTTTCTTTGGGATAAACGAAAGTGACTTGGAATGAAGACAAAAATGGGGAAAAAAAAAAAAAAGAGCAAAATCCAAAGCTCATGACCTGAATGGTAGAGAAAGGAATATACCTGCAAGATACCCATCCAGCGTATTCTCAAAATGTCAACACCATAGGTCAATGAATTAGTACCATGAAGATAACCACCTGACATGCATTAAACAATAGTTATTTCTATTCTTGAAGATAACTGGCTGTGTTTATCATACTCTTGATCCAACAGAAGGGTGCAGGAAAAAGCTTCAGGGCTGGAAAATGAAATTAACTAATGTATTTCAAGTACAACATAGCAACAGGAGGGGGCAAGTAAAATAATTTTTCATAGGTCTCTCAATATTTACTATCCAGCCAATCAAGAACCTCTGCTTACAGGCTTTAAGCTTTGGCATCCAGGACTGGTTAAGACCCCCAAGCAACTGAAACAATTGTGCCCCCAGTTTTTTAAGGGCTCTTTTCAAAAATCAGCTATATTATTGGTAGCCCTTAAAAAATCAATTATATTATCAATTTCCTTCCACCGCATATCAAAATGCATAATTGGGAAAATAACAAGCTATGTACGATATAAAAAGCCCATATCTAGTTGATATTATAATATAAAGTGAATTACTAGAGATTTGCTCAAGTTAAACCAAATACCTCGTTTAGCAAAAAAGGGCCTAATCACACTACTTTGGGCCTCTAAAATCTTGGGACTGATTCTGCTATTCTCAAAAACTTATCAAAATCAGACTATTTGGCTCTGCTTTGAGATGGTAGAAATCACATACTCGTTCAATCGTGATATGAATCTGGAGATTCAACTTCATATACAACCATCGAGATTCAGCAGAAAGAGAAGGAAAAAGTGGCACGCAAATGGCAACAATCTAAAACATTTAAGACTCGATCATTGGCATCTCGACTATCTATTAGCACTTCAGTTCAAAAGCCATGGCCAACAAATCACGATCTTCAAATTAATTAGCAAAGTAGAGAAAAATCCAACAACAAGAAAAGGCCAAGCGGCATACAAAAAAATCAATCCCTTTTCATCAATCCATGTTTCCTTCTTCAGTACCAGAAAGATGCAAACAGACAAGTAGGGATCCAATAAATAGAAGTTGAGTAGTATTACCTTGAAGGAACACACCCAGGAAATACAATTTCAGTGCCCTGCTAATTGCCTTATTCGTAGCATCACTTCTGTCGCCTACTTTCTGAAAAAATCAGGCGAGGTAAACTGTCAAGGTTCTAATTTTCTCAAAAGTTTAAGTTGATATATAAAAGCCCAGTGACAGGATTTTACTCTAACATGCCCCTCAAACAAGGCCTCATACAGCGCATTGAAATTAAATTGATATTGAGAGGAGGGGCTATTAGGATTCAAACTCGTGACCTTTTGGTCAACAAAGCTTTAATACCATGTCAGAAAATTAACTATCCAAAAAGCTTATGCTAATTCGTGAAAGCCCGGCAATAATTTTATACTCTAAAAGAAACCCCTCAACATCAAATGCAATAAAAACCAATCCAAACCTATATGCTCATTGAAGAATTCTTCGAACCACATCAAACAAATGGGAATAATATTAGAATACCTTATACACAATAGCAAGTGAAACTCCAGCAATAAAAAGAAAGAACGGCATCACAAAATCCGCCAAACGCAAACCATCCCATGGTGAATGTGCAATGATCGGCAAAATTGGACCTCCATAATCAACCACCATCATAAGCTGAAAACAGGAATGAGGGAAAAAAAATATAATTTAATGTCATATGCATTCTCTTACTCTGAATAATCCCAATTAGCATATACAAAATACTCATGCTCGTCCAATTTTATCAACACATTTCGTTTTAAATAACCTCAAGAAATTCATCACATGACTCTAATACATATAAAAATGATGGTTTAGTGCAGAGTACCCTTCTGATCAAGTTCAATGGCATAGGAAGGAGGAAAAACATCCTAACTTTATTCTCAACAATCAAGATCACAATTTGTTGAAGCATTTGGTTATAAAGGAATACTAGGGTTTTCAAGAATCAATATACACCAGCGAATTTCTTTTGGGAAATTTGCAGAGGAATTGAAGGACCTTATGTCATTAATTTTTTGGAATTTTTGATGACCGATATCCTTAGCTCTCCATACCTTCTTTCTTTCCCAATGATATTTCATTTTCTATCAAAAAACTGACGGTTCATTACGAAACCAATTGACAAAACGCACTTATCAATCGAATCAAATTGTATTTAATAACCGTAAAATGAACTAAAAATGCATAAAGTAACTCGCTTTGCATATATCTTGGTATTTCTTCCTCAGTTTTTCAATGTCAAATCATTTGCATTGAATCAAATCGCTAACCAGAGCAATCTAAAATTCAAAATCTAAAGTTCCACGCAATGTTGCCAAATTAAACTCAAAGATCGCCTAACTATACCTAATTCTACAAACAAACACCAAAATAAAACCAAAAAAAAAAAGAGATTGAAATCGGAGAATGCGGAGAGACGCATACGAATACGCAGAGACCGCGAAAGACATCAAGCGAAGCGACACGCGGAGACTTCGCTTTTCCTGCAACCACACGCGGCGGCGCCGGAGGCGGAATCCGGTGGTTATCCCGACGTTGCTGCTCATCGGCGCTGTCGTCCCTCACCGGAATCGCCTTGTATTCAACCGCCATTGAACAATGTACCTGTAGAGAGAGAAAGGAGAGAGAGAGAGAGGGAAGAGAGAGAGAGAAATGAAGGGACTGTGAGTGGAAGAAGAAGATACGGTATATCACGGGGGAACTGCGATTCGTGATGCTTCTGTTTCGCCCGGCGGGAGAGAGAGAGGTTTACGTGGCATTGTGTGATTGGTCTGTGACAGAGACTGCTTTCTCATTTTCAGAAATTTTTAACTTTTAAAGGATATTTTTTTTTATAAAATTAAATAAAATTTTAAGGTGATTATATATAAATTATATTAAAAATATAAATATTCTCTATGTATCGCATGGGATAACACTAGTTTTAGATTATTATTAGGGCTTTGCTACACAGCACGAGAAGGGGACGCACGAGAAAATCACAAATATGGCACAGTTGGTCGTTAACGACCAACTTCTTCCTAAGCACCTTGCTTCACGTGAAATTTTCATAGGTTTTTTCTCATGACTTAAATAATTTTCCTTATTATTATTTAGGGTTTCTAAAGTTTAATCATTTATCACTTAAATATATAAAGTTGTTATTATTAAGGCAAAAATTATTATCACCAGAACAATGATGCAACTTACTACCAATGAAAGTCACAAAATTATCTTAAAAATTAAGATCTTGGTTGGATAATAATCATTTAAATCTAGTACAACATTACCTTAAATGTATTGCCATTTTAATCTATATAATGAGATACCAAATTCCAATGAAATTTTTGTCGGCATTTGACCAATTTTCACTCGAAGAGGTTAATGTGACACATAATTACAAATTAATCTAATCTAATATAATTATTATATAATTTAACAACATTCTCCATCTGCCCTTATTCCATATTCTTAATAAACAAACCTCAAATCAATAAAAAAAAATTAAAAAAACCTAAAAAAAAGTTATCTATAGAAGGTCGAAAATTTCAGGAAAAGAAAAAAATAATAATAAATACAAATTTTTTTGATAATTGATAATTAATAATAGAAGATAATAATAACTGAAAATTAACTAAAAAATACAATGAAAAAATAATAATGGAAAAATAACTAAAAAATATAAGAAAAATAAATAGGATATATCATAAATTGAAAAAATAAAAATAAGTAAAAGAACCTTTAATAAAATGAAATAAATTCTACAATAAATAAATCTAAAAATATAATATATTGCAAAGAAATTGAAGTACGAATAGAATTACAAATCAATGTAACAAAAGAAATCTAAGCTAATCAATTTACCTATTATACTTCCTCTTCCCCTTTTCGATATATCAAATAACCATACCTCAAAAACCATTAAAAAAATAACTAAAAAAAGTACAAATAGCTCACCAAAAAAAAAAAATTTAATTAACTACTTACAACATCAAAAAATTCGAAAAAAAAATCTTAATAATATTAAATAAAAGAAAATAATACCTTTAAAATAACCAAAAAATATAATAAAAATAAAATAAGACATATCATAAAATTTTAAAAACTAAAATAAGGAGAAATTTTAAATTATACAAAATAAGTTTCATAAAATAAAAGGAAAACTCTAAAATATATTGCAAAAAGTAAATATTCATGTCATTATAGGGCAAAAATATTAATGATAGAGCAATTTTATAAAAAATTATAGCCATTAATTACTTCAAGTCGCATCATTACTTTGACAAAAATATTTTTTTGCCAAACAATTACAACATTCAAAGTAAAATCTATAAAATAGAACTGCAACTTAATATACCAAAACAAATCATAAAAATATATAAAAAAAGAAAAATATAAAATAACTTAAAGAAAATCCTTTAAAATTTAATAAAACCGGTCAAAAAAGTTATATATCAAAAAATTTAAAATCATAGAAAATATAAAAATATGTAAAAGGATAATATGGATAAAATTTGTCATAATCTAAATATGAATCAAATACTAATAAAAATCAAACACTAATTTCATATAGATATTTTATTATTATCTCTAAAAACCCCAGACTCTTATTCAACTTAATTATTAAAGGTAAGATTATATGCCCATGTTTTTGGAATACATACCAAAGAGCTATCATCCTAAAATCAATTGGCAATGGGTATTATAGCCACCTCGATGTATAAATTAGTGTTCTTCTTGTCCTCCCACCAACACGGGATTTGAGCCTCTTATCAATATGGTTGTCAATTTACCTCAACAAACGGCTGACAAATATGTTGTGTGGTGTCTTATTTGTATTCATATTATGCATAGAGTTTAAGCAAAAGGATCATCCTGACCTGACTCATCTATAAAAGGTCATGAACCCTAAACCATTATTGAATACAACAACAATAATAGTCACAGTGCCACAAGGGCTCCGGCATATGGAGGGAACTCTTACCGAACACAACTGATAAATACAAATTAAACCTCTATAAATTAATATCCTTGGGACTATAAAAATTTATTAATTAATTGAGATATTATTTATCATATTGGTCCCAAATACGGACCGGCCAAAAATATTATTTAATCGAGGTTATTAATTTATTGAAGTTATATTGTATGTTACATCTGTAATTATATGTGAGCGTGTTTTGCTATATGCTAATGTGCGTATAGTACACCATAATAGTTGACACTAACAAAATGAAAACGTCAACAGTCAAATCAGTGGTACAGAATCTTCCCTTTATACATATATGTATGTATGAAATTGTTTTTACACCTGTGATTATAATTAATGACCTAAATTTTTTAATTTAAATTTAATGGTTATTATTACCTTTTCTCACCCTTTAATGTGAGTCATATATATACTTTGCACGATTCATAAGTAATATAATAGATCCCATTAGAACCCTGAAGTTAAGCGTGCTTGCACTAGAGTAGTACCAGGATGGGTGAGTTTTTAAAAAGTTCTTGTGTTGCCAACCCTATAAGGTTGGGGGTCCTCTAAAACAGTCTCTCGGCAGGGTTACTCTCTGAAAGGGTAAGGCTGCGTACATTCACCCCACAGACCCTGCTTAGGCGGGAGCCCTTGAGACACTGGATCTATTGTAGTTGTTGTTGTTCTATTATATAGCACGATTCTTATGAGAAGATGAGAGAATGCAAGAGTGAATTTTAGATCACTCATTTAACTGCTGACACCATCTTTCTTCCAATTAACATCAAACGAACACAAACCTTATATGGCCGTATCCTATTGTTTTAACTTGCCAAAATTTACCAAATTTAAATATATGCTCCACAATATTCAATACATAAATGTCAATGTCATATACATATATAAATAAATTATAAAATAGAACGTAAAATATGTTGTTTTGGGTTGGATTAGGTGACCTGAACTAAGATGAAGTGGCATGAGGTGGTGTGATGGTCACGTTGTACTTGTGGCCGTCCGTTGGTGATTTTGGTGGGGCTTTCCTTTCATTATAATCTATCTTCCATACAATATATTATTATAAAGTCTCTCATTTCTTAGAACCTCTTCAAGTTCGCATTCCTTAATTTTTTAGAGGGGTGACCTTCTATTTGCTAAATTGTAGGGGAAAAAAAGAAAAAAAAAAGACAAAAATTATAAAATGTGACAAAAAAATAATATGTTACACCAGAATAAAACAAATATGAATTAGAAAAATTACAAAGCAATCGAGAATTACTGAATAATATAAGAAATAAATACCACCCGTGCATCGCACGGAAACACTTAGTTTACATTACATCTTTGTTATTGCATTTGGTACTAACTACCGCACTCCCCTTTTATTTTCTTCTTTTTGGATTATATGTCGCTCACCAATATCTTTTTTTTTTTTAGAGTAATGTCATTATCAAGGTAATATTATTAATATTAGAGCAGGGTTGTAGTTTTTAAGATAATTTTGTAACTCTCATTATTTGTAATCACACTATTGCTCTGACAATAATAATTTTGCCATAGCAATAACAATTACCTTTTTTTTATTAATTTTGTGAAAGTAGGTAAAAGATGTTTGGTTGCTGAGATAGAAAATATAACTTCCTTGGAGAAGCTAGTTAAAAACGAAGGAATTAAAACTTACCTAGGAGGGCTAGGTAAGTTATTTCTTGCATTTTGAAAGAATTAGAAATTGCTAAATAACTTCTACTTCGCACATTCTACTAATTTTCTGTCAACTAAATAAGAGCCCAAATAAGTATTTCTCATGAATTTTTACTTCTCGCTTTTACTTCCTGCACACCAAATACACAGGATTTGAATTCATCGGAAATGCAACTTTCCATAGGAATTCAATTCCTTTGGCAACCAAACAAGGCATAAGTCTTTGCATCGTGTTTGTCAATTTAGTTCTTGTACAATTTAACTTGTGTCAATTTACTCTTATGGTTAAACTAAAGTTAAGTTAGTGACATAAACCGAATCAGAGATGGGGTCAAACTGCATCAAAAATAGGTGTGTATTAGATTACTTGTGCCTCTTCTAATCATGTGGTTAAAAATTACTTCATTAATTTAGCTTAATTCCAAACCAAAAATAAGAACTCATTAAGGCTTCAACGTAGAACTAAATTTAGAGATATACTCTAAAGCTTCAATGTAGTCGTGGATCCAAAAAACTTCATAATTAGAGATATACTCTAATGGGGTGACCAGCCATTGTTAAATTTCATCGGCCTTCAAACTCGATCCATAAGTTGGTATACATAAGATCTACATATAAGCTCAAGTGAAGTTTCATCATAAAATTAATTGGCTTTAGAAGGAGTAACTGCTGAGCTTATGTACTGGTCTCTTCACTCTCAATACTCCAATGTGGGATTCAATTACATCGACTCATATATGGATTCCTCAACAATAATAGGTCTCAGTATATGTGATTCAAGTGCAATAAGCACATTAATGTTACTCCATGCCATTCATTACGATGCAATGAATACGTGTAGTGGGCAAAATTGGAATTACGAAAGCAAGATAGTAGCTTTCTAGACAATTTTATGGTTCTTATTGTCGGTAGATCATATTATTGCTCTGACGATAATAATCTATGTTATGACAATAACAATAACAACTCCCTTTATATATAAGTTGTCCCCTCCCAAAAAGCCTTCCCTCTCTCAATCAAGCATTTCTAGGCCATAGCATCAACGAGCAAATTGATGCCAAGAAGAGATATATTGAAACGTGAAAAATATAAAGAAAATTTACAATAAGAAAAAATATTTTAAAAACAATATTATTATTTTCATATAAAACTTTATAATACAAGAGACTTTTCAAATAAAATAACAAATATTATTTTTTTTGATAATTAGCGATAGAGTCACAGTACAAAACAGACCACTCAAACAAGCAAGGTCTAAAATAACCCGAAAAATAAATGGTGACACATATTATATTTTGGTATAATGAATATAGTTTATTTTTCTAAGTAAATTATTACATAAAAATTTAAATACTGTTTTTGCATCGGATAGGAACCCATTAGCATATTATTAATTACATAATAATATATAATGTTATCGTATGATTAAAGAATAGATCCGAAGGGTGTCGTGGGTGCTAACGTTGGGAGGTGCATCAAATGAAAACAAAGCAAGTGTAAGGAATCATAGCCAAAAGAACGGCGGCACCACTATTAATATTTTATAATATCTAATTTTCTTTTATAAAAGTTTTTAAAATATCTAAGGCGGGCATTAAGTTGTTGCCCAAAATAGCTCAAAAAACGAAAATATTATCCAAAATAATATATTTGTAAAATTATTTTTTAAACTAGCCTTCATGTCAACATTTTTAATTTATTTATTTATTTTCTTTTTTTTTTGGTTTTTTGGTACCTCCCTTTTTGGAAAAAAAAAGGTGGCAGGGCCTGCACTGCCACTTAATTTTTTTATTTTTTATAAAATTATTTATTAAATAAAATATATTATTTTGTTTATTATTATATTATATTTACCTTTATAATATATTTGTTCAAAAAATATTTACAATATACAAATTATATTTAAATCATGTATATAACTTATGCTAAAAAAATTTAAAATTAAGTTATTTATTAAATATTAAATTTTAATGTAAATACATAATTTTATATTTTGCTCATTAATAAAACTATTTAATAATAGTCATTTTTTACAAAAAAATTTAGCATAAATTATTATCTTTAAAAGACTATTAACTCTTATCCCATTTTAAATTTATAATTATTAATACAACGCTCTTATTTCATTCTCGACAATAATCTTTCAATTATTATACAAATACATAAATAATTATGCATGTGCCTCTTATTAGGGTATCCCCTGCTAGAGTAAGGCTCCGTACATCCTATCCCTCTCAGACCCTGCTCACTCGGGAGCCTTTGTGGCACTGGGCCTGTTGCTGTTGTTGTATAAATAATTATGTAATATTTTTTAAAAATATTAAAAAATTATTTCTTAGGTACTCTTAAATTTTATCATTTATTATATTGTAAAGATAAATGTAATATAATAATAAACAAATTAATAAATTTTATTTAATAAATAATTTTATAAAAACTAAAAAATAAAAAAATTAAGTTAGACCCTGCCACTTTTTTTTTTTTTTTAAAGGGTACCTCAAAACAAAAAATAAATAAATAAATAAATAAAAAATTAAAAATGATGACGTGGAGGCTAGTTTAGGAAATACTTTTGTCAATAGGTTATTTTGGGTAATATTTTCTTTTTTGGGCTATTTCAGGCAACAGCTCGCAGGCATTACTATTTTTGTGTTACAAAAAAAAAAAACCTAATATTTTATAATATCTAATTTTTTTTTTATAAAGGTTTTTAAAATATCTAAAGCAGGTACTACTATTTTTGTGTTAAAAAAAATCTAATATTTTATAATATCTAATTTTTTTATCTCGGTTTTTTAAATATTTAAGACAAACATTTATGTTTTAAAAAAAAATTCAAATGTTTTATAATATCTAATTTTCTTTTATAGCAATTTTTAAAATATTTAAAGCAGATACTACTATTATTGTGTTAAGAAAAATCTAATATTTTATAATATCTATTTTTTTATAAAAAATTTTTAAAATATCTAAGGCAGGCGCTATTATTTTTGTGTTAAAAAAACTAATATTTTATAATTATTGTAAAACTATAGAGATATTATACTCTATAAAAAAATAATAAAAAAACAAATCCAAATAAGCTTAAAGAAAGAAAACAAATATTTTGTATATAAATTAGAGGACCAAAAAATAATACTCTCAATAATATATATAATATTTATTCCCTCAATCTCAACTCTTTTCTCTCTCTGCACTATCTCATTCTATTGCTGTTCACTTGTCCATTTGATCCATTCTCCAAAATAGCACAAAAATAAAAAATATTTTCTAAACTAGTTTTTTTTTAAAAATATTTCCTCAAATGGCATCCATGTCATCATTTTTTATTTTTTTATTTTTACTACATTTATATTTTTTTAAATTCATAATATTTTATGTATTATAATAAATAAATTAAAATTAATTATTTATTAAGTTTTAAATAAAATTATTTATACACAAATTTAATCTAAATATTTAATAAATAATTTAATTTAATTTAATTTATTTGTTGTGATTAAGAAAGTATTATAAATTAAAAAAATTATATATATATTAAAAATAAAATAAGAAATTAAAAAAAAGTAAAACTAAAAAATGAAAAAGTCAAATGATGACATAGATGCCATTTGGGAAAATATTTTTAAAAAAAAAGCTAGTTTAGGAAATACTTTTTATTTTTGTGCTATTTAAGGTAATGACTCTGTCTATTTATAGAGAAATATAGGCAGTGGTTATTTCTTAACCACGAAGAAAATAGGTATACATATACATATATTATATATGTATATGTATATATGTATATAAAGATCTTTTACATAATTTTTAATTTTTAATAATATTTGATAATATCTAAACTCGATTCTTAAATGTGTACCTGAAAAATATCCAATATTTACAACACTCCCCCTTTGGATATTTTTCGTTATAACGGGACATAGTATCCAAGCTAAATACGCCTGCCTCGTTAAAAACCTTGCTAGAAAAACCTAGTGGGAAAAACTATAGCGAAGGGAAAAAGAGTACAACTCATATTTAACTCCCCTTCATGCGAACATATTAGTGAGAGGCGTTTCTGAGTCGATGCATACCAAACTTATGTACTAACTTCTCAAAAGTTGATGTTGGTAATGCCTTCGTGAACAAATCTGTCAGATTCTCACTTGAGCGAACTTGTTGAACATCTATTTCACCTATCTTCTGGAGCTCGTGTATAGAGAAGAACTTCATTGAGATATGTTTAGTTCCTTTGCTTTTCTTTAAATATGTGCGGGACATAATACTCTTGAAAGTGTATATTGTCCGAGTTATATATGCTTCTTAAACTGCCTCGTTAAAAAATCTTTTGCAAAGAAAAAACCCAGTGGAAAAAATCATAGCCAAGGAAAAAGAGTACAGTGCGTAGTTAACTTTTCTTCAGGAGTGCACATTAATCAAGCATGTCTTGGAGTTGGCAAATGCCAATTTTGTGCCAATTTCTTGAAAATTTGTTGTAGACAATGTTTTCACAAATAACTCCTCCAGGCGAACATGTACTTCATTTTTCTTCAGGAAGCTTGAGAGTAAGAATTTCTTTGAAGTGAACTTGGTTCTATGAACTCTCTTTAGCTTAAACAATGCAGACTTATCTTCATATACTACTGTCGAACTCCCCCTGATTGTTGGCAGTTTTACGAAATACGTTGGATCAAGGGCCTCGATGTTGCCCGTTCTCTACTTGCTCATAAAGTGAGTAGATTGCCAAAACATAGCAATATAGCTATATAATGAAATGCCATATACTTGTCACTTACCTTGTATGGTTCAACTAAATAACCAATACTTGCATACAAAATCAATTGCAGGTTTAACATAACATTATAATGTATGTTGGTTGATTCATCAAGATAAATATTTAACCACATATCACATACTAGTGACAAGTTGACCAAAGAGGCCATATCTGGTTGTGTGACAGCTGTATCAATACGTCGCTTAAACCAGGGTATGGTGGGGTCAAGAATTTATCCATTACCTCATTGAGGACCAGAAGAGGTCAAAATTAATGCACTAAACAACATGATGAAATACTCAAGTACCATACTGGTATGAGTTGACCAATAGAGTAATATTCTATCATATTAGTGTTCGATCTTCAGGTCGAGACAAAATCTTGCCTTTTTCGAGATCCTCAATCTTGAGTTCTCAGTTTAGATGCGTAACGGCCTTTTTAAGCTATTCAGAAGTTATGATAATATTAATATATCTCTCTTTCATTAGATATGTACCGTTGTTTTAAACTACATGCTTCTGGCATGTTTGGTCCTTCAGGGACTTTCGTATAAATATCATCGTACAAATAAGCTATTACCAATATATATATGACGCATATAGAGACCACCAAATCAATTGCATCCATTTCTATGTATGTCCCTTCAATTTTTGGTCTCTATGATAAACCTTAAGCCACAAATTGTGGTTTTCACCACCTCATTATTTTCTGCACCAGCATTCATATGTAGCATATAGGTTTTATTCTTTAGGCATTTGGACTTTAGGTCCGCACGGCTAATTCAACCTGAATTGCATCTTTCTATTTGAGCCAATCATTTCTTTGTTGGCATTCTTGAACAAATACTGGTCCAAAATTTTCAATTTCTTTGATCAGGGAGTAGCTACCATATATACAAACATCTGATCAATTTCGGTTCCATAATATCCCATATTTCATAGAGATCTCTTTATCATCAGAATTTCAAGAGTTTCAGTCCTCTCAGGTAGCTTTAGGTACCTGATCATCTTGAGAAATTTTATTTACACATATTATTATCTTTGTAGGGTTTTTCTCCTCAAGAATTTCATAATAGAGGGACCAGTCTTTTCTATTGCTCCATTTTCTTTTCAAATTTAAATCTTTGGAACTGATATATTTACCACACTTCTGGCGTGCAGTCAATGCATTTTTTAATATATTAGAATATCACTCAACTGGGATATTAATTCGAGCAGGAGCTTATATAGTGGGGACATTATTTGGTCACCCTCTTTCCATTAGTGAATACATCTATGAATTGGCTTGTAATAATTTACAAGTGAACAATTCTTCAAACTTCTGGCTTCGATGACACATTCCACATAAATTCTCATTTTTCAATTTTCATATTTCTCCCCTTGATTCTGGAAATCCTGTTTTGTCATATTGACAATCAGCAAACTATGCTATAAAATGCTTCCAGTTAATATCTCCAAATACTCCAAGTCCCCTTATTTAGACCCATATTTTCTCATTGAGGTGGAATAATTTGGACATACAGTATATTATCATAGATGGGATATATATATATATTTATATATATATGGATCTTGTTAGAAACGAGTTATACTGGGGAGATCTATAATTAGTGCTGCAGCATGTATCATAACATGAATAATAATAGTCTGGCTATTCGCTACAGGCGTTTAATCATAAGACCATTTTGTATCTGTACGTGGGCTATATGGCAATTCATCCCATACAATAATCATTAAATTCTTGGGAGGTAAATTCTCCTGCGATATCATACAATCCACGACTTGAGCTCATAATCGGATCCTTTATGCAAGGAGTTTTACAAATGCCACATCACAAGTGTATTATCCAGACTCACAGAACTAACGGGTAGAGGCCTCTATTAGTATCATACCAAATTGGTCCACGCGATAAAATGATTGGCACACATATGTCTCATTTAGTATTCTTCCAGATACATGGGACTCAAACTCAATTTCAATTGAGTATAACATAGTAATAACTTTTGCCTTTAGCAGCACAAGCAGCACATAAAATCTCATCAGGAGAAAGAATCTTCAGGTTCTTTAATGAGTGCCCATGAGAACTTTCAATAATTTTTCTCATAATCGTTACACCTAAATGGCCCAAATGGTCATGCCACAGGGTGAACGTTTTGCAATCAGTTAACTTCTGATTAACTATTGTATTTGATTCAATCGGGTTTATGTAAGTATAATATAACCCAGAAGAAAGTGCTGACAATGTTTCTATTATTTTTTCTCTTCTTGAAGTAAGCGATGTGATATAAAGATATTCTTTATCGTCCTTATTTATTGTCTCAATATGATAACCATTGCGACGAATATCTCGAAAACTGATCAAGTTTCTCTGTGATCTGCTTGAAAACAGAGCATCGCTTATGTTTAGTTTTGTTCCCTTAGGGAACATAACATGTGCTCTTCCAGAGCCTTCAACCAAATTTAAAATACCCGATATAAAAATCTTCTGGTTCCTTAATGGGTGCGAGAATTTCAATGATTCTTTAAACATATTCATACCCGGATGACTTAAAT
This sequence comes from Simmondsia chinensis, assembly GCA_018398585.1. Taxonomy (NCBI): domain Eukaryota; kingdom Viridiplantae; phylum Streptophyta; class Magnoliopsida; order Caryophyllales; family Simmondsiaceae; genus Simmondsia; species Simmondsia chinensis. Next base: position 3,383,578 of record JAGTTD010000017.1, on the reverse strand, counting down.
AGTCATTCCACAAACTAAAAGTCCTTTGGGTCTGTTAACTTCTAGTTAACTATCCCAAAGGGTATATCGGAATTGAACATTGTTTCTTCAGGAAACATAGTATATGCTCTTCTAGAGCCGTTAAATATCAAATAGATTGGCTGAGAAATATAGCCATATAAATAACTGATAATAAGTAGATAGCATAGCCTACCATATGAGCAACAAATAATAAATAGGCGGCATAGCGGACCATATAAATAATAGATAATAAATAGGTCACATAACCGACCATATAAATAATGAACGAGTAATAAAAAGTAGGTGGTTTAACCAGCCATGAATATGCAAATAGAAAAATATGAAAAACTAAAGTTTGCCCTTTCTTTCATCTTCTCGTCAGTGGACTTCTTAAATTTTGGTCCATTCTGGGTACCATAATGTCAGTTTTTTTAACCGCGACTATAACCTCGTCCACGGCCCTGACCACGTCCACGTTTACAACGACCTTTACAATCTCGACCACTTCCATGATGGTCGTATGTCGAAGCATTCACTTTAGGGAATGGTTCGAATCCAGTTGGTCGTGTTTAATGATTTTTTATCAACAATTCCTTGCTTTGTTCATCAACGAGGAGACAAAAATCAACTATGAGTATTTTTTTAAATTCTCTTTCTCGATATTGTACTACAGGAGCATATTCGAGACATAAAAAGTAGAGAATATTTTTTCTAACATATCCTTCTCAGTAATATTTTCACCGCATAATTGCAGTCGGAAGGTAATATTCAATACTCCAGAGTTATACTCGCTTATAGTTTTAAAATCCTGCAACCGCAGGTGAATTCATTCATTGCGAGCTTTAGGGGAATCACATAGTTTGGTGATCAAACCTCTCCTTTAAATTCAGTCAAAGGACATACGGGTCCTTTACTGTAATATACTCAGCTTTCAATCCTTCAGGGATATGATACTTGAGAAATATCATTGCTTTTGATGCAATCCTGCAGGGATGCGCTATTGCCCCTTTTAACTGTCCGAGATTCGCAACATCAGGGTGGATCTCAGAATTAAGGGTCTAAGGTAAATAACGTTTGCCAAATCTATTAAGAGCAATAAACTTAAGATTAATAAAATTTATAAATCACAAAGATTAGGGAAGGTAAACTTACCTCAAGCTTAAATAATCTTTGTCCAGGTAGAGACTCGTGCTGATAACGTGTTATAAAACTATAGAGATATTATACTCTATAGAAAGGTAATAAAAAGACAAATCCAAATAAGCTTAAAGAAAGAAAACAAATATTTTGCATATGAACCAGAGGGCTGAAAAATAATCCTCTCAATATTATATATAATATTTATTCCCTCAATCTCAACTCTTTTCTCTCTCTACACTATCTCATTCTCTTGCTGTTCACTTGTTTATTTATACAGAAATATAGGCGGTGGTTATTTCTTAACCACGAAGAAAATAGGTATACATATACATTTTTTTTTGGTAAATCAGTGATAAATACCATATATAATCAAAATATATGTACAAGTCTAAGAGGGGCATACCCCAAGCCAAGGCCAGAAGGCCTACATCAAAGAATCAATCAAAGAAAGAAACAAAGCAAGAAATATCAACGATCAACATGATCAAATAAAGAGAACAAGCAAATGAAAGCAAACAAAGCTAATGCTCAATCCCCCACTTCTACAGAAGCTGCGAGTGGCGATGAGCACCGCGAAGCGTAGGGGCAGCAATAAGACGACTGCGGACCAATCCTGTGATATCCTCAGTGATGACTGCAGAAGGCCTGGACTGGGGCCGATGAATCCTCAGGTTACGCTCATGCAAGTAGCCTGTACATCCTGCACTCGATGTCTCAGCAGTTTGTCAAATATCCATAGACGCTCACAGGAGGCAAGCCACAAAATGAAGGAGTGCCTCGGGATGTGAAGCTGAAACCAAAGGAGATGATGGATGGAGTCCTCCTCCCTCCGACTGTGAATCGTCTCCCATGCCGATCTAGTGGTGAAAACCCCAGATGGGTCCCTCATCCATCGTACACTGTCAGCTACCCTCGGTCAAGGCCTGAAGTCAACAGAATCCCAGATAGGAAGCAGCTCCTCAATATCCCGTGGGAAACGCCACTGATCACTCTCAATAATATCTGAAACTCGAGTTCCCAAACGATGACCAGTATGGAGGAGGCGGAAAGTGAACCGCCCCTCCAGACATCCACACGGTAGCCAGTAATCGGACCACAAAGCAGTGTCCTAGCCATCACCAATGATATGCTGAAAAGCCCGAGCACAAAGTGATCGAACACCAAGAATGCTCCTCCAACACCATGAAATCAAAGCTCTCGGTTGAATATCCCAGAAGGACTTCTCCTTGAGTCGGTTGGCATAAATCCACCGGGGCCAGAGAGAGTCACGATCGGTGAGTAGAACCCAAATATGCTTTATGAGAGAAGCCTGGTTCCACTCATGCAGACGCTGAACCTCGAGACCGCCCTCCCTGCGAGGGTAACAAAGATGCTCCCAGGAGACCTTGGCCCCACTCGGGCCCCGAGAAGCGCCCTTCTAGAGAAAGGCTGCAAGAGTCGACTCAATCTTCTTGATCATCAGCTTCTGAAGAATGAGGACAGATGACCAGAAGACCTGAATAGAGAACATGACCGATCTAATTTTCTTTTATTAAGGTTTTTAAAATATCTAATGCAAACCCTTTCTTATAAAAAAAATGTTAAAAAAATATCTAATTTACGTATTTATTTAAATGTTTAATGAAATGATAAAAAAACATTCAATTATAAAAATAAGAGTTTTTTCTTTATAGAATATCATCTTTAAAAGTAGTCTTTTTTTTTTTTTTTAAAACTTAGTCACCTCTAGTTTTTCAATTTTTAAAAAATTACCTTTTAAAATTTAATTTTTTGATCAACCATCTAAATTTGCATCGTTAGTTTTTTATTAAGGCTATACATGTAATTTTAAATTTCTTTTAAAAAGTTATTGTGGTGATGTGAAAAATAACTATTTTTAAGAGTTTTTTGGTTGTAAAATATACCTAAAAATAATATTAACTTAGTTATTTTTATGTACTAGACATGTATATATGTTATTAAAAAAGGGCTTGGTTTAGAAGGAGGAGTAAGGGGAAAAAAATTAAAAATAAACTCGCAAAATTTGATTAATTAATGTATTGATATCATGTAAGGGTACAAAGGAGTCGAGTCGAGCCGAACCCTTGTTCGACCTTGAGTTTGAGAAGCCTTATTGTTATCGAATTTTCAAACATTTGTTCGAGCTCTATTTGACAATCCTTTTTTTAGTGCTCTTAATATTCGGGTCGTCTGCCTAATTGAGCCGAATCGAGCTCATTATCGAGCTGAATTGAGCTAATAACCAAGACAAACTTACTATCAAGTCGAGCTCGCTACTAAGCTGAGTTATTGAAGTTATTATCGAACCATTATCGAACTATTTTTGAGCTAATACTGACTATTAACAAACTCTTATCAAATCCTTATCAATCTGTCCACGAGCATAATCGATTCGAGCACCCACTTCTTCGAACTTGACTTGATAAGCTTATCGAGTCTACTCAAGTTCGGTGCAATAAGCCATCAAGCCTTCATAACGAACACGAACAAGCCATAATTTGAACACGAGTAATTTATCGAACGTTTAGTTCGTTTAAACCCTAATACCACCTGAAAATATAGATATGAATTATAAACAACCTAAATATATGTAAAGTTCATTGATAACATTAATTTAGATGTAGATATAGATTTCATGTAGATATAGAATCTAATAAAATATTAGCTTTTTTTGAAGTTAACATTGTTAATATTAAACGTGACATTAAAAATTTTAAAAAACTTAGATATAACGTTAAAAATTAAAAAAATATGGACAATTTTTTTATAATTTTCTAACATGTACATGTTAAGGTATATTAAATATATCATATTTTAATATTTAATTGGCTAATGTAAAATTTATTATTATTGTTAATTATATCTGACTAATTTAATAAATACATGTTAGAACGATGCTTTTTTTTAATGTCTTTTTGGGGGATGATGCTTTGCTTGAAGTAAACGAGAGGCCTAACAAAAAGGAATAAAGAGACAATAAAATCTGCATGTGCTGCCGCATTCCACTTAATTACATATGGACGTGTAATATACATTACTTTAATCCCTCGGAATATGTACACTTTTGCGTTTACATTCTCAATTTTTTTGACATCTTTTTGCGCCCCCCAATCTATATTCTAAGATTTTATTCTTTTGACAAGACGTACGATCTCATTATGCCACTTGATAGCTTTTGCGTAGTGTCGCCGACATATGTCAATTTGATGGGTGTCAACTTGTTTAAGATCTATCCCCTCTTCTTTTCCTAACAACGTGCGATACAGAACAGACAAATTTGCAAAGCGATGTCCACATAAAAACATAAAAGCGTGAAGCAAAAATATATAAAACTAGCTAACATCGCATCCTATAAAGAGAGATGTTTGTGAGCATGTCCAATAAGATTGCTGGCATAGAATACATATAGTAAAAGACACAAGAGAAATATAGTAAAATATCCTAGGGAATATTACTGTGGGGTACATTGTTGTAATAAAATGGTAAAATAGCGAAATTGCTGCAAAATGGCACCGAAAATTACAGCAAAAAATTTCAGCAAAAAATATCTATACATAGTACCGAAAGTGAAAAAATCTATTATAATACCGAGGATACCGCGCCGGGGCAAAAATCACTGTTCTAAAAGACAATTTTTACATATTGGTATCTAAGCATGGCAACCAAATTACTTCTTCCCAACACCCCTTGACCCAAAAAAACTGCAAGAGATGGTCTCAGAAAATTTTATTTTACCTAGAGCAAGTCAATATCGATTACGTATTTACTAAACAAGGTACCTGAGGATGAAAATGAAAAAAAAAGGCATATGAAGAAAACTTCACCATAGATAACTGAACCAGTAGGGGTAATTTGCTGCATTATATGAGTGATGGACTTTTTGATATTTATATAAAATTAGACTCTTCAAAGGAGATTTGAGATTCCTTTCAGAAAAATACGGGGATGATGATGATGCAAAGACTAGGAAATATGCAGTTAGTAAGTAGCTGGATTTCAAATTCATGGACAATAAACCGATTATTGATCAAGTCCATGAATATGAAAACATAGTAACCACTCTTTTGTCGGAAGGCCTTAAAATCTGAGATATTACACAAGTATATGTTTTGATTGAAAAACTTTCACCTTCTTGGAAGGATTATAGAAATCTGCTTATACATAAGAAAAAAGATCTGACATTAAAGAAATTAGTGAACCACTTGAAAATTGAGGAAGAAAATAGGCTTAAGGATAGGGTGTACTCATACTCCGACCTCTCTAAAGCTAATATTGTAGAAGCTAGGCCTAGTGCATTTAACATGTTTTAGAATAAAAGGAAAAAGTTTCATTCAAATTTCAAACTTGGTGGAAAGATTCAAAAGTCAAACAACAAATTTCAAGGAAAATACTACCATTGCAAAAAACTTAGACACATGGCAAAAGTTTGTAGAAGCAAAAAGAACCAGCCTAAGGAACCAAAGCACAAAGCCCACCTTGTAGAGATGGAGAATATTATAGTTGTTGTTTCAGAGGTCAACCTAGTAAAACCATTGCGGAAAACGTGGAAACATGGCAAAAGATTGTAGAAGCAGAAAGAACCAACCTAAGGACCCAAAGCACAAAGCCCACCTTGTAGAGATGGAGAATATTATAGCTGTTGTTTCAAAGATCAACTTGGTGAATAATATGACTGTATGGATAGTGGATACCGAGGCCAATGGGCACATCTGCGCAAACCAAAGCATGTTCCAGGATTATCAAGAATTGACCGATGGACAGGTAGTTTACATGGGTAATTCTGTAGTAGCACCTATCCTTGGAAAAGGAAAGATTTCTTTAAAACTCACTTCTGGAAAAATTCTTACTTCAACAAATGTGCTGCATGTGTCTGAAATGCGTAGGAATCTTATATTGGATAGTTTTTTTTATTGAAGCTGATTTAAAGCTATCTTTTGACTCTGACAGACCTGTCGTGACTAGGAATGGAGAATTTGTGGGCAAGGGATTCTATAATAAAGGTCTGTTTATTCTTAAAGCTGTTTGCATGAATAACAATGCTGGTACCTCTTTTGCTTACCTTGTTGAATCTCTTGAATTATGGCATGCTCACTCATGACATATAAATGTTGAGTCAATTAAATGACTTAAAGAAATGAACATGATTCCTAACTTCAATAATACCAACTTTAGTAAATGTGAAGTATCATGCTAAAAAACCCTTTAAGGGAATCGAGAGACAATCTGAACTCCTTGAGCTAGTTCATAGTGACTTAGGAGACTTTAAAAGCCAAATGAGTCAAGGTGGAAAAAGATACTACATGACTTTTGTAGATGATTACTCTAGATAATCGATGGTATACCTCTTAAGTACTAAAGATGAAGCAGAAGAAATGTTTTCAAAATACAAAGCTGAAGTAGAAATCAAAAAGGAAGAAAAATAAAAAGAGTTAGGTATGATGGAGGGGGAGAATATGACCCAACTTCACCAAAAAAATTTTGTGAGGAAAATGGGATAATACATGAACAAAGCCCTCCTTACTGTCCACAATCTAACGGTGTCCCAGAAAGAAAAAATATAACTTTAAAGAACATAAAGAATGCTATGATTATCAGTTATGGACTACCTGATAACATGTGGAGGGAGGCGATATTATATGCTTATCATGTGCTAAATAGAGTTTTTCATATAAAACTAGACAAAACCCCATACGCAATGTAAAAAGATCATGCGCCTAATCTAAAATTCTTGAAAGTGTGGGGTTACCTAGCCAAGGTTGGATTACCTGACTTTAATTGAAGTAAAATAGACCTAAGACTGTTGATTCTATTTTTATCCGATATGTTTATCATAGTGCTGCTTATCGTTTTCTAATCAAGGGATCTAATAATTCATATGCATGTAGCAGTATCGTTGAATCTAGATATGTTGAATTCTTTGAACATATATTTTACTTGAAATGTAATAATGCACAACCTACTAATCTGCCTTCTCACACTATGACTAATAACCATGATCATACTAATGATATAGACACTCCTGAAATTCGAAGGAGTAAAAGAGTTAGGAAAGAACCCAACTTCGGACCCGATTTTGTTACTATTTTCCTAACAGAAGATAACTCCATGAATGAAGAAATTGTAACTGTCTATATGTTAGAGGAAGACCCCAAAACTCATAAAAAGGTTGTGAGATCAGTTGATTTGACCTTTTGAAAAGAGGCTGTTAATAGCGAACTAGAATCAATCTTAAGCAATCAGACTTGTGAATTGGTAGACCTTCCTAGAGGATGTAAATCAATCGGTTGTAAGTGCGTCTTTAGAAGAAAAATGAAGGCTGATGGCACAATAGATAAGTTTAAGGTAAGGTTAGTGGCAAAGGATTACATCTAGAAAAGGGGGGGTCAACTATTTTGATACTTACGCACCGGTCATCAAAATAGCCACAATTAGAATTTTATTTGCTCTTACATCTATTCATGATTTAGTAGTGCATCAAATGGAACAACATTTCTTAATGGTGACGTAGACGAAGAGATTTACATGGAACGAACCCGACGGTTTTATCATCCCCAGTAATGAAAAGAAAGTCGGTAAACTTATAAAATCTCTATACTGTCTCAAACAGGCACCAAAACAATGGCATGAGAAATTTAATAGCACGATAATTGCTAACAATTTTCGTGTGAATAATGGTAACTCTTGTATGTATTTTAAGTCGAATTCAAATAGGTGTGTAATTGTTTGTCTATATATTGATGATATGTTGATATTTGGCACAAACTTGAATGTTGTCAATGAAACTAAAACCTTTCTAAGTTTTAAATTTGATACGAAAGGTTTGGGTGAGGTAGACGTGATTTTAGGAGTTAAAATTGTGAAAACTCCCGAAGGCATAAGCCTAAACCAGTCTCACCATGTTGAGAAGATACTTCGAAAGTTTAACATGTATAATGTTGATCCTATAAGAACACTTTATGATCCCAATATGCATTTAACTAAATATAAATGTGTTATTATGTGCCAATCTGAGTATGCCAAAATAATTGGTAGTGTTACGTTTCTAATGAACTATACGACCTGACATTGCATATGCTGTAAGTAGGTTTAGTAAATACGCACATAATCCTAATCAAGAGCATTGGAATGCATTAAAAAGATTGCTTAGATATTTGAAAGGAACTATAGATTGAGCATTTCACTTCTGAAAGTCCCTTTGTTTTAGAAGGATATTGCGGCGCCAATTGGGTGTTTGATAATGACAAAATTAATTCCACTAGTGGATATGTATTCCCACTAGCTGGAGGTGCTATATCCTAGAAATCCTCTAAGCAGTCTTGTATGGCTACATCTACCATGGAATCTTAGTTCATTGCTCTCGAGTTGGTATGTCGTGAAGAGCTTACTGGAAGACGTGCCATTGTAGGGGCTTCCATCTCCATCAGTATCGCTACACCATGACAGTCAATCTGCAATTGTTGTGGAAAAGAACAAGGTGTACAATGGCAAGAGGAGACACATTTGTCTCAAACATAAGATCTCGAAGGATCTTCTAGAAAGCGGAGTGATATCACTGGACTATATAAAGTCTGAAAAGAATCTCGTGGATCTGTTGACAAATAGTCATTTGCGTAAAATGATTGTAGAGACACTGAGGGGATGGGACTAAAGTCTATGTATGAATAAATTGTCATATATTCAACCTGGTCTTAACAGATTTAATGAAAAGAGTCATAGTTTAATTCAAGGAATGCGCTGTATTTAATTGTTTTCTCTCCATATGATTTTGGCAGTATTGAGACGAGCCATAGCCATATGTTTAGTGGTATAATTAAAACTTGCACTTGATGGACACTATCGATATGTTACTGTTTGTGACAAATTTTGTTAGTGTGTTTATGCATCACTTTGGAGTTCTGTACGAGATGGGATTGGTTAGGATGAGCTAAACTCAAGCTTTAACTGCACGCCGGCTTTATATTCCCTGCAAGATCAAACGAACTGTTAGAGGGGGCCGTGGGGCAACCCACGGGGACCCCTCCGACGCTTAAGTCAGTATCATTATTATGAAATATTAAATAAGGGGCAAGTAATAAATGAAATAATAGAGATAAAATACTTAGCCTAAGGAGAATAAGGCATTTGAATGATTATTGCTCTGAGGAGAAGATCGTAGGAGTCCATGATCTTCAAGGAGGCATGTACACCCACCCCCCCTCTTCTTTTATAGAGGAAGAATGCTTTTGGATGGGTATCTCTTTTCTTGATAAGTATCACTTCATCTTTAATTCTATCTTTTTGTACTTGTGTATAAGTATGTTTCTGCACTGGGCGAATTGTGTTGATTTTACCTCTACTGGGCGAATAGTGTTGATTTTGCCTCTACTGGGCGTAGTGTTGGTTTTGCTTCTACCGGGCGAATTGTGTTGATTTTGCCTGTACCGGGCGAATAGTGTTGATTTTGCCTCTATTGGGCGAATAGTGCTGATCTTGCCTCTTCTGGGTGAATAGTGTAGATCTTGCCTTTACTGGGTGAATAGTGTTGACTTTGCCTCTACTAGACGAATAGTGCTGATCTTGCCTCCACTGGGCGAATTATGTTGATCTTGCCTCTACTAGGCGAATAGTGTTGATCTTACCTTTACTGAGCAAATAGTGTTGATCTTGCCACTGCTGGGTGAATAGTGTTGATTTTGATTTTAATTTTGTCCAAATATGTTTGTTATGAATTTTGTCAGTGTGTTTATGCATCACTTTGGAGTTCTATACGAGGTGGAGTATGTTGGATGAGTTGAACTCAAGCTCTAGCTGTACCCGGACTTGATATTCTCTGTAAGATCAAACGAACGGTTAGAGGGGCCCATGGGGCAACCAACGGGGGATCCTTCCGACGCTTAAGTCAGTATTAATATTATGAAATAGTAAATAAGGGGCAAGTAATAAATGAAATAATAGAGATAAAATACTTAGCCTAAGGCAAATAAGGCATTTGAATGATTATTTCTTCGGGGAGATGATTGTAGGAGTCCATGATTTTCGAGGAGGTGTGTACCCCCCCACCCCGAGGAAGAATGCTTTTGGATGGGTATTCCGTTTTTGGATAAGTATCACTTTATCTTTGATTCTATCTTTTTGTACTTGTGAATAAGTATGTTTTTCTACGGGCGAATAGTGTTGATTTTGCCTCTATTGGATGGCTTGTATTGATTTTCCCTCTACCGGGCAAATAGTGTTAATTTGGCCTCTACTGGGTGAATAGTGTTGATTTTGCCTCTACCGGGCGATTGTCACGACCCTAGCCGTGACCTAGTCCCTCGGGTTGAACCTTGTCACCGTGTCAAGTAGTCATTTTTTTGCTTTTATTATTTTGTATCGAAAATGTAATGTAAAAATGTAAAATTAATTAGTAAAAATTTAGTTTGAATTTTGAATTAGGGCCGGTTGGGGTGTGGGGTTGTTGTCTAGGCTAGATTACTTATTTTTCAAGCATGTATTAAGCATTAATGAGTTTGTGGGCTATTATAAGGGTCTAGGGTGTAGGTGTGTTGGGTGTGTGTTCCCTCCCCAAACTCTATTTAAGCATGCGTAACCTTGTAATTGGCATCAAGTAATCAAGTGCAGATTCAAATTTCTCATTCTCTCTTTCTTCTCGTCTACCGTCACTCTCTCCTCTCTCTTCTATCTACTAAACTTCTCTTCTTTTCTCTAACTTCTTCTCTGAATTCTCTTTTCAATCTCTTCTTTCTTCATCTAATCTCTAATCTCTCTTTTTAATCTCTATTCTCTTTCTCTCTCTCGTTCTTTCTCCCAAAAATTATCTAAGTCACGGACTTAGGTTCGTGACAAAGTGGTATCAGAGCCATCTCTCGATCGGAGGCTCAAACTATCCTTCGCGTTTTCGTTCATCTCATTACCGTATCAAAAAAAAAAAAAAATTCTGCTGCGTTTCAACATCTTGAGATCGAGGGTCTCATTTTCGAATTTAATATATATATATATAATATAAAAAAAAATTCCGATGCGTCCTAAAATTAAAAAAAAAGAAAATTCAAATCGTTCATCATGTCCACTTTCCTTGCCATTGTTTGGGATCTTCTCTATCCCGTCACCGAAGACGTCCTCCGCCAAGTCTTCTCTCCGTATGGTTTCCTTGAAGAGGTCAAGATCAACTTGACATCCATCTTGAAGGTTGATGCTCAAGTAACCTATACCTCAAGGGAGGAAGCTGAAACGGCACGAAGGAGCTTAAATGGAAGGAGCATCTACGACCACTGTTGTATGATGAAAGTTCGATTTCCCTGGAATTTTAGGAAAATCGCAATGGGTTTGAACGAGGCACTAGCAAACAGGAAGTTGAGCAAAGGTACGCACATCCAAGGCCACCCTAACCTTGGTCACGGAAGCGAGACTGTGGACAGACCAGGGTGTGACGTTCTAGTGGAGATGGACAAGTCACCCATTGCCAAGGAACAACGGGTGTAGCCAACCCATGTGGTGGAACCGTGTAAATTAGGACCGGAGGAACCAACGGCGACGCTAGGGTCTGAAACAATTCTGGACAGCCAAGGATTCTGCCTTGATCAACTGCCACGGCCTCATGAATGGCTCAGTAAGGTCAAAAATCAATTGGTGCACCCATTCCTTGAGGAACCGTATGAATTCGTGCCCTGCGCTGCAAGGGAAACTCGAGAATGGGCTGCGAAGCACAAGCAAGAAAGACCGTACAGTGAGCTTTCTACTCGGTCCATAAAGATGAACCAAGTGGCGTGTTGGAAGATTACGGTCAAGGCTCGAGTATGGGAACACTTTCCAAAAACGGGAATAGGCACAAAATGCTCAAGCTGCGTGACATCCTTGAGGACAAGGATGCTTTCAAGGGGAAGGGTTTGTCACGACCCTAGCCGTGACCTAGTCCCCCGGGTTGAACCTTGTCACCGTGTCAAGTAGTCATTTTTTTGCTTTTATTATTTTGTATCGAAAATGTAATGTAAAAATGTAAAATTGATTAGTAAAAATTTAGTTTGAATTTTGAATTAGGACCGGTTGGGGTGTGGGGTGTTGTCTAGGCTAGATTACTTATTTTTCAAGCATGTATTAAGCATTAATGAGTTTGTGGGCTATTGCAAGGGTCTAGGGTGTAGGTGTGTTGGATGTGTGTTCCCTCCCCAAGCTCTATTTAAGCATGTGTAACCTTGTAATTGGCATCAAGTAATCAAGTGCAAATTCAAATTTCTCATTCTCTCTTTCCTCTCTTCTACCGTCACTGTCTCCTCTCTCTTCTATCTACTAAACTTCTCTTCTTTTCTCTAACTTCTTCTCTGAATTCTCTTCTCAATCTCTTCTTTCTTCATCTAATCTCTAATCTCTCTTCTTAATCTCTATTCTCTTTCTCTCTCTCGTTCTTTCTCCCAAAAATTATCCAAGTCACGGACTTAGGTTCGTGACAGCGACTTGTATTGATTTTGCCTCTACCGTGTGAATAGTGTTGATTTTGCCTCTATTGGGTGAATAGTGTTGATTTGCCTCTATTGGGCGAATAGTGTTGATTTTTCCTCTACTGGGCAAATAGTGTTGATTTTGCGTCTACTGGGCGAATAGTGTTTGCCTTTACTAGGTGAATAGTACTGATTTTGCTTTAATTTTTGTCCAAATAGTTGTCTGTGTAACCTACTTGCCCCCTCTACAGTAGCAAGTTGCTCAATTATAGTTTATCAACGTATTAGTCCCCCTACTTCGTGAGCGAACCCTAGTCATTCCAAGTTCGGTTATGAAGTACTAAATCTATCTTGTTCTTAGCTTGCTACTATACATCGTTTTCTTGAGTGATAACGATATTTAGTGTTCTGTTTTGGCCCTTCATAATTTTTGTTGATGTGTATTTTGATTTTTACTCGAAATTAATAGAGCGTACAGTCTGAATAAGATGTGTAACGAGGTGTTTGACACTTAATAGAATGTTTAAGCCATCATGACTTGTAACTGGGCGCATGACCCATCATGAACTTTAATATGGCGTTTAGCATAATCATGAGTATTGGTAGAGCGTTTTATGTCGCAACTCTTATTTGTATAAGAATGTTTAGAAGAGTCCGGGCTTCTAAGATCTTTTTTTAAACTTAAAGTACTCAGGCATTTTGCCCCTTTGTATTAGTGAGCGTTCGTCATGATTCAAGTTGTATGTGATAAACATGTAAGGATATCAATATCATGATTAGTCACTTGATATATTTGCATTTGGTCAGTAACACCCACAAGGCGATGAATATGGTGTATCCAACCCATGCTACTTTGATAGACAAAGAGACATCTGGCTAGAGCCAGAGGTGGTTGAATTCATACACATGGTTGGTATACCGGTGACAGGTGTAGCCTGCTTAAACGAGATTAAAAAGCCAAATATATTGTGTTGTTCGTTTACTGCCCAAGTAAACAGTATGTAATGTATCGTATTGTAGTTAATGTGATGAGTATGTTCCTGAGGGATGTTGCACTCAATTGCGGGTGACTGCATGAGGGCGAATCATGGTGATGAATGTTGTATCCATTGCAGGTGATTGCACCAGGGTGAACCATGGTAATGAATGTTGCCCCTGTTGCGAGCGATTGCACCAGGACAGACCATGGTGATGAATGTTGCACCCGTTGCGGGTGACTATACCAGGGCGGACCATGGTGACGAATGTTGCACCCGTTGCGGGTGATTTCCCCAGGGCGGACCATGGTGACGAATGTTGCACCGTTGCGGGTGATTGGACCAGGGATGACCATGGTTCTGAATATGCACTTGGTAAATGTTGAGTGTCATGTACAGAATACTTGGATAAGCCAAGGTAACAGGCATAATCGAGATAGTAAAACCACACAGGGTAGTTTTCTTATCTGATGATAAGCATGCCGAGGTCATATATCGAAGTAAAGATATATAATTAAAATTAACACGCCTTGAGGACTGTTACAGGTCAAGTAGGAAGTAAATCAAGCACATAGTATATCATTCCCAAAGGTTGTCTTTGATTATCATTGGTTACCTCTGGCATTCATCTATGAACTGACGAGCTCGATATGCGGTTGTAAATAAACAATCGCACTAATAGTAATTAGTAGTATTTGTATAATGCAATTTACACATGAACATTATCCAAAAAATGTGATTCATCATAAATGATATTGCTTATTTTTGAAGCACTTAATGTCTAATAAGCAGCTTAGTAATAACCAGCCCTCAATATCCTCCTATCATGACACTTATTGCTGAACAACACTTATTACGAAATTGAATACGCTACAACAACAGTTTAAAGTGGACTGTGAGAAAGTTCAAGACCATCTTGAAGCATGTTATTGTGGGTATTGAACTAGCTCATCTTATTCCTATCTCTTTGTTCAGACTGCTACATCCTGAAGGGCTTTTTACTATAGAGTTATCATTTATGTTCATACGTCACTGGCTTGTGACTCTTCATCTTGATTGAGCGGTTAATAAGTGCCTAGAGCTAGGCAGATAAAGGAGATCCCATCTATGAATTTTTGGTTGCACTGTGTATGTTCCAATTGCTTCACCCTAGCTTACAAAGATGGAACCACAAAGGAGACTGAGAATTTATGTTGCGTTTGAATTCTTGTCAATTACAAAATATCTTGAACCGTTGACGGGAGATATTTTTACTGCACGGTTCGCAGATCGTAAATTTGACGAAATAATGTTCCCAGAATCAGGGGAAAAGAATTAAAGTTGGAAAAGCGTGAAACTGTGAAAATGATGAAAATGTCGAGAATGGGGAAATCTGGATAAACTATGCAATTACTGTCATACGCTAGAATCGAAATAAGATGATTATTGATCAAGCGTTCGCATATTCTTTGTCTACTAATTTGCCCACAGAAGGTGAAGATCTTGAACCTAAATCTGTTCAAGAATGCCAAAGAAGAAAAGATTGGTCAAAATGGAAAGAAGCAATTTAGACAGAATTAAATTTACTTACGAAACGTGCAGTTTTTGAACCTAGAGTTCAAACACTTGGAAATACAAAACTTGTAGGCTACAAGTGGGTATTTGGGCGGAAAGAAATGAAAAGAATGAAGTGGTTAGATATAAAGCACGACTTGTAGTTTAAGGTTTCTTACAGAGGCCAGGACATGATTGTGGAGAGACATATTCACCAGTAATGGACGCAATTTCATTTAGATTCTTAATAAGTTTGGCATTCTCTAAAAGACTCCAAATGCGTCTTATGGATGTTGTGACGGCTTATCTAAATAGATCACTTGATAATAGTGTCTATATAAAAGTCCCTGAAGAACTGCAAATGCCAGATGTATATAACATAAAACCTCGAAAGCTATGTTCAATTAAATAACAGAGATCTTTGTATGGGTTAAAACAATCAGGGTGAATGTGGTACAATTGTCTTAGTATCTATCTTCTGGGAGAGGGATATGTTAACAATCCCGTAAGCCCATGTGTTTTTATTAAGAATTTGAATTTTGGATTCGCTATAATCGCAGTCTATGTTGATGATTTAAACATCACAGGAATTCTTGAAGTGATCAAACAAGCTGTTGCACATCTAAATAAGGAGTTTGAGATGAAAGATCTCGGAAAGACAAAATATCGTCTTGGCCTGCAGATAGAGCACTTATCTGATATAATTTTTGTCCATCAATCTGCTTATACAGAAAAAGTGTTAAAATGTTTTAACATGGATAAGGTACACCCGTTGAGTACCCCAATGATCGTCTGATATCTTAATGTAAATTACCCTTTCTGACCTTGAGGGAATAACGGAGAAATTCTTGGCCTTGAAGTGCCATATTTAAGCGCAATAGTTGCACTTCGGGCTGCAAATAAGCCGAGCTGAGCTGAGCTGAGCCACAACTTGCTCGACTTGGCTCGTTAACTAAATGAGACCGACTCTGTATCGGTATCATTTATCTAATCGAGCCACATATCTATGCTCGGCTCGGCTCGTTTACTAAATGAGACCAGCTCATTAATAAATGAAACCGGCTCGGTATCGGTATCATTAAGGCTTGTTTATTTGGTGAGCTGGCTCGTTTAGCTTTGTCGGCTCATTTATAAGGCTCGTTAAGCTCATTTATTAGGATTGTTAGACTCAATTATGATCATTGTTACTTGGATTGTTAGACTAAATTACTTTAATTAATAATAATAAACAAATAAATCTAAACCTAACTTTAACCCTAATTCTTTCTACTTGTCCCCCATATCAGCCCCCAGCCCCACCCCCCCCACCCCCCGACCAACTACCCCCACCCCGGCCACCCCAGCCACCCCCGGCCACCCTCCAGCCGCCACCATCACCAACCCCCGGCCCCCTCCCAACGCCCGCCACCCCTCCCACACCCCCACTCCAAACCGCCACCACCATCACCTCTCCCAAACCCCGACCCCCACCCACTGGCCACCAACATTACCATCCCTAAGCCCTCACTGCCTCGCCCCTGTCACCACCACCCCTCCCCTGCTCATTTCTCCTTTTCGTCTTTAAGCAATACCAAAAATTGAGAATTTGAATCGGATAATAAACCAATAATAATATAAAAAAGACACAGATTCTATTAAAAAAGGGTGGGGCCGAGAACACACTAACCAAATAATAAAGTGAAAATGAATATTTAGGACCGAGAAGAGTACCAAAAAACTGAGCGCCATCTTCTTCCTTTTCTTTATTATTGTTCTTCTCTCTTTTTTTCTCTCCTTTAGTGAGGCAAAGTTTAAAAAGCTAAACCCTAAAAACCTTTAAATACTCAAACAAAAATAGATAAATGAACGGTGGAGGAAGCGCCAAGCGGCGCAGTCTAAATATGCGGGCCAATAAACGAGCCGGCTCATGAGTCTATAAACGAGCCGGCTCGTGAGCCTTTCAAGCTGAGTCAGCCTGGGTTTGATTTGGCTCGTTTATTTAAACGAGCTGCCCTTAAATGAGCCGAGCCATCAGCGAGCCAAGTCAAATCGGCTCGCGAGCCGGCTTGGCTTATTTGCAGCCCCGGTTGCACTGATGTATCTTGCTAACTACACAAGGCCAGATATAGCCTTTTCGGTTAACTTATTAGCAAGATATAGCCTAACTCCAAAGTGGGGACATTGGAATGGGATTAAACATATATTTCGATATCTCTGTGGTGTATAGGATATGGGATTATTCTATTAAAGAACATATTAGTAAGGGGCATCTCTGAGTCGACACGTACCAATCTTGTGAACAAATTTCCCAAAAGTTGCTATTGGCAATGCTTTTGTGAAAGAATCTGCTAGGATCTCCTTTGAGCAAACTTGATGGATATCTATTTCACTCATCTTCTGGAGCTTGCATGTGAGATATGTTCAGTTCTGTCGCCTTTTAAGTATCCATCTTTGATTTGAGTAATATATGTAGTATTATCTTCATACGTTATCGTCAGACTCCCTCTGATTGCTAGAAGACTGCATTCCTTTCGAACATATTGAATAGGAGATCTCAACCATAAACATTCCCTTCTTGCTTCATGAAGTGTAAGTATTTCAGCATGATTTGAATGGAACGAAGAGTGCAAAAGGAGCTACCTACAGCTCAAGCAACATCTAGTCTTTGCTTCTATCTTAACAATTTAAGTTGTCTTGCTTAGCTAAGAATTCAACCAACCTTAATAGACCGGATTAAAGACGCCTAAAAGGTTGATGCGTAATTATGTAAAATCCGCAATAATGTGGAAAGTGGTCAAGAAACCAACTTCAGGATTTATGGAGACAGTTCCCTAAGATTTGGGGAATGAAGGCTATGTATTGCTAATGATTTTCAGTTGAAGAAGGTGTTACTAGAAGAGGCTCATGGCTCGAGTTATTCCGCGCATCCTGATGAAACTAAAATGTATTGGGACCTTTGGAAGGATATTTGTGGAACAATATGAAGTGGGATATTGCTTAATCTGTGGCTCAATGCCTAACAAATCAAGACAAAACATCGAAAATCAGTGGGTGAGCTTCAACCATTGCCTATACCAGAATGGAAATAGGAAAATATTGCAACGAATTTTGTAATTGGGCGTCCAAGAATAGCAGGGGAGCATAATGCAGTTTGGGTAATTGTAGATCATTTAACTAATTCAGCCCACTTTTTACCCATTAGGATCACCTACAACCCGGACAGACTTGCCAGGTTATACATGCATGAGATTGTCCAGTTGCATGGTGTTCCAGTATATTTTTCTTAAGTTATTAGCTAATAGTAGTGTCTAACTTATAGAGTTAAAAGAGGTGTGGGTTGCTCAAGTATAATAAGAAACGCGGCTCATTTCAGGTTCTCTTATTAGAAATATTTTGTCAAGTTGTAGTAAGCAACCAAATTTGACAACTCTAATTCAATTTACGTCGAGTAGCGAAGTCTTCTAAATATGCCATAATGTTGTATAACGTAGCACAATTGCGGAAGAAGTTCACTAGCTTTGAAAGGGATTGCCTCTTATGGATGGGTAATTCTTGACTTATAATTGTTTTTACATGCTTTGTATCACGCGAAAAGAATTCACTTTTAGCCCTTGCTAATTGTGAGGTCTCTTAATTTTTGAGTGGTTTATCCTTTGTGATGGAGGTAATGTCTAGCCTATGACCTAGGGGTGAAGTTCTATAGTCGTGAAAAGTGATTTGTGCCATCAAAGCAAAGAAGTCGAAGTTGTGAATCAAGACGAAGTCCCCCAATCCTAGAATGATTTGTATCACTTAAGATAAGGAGACGGATGAGGTGAAGTCCCCCAGTATGAAAATGATTTGTCACTAAAATAAGAGAATGACTGAGGTAAAGTCTCTCAGTCTTAAATTGATTTATACCACCGTTGGAATGAAGTTTGGACTATGGACAGGGACGAAGTCCCCCAGTCCTAAAATGATTTGTACCACTGCTGAAATGAAGTTCGGACTGTGAACAGGGACGAAGTCCCCGAGTTCTAAAAGAATGTGTATCACCACTGAAATGAAGTTCAGACTGTGAACAGGGACGAAGTCCCCCAGTCCTAAAATATGAAAGAGATGTGAAAAGATGAACCGGACGAATTACGTTGGTGGTAGTTGTATAACATACTTTGTAAACTAAAACAAACATAACTTTCAATCCGTGAAGAGCTATAGATTAAATTATATATCCAAATGAAGCTCTTGAAGAGTTATATGTAAATATAATGAATTTTTTAGTTTTTGATCGAATAAAATATGAAAGAGAGGTGAAAAGATGAACCGGGCTAATTATGTTGGTGGTAGTTGTATAACATACCTTATAAATTAGAACGAACATAACTTTCAATCAGTGAAGAGTTATGGGTTGAATTATATGTCAAAACAAAGCTCTTGAAGAGCTATATGTAAATATAATAAGTTTTTGAGTTTTTAATCAAAGAAAATATGAAAGAGAGGTGAAAAGATGAACCGGGCGAATTATGTTGGTGGTAGTTGTATAACATACCTTGTAAATTAAAACAAACATAACTTTCAATCTTGTTGAGTTATGGATTGAATTATATATTAAAACAAAGCTATTGAAGATTTATATGTAAATATAATGAGTTTTTGATCAAAGAAAATATAAAAGAGAGGTGAAAAGATGAACCGGGCAAATTACGTTGATAGTAGTTGTATAACATACCTTGTAAATTAAAACGAATATAACTTTCAATCCGTGGAGAGTTATGGATTGAATTATATATCAAAACGAAGCTCTTGATGATTTATATGTAAATATAATGAGTTTTTGATCAAAGAAAAATATGAAAGAGAGGTGAAAAGATGAACTAGACGAATTATGTTGGTGGTAGTTGTATAATAGACCTTGTAAATTAAAACGAACATAACTTTCAATCCGTGAAGATTTCTGGATTGAATTATATATTGAAATTAAGCTCTTGAAGAGTTATATGTAAATATAATGAGTTTTTGATCAAAGACAATATGAAAGAGAGGTGAAAAGATGAACCGGGTGAATTACGTTGGTGGTAGTTGTATAACATACCTCGTAAATTAAAACGAACATAACTTTCAATTCGTGAAGAGTTATGGACTGAATTATATATCAAAATGAATCTCTTGAGGAGTTCTATTTAGATATGATATTTTTTTTTTAAATTTTTTGATGAAAGAAAACATAAGAAAGAGGTAAAAAATAGGTTACAATACTTGACTTACTCAGACATACCTCTTTGCATGTATTGGCATGCTTAAAAGAGCTCAAAAGAATAGTAGAAAGCTTTTTTGACTTGCTTTGCTTGAATAAGCTCATTTTTGTTAGAAAAATGCGATAAACA
Organism: Simmondsia chinensis; assembly: GCA_018398585.1. Classification (NCBI taxonomy): domain Eukaryota; kingdom Viridiplantae; phylum Streptophyta; class Magnoliopsida; order Caryophyllales; family Simmondsiaceae; genus Simmondsia; species Simmondsia chinensis. Next base: position 3,363,172 of record JAGTTD010000017.1, on the reverse strand, counting down.
CCAAAAAATGCTGAAAATTACCACGAATGATGTTAAAAATGTTTGAAATTTACAAGAACACCAAGCCAAGTGTGAGCTTGTGATCCCACAGATGGCGCCAATATGTTTGTGATGAATTTTGTCCGTGTTTTTATGCATCACTTTGGAGTTCTGTACAAGATGGGGTTTGTTAGGATGAGCTGAACTCAAGCTCTAGCTGCACGCCTGACTTGATATTCCTTGCAAGATCAAACGAACGGTTACAAGGGCCCGTAGGGCAACCCATGGGGACCCCACCAACGATCAAGTCAGTGTCAATATTATGAAATAGTAAATAAGGGGCAAGTAATATATGAAATAATAGAGATAAAATACTTAGCCTAAGGAGAATAAGGAGTTTGAATAATTATTGCTCTGAGGAGATGATCGTAGGAGGCCATGGTCTTCATGGAGGCGTGTAGCCCCCCCTTTTATAGAGGAAGAATGCTCTTAGATGGGTATCCCCTTTTGGGATAAGTATCACTTTATCTTTAATTCTATCTTTTTGTACTTGTGTATAAGTATGTTTTTCTACTAGAGAATTGCGTTGATTTTGCCTATACGGGCGAATAATGTTGATTTTGCCTGTACTGGGCGAATAGTGTTGATTTTTCTTCTACTGGGCGAATTGTATTGATTTTGCCTCTACCGGGCGAATAGTGTTGATTTCACCTTTACTGGGCGAATATTGTTGATTTCTCCTTTACTAGGCGAATAATATTGAGTTTGCCTCTTCAGAGCGAATAGTGCTGATTTTGCTTCTACTAGGCAAATAGTATTAATTTTGCCTCTACTGGACAAATTATGTTGATTTTGCCACTACTGGGCGAATTGTGTTGATCTTGCCTTGCTGGGCGAATAGTGTTGATCTTGCTTTTACTGGGCGAATTGTATTGATCTTGCCTCTACTGGGCGAATAGTGTTGATCTTGCATCTACTGGGCCAATAGTGTTGATTTTGCCTCTATTGGGCGAATAGTATTGATCTTGCCTCTACTGGGTGAATAGTGTTGATCTTGCTTCTATTGGGCAAATAGTATTGATCTTGCTTTAATTATTTTTCCAAATAGTTGTTTGTGTAACCTACTAGCCCCTCTACTATAGCAAGCTGCTCAATTATAGTTTACCATCAGTAACAAGAGGTAAGGTTGAGCTTTAGCTCTTAATGAACCAATAGCCATATGTTTGGTGGTGTGCGGTAACACATACTTGATGGGATTCATCTATGTGGGTGTGGGAGTGTGGTCGCTCCCTATGAAGGTTTAAGACTTGCCTTCTTAAGCATCTATGAATATTCAGGACGGGCGTGTGGCCGATAAAATGCGCCAAATTGCAGGAGTTGCCGAGATCTAGATTTTAGTATGTGTTCGAGAGGCAGATTATACAACTCTTTATGAGGTTCAAAACGAAAGTCACCTTGCAAGCTGTTGGTCCTAAACTTGGATTACACTAGAAGACGATTCAAGTCGCAAGACATTGGCACTGAAAATTGAACTCCCTTTGCCTAAAGTTTCTTATTTCCTCTTCCATGCTTGTATTCTTTGTGGGAAATTGTTAGAAAAAAGATGCAAGCAAAAATTTAATATAAGGCTTGCATCCCACATAGAAAAAAGAGGGAAGTTTTGTTGAGTTTAAGTATATACATGTCACTCAAATCTTTCAATTAAGTTAAGGGTGAAAGAATGGTGAGGACCACACGGGCGCTTGCAATGTGCTCGGGCGTGGGTGTGGGTGTGCGTGATCTTTATCTTTACGGGTATATTTATTTTTTGGAAAATATTTTCAAAACTAGTATCGTATTGCCGTTACATAATTCTCATGACTACAACGGTTTTAAAAATTAAAAGCGTGACTGTTGGACTGATTAAAAATATGACTGTTTGCCTAATTAAATTTTAAGACTGCTGGGCTTATTAGATATTATAACTATTGAGCTAGTTAAATTTTATAGTTGTTGGGATCTTGACTAGTTTGAGAGACCCTCGGTTATAAATATGATGCTTGGGTGAACATCAAAATCATCAAACAGAATAGTTCTCTTCTCTTCTCTACTTTCGTTTCTCTCTCTCTTCTCTCAAAATTTTGGACAAAGTTCCTCGGTTCTCCTACCCCGACAATTAACAAGTGCACGTTAAGAGTCGCACCGCGTTAATCCTGGAGGATGGCCGCCGATACTACTGTTTGCACCGGAGCAACCGTAAAATCATCTTTTAGGATAGTAGTTTTTGCCACGGCATGGTATCTTTGGTATTATAATCGGTTTTTTCACTTTCAGTATTACTTATTTGATTGTTGTGTTTAGATATTTTTTACTGCAATTTTTTGCTGTAATGACCCCTCACTTACAACACTTCAGTCATATCGTTCCTCTCACCTATACCGTCCCTTCACCATTACCGCCTCTCTAACCATGTTGTCCCTCTGTTAATGCCACCCCTCTCAACCAATGGTTAACGCCACCCCTTTCAGCCAATAGCATCCACCTCAAACATTTCTCTTTCCCTATACATATGAGATAAATCATAGAGCATGGGGTAAGAGACTTGAGCCCAATTCCCCCTCTTCAAACCCAACCAAAAAAACCCCCCAGTTCCCCCCTCTTTGAACCCAACCAAAAAACTCCGAAACAATTGGCGCCATTTGTAGGAATGGCATAAAAAGTTTTTTCCATGTCAAGCTCTAGTCAATCCACCAACCCTAACAGACGGAACTATCACCCAAATAATGTAATCCGAGAGCAGTTCAATCAGTTCCAACAAAAGATACGCCAACTCTTGACACACACTCCTTACCACGATACGGAGTACACCCCGGATCCAGGTCTATTCACTGCTGTAAAGGGGATGTCACAACACACCCAAGCTCAGAATCCTAATAGGACCACCGCATCTATAACAAGCACTTACCAAAATCATGCGAAGAGGAGCAACAGGAGAACCCCCAGACTAGCTGTGGGCTACTCTGTACCGGGAACTCAATCACCGTTCACATCCCGGAACCTCTCAGCTCTGGCTGGAAGGGTAAAGATCCCAAATATCGATCTATTTGATGGTGCTAAAGATCCAGAAGATCATCTAGCCAGGTTCATGGCTCGGATGTATCTAAAAGATGTGGGAGAGGATGAATGACGCAAGTGTTTCCCAGCCACCCTAAAAGGAGTGGTGCAGAATTGGTTTGCATCTCTGCCAAATTCATCCGTGGATAGCTTCTCTAAGCTCTCAGAACATTTTGTATGACATTTTGTTAGTAACAAAAGGAGAAGAAAGATGGCTACGCACCTTCTGAATTTACAACAGCATGAACTCGAACCCCTAAGAAGCTATGTACGACGATTTATGCGTGCTATGATTAATGTTGCAAACTTATCGGATGAGATAGCTATTACCTCCTTTATCAATGGGTTACAAAACTCCAGTTTTAAATTCACACTTGCAAAATGGTCGCCTTCAACAATTAACAAAATGTGGCAGAAGGCCGACAAGTACATCTCTGCTGAGGATGTTATGCAGGTAACTTCGAGACCTGAAGGGGTCCAAGCAAACACTTTCAAAGCCAAAAGATGATTCTAGGCCACCGCAAAACAATGCCAGCCTGGCTAAGAGGCCTGCGCCTGCCTTTAGACCTCAAAATTGACAACATATTCCTCGGGCACTTTGGGAAGTAGAACAACAGAGCCACTCATAGGTTTCGATGCTATACCGCCTCAAGACGGCGAGGCCAAATGGTGTGCTTATCATTAAACCTGTACGCATAACACGACAGAATGCTGCACTTTGGAATGCCGTTTGAAGGAAGCCAAGCGCACAGCTCAATGGGGAGAATATGCAAGCCTGAAAAGAATAAAAACAGGAAAGGCTAAGAATACCAAGGACGGTAGCAAAAATCCTGAGAGTTCGGCACTAAAGGTAGTCGCTACCGTCACCACGGGACCCTCCCTCCTCCCTAACTAGAGGAAGCCAGAGGGAAAGAAAGAAGGTCTGAACATTGCAGAAAAGCCGAGCTGCATAAGCTTCATCGAAGAGGATGCCCAAGACATTGACGAGTGTCAGGAAGATCCTCTTGTTATTACTGTTGTTATCCACCAGCATATCGTGCGGAGAATACTGGTTGATCAAGGTAGCTCTGTGGATATACTCTTCTTGGAATGCTATGCCAGGATGGGAATGCCAATTACTACTCTGACCCCAGCACTGTGCCCTGTGGTGGGATTCACAGGGACTCCTATCACACCGCGAGGTAGAATAACATTGAACACGGTTTTTCATATCGATGAAGAACAGCGTGTGATGAAGATTGAGTTCTTGGTTATAGGCGTTCCCTTCGCCTATAATGTTATCCTAAGAAGACCCTCCTTAAATCGCCTAAAAGCTGTATCACCTGGCCATGAAATTTAAGGCGGACACTGGGAACGTAATGATGGTTTGGGAAGCCAGGTCTGATTTTTGAATACTTCCATACTTTTCCCCGCTTGGCGATGATGGCCGCTGAGTCGGTCGAACCAGGATCATCTTCAAACCAACATCCTGTCCCACCGCTTCTCGAAAAATATGAATTAGAACCGGGGCATTACACTCACATGGGTACATTACTTCCCTAGCATCTAAGGGAAGAAATTGGTCAGCTTCTAAGGCAATACCACGATGTCTTTGCATTTGCAACAAAAGAAATGCCAGAAATATCACCCGAAATTATCACCCATCAACTTGACATACAAGCCAATAAAGCACCCGTTAAGCAACGGAGGTGCGGCTTTTGTACAGAACGTAACAAAGCCATCAAAGCCGAGGTGCAAAAGCCGACCCATGCCGGATTCATACGAGAGGTACTATACCCTGAATGGCTGGCTAATGTAGTACTGGTAAAAAAGCCAAACGGTAGCTGGAGGATGTGTGTGGATTTTACATATCTTAATGATGCTTGCCCAAAGGATTCCTACCCACTACCTAAGATAGATAGATTGGTAGAATCAACAGCAGGATGCGTGTTATTCAGTTTCATGGATGCATTTTAGGGGCACCATCAGATTCAGATGATTCCGCACGATGAAGGAAAAAAACGTCTTTCATCACAGCGGGAGGCACATACTGCTATAAGATAATGCCTTTCGTTTGCAGTACAAGGAATATCCGCCTTATCAACGGGGAATATGGAAGTGTATGTAGATGACATGATAGTTAAGTCCAGACAAAACTTGAGCATCTTTCTTATCTGAGGGAAGCCTTGGAAGCACTTCGAAAATACCGCATGAAGTTGAACCTAGAAAAATGTTTGTTTGCAATACCAGATGGCAAGTTTTTAGGATTTATCATAAGCTCTCGAGGAACCGAAGCAAATCCCAGGAAGGTGCAAGCCATCCTTGTCATGGGGTGTCCTCATTCCCAAAAACATGTCCAAAAGTTAGCTGGATGCATGGCCGCCCTTAACCGGTTCATCAGCCGTTCTGCTGAAAGAGCCTACCGTTTTTCAAAATATTACGGAAGAAACAATCATTTTGCTAGAATGAAGAATGTGCACACGCCTTTGATTAGTTGAAATAGCACCAAGCACATCTCCCCATTATTACCTCACCTGAGCCAGGCGAAAGTCTAAGCATTTGCCTGGCCATTTTCGAAAACACTGCGAGCGTAGTGCTGGTAGCTGACCGCCAAGGACAACAACTCCCGATATATTTTATAAGTCAGAATCTCAAGGATTGAAAGAAAAGGTATCCCATAATTGCGAAAACCGCTCTAGCCTTGGTTACCACTGTGCGGAAATTGAGACCTTACTTTCAATCCCACACCATAACCGTGCTCACCAATCTCCCATTCAAAAAGCTGCTTTCAAAGCTGGATTATTCGGGAAGAATGCTGGGATGGACGGTGGAACTTTCGGAGTACGATATACATTATCAACCTTGAAGAGCCATTAAGGCCCAGGCCTTAGCTGTCTTCCTTGTGGAATGTGATTTCAACTCCGAAACACCTAAATCGACCGTGATCCACAAAGAGAAGCCCACTTGGAAAGTGTTTGTAGAAAGATCCGTAAATCAGGAGGGTCACGGTACAAGGGTAGTACTGGTAAACCCAGAAGGTAAATGCGCAGAGTACGCTGTAAAGTTGAATTTGGAGGCTACTAACAACAAAGCCAAGTATGAAGCATTATTGCTAGGACCTGATTTTGCCAAGGCCGTAGGAGCCAAATGTGTAGAAACCTTGAGTGATTTCAAATTGATAGTAAATCAAGTTACAGAGAAGTACGAGGCTAAAGAGCCTCATTTGACTCTAGGTGTGAACAAAAATCGGTTTGGACCGGTGGACTGGACCGGACCAACCATATATCAGTCTGGTCCTCGGTCCTAGTATATGGGCTTAATCGGTCTTCGGTCCGGTCCGGTCCAAGACCTATGCATTAAATATTTTGGGTAAATAATTTTAATATATAATTTAATATATGTATCTAAAAATACTAGATCTTCAAAAATTAAAATTTTATTTTTTTACTATTTAATATTATATAAATATCCTGTAAAACTAACCTTAAATTATATATATTGTGTAAATTATACTATTATCGTTATTATCTAATTTTAACTTTCGTACAAAAATGTTTTTCCTCTTATAAATGGAACAGTTAGATAAAAATTGGTCCAAATCGGTCTGGTCCGGTCCTGGCCTGTTTATAACCGGTATTGGACCGGACCGACCCAATTTTAGTCTGTCCGATCCTCGGTCTCATGGTTTGACGTACTTTGGTTTTCGGTTTGGTCCAGTCTGGTCCAGTTCGATTTGGTTTTGGACCGATGTGCACCCCTACTTGGCTCAATACCTTGAGCTGGTCAGAGCAAAAATCTCCGAGTTAGAAGGCTTCACAAGGAATATCCCGAGAAGACAATCGATGTGGGGATGAATTAAGCCGCCTAGCCAGCACTAAGTGCATGATGGAACAACAAAAAGGGCACATACAAGTGCAAGAGGCTAATGTCAAGTACCTAAACTGATAGGCACCCACAAACGTAATGCAGGCGCAATACGAGGACGGTTGGATGCGTCCAATTTTAGACTTTATTCTTCAAGGAAAAGAACCTTTAGATAAAAACGAGGTGCGGGGGCTGCGAGGGCAAGTAGCTCGCTTAGTAATAATCGACCAACAACTCTACAAAAGATCCTTTACCCATCCGTTGTTAAAATGTTAGACCTTAGAAGAACGAAATTATGTGCTAAGGGAAATTCACGAAGGTATATGTGGAGTCCACATCGGAAGATGAACTTTAGCAAGGATGACGTTAAGAGTGGGATACTTCTGGCCCACCATGAAGAAAGACGCAGACACTCTTGTACAAAAATGCGACAAATGCCAAAGGTTCGCACCACTCATCCATGCCCCGGCAGTATCGTTACACCCAGGGGTGTAAACGAACAGAGCGTTCGATGAACTACTCGTGTTCGAAATCGATTAAAGCTCGTTCTTGTTCATTAGGAGAGCTCGATAGCTTAACGAGTCGAGTTCGAGCAGGCTCGATATGCTTAACGAGCCGAGTTCGAACAGGGGGGTGCTCGGCTCGCTAATGTTCACGAGCAGCTCGTTAAGGGGCTCGATAAGAGCTCGTTAAGGGGCTTGATACGAGCTCGGTAAGGGCTCATTATGAGCTCGATAACAATTGGTATTGGTCCAAAAATAGTTCGATAATGGCTCGATAATAACTTATAAAGCTCGGCTCGTTAATGAGCTCGACTCGATTGTAAGTTTGGCATGATTTTAAACTCGATTGGGCTCGATAATGAGCTCGGATCGACTCGATAACAAGCTCGACTCTGCTCGATAAGCCTAACGAGCCGAGCCGAGCCGAGCATCGAACGCAGTATATTCTTATCGAGCCGATTTTGGACAAGGGTTAGAAGTGCTTGATAAGCCTTAGCGAACTCGAGTTCGAACAAGGCGGTGCTCGGCTCAGCTCGGCTCGTTTGCACCCCTGGTTACACCCTATCATGGATCCAATACCTTTGATCAGTGGGGAATGGACATCTTGGGACAGTTCCCACTAGCCAGTGGGCAAAGAAAATTTCTAATAGTAGCAGTAGACTATTTCAGAAAATGGGTGGAACCTGAAGTGGTAGCTAAAATCACAGATAATGCCACTCGACAATTTCTATGGAAAAATATTATCACCCGCTTTGGAATTCCTCAAGCCATTGTGACTGACAATGGGACGCAATTTGATTCACCACCATTTCGCAAATATTGTCAACATATGAAGATTGCTCTTCACTTCACATCCGTGGCTTATCCACAAAGTCATGGACAAGCAGAGGTAGAAAACAAGCAAATACTTAGTGGACTCTGATGAAGATTAGATGTTGCCAAAGGCAGGTGGGCGGAGGATCTTCCTAGAGTCCTATAGGCCCACCACACTATTTACCGGGTAGCCACAGGGGAAACTCCATTCATGCTAACCTATGGCACTGAAGCTGTAACCCAGTGGAGATAGGAGAGCCTAGCTACCGCGTGCAATACTACCGCAACCCTGAAAATGAGGATCAACGAAGGTACTCCCTAGATTTAATAGATAAGGATCGGGAAGATGCCCTTCTTCGCATTGTAGCTCAGAAGCAGCATATATCCCAATATTACAACCAACATGTGAATCCAAGAAGTGTAGAAATAGGAGACTTTCCAAGCTATTGTTACTCAGCAAGGCATAGGAGCTGGTAAGGTCGTGGTAAACTGGGAAGGACCTTACCAGGTAGCCAAAAGGCTTGGAAATGGGAGTTATAAGTTGGAACGAATTAATGGTACCAAAATACCGCGAGCTTGGAACATAAAGAATCTCAAGAGATACTATGTGTAGCGAATTACACCTTAGGGATGTACATAAGAAGGAAAAGTTAAAGTATGCTCACATGATATTAGGGCACAGTAAGTTTTAAGTAGGTCATGTTGAACAATAGCTTATGTAAACGGGTAAGTGAAGGTTTTGTTCGTAATAAAGTCATATGCGTAAACATTACCGTGTGACTTTTGCAAAGAGCAAAACAAAAAAGGGGGGAAGGACGAACACTAAAAAGAAAATGAAAAAGTCTGTATATATATTCATGAGTATACCCTTTACACTGTTAAACAAAAATGGTGCCGGGAAACCCTTAAAGAGCATAAAATGCTCATACAAAAGAAGGGACCTGCACGACTATGGTCTCACCAAAAAGAAAAGGAAAAAGTATGTATGTGTATTCATGAGTATACCCTTTACACGGTTAAACAAAAATGTTGCCAGGAAACCCTTAAAGAGCATAAAATGCTCATACAAAAGAAGGGACCTGTACGACTATGATCTCTTAAACAAAAAATACTAATGTGTGGCCGGACGTTTAAGATGGACCGCTTCCAGATGCTCCAGACCCTCCAACTCTCCTTTGGAACGAATGATGTCCTGACGGAATTGATCTGCCACCCGTTGAAGGAGCTCGTGGTTAAGGTCAGGAATGTGACGAACCAGGCAGTGGACGAACCCTGAAAGACCCGCGGTAACACCTTGCCAGTAAGAAGCGCTCATCAGATCACGAAATTCACTGCTTGCTTTAAAACGTGAAACGGCCTCTGCAATGTCTTCCGCAGTCTTAGATGTCTCTGATTGGCAACGCTCCACCTCAGCACGGAGCTCAGCCTGACTAGCCAGCACGTCTTCCCTCAACCTTTGCCTCTGCTGCCGCCCTTTCCTTCTCCTCTTGTATTAACCTTGCCTCCGTGACCATCTTCTCTTTTTCCTCCTTTCCCAACCTTGCTTCAGCTATTGTTGCTTCCTTTTCTTCTCTTATCGCTTTTTTCTCCTCTCTCAACTGTGCTAACTCTCGCATAGTTGCTTCCTGCTCACGAAACCACCCCAAGGCCATGGCGGTGGACCAGGAACTAACCTAAAATTACAACATGAACCTATAAGTTTGAGACAATGATAAATCTGGTTAATTAGTAAAAACTATACCTTTAGAGCATAAGTGACAATCGTGTCCCTAGTGGCCACTTAAGGGCCCTTTGAAAAAAAGGCAGCCAGACTAATGCGTTGGATATCACTAACGCCTTCGCGAGGAGAATAGGAGCCCTAGCCCCTAAGTTGGGAAGCCTAGCTTGAAGGAATCCTACCTACCACAGGCACCCCACCTTGTAAAGGAAGAGGTTGGAACTCAGAAGAAAGACCGAAGGGATCTTCGGAGGATGAGAAGTTAATATGGAAGGGAGGGAGGAGCCTGTTCACATCCCCTTCAGAGCATGGTCCCTAGGGTACCACCAGAGCTCCCAAGAAGAGTTCACCCCCCAAGGAGACCCTGACAGGTGGTAGCGCCTGGGAGAAGGGGTCACTCCTCAAGAAACGACCGGCAAAGCATTTCCTCTTGTTCCAAACTCTCAGAAGGAGCCCCCACTTCTTCACTGAGCGGTTGGATCTCTGGTGACACTCCCAGTACTGTAATTGGGGCTGGTGCTGACTCCTCCCCAGCTGTTCCAGATAAGGGAGTGGAGCCTCAGAGTCTCAGCAACCGCTGCTTCCCCTGGCTGGGATATGGCTTGTGGAGCAGCCTCCCCCGGCTGGAACACGGTTTGCGAAACAGACCCCCCGGCTGTGGCACAGAAGTGGCCGTTCTTTGGTTACCATGGGCAAATAGTATCCTCTCTGTGGCAGGAGAGGCTTGAACAATGAGCACCTCCGGAACATTATCCGGAGAAGGAGTTACTGGGAGGGGCTAGCCGAGATAACAGCTCTACCGCCATCCCCTCCTCAAAGGATGCCTCTCTGCTTCGGCCTTGGTTTCCACCACCCTTTTGCGCATGCTTGGGAGCCATTTCACTAGAACAAAAAAGAAAAAACAGGCAAGAAAAAAGGGCCAGAAAGGGAGTCTTACTCTTAAAACACTAGATGGCTCAGCAAAGGCCCCTTTCAACAAGATGGGGGCGCTCATTTCAGACACCTAGCAGGCACTCTCGAGACCAGGCCAACAAGCAGAAGGAGAAATTGTCTTGTTAGGAAGCACCCCCGCCTCCTCAGGAAACACAGAAAGAAAACAAGACAAATATTCCACAAAGTCTGCAACCGGCCGAGCCACTTCGTAGATCATCCATGGGAACCTCAAGTTCCTCCATGGAAATCTTAACGAAGTAAGATAAATCTAAAAACAGAGAAAGGAACCCAAACAAGGTAAAATCAAGCCTTATTTTAACTGAAAATACATAAAAACAAGCGATTACCTTAAAATTAGGTCAAAAACGCAGAGGAAAGAAGATCGAGTGAAGAAATCCGTGAGAGGTAGAAGAATCGCACGAGAGAGAATAGGAGAAGTTGGTTTAGGGCTTTAGGACAGACAGTCAAGGGTATCAAAGGCTTGGGAAGCTTTGGGAAAAAGAAAGGGCAGATGTAACAAAGGGAGAGCTGCATGTGGCACTCCCCATCGTAATTCGCGATTTCAATTAAAGCAGTCCTGGATGCTGGAAGCTGGCGGTTGTTTTGCTCCACTTGAAATGGGAGCACGAAGTACTCAGGGTCGTAGACTTTCACCTGACATGAGAGCCCGCGTTTGTTTGGGTCCCCATCTAACACCGGGGGCTGGCAGTTGTTTTACTCCACTTGAAATGGGAGCATGAAGTACTCAGGGTGGTAGACTTTCACCTAACGTGAGAGCCCGTGTTTGTTTGGATCCCCATCTAACACCGGGGACTGGCGGTTGCCTTACTTCACTTGAAATGGGAGCACGAAGTACTCGAGGCGGTAGAATTTCACTAATGTGAGAGCCCGCGTTTGTTTGGGTCCCCATCTAACACCGAGGCTAGCGGTTGTTTTGCTCCACTTAAAATGGGAGCACGAAGTACTCGGGGCGGTAGACTTTCACCTAATGTGAGAGCCCGCGTTTGTTTGGGTCCCCATCCAACACCGGGGGCTGGCGGTTGTTTTGCTCCACTTGAAATGGGAGCACGAAGTACTTAGGGAGGTAGACTTTCACCTAACGTGAGAGTCTGCGTTTGTTTGGGTCCCCATCTAATAGCAGGGGCTTGTGGTTGTTTTGCTTTCCTTGAAATGAGAGCACGAAGTACTCGGGGCGGTAGACTTTCACCTAATGTGAGAGCCCGTGGTTTTACCTATGTCCCAGTCTAACACTGGGGGCTGGCAGTTGTTTTGCTTCACTTGAAATGGGAGCACGAAGTACTCACGTCGGTAGACTTTCACCTAACATGAGAGCCCATGATTGTACGTATGTCCCCATCCAACACCAGGGGCTAGCAGTTGTCTGGTTTCAAGAGAAATGAGCAAAGCAGCATAATGACCAAAATAACATAAGAACACACGAGTAAGCAAAATTATTTAGTAGTAAGTACAAAAACGAATAACATAAAACGTGACTCTACAAAAGTTAGCCTACAAAGCGAGGCTGTTAATTACAATCGTGACAAAAACCCCCGCAAGCGTTTACATCCGGAAGATAATAATACACAAAAGAACGTTAAAACTACAAAAATCTACCCAGAAGGAGCGTAAGGCACCAAGGGATCATCTCCATAGCAGAACAAAGATCCGGAGTACGAAAAGAGCCGAGTCTGAAATTCACCCCCGTAGTGCCCCAAAAAAGATATGCTGCCGTGAAGATCACCACGAAGAGTAAACCGGAATACCTGGTTGTGAGCGGTAAATGCCAAGTGCTCTCAGGATATCGTGAAACTTGCAATAACTGGGTCCCATCTACCGCCGGATCAGGTCTGTAGGAAGTACAACCGATACCGTCTCACCCAAGAGGAAGAATCTTCCACATTAGACAAAGTCCAAACGGTAAACACAGGACTTCGGGGTGTAATCAGGCATAAAATAGGCGAATCTGTTGACACATCCCACCACTTAGAAATTTTAACATCCCGACAAGAGGTTAGATCATCACAAACCGCCTCCGGGAAGAGCCTTCTGCGTGAAAGCCTGGTCCTGGTATCCCAACGAACTTAAATAAGGGTGGTTATGAGCACCCTCTAGGTAATGACCCCAATCGAACAAAAAGAAAAGTTCCCCGTTTAAACAAACATGATCTATAAATGAAACATTTCGGGGACCCACATCAAGGGTCCCCCAAAAGTTCCATCCACCTTCCCCAAAATTAACTTGATCCTCACTAGGCCACGGGCCGTAGTAGGGATGGCTTAGGTCCATCCCCATAAGGAAAAGGTAAAACCCAAAACGCCCAGCAGTATCAAAACACCCAAAAACCAAGTTTAGAGGCGAATCTAGGTAACTTGCTGAAATATTCTCGGGTAACGTCACTACCTGACGTATGCCTAAAGCGGGATTACAAACAAACAGCTGTGAAACGTTGTAGTCCCAGCATATCAAACAGCCCTGAACGCCCATAACATGGACGTTATCCATTAGCGCCTCAAGCACTTCAGGTGGCATGACAGGAGAAAAATCTCCTGAAGATGAAAACACCTCTAGGTTATCGCGAGAGAAGTCACTCTCTGGTTGTAAGAAAAACCCATCCGCACAAAGACTGTGAGTGTTAAAAGATTGTTTTTCAATAAAGTCATAATCTGAGTAAATCAGAAAACTCAGAAGATGTACAAGAAAACCTTAAAAGAGACTTGGTTGGGAGCCAAGACATGATTTCATGAGTAACATCCTTCGTAAAAAAACTTGAAAAGTTAAGTATGAGAAAGCCTGAAAACTTGGATGTAAAGAAATCTGAAAAGTTAGAGCTAATGATGAGGAAAGTGACAAGACCAAAATGGGGTATTTATAACACTTTGAGGTCAAAAGGACTTTGACCCAAAGCGGGGGGCTAAATGATAACTACAAAAATGGCTCCTACCGTCCCTTCTCCCATAATGTCCCTCACTTATAACGCTTCAGTCATACCGTTCCCTTCCCTCATACCTACTCCTCACCCATACTGTCTCCTCGCCCATAATGACCCCTCACTTACAACACTTCGGTCATACTATTCCTCTCACCTATACCATCCCTTCACCTTTACCGCCTCTCTAACCATGTTGTCCCTCGGTTAATGCCACCCCTCTCAACTAATGGTTAACGCCACCCCTTTCAGCTAATGGCATCCACCTCAAATGTTTCCCTTCCCCTATAAATATGAGATAAATCATAGAGCATGGGATAAGGGACTTGAGCCCAATTCCACTCTCTTCAAACCCAACCAAAAAATCCTGAAACAGGAGGTAATCTTCGTAACACTCAAATTGCTTGTAGGTTTCAAGTTAGGGAAAACACCTTGAAACCATAAAGAGTTGTAATTGCTATTTTCTATGATGGATTTTGATATTGGTTTGCCCTGTGGTTTTTCCCTCTACTCTAGAGGGTTTCTCACATTTTATCTGGTTTTGATTTAATTTTCTCATATTTATTTCTCGTTGATATTTGGTGATATTGGCATGCCTTGTGATTCATATCTATCGTTAATATATGCTTGGGGGGTCAATTGATTTGGGTTTAGGTGTCGAGACCCCAACAATTACAAAGCATCCAACATAATCATAATCATATAATATCTGGGATATTGTCCTAATTCTAAGATATTATTCTAATACACCCCCTTAATCTGAACCCCGAGGGGGGGGGGGGGGTCTTGGGGGGGCGCCAACTTTCAGATTGGCCTTGTGGCAGCGGAAGCGATCTGTAGCCAGACCTTTTGGGAAGGTGTCACCAACCTGCTTGGTGGTAGGAGTGAAGAACCTGAATGTCATCCTTGATCACCTTTTCACGGAAATAGTGGAAGTCAACATCAATGTGCCTATAGCGGTCATCAAAGATGGGGTTGGTGGCAATGTACATAGTGGAAACATTATCACAGAAGATTTGAATTGGATCGGAGTGATGGAGCCCGAGGTCACATATGAGGTATCCAATTCAGTCACCTTCAATGACAACTTGAGCAACTGCATAGTAATCAGATTCCATTGTGGATTTTGCAATAGTGGGTTGTTTCGTAACCCTCCAAGAAATGAGATTGGGAGCAAGAAAGAGAGCAAACCCTGAAGTGGAATGTCTGGTATCTAGATAACTACCCTAGTCAGCATCAACAAATGCTCTAGTGGTAGTGCAAGATCCAGCAGATATGGTAAGACCATGGTGAGACATGTGCTTAAGATACCGAAGAATGCAGTTCCCATCTATCAATGAGAGGACCCGGGAGCATGCATAAACTAGGACGCATAGTTAACAGCATAGCAAATGTTAGGGCAGGTCATGGTAAGGTACTATAAGGCACCAACCTCGCTGTGATACTTGGTAGGGTCCACAAGTAGGTCATCATCAGTTAAGGAGAGTTGTGCCCAGGCCGGGATGGGTGTTTGAACATGTTTGGCATCAAGGATGTCATGCCTACGAAGGAGGTCAAGTGTGTACTTGTGTTGAGTGAGGAAGAGACCATAGCAAGTAGATTGGCTTCAACACATAGAAAGTAGTGAAGAGGTCCCAAATCCTTCATACCAAACTGGGTGGAGAGTTTAGCAGTGAGAGAGGTCAGAAGGGTATGGTTTGAGCCAATAAATATAATATTAATAATAAGAGACAGACAAGACCGGCTGATGACAAAAATATAAAGAGAGAAGGATCAGCCTTACTACAGTGAAACCCAAGATTTTGGAGAAACGACCTAAACCCTTGAAACCAAACTCGAGGTGTCTGCTTGAGCCCATAGAGGGCTTTATGCAGATGACAAACATGGTTAGGGTGCTTGGGATGTAGAAACCCTTGTGATTGTTTCATATAGACCTCCTCATTAAGTTAACCATGTAAAAATGCATTTTTAAAATCAAGTTGGCAAAGAGACCATGAGTTGGTTACTCCCAGGGCAAGTATAAATATGATGGTCTTTGGTTTGACAAATGACTGAAGGTTCCAAAGTAGTCGAGGCCCTCACGTTGGTGAACCCCTTGAGCAACTAATCTAGCTTTAAAACAGTCCGCGGAGCCATCGTATATGTAATTACCTTTGATTTTCCATGTGCTCCCAGCGACGTTTTAAGTGGGGGATGGTGGAACAAGGTCCCACGTGTGGTTCTGGAGTAGGGCATCAAATTACTCATCCATGGCTTCTTGCCCTTAGGGGTTCTTAGTTGCTTGGGACAAGTAAGTAGGTTCCTGCATTGTAGTTAGGGTGGAAAGCTACAACAAATGTTTGGACTTACGAATGCCATCCTTTAGTTAAGTTCTTATACGGTCAACATTGTGGTTGGACATGGGTAGGGTGCTTGGGAACAGAGGAACAACCTTTTTGTTAACTAGAACCATAGTGGTGTTAGAGGAAGCTACAGGGTTAACCCCCTGCGTCCACAGGATTAGGGGAGTGGTTAGGGGTCATAGTAGCCATGACATCACTAGTGGTAGGAATGATAGGGACGACTGAGTTTAAGGCAAGAGTAAGGCCGAGGGTGATGGACCTAGGGCCACCAAAGGGACACACGCGGGGGGGGGGGGGGGGGGGGGGGGGGGGTTCAGGGGACATGTTAGGCAGTGGCCGTCAATGGAAGCCACTTGTGGCTGGTTACTGTGCCTAGGTGGTGTGGCAATAGGGCAAGTCGTGTGTGTTGATTTGAAGAACTACCACAACTGGGCTTGAGTCTTAAGATGTTACCACTAAGCTAAACACAGGGTTGGGGCAGGGAAAATAATTTTCAACGAAATGCACATGTCGACTAATGTAGACACAACCCCTGGCTTGGTCTAAGCTGTGATAGCACTTATACTGTGCTGCATATCCAGGAAGACACAGGGTATGGAGTAGAACGCTAATTTGTAAGGAGTACGGGGTGTGACATTAGGATAAAATGCAAACCTAAAGATGGGAAACAAAGTGTAATGAGGAGCTCGATGAAACAGTTTTTAAAAAAGAGACAGTTTGTAAAACAAGATGTGGCAAACAGTTGACAATGTTGCAGGCCATACATGCTGCATTAGCCCAAAACAAAGGTGGTAAACATGCTTGAAAAAGTAGCATCCGTACCATTTCACTTAGATGTCGTTGCTTCCATTTTGCCTCACCATTTTGTTGTAGAGTATCAAGACAAGAAAGACAAAAGTGGGTGGATACCATGAGATCGCAGTAGGGTGCCCAGATGACGGTTGGCGAACTTATGCCCACCATCACTTTGAAAACACTTAATTCTAGTGTCAAATTGGTTTTCAATGAAGATTTTGAAATCAAGAAACTGATTAAATACTTTATCTTTCCTCTATGTCGAATAAAGCCAAGTAAAGCAAGAAAAATCATCAATGAATGCCACATAGTATTTAAGTGTAGAATTAGAGGGGATGGAGGATTGCCATACATCAGAATAAATGAACTGTAATGGTTTAGCAATGGTATGAATAGCACGAGAAAAAGGAAATCGATGAGATTTTCCTAAATAACATGCATTACAAGGTGTAGGTGAAATAATACCGGACAGTAGACAATGTCTTTTCAAAATATCCAGAATGGAAAACCCTAAATGCGCTAGGCACCTATGCCAAAATTCAACTGTAACTATTTGAGCTACAAGACCAGTGTGGTATGGGGAGAAGCAGTGGAGTGGGCCATCATTGTGTATCCTGAGTAGTGGAATCCCCTTAACCTTGTCCTTAACACAAAAAAAGAGGTGTCAAATTCAATGATACAATTATTATCACGGCATGACTACTTAATGGATAATAATTTATAATTAAGGCCTGGCACTAGTAAGACATTCGACAACGAGTGGTCCGAAATTGAGACCATCCCACATGGGTAAAAGGTAAGAGGGAACCATTGTCAACTTGAATGGACTTAGAACCAGAATATTTACGAAAGTGATGTAAAATACTTGTGTTGGAGGTCATATGATTATTGCACCATAGTCTAGGTACCATGTTTAATCTGCTGAGTCGAAGACTAAGAGGGCTGAGAGAGAGTATTATAAGTTAGTTTAGGCATAGTGTTGAGGACAGTGGGATGCGACAAGACATACCTTATAATAGATCTAATATACCGAAGGTCCAGACGCATCATTAGACTATAGTTAGGGGTGTAAACAAGCCGAGCTGAGCTGAGCACCACCTTATTTGAACTCGAGTTTGATAAAGCTTATCAAACTTGAGTTCCAGCTGAGCCCTTATCGAGCATTTCCAACCCTTGTTCGAACTCGAATCAATAAGCTATCTTGATCTCATTATAAACACCAACGAGCCCTAACAATTTCGAATGCGAGTATTTCATCAAATGCTTGGTTCGTTTACACCCCTAACCATCCTGACCCAATATTTGCATTTCTTACCCAGGCTTGCGGTTGCAGTGCATGCCCAGAAGGACCAAACGAACTAGAGCCGGCCAGCAGTGATTCTTGACACCGGCAACTACGACCCGCGTCCACCATTGCCCACCCCCCCCCCCCACCCCGACATTTGGAGGGGCATCCCCGGCACCCATGCCCACACCCATGCCCACGCCCATCTCAATTACTAGCACCATATGAAGAATCATGGGACTGACTATTACCAACAAAGGCATGACGTTGATACAAGGTGGATAGTCCATGTAGGCGGGCAAGAGCCGCCTCTTCGTCAATAAGGGAGGTCTTGAGCTGTTTGAACATGAGATTGCAATAGAATTTGCACAAAAAAGTTTTAAAGGGTGCATATTCTAGTGGTAACCAAAAAAGGGCATAGTGAATCAGTTCCCTGTTGCTGGTGAATCAATGGCAGTTAGGTTATCGGCTATGGTATTTAGTTCGGTGAGGTAGAATTCCATAGCTTTAGTTTCTTTATGCAGTGTGGAAAGTTGGTCCTGAAGGTCAAATTTTTTAGCAAGGGAGTGATACCAAAATCATTTAGTTAGTCATCCCAAATTTCTTTGGAAGTGGGATGTTGTATGACATCGTTTAAGACAGACCATGCAAGGGAAGCAGACTAACATGATCGAATTCTCTGCTCGGTGAAAGTCCAAGTAAGATACTCAGGGTTAGGGATATATATGTTGGTGTATTTTCAAAATATGTGTTGAGTAATACGTATATATATGTTAAATATTGTTTATGTATGTATAAGATGTATTTGAGATTGTCCCGATACTTGTTTTGAATGTTTAGAGCTTGTTAGGGGTGTGTGTCGACACATGGGCCATGTGTGTCGACGCACAATCCAACAGAACGATAGGGAAACAACTGCGTGTCGACACACATGGCCCGTGTGTCGACACACAGCCCTTTACAGAAGCGCATGGAGGAAGTGTGTGTGTCGATACATAGGAAGTGTGTGTCGACACACAGATCTACAGTAACTCTATGTGTCGACACACAGTAGTTGTGTGTCGACACAAAGCTTCGACACACAGGTCTATTTCGATAGTTTGTCTGCGCGGTTTTTCCCGGTTCTTTATTTTCTATTTTGGCTCTCTGTTTTGGGACGTCTCTTTACATGTATACATATATTTATCTCCACACTTTGATGGTTAAATTATTGGATGGAAAACACAAGAAGAAAAATGAGAATGAAAGGGTCTTTGCATAAAAGTGTTCTTGTGTTGTGTTCTTGAACAAAAACTCCAATCTCTCCATATCTCGATCTTTCTCTCCCTTTACACATTCTCACTTCATTTTTGGTTGTTGTTGTATCCCCGAGGATATTTCGTATAGCTAAATAAACCTTAAGGAAAGTAATTACACAGCCACAACACCTGAGATCTCTCGGTTACCCGGTTGCAAGTATTTTGCAAGTATTTTGACATTTTGTTCTAACAATATATGCCATCTAGATTTGGAATTTGGGGGAGAGGACAGAAAAGGGATCCATCAACATACAACATGACGCAATTTGTACGAAGGATCGTTGAGATTTGCTCATGCCAGGTAGGATAGTCAGTAGCAAATTCCATTTTGACCATTACAAGATGAGTAATGGTCGAAGTGGAGAGTGAACCAAGGGAAGGGAGCATAGAGGAGGGGCTAAAACCGAGACAAGGGGAGTGGGGTAGGTCGAGTGAGGTAGGGGGAGGGGAGATGGCATAATTGTAACCTATGGGAGAGATGAGGTAATTTGAAATCTAATCATATTGTTAGAGAAAGAGGTGACACCACTAGATATAGTGCCCTCTATCCCAAAACTTGTGTATGTAGGTTCGATCAAGTCACTAGACAAAGATGGGCCAGGGGCTCATCGGCCAAATGAGGAAGCAAATGAGAGAGGGTGAGAAGCAATACCGAGGGAAGAGGAGCTGAGTTGAGGAGGGGAAAGAGATCGACAGTCATGGTGTTAAGGCTAGAGCAACGGCCGCAATAGGAGAGGAGGGGGAGTTTTTGGGGCTTGAGGAGGAGGCAGAAGGAGACTGGCCTGCCATTGATTTAGCCGTGATCTAGTTAGGGAAGAGATTCATAATTGCTTTTTTTGGGGGGGAAGGAGGGGGGGGGGGGGGGACACCAACCGGGGAGGGGAGCCCGTACTTAGAAGGTTTTGAGAGAGAGGAAGAGGATGAGGTATGCTATGATATCATGTGAAGAGAGATGTTTTTGAGTATGTCCAATAAGGTTGTTGGCTTAAAGTATCTTAGGGAATATTATATAGGATATGAAATAATCATAATCATATAATATCTGGAATATTATCCTAATTCTAACATAATTATTCTAATACATAAACGAAAAAGGAAAGAGAGGAAATTATAAACAATACTAACTATTTCTAGAAGACCATACTATCATTGGGTGGATCAGAAGCGGAATAAGGATGAACCAATGCAGAAAAATAAGGGAGGCGGAGTAGGCAATCATCAGCAGGATTGTGGCCAACCAAAGCAGTTGTGCTAGTTAGATAAGAAAGATGTGATTCTAGTGAAACAATATTTAATAAGAGTGATAATTTTTAAATATTTTTTGCAAATAAATATTTTTAAAAATATTTTTAATAAGAGCATTTTGTTGGGAATATATTATTCCTAAATCGACTAGGGCGGGCTCAGCCGAAGACCAATTTAAAATATTTAATTTTAAATCTAAAGCCCTAATCTAATTAAACTATTTAATTAAATCTAGATCTTGCTCCAATAGGTTCATAACATGACAAACAAAATATTATATAAATATGTATAAGCATGATATATAGAATAAAAGAAATAAAGGAAAAATAAAATAAATATCAAATATTTAATTAAACATACTTGAAGTGCAAATCCCAACTTTGAACTTGAAGATCTGAAATTGGAAAAAGAATAATTTAACGCCTCAATATCTTCTTCACAATGACCTCTTCTAGCAGAGGCCCGGGAGTGTGGGCTCCCAAAATATTAAGTTTAGGAAAATTTTTAGAACAAAATTTTTCCTTTCAATCTTTCCGAAAAATAATTTATAAGAAAAATTATGCTAAATATTAAATTTAGAAAACTCCTGAAAATAATTTTTAGGGTTTTCGGCATGGGAGAAAACTAAGTACCAAAACCATATATAAAACTCTATAAAATATATGTGTGTATATATATAGAGAGAGAATGAGAAAGGAAGTTTTGTGAGAATATGAGAAAAATTTAATCTACACCGTTGGATCTTAAGTAACATTGATCATAGTTCTAAGAGGCTCATTGTATGCGAAGGCCTACCACCACCCAACGGTCACCACCACCGCTTCCACTCCTCTCTGCCATTCCCGCCATCGCCACCCATCTCCGATCCCTACGATCATCACCACAGCCACCCACCCCCACCGCCACCCATCTGTCCATCCCATCTTATATCCCTACTGTCATCACCACCGCCATCGCTGCCACCCGCCCCCGCCATCACCGCCGCTCCTGTCCGCCACCCCACCACCGCCACGCATCTCTCTCTCTATCCCATCTCAAATCCTAACGGTCACCGCCGCCGTCTCTCACCACCACTGCCACCGCCACCCGCCACCACCACTGCATTATCATCTTGTAGAATTAATTATTTCTGGTAGTAGTTAAGAAAAAAGTAATTTAGGCGGTTCTGTTCAGTGTTCTAATCTTATTGACAACACCAATATGACACTTTTGGATCCCTATCCACATGACAATAACAAGTCATCTATGGTATCATATTATATCGTACAAGTTGTCCAAACTTATCACCGGCTACGAACATATTTTGACAACATATCACTTATTTGATTTAAATCTATCTGTGGTGTAATCTCATTCACCACTTAAATTGAACTTGACATGTCATCTAAGACTATATCCATCTCATTGAATGCTTTAGAAAACAATCACACGTATGCTTGACTCGTAAAATATAGCCAGACATTAGATAAATAAAATAGTTTTATTTTTTTAATATTTAAAACTAACCAATTGGGTTTTCTAGGACACCAATTCCAACAAATTTTGGGCTAGTGAAACAATATTTTCTATTTCTATTTAAAAGTAAAAAAAAAGCTCATTTTTTTTTTTTTTAAAACACTTTTTCTAAGGTCAAACACTTACAAATCCTTAAAGAAATATTTTTTTCCCTGAAAAAAGTATGTGTCTTTAGACAAGTAAGTTCGATTAAACATGACCTCTGAATAGAGGAGGCAATCGAGTCATTTGGGTCGGGGTCGGGTTTACCCACTCAGTTTGGGTCATTTGAAGTTTACTATAAACTCTGGTCGGGTTGGGCTCAAGTCAACTCATTCAGGTTGGGGTCACTTTTGGTTTTTATCTATAGTTGAGTTGGGTTAGGTTTCGGTCGAGTTATATCGGGCTTGGGTCGCTACTTTTTTGGGATATCTTGGGATGGGGTCTATCATGGGACAGGTTGTACGGGTTTTGGATCATTATAATTCTACTATTTGGTGTCATGAACTCTTTACGAATGTTTAATTTATATTTCAAAAGTTCATATTTATATCCATGTATTTATTGTATTATCAATATAGGTGTTTAATAACCAAAGAGGGCACCAACATGCCGTCATCGGATCCCATTAGAACTCCAAAGTTAAGCGTGCTTGGGCGAGAGTAGTATCAGGATGGGTGACCTCCTGGGAAGTCCTCACCCTCAGGTTGGGGGCACTAGAAAACAGCCTCTCTTCAGGTTAACACCCTAAAGGGGAAAGGCTACGTACATCCGCCCCCCCCCCCCCCCCCCCCCGACCCTCCGTAGGCGGGAGCTCTTGAGGCACTGAGTATATAAATCAATATAGGTGTTTAATGATCTCTTATCAAGTTAAGTTGTACTCTTTTTTTTGATAACTAATGATAAGAATCGCAATACAAAACAAGTACAGGCCCAAGAGCAAGGCCAGAGCTACCCCGCGTAAAAGCATGCAACAGAAAAGAGATAAATAATGAGACATCACAATAGAAAAAAGAAACATAGAGAAAAAACATAAGATGCTACACGGCGCTAGAAAACTTCACCATCACTAGAAAAGACACAAAACAAAAGGAAAATGAACCAATGCACCCAAACAGGACATGGCGGATATGCTAGAAGGAAAGGCGACAGCCGACAAGGATGCAAGCCGACCTTATCAGTTCCACCTAGCGTGTATCGAAGCAATAGCTATTATTACACCCGAAGAACTTAGGTCAATTCCGGTTTCAGGTCAGGTTGAGTTTAATTTCGGTTCATTTTGGGTCGGATTGATTCAGGTGAATGGTGGATCGAGTCGGGTCAAATTAAGTATCGAGTCATTTTCAATTCAGACAATGAATGGGCTAGGTTAGTTTTAGGTCAGCTCATTTTGACATCAAGTTCAATAAGACAAAATCTTCGGGTCGAGTGGGGTTGGTTTATAGGTTTTTCAGTTTAGTTTTTCGAGCTGGGGTTGAATTTGACACCTCTATTTTTAGAGTGCTTTTGATTTATCTATTTTTAACTTATTTATTTTTAGTTTAATTATAATAACACAAATTTTAATAATATGTGTTCACGCTCCAAAATTCTCTTAGAGACAAGTTCGAAAATGGGTTTACTTGAACTAGGGGGTAAATTAGGTCAGAATCATTATTGATCTCAAATGAATCACTCATAATATTTTGGTTATTTTTAGGTGTAGTTGAGTTCGGTTTGCACTATTGTTGATTCTAACAATGCTCCTGTTAAAAATTTAGTTGAATTTGAGGCACTCACTTATTTATTGCGATTTTGACTTAGAGTTGCAATTTTCGATGAAAAATACAAACGAAAAACAAAACCAATAGAACAAGAAAATAAACGATGACACCATATTGTACTTTGTTCGACCTACAAACCTAAGCCTATTTCCATAACACCCTAAAATTTGAGAAAAAACTCAACTTTTGTGATAACAATTACAAAAACAAGCAATTTCGAGTATAACTTAACAAATACAACTACCATCAACAATTCCTTAGTGCTTACAATATGAAAGCTATTACAATCGAGCCTAACAAACATAGAATATCCCAAACAACCTAGTATCGGAGCAAGAAAGTGAAGACAAATGTTTATGAAGGATTGCTTTATTTGAGGAGATTGAGGGGGAAAGAAAACCCTAACTGAGCTTCATTCTGCAAAAGAAGAAGAAACACAACTTTATATGATCCTCACCAAAGCTAAGCCACATCAGCCAGGGGGAGGATCCCTTGCAATGACAAAATTCACGGCTAAATAAGTAGTGGGGGAAAGAGGGGGGAGGAGAGAGAGTGAAGGGGTGTGTGAGGGAGAATATTTTTTTTAATTCACTGCTAAATAAGATGAAGAAGCACACGCATAACGCCTTCCTTCCCCATAATAACGCTAGGATTATGTATCAACATCTTCAGAATTTACAACAAGGATCTCGATCTGTCGAAGACTACACGGCAGAGGTCTGTGCCTTAATCGCCAGGAATAACTTGGCAGAGTTAGAGGAGCCGTTGGTGGATAGGTATGTTGGCGGATTGAGGGAACAATCTAAGAGGTGCTTAACATGTTTGACATCTTTTCTATCTTGGAGGCAAGTCGGAGGGCTTTGCATGTCGAGAAGCAATATAAGCAGTGTCAAATTGGCGGTACTCGGAACACCTAGAATAGTGGGTGTGATCAGGTATGACCTCCATATTGAGAAAAGAAATAAATTTTGTTGGAAAAATAAATTTTCATACCGATCGTTGGGTTCCCAATTTTTCAACTGTGGTCACAACAAGGGATACCTATTAGAGTACTTAAAGTAAGAGACTCTTCTCTCTACCTAAGCCCCAGGTCGGAGAGTCACACTTCGTGACATCTGACATGTGAGAGTTCCCGGGAATAGGTTTATCTCTATAAACCCTTTGCCCTAATACTGATTGTTGGGACGAATTTCAAAAAATTCTCCCTAGTTTTATAAAGTTTACGCAGCGGAAGGAGTTTAGAATTCATAATTCTAAACCTAGGGTTGATTTAAAATTCATAGTTTCAAATCTACAAATTTAAATTCATAATTTAAATCTACCGATCTAAATTCTTAATTTAGATCTACAGTCCTTTTATCTTAATACATTCATAATAATATATAAGCTTACACATGCATAATAATGAATGCTGCAAATAAATAAAAAAGCGAAACTAAAAGAAGAAGGAAAGAAGAACATACCTGGATTTGCTCCAAAATAAGAAAACCAAGTAAATCGAGATCCCGTGATCTTCTACGCGATGACCTTAAATTGCCTGAAGGGTAGGCTCTGAAAAATATTAAACTAAGGAAAGAAAAAATTCAACGGAAATTCTTCTTTCCAATTAGGTCTCCGAAATAATTTCCAGAAATCCAAAAATTTAATTTCTAATTGAATGCCAAACCCTTAAAATAAGCACCTCTATTTATAGTAGTGTACCAGAGCAAAAAAAAGGTGATTTTTCGATGTGGGATTCACTGAACAAAAGCAAAATGCACCATTTTGATTTGAAAACAAGTAAAATGCAGTGTTTTTACCAGTAAAATCGCGCCTCTATTTTGAATTACGCATGACATGTGGCGTCGCGTGATTCATCCCCGCGTGGGGACGCGGATACCCATGGTGGACGTCCTGTCGCAGGCTGGTTCGTCCAATTCAGTTCACGCGGAACGCGAGCTTATTAAATGTGATTTTGATTTTTTTTTTTTTTTTGTGTTTTGCTTTGCTCCTCACATGTAAAAAATTCATCATATGAATAATGTTTGGCAAAATTAAATTTACGCATCTCATGAATAAATTAATTCATCTAATAAATTCTTTAATATTTTTTCGATGGCAATAAATATAGAGGCTTGCACAGGGACCTCAGGGTTAAATTAATCATCTCATGAAATAATTTAATTACCATTTAATGAGACTTAATTCCACTAAATAAATCTCACTGTACTCCAGACTTAAATTATTTATTCGATATCTCCCTAATAGACCGTATTGATGACAACAACCTCTCCACTAGATGTCCATGACAAAGGATAAATATAACCACTACCATTATCCTTCTCATAGCTTCTCCATTAGTTACTGACTCACCCTTCACTGAATAATTTATTTATACTTGAATATATTCATAGTATAAATTGCAAATGTCCAACACTTGGAATACTTTGGCCAAAGTTTTCAAACTATTCAAATATTTGCGAATCAACTAAGGGGACATCTGTATCTCATAAGAGACTGTAGATTCCCTATTGAATACCTGATCCTTGTCACACTTCACGCTGCTACCCAGCGTGCGTGGGAATTTAGTCATGCGTTTAGACGTTACTTATAGTACACCAAAGTAACTAACGCTCCATATACAAGTCTAGAATACCCTTAGGATTTAGAGTCGTCGTTCAAACAATACAACATGAATCACTCATTTGTGATAGTAGTCTAGAAATAAGTAGCCCATATGGTCCTACTCGGTGTGTTAATCTTATTAAACACACCAACCCAACACTTTTGGATCTCCATCCATATGACCAAGACAAGTCTTCTAAAGTGTCACGTTACAGTCTTAGCATACAAGTGGTCCAAACTTGTCTTAGACTACGAGCCTTTCAAACAACAGTCCATACTATTTGTTCCAAATCTATCTATGGTTTAGTCTCATAAACCACTTACAACAAACATGTAAATTGTAGTCTGAGGACTACACCCATCTCATGGATGTCTCCCAAAAGAAAATCACATGCAGTATAAATGCTCACGTACACAAATTTAACTAGGAAACGACTGAAAATTCAATTTTATTTATTAATTAAAATAATATATCCAGAATAAATCTGAATTTTAGGACACTGTTTCTAACAATCTCCCACTTGTCCTAAATCCAATTTATGACAAAGTTCATACTTACCCCTTTTAAGTTGGAGCCAAAGGTCTACTGAACCTAACCCTTAGCGAGCTCAATTACTCTATTGCGAAGTCAGTAATACAACGCTGCTTGACACTCCTCTCACTAATGGCTCCCACTCCAAGGGTAAAGACATGCTTAGATTTTGAACATCTATCATTTTAATCTAACTGGAAAACTTAAATTAGTATAGCCAACTGGAACCAGCTCGTCACTTTGAAAGATTAGCATAGGATCTCTAGTTTTTCTCAAGAACTACAGAAAACATTTCACTGCCACCTAATCCATTGGACCCAGGTTAGACTAACACCTGCTTACTATACCATAGCATAGCAGACATCAAGTCTCGTGCACAACATGGCATACCTGAAGGCTCCCACTGTCAAAGCATATGGAATAGTCCTCAATTCCTCTTCCAGGGACTCCATGATATACCTTGACAATGTCTTCTCAGTATAAGCGGCTGGAGAGAGATCCAACATCTTACTTTTACAACCTTGCAGAAGCTTAATCTTAAAAGTAGAGTTGTCTTCTCCCATGTCCTTCATGTTGAGCTTTCTTGACAATCAAATCTTTACAGCTAATGATACCCCCACATCATTCCTAATGAGTAGTATATTGTTGACATACAATACCAAGAAAGTCACTACTTTCTCTTAATGCCGTTTGTACGCGCATGGTTCGTTCAATCAATTGCTCAAAAGTATAAGACTTAATTCCTTGATTGTGGCTAAAAGGATCAGATTCAATACCACGGTCAAACACTAAGGCTCCCGCTATGAACCTGTCAGGTGTCCTGACAATTTTCCCATCACACCTAAGCTCTCGTGTACCTGGAACATTCTCGTTCCTATCAGTAGGTGCATTTAATGCATCTACTATGTCTTAAGTTGTGTCTAGCTGTTCAGAATTATTGTCATTTTCTTTTTAAATGCTATTTTATTTTTGCTTTTGTAGTTTACTTGCAAAATTCTTCTCTAAGTATTTTGTATTATTCATGTATATAAGGAGAACAATATGAATAAATCATAAACACATGTTCTTTTGTAAATATAAATTTTATTTCTTGTAAAAAAAGGTTCACAACCATATTCAAACTGAATAACAATTATTCTTAAAACCATATAAATTAAATTTCTGTCCAATGTAGGTAAGAATCAATAAAAATTTTTAAGAAGCAAAAATAAAACTCTAACACTAAAATCTAAGCTATCGCTTCCTACTACTAAGACTGCTACTCTTGTACCGCCTTCAGTTGTCAGGTATAGCTCCCATCATGTAGCCTCCTAGTTGGCTTGAGCCCTGTAATATATTACAGACTTGGTCAGTTGAACTTGAGTCCATACACCAGGAATCTGGTGGACTCTCAACTATACAAGACTCAAATCAGTGAGATATCAAAATACCTTCACCAGATGGCTTAGCAGTCTTTGCAGGAAGAGTAGCCATGTACTTTACGCAGTTTTTGTTCTAGTGGCCATTTTTCTGTAAAAGTAACACTTTCCTTTGCTGGTCGTTTGTTAGGATTAGTTGCTACACTAGCAACCTATCCTTTGCCTTTCTTTCCAGTTAGTCCCTTGTTTAGCTTACTCCCCCTAGTCCTTGATACCTTATTCAAGTGGACACTTCCCTTGGCTCGCATAACACCCTCTGCTACCTGTAGCTCCTTCATCATCTCAGGCAATGAATAATCCTTATTATTTATTGTATAGTTGAGCCTGAACTGAGTAAAAGAGCCGGACAGAGAGCTGAGGATAATGTCCTACTGAGATTAACTATCAATCTTAGCACCTAGAATCTCCAACTCAGACAAGCACGCCATCATTTTCATGACGTGCTCCTGAACTGGTGACCCTTCCAACATCCTCATGTTTAAGAGCTTCCTCATCAACTCTTGCCTAGTTCCCTATCTTGACCACCAAATATTTCCATTAAATGTTTGATCATCTCAGCTGCTGTTTCTATCTCAAGCATCTGATGCTTTAGTACATTGGTCATAGAGGCAAAAATGTAGCATATGGCTAACTCATTAGCCTTATTCCAGCGTTCATTAAATTATTAGAGGGCACAGTAGGTCGAGCTTCAGTGAGAACAAACTTATGAACCTCAGGTATTAATACTATGTCCAGGTTCATTTTCTAGGCGAAGTAATTCGGTCCATTTAAGGCATTATCTTTCAGAATTGTGTGAAGTGCACCAGTCACAGCCATTTCAAAAACTGTAAATGCAAATTAATGTGTAACTGTCTTATAAGAGTCATGTGTAATACAGTGATATGTATTCTTTCAATTTAGCACACACAATAAGTCAGATATCCACCAAACTATACTATCATGCATACAATGATGACCTAAACACACCACTCCTTACTCCCCGGCAGCGGGGCCGCACGAAGCTAGTACGGGTGAGAACTATCCTTAATTAACTTGATTTCTTGTAACTTTTACTAAACATGATTAACTCACCATTTTACCTTAGTCTCTAACCTGATACAACAGAGCTCCTCGGGGAGGTTAATGAACCACGTTAGTCAAGTGTAAACCATTACCTAAATCTCCATACAAATACACGAAATACTCCACGACAGCGTGGTCGCATCGCTTCTTTACACTTCAGTTTATCCCAACAGAAGTCTAACCCTGTAATCTACAAACCGACATCCTCCGCAGGGAGGTCTATCAATCTACTATACTACTAGACCGGCAATGAAGACAGTGAGGTTGCAACAATTGAAACCATGCTCCCACTTGATTTTTATAACTAGTGGTTTTTTAATTAACTTGCATTTATAACCCGGATTATCTCATAACCCCTTTTAGAATCTCGTTCTAAAATCAACCAAAATTAATTAATTAATTAAGCAAAAATATTATCGTTTTACAATATCGATTATCTCAGAATATTGCTTTAGAATGTCATTCTAAATTTATTCAATATAATTAATTAATTAGTTTTACTTTTAAAAAAGGTACCATCAATTATCTCAAAACCTTTATTTAGAATCCCATTCCGAAAACTAAATAAATTAATATAAATTAATTTAATTTTTATTTAAAATAATACCAAAATTTAATTTATCTCATAATCTATTTTTAAAGTCTAATTCTGAAATTAAATTAATTAATAAAATTAATTTTATTTAAAATCAGTAACGTCTTAAAATTTAGACTATCATATAGTCTATTTTAGAATCTCATTCTAAGAGTTAAATAAGCTTAGACAATCAAATAGTCCAGTTTAGAATCTTACTCTAAAATTTAATTAACAAAATTAAACTTTTATTTTAAAAATAAAGTTAACTTAGACTATCTTATAGTCTATTTTAGAATCTTATTCTAAAACTAATTTAAAATAACACTAATTCATAACTTAGATTAACTCATAATCTAATTTAGAATTACACTCTAAAAAAATTATTTAATAAAATATGTAGTTTAATTATTATGTAAAGCAGTATTGAAGTCTACACATCCAAAAAAAAATTTTTTTTTTTAATTTAAACTTGCTGACATTAGCGCCATGTCAGCACTAACGTCAGCCCTGACCTGCTGACATCAGCAGCTAACGTCATCAGGATTTTTTTTTTAATTTTAAATTAAAATAATTTAATTTAAAGTAAAGAATTAAATCTAATCTTATTAGATTAATTTTATCCGAATTCTCATCTAATCTCTTTAGATTAATATTAACTAATTTTGTTAAAAATTTGAATCTAATCTTATTAGATCAATTTTATCCGATTTCGTAAATCTTAATCAAATATGTATAGTCTCATTACACAAATTAATGTAATCTCAAATTTATAAATTGCTAGATCCAAATTAAAAACTAATTTATTAACGATTTAAACAATTTAAATCTTTACCGTAAAAGATCTAATTAACTACTAACTCTTTTAACAATTTAAACAATTTAAATCGCTACTTTAAACAAACTTTTGATTTGATTATTAATTAATAAATGATTTAAAAAATTTAAATGTCAAACACTTGGAATACTTTGGCCAAAGTTTTCAAACTATTCAAATATTTGCGAATCAACTAAGGGGACAACTATATCTCATAAGAGATTTTAGATTCCCTATTGAATACCTGCTCCTTGTCACACTTCTCGCCGCTACCCAGTGTATGTGGGGGTTTAGTCATGCGTTTAGACCTTACTTATAGTACACCAAAGTAACTAACGATCCATGCATAAGTCCAGAATACCCTCAGGATTTAGAGTCGTCGTTCAAACAGTACAACATGAATCACTCATCTTCGATAGTAGTCTAGAAATAAGTAGCCCACATGGTCCAACTCAGTATGTTAATCTTATTAAACACACCAACCCAACACTTTGGGATCTTCGTCCGCACGACCAAGACAAGTCATCTAAAGTGTCACGTTACATCTTAGCATATAAGTGGTCCAAACTTGTCTTCGACTACAAGCCTTTCAAACAACAATCCATACCATTTGTTCTAAGTCTATCTTTGGCTTAGTCTCATCAACCATTTAGAACAAACATGTAAATTTTAGTCTGACGACTACACCCATCTCATGGATGTCTCCTCAAAGAAAATCACATCCAGTATAAATGCTCGCATACACAAATTTAACTAGAAAACGGTTGAAACTTTAATTTTATTTATTAATTAAAATAATATATTCAGAATAAATCTTGATTTTAGGACACTATTCCTAATACTCTAACCAACTCAGGTATACAGAGACAAGTAGGGAGGCATGTTGTCTCCAACCCAAATAGTCCAAATAACCAAGACCAGGTGGGTAGCTCAAAGACCCGTTGCTTCAAGTGTGGTAAAATGGGTCACCATGCCGCCAAATGTCAGAAGGGCAATAGACCTAGTCAGGGGTTGTACATAGTGGGTCTACATGTGGAAGAAGGTGCGTTAGTTGAGGAGGATACTTAAGACTAGCTGTCGCCAAGAGGTGAAGAAGAGATGGTCGGTGATGAAGGCCACCTCTTAGTGTTTAGGCGGGTTTGTTTCACTCCTAAGGAAGCAGAGGGAGATGCTTGGCTTAGGAACAATATCTTCTAGGTGGTCTACACCATTAACGGGAAAGTATGCTGACAGGAAAGTATGCCGCCTAGTCATCAATTCCAGATGTTGTGAATATGATCTTTGAAGAAGCAGTCCAAAAGTTCGGATTGAAGACAGAGAATTGAACCCATACAAGTTGTCTTGGATGAAGAAAGAAAACCAAGTACCATGTCCAAACGATGTGTGTTTAGCTTTTCATTTGAGGCGAAATATCGGGATGGAGAATGGTGTGATGTGGTTACCATGTATGTGTGTCACTTGTTGCTTGGATGATCATGGAAATTTGATAGAGAAGCCACCTATGACAGAAAATGGAACACCTATAGCTTTTTTTTTTTAGAACACAAAGATAGTGTTATTGCCCAAGAAGAAAGAAGCGCCACATTTGGTGTTAGCTGAGAATCCAATTATCCAAACCAAGGCCTTGTTTGCCAGAGAGGTTTGTGTGGATTGGCAAGGAGTGCCAAGCGGATCAAGGAAAGGTACCAAAACAAGTAGAAGATTTGTTGAGTGGGTTTGCTGATGTCTTCTAGGAAGAGTTGTTAAATACTCTACCTCCATTAAGGGACATTCAACGCTGGATATATCTAACGTTGGGAGCTGCCTTACCGAATAGATCACATTACCTAATGAGCCTTGTGGAACATGAGGAGCTTAGGCGCCAAGTTAAGGAGTTACTCGCCAGGGGATTTATTCGGGAGAGTTTGAGTCCATATGTGGTTCTAGCTCACTTGAAGCCAAAGAAGTTGGAGGATGTGCATTGACAAAGAGCCATTAATAAGATTACAGTATGTTATTGATTTCCTATTCTGAGATTGGATGACATACTAGATTAGCTATAGAACTCAAAGGTGTTTAGTACATTGGACTTGAAAAGCATATGCCAACCGAGTCGTATCTCGCAAGGTGACCAGTGGAAGACTGCCTTCAAAACCTAAGAAGGGTTATACGAGTTGCAGGTGATGCCTTTTGGGCTTTCTAACGTGCCTAATGTATTTATGAGATTCATGAATCAGGTACTACGTCCCTTTATTAAAAAGTTCTGTCATCTACTTCGATGACATCTTGATTTACAGTCCAAATTTGGAGGAGCACATGGACCAACTTAGGGAGGTTTTGAAAACCCTAAGAGAACAACACTTGTTTTCTGCTTTGAAGAAGTGAGACTTCATGAAGGACAGAGTGACATTCCTTGGGTTCGAATCCAAGGATGGGGTTACGATAGACGAAGGCAAGATAGAAGCCATTTGGAATTGGTCCCAGTAGAAATTGGCAACTGAGGTGCGTAGCTTCCATGGTCTTACATCTTTTTACTGGAGGTTTGTACCCGATTTTAGCTCTATCATGGTGCCAATTACGAATAGCATGAAGGGGAGTAGCTTCAGTTTAACTCTGGAGGTATCTGACGCCTTCGAAGTGGTGAAGCAGAGGAGACTAAGGCTCTAGTGTTTGCTTTACCAGATTTCTAAAGACATTCGAGTTATACATCGATGCCTCCAAGGTGGGAATTGGTGTAGTGATTAGCCAAGAAGGCTGTCCAATTGCGTACTTTAGTGAGACACTTGACAAAAGTAAGTAGATTATTCAACTTATGATGTCGAGTTCTATGCGGTGGTGAGAGCTTTGAGGCATTGGAAATCGTATCATGCCAAGGAATTCATTTTATACTTGAACAATGTTGCGCCGAAGTACATCAACAGCCAAGATAAGCTTTCAAACTGACATGCAAAGTGGGCGAGCTACATTTAACTCTTTCACTTTGTCATCAAGCACAAGTCTAGAGTGTTTTTAATAGGGTTGTCGATGCCTTAAGCAGGCGTATAGGGATCTTGACTAACAGCCGAGCTTCGCTGCTCGGTTTTGACAGGTTGGCAGAACAGTACCAGAATGACCTCGCCTTTGTGGAAATTTGGCAAGAAGCTCAATCTAAGAAAATGCTGGGTTACTCCATCCACATGGGATTTCTATTCAAGAGGAAACAGTTTTGAATTCGGACTTTGAGTTTGCATATCGAGATCATAACTAAGAAGCACAATGAAGGGCATATGGAGCGAGATAAGACACTCAAGCTTGTGAGTAGTACTTATTATTGGCCATCGAACAAAAGAGAGGTTGAAAGGTTTGTTAAGAGATGCCGAATCTGCCAGATTTCAAAAGGGGCAATGAGTAACATAGGTTTATATCTACCACTCCCGATTACTAGTCAATCATGGACAAACATTAGCATGGATTTCGTGCTAGGATTACCAAAGACATAGAGGGGCGTAGATTCAATCTTCGTCTTTATGGATCAATTCTCCAAGATAGCACATTTTCTAGGGTTCAAGAAGGTCGCCGACACAGTTTATGTGGTGCAGTTGTACTTCTAAGAGATCTATAAGCTTCATGCGTTACCCTCGAGAATTCTCTCGGATAGGGATGTATGCTTTCTAAACCACGTTTGGAAGACATTGCGGAAGATGGTGAACACCTCTCTCGCCTTCAGCACTATTCATCACCCGCAGACGGATAGTCAGAAGAAAGTGACGAATAGGTTTTTAGGTAACCTTCTCCGGTGTCTTATTGCCAAGAATATTAAGGGCTAGGATAAGAAGTTGTATCAGGTCCAATTCGCCTATAATAGCTCAATAAATCGGAGCATAATGTTTTTCGGTGTTTCAGATCA
Source organism: Simmondsia chinensis (assembly GCA_018398585.1). Lineage (NCBI taxonomy): Eukaryota > Viridiplantae > Streptophyta > Magnoliopsida > Caryophyllales > Simmondsiaceae > Simmondsia > Simmondsia chinensis. The sequence continues at coordinate 3,328,271 of JAGTTD010000017.1, read as the reverse complement.
TCTATGGCTTTGCTCCTTGCTCACCAATAGATCTTTCTAGATCATGGGAAGGCGGAAGGACTTCATCTGAAACCTTCAAGAGATACATGAGTAGACTCGAGCACGATTGCTAGAGGCAAGTTCCAGGTATAAGATAACGAGTGATAAGTAACTCTGATCAAGGAGAATTCATGTTGGTGACTAGGTATGGGCAATTTTGACAAGAGGGCGGTTTCTGATACAGGAGTACAATGAGTTAACAACATGAAGGATGGGACCGTTGCATATCATTGAGAAAATTAATGATAACGCATACCGCCTGCAGCTGCTGAACAGAATTAGGCCTTCCGATGTCATCAATGTTGAGCACCTTTTTTGTTAATGTGGCTCGAATAATCCATATGACCCGTTGACGAATTCGATGGTGAATTCTCTCTAGGCCGGGGAGAATGATGCAACCCACATCTTGGCAGGACGGGATGCAACCCTTGGCTTAGTGGGTCGAGCTAACAACCCACATCTTGGCGATATGGACGGCGGGCGAGTTGGGACATGCCAAGGCAATGAAGTTTAACTTTGAGGAGGAGAGCTTGATGTAGATTACAAAATAGGATTATTTATTTATTTATTTATCCGTTTTATTTTAGTCTTTAAGTAAAGCTAGGAAAGCTCTTCTATATATAGAGGGTGTCTGATTAGGGTTTTTGTATTCATCTTTTTCCAAATTTCAATTCATATTTATTTGTTATTTCTTATTCTCGGATTGTAAAAATTAAGATTAGAACTTCCCTTTATTAGCTTTAGTAATAGAAAAATTAAAGGAAGGCTATTGAATCCTTTTGTTCCCAATTTTCATCTTTTTTGGTGCTACATCACTAAACCTACACGACATGGTCTCTTCCTTACACAACATAAATGCACACTTGACCTCCTAACAAGCATGACATTTTTGACGCTAAACCTGTTCAAACATTTCTTCTAGCTCGACATCAACCACCTTTAACTGTCGGATGTTTGCTTGAAAATCTGACTGAACATAGAAATGCGGTAGGTGCTCTCCAGTATCTAACTATGACCTGTCCTAACATATGTTATGTTGTTAACCGTGTGTCCCACTTTATGTATGCTCCCAGGTCTTCTAATTGGCAACAAGTGAAGAGTATTCTTCAATACTTCAAGCACGCGCCTGATGGCCTGATCATCTCCCCGGATTCTTGTACGACCATCACTACATACACAGATGCTGATTAGGGAGGTTGTCCGGATACTCGCTATTCTACTAATGGGTTTGCCTTGTTTCTTGGTCCTAACCTCATCTCACATGGGCAAAGAAATAACCTATTGTTGCCTAGTCTATTACAGAATCTGAGTATTGAGTTGTTTCTCAGATGCTTGCTAAACGTAACTGGATTAGGTACCTCATGCGCGATCTTGGTCTTTGTCTCAAGTCTAGTGCATATCTTTTGTGACAATGCCTTGGCCACATATCTTGCTGCTAATCCAATTTCTAATCATAGTAAGCATGTTGATGTTCATTTTCACTATGTTCGTGGAAAGGTGATTAAGGGTTACATCCAGATTCAATTCACTCCTACTACCAAGCATGCTGTTGATATCTTCACTAGAGACTTATGTACGCAATCGCTTCTGCTACCATAAGGCCAATATGCACATTTGTCCAATTCTTTCAAATTGAGGGGGGTGTATATGTGTAATATTCTAGAATGATAAGCTTAGGCATATTCAATTATCTCCTATGATATTCCTTAGGAACTCTCTTTTAATTTCCCTTATGTAACTCTTCTGTATAATTACATCAGCAACCCTTTCAAGGGTATGTTTGGTATGGAGGTAAAGGGGAGGAATGGTTAATGGGATAACCATTGCACCCCTTTTAACCCCGTTTGGTTCAGGGATAAAATTTGCACCAATAAAGTTTTTCACCCCAAATGAGGTTAAAATCCGTGCACTACCCCCTAGCACGACATCTATAATAAGGGGAGGGGGAACTTTTAACCCCATTGAACTTGAGAAAGACAAAGAAACCATGAATTTCTCTTAAACCACTCCAAATTATTTTTTTCCAGCACGTTTTACCATCACTTATCAGCCGGTATGTCCATCTTTAAGTATTTGGTTCAATAATTTGTGCACTTGGCTTGAAAATATGGTAGTATAAAACTAGTGTTTCTGATTTTGGTTTCTTAGCCAATTTTCAGTGTGAATGGAGAGGAATCTTTAATTAGTGATTAAATACATTTATAATGGTGATATTAATCATGAAAGGCAATAGATTTTAAATCATAATTACAATTTTGAGCTTCAAATTCCATCGAAGGGGGCATGGTGGTTTGGGATGTTTTTGTGGTGGGTCGTTGCCCCCCAAATTTTTAATTATTTATTTTTTTATTCATTAATTTAAAAATAGGATTTTATGTATTAGTTAATTTAGAGGATTATTTAAAAAATATATTATATTAAATTAAAAATTAGTAAATCTAGAAGGATTATATATGAATCAAATAAATTTATGTTGCACCCAAATCAAACATAGGAAAAGATTTTTGAGCTAATGGTTGCTTCTTTAGAAGTTTTACAACCAAACAACATGAAAGAAAAAAAATATTTTTTAACTCTATACCAAATATGACTTAAGTATACTCTCTACATTATCCTCACACAAGAAAACCATGTTTTGGGAGAGGACTTTTAAAGTAGATAATAAATCTATTTTTTAAATATATATAAAAAAAGAATTATTTATGTTAAAGGTCCCTATACTTTGCCCATTGTGTCAAGTTAGTCCTTGTACAATTCAAAATGTGTCAATTTGATCCTTAGAGAAAATTTATGTTAAGTTTTTTATGAAATTTTTAATGGTTCGACCATAAGGTGGACTAAATTGAGTAAATGGATGAATTTATAATAAGTTACTTGCATCTAACATAATTTTTCAATTTAAAATTACATCATTAACTTAACTTAAATTTGACCAAAGAACTAAATTCACGCATTTTAGATTGTTCAGAGGCTAAATTGACACAATTAAAAATATAATAACTAAATTGATATGCTGAATAAAGTACATGAATCTTTGACATAAATAACCCTTGAAAAAAAGTACTTCAAACCCTCACTTTTTAAGAAAGCTAAAGAGTTGGTGTTTTTTTTTAACTACAATTAAAGCAAGATTCCCGCCTCATGAGGTCTGGAGGTCGGATGTACGCTGCCTTCCTTTTCCAGGGTATTATCCCTAAAGAGAGGTTGTTTCCAAGTGGCTCCAACATAAGGATAAGGACTTTTCAAGAGGTTACCCATCCTGGAATTGCTCTCGCCCAAGCACGTTTAACTTTGAAGTTCTAATGAGATCGAGTGATGACGTGTTGGTACCTTCTTTGGTTACTTTTTTTTTTCAACTACAATTCAACCACATTATTCAAAAAAAACTTCAAACTTAACGCCAAATAATGCAGTTGTAATTCACATTGATTGCAGGTTTAATAAAAACTGAGAACATCATTTAATGCTATATGTCAATATGACGCCTTTACAGTTGACATAAGCAATGAATTTATATAACATATTTATAATTTTTAAAATAGAATATGAAATCAGTGTGATCGAATATAGCCTAAATTATCTTATATTATAACATGCTACATAAATATGTATATAATAACTGTAGTATACAATTTAAATAACTTGACATTACGGTATAAATGGGTTAAACATGTGTATTAACCTTACCCAAACCCTAATTCAATTCAATTATTTAAACAGGTTAAGTATGTCAGTCTAAATTTAGCCTGATTAAAAAGTAACGAACACAAACCTGGTATCTTGATGTCGTGTTATTTATTTCGTACCGGGTTTTGTTACATCTACTTGTTTGGCAACCTAAAAATATTCTGAATGTTGGGCCGATTTTCATGGCATGGCACCAGCCCAAATGATGAATTGGGCCCATTCATGGGCCTAAACAAAGCAGCAGACTGATCCCAAGAGATCCAAGTGTTGCAAAAATAGGAATAATTTCCGACGAATCATTTAAGGTCTACAACGAATTTAATTTTAATTAAAAATCATATATTTCATTTATTTAAGTTGACGGAAAGAGATTGCAATTCTATATTAACTCCATCAACCTGGAATCCAAATCGACTTGACTAAACTAAGTCGAAACATAAGATGACCCAAAACAATAAGACCCACACGTCCTAATTCGATTAGCAATTTGAAATGATCTAACTCAAATGATTTGAGCCTAAAACAACTCAACCTGACTTAAAGCCAGTCCAATTTGACTCCGGGTGCAAAGTAATCCAACCCAATTGACCCAAAAATCAAAGATCATTATTCACTCAAACCCAAATATGAACTGACCTAACTTAAATTTTACCAACCAAGCTAACCCAAAAATCCAAGTTACCTAACTAATTGATTTGAAATCTATGATGGCTCAAACCCAATAAGATTCGACCCAGCTTACTCCAGGCCTAAATTTGAGGTAACATGGAATGTAAAATGATACAACTCGAATGACTCAAAATCAAGATGGTTCGAGCACAAAATGACATGAATCAACTTCATCGTGACCCATGCTAACCCCAATCCCAAAATGACTGAAACATTAATGATTTGATTTGACTAAAAATTCAAGAACAATTGATTCTAAACTCAAGATAACTTTAACTCAAAATGGCACTACCCACTTAACCTTAGCCTAGCTGGCACAAAGCTCGTAATGCTCATATACCTGATTAACCAATAACCCCATGACGACTCAATTTGTTATGGAGTTATCTCCAATACCTCGGATTAACTAAATAAGGAAATACCAATTCCACCAAAATAGGAATTGAAAATTTTCAACTTTGGGTTCTGATTCTAAATCCAGATAGCAAACAAAGGCAGGAACATATACTTAAAATAAGGGTGATTACATTTAGGCTCCATTTATTTTACAGAAAATAGGATCGTGGAAACTGGCTTTTATCTTTTCCATTGTTGGTTGTGCATTTTTTAAGGGAGATTTTCCAAAGGCAAAATGTTTTTCCCTAGTGGGGAGAAAATAACTTCTTTTGTAAAATAACGGAAGTCGTGATTCCAAGGGGCGTAATAACCTTCGCGGTAATAAACGTGTGGATATATATTGATAGAGTGATATGAACTGGATTGCAATATAAAAATTTGACGTCATAACACGCAAATAGAAATTAGACCGAATAATCAAACGGAGGCAAGTATTACTTTGTCATAATCTCAGCAAAACAATTTCCATTATTTGTAACTGCTATATAATATTATATACAAAAGTTATCAATTAGGTACCTCTGGATTTAAACATTTATTACATACGTACTCATATGTTTCAATAATATATAATGATATACCTTGAAGTTTAAAATTTTCATCACCCAAGTACTATGAAATTTAAGAATTTTATCAACTAGACATTTTTGCCACAATTTGGCAGATTCGTAGTGAAAATTGTTGACCTGGACCATGAGATCGACAATACATATGTATCCCTATCATAATGTCGTGATTTTTTTTGTCAAAAAGTGCTAGCATGACATATCATTTTACTAATATGTATATGTATGTAATTTTTGTCAGAACACGACTAACTCTTTTGTAATTTGCAAGATTTTCATAGAAAATTTGACATTGCATATATATATATATATATATATATATATATATATATATATATATAGTCGTAATATATATCACATCAATTCTAATGGAAATTAGCCAAATGTTCACGAAAATTCTCCAGATTCTGACAGAGTTACCTAGGTGATAAAATTTCATATCTTAAGATACTTCATTATATATATTTAAATGATACGGCACTTGAGTAATAAATGATCAAACTTTATAATACCTAAGAGATAATTTTCCTATTTTGTATAACTTTCATAGTTAAATTTTAATATTACTTTTCATATATGTCGTATTGCAGTTTATATTGTCCTATAATAAGATGTAAGATAATTTGTGAAAATTGTTTCTTTTAAACTATATAAAAATATATCAATGTAAAACCAAGTTTTCCTTTAAAACAAACGAAGGAAAACCTCAATCAGATTTTAATTTTGTTGGAAAATATTTTCTAAAAGAAAATTAATTTCTATAATTTACTTTTTCTGCTAAACAAACCGAGCCTTAGTATTCCAGGAGTTGGCGAGTTAGTTTCTTAATTCTCTAACTTTATATATGAATCTTTTACTCCGCCAGTTAAGGTGAAATTATTTTTAGTTCCATCATGTGAATTCACTTTTTATGTACAATTTTTTGAATATGTCCAAAATATACAACAGTATCTGAAATTAGTAAAGGCTTATCCATGTTCGTTGTAAAGCTCAATAGTTTATTGAGCTGAGTTCAAGCATGTTCGATAACCTTATTGAGTAGAGTTAGAATAATGGGGTGCTCCGCTCATTAACATTCGCAAATAGTTTGATAAGAGCTTGTTAAGGCTTGATAAATGCTCATTAAAAACTACTTAAGGCCTCGTCACAAGCTCATAAAATAGTCGGTATAAACTCGAAAAAGATTAGATAGTAACTTGGCTTAGTATGGAGCTTCACTTGGTTATGAGGTGGATACAGGTCGATAACGAGCTCAAATTGGCTCGAGTAGACTAACAAGTTGAACCAAACTGAGTACCGAACACAGTAAAATCTTATTAAGTTGAGCTTGAACACTTCAATAAGCCTTATTGAGATCAAATTCAAACAAAGGGGTGTTTGACTCAGCTCAGCTCATTTACATGCACGCAACCCTTATATCCACATCGGTCGTCCATCTCCCCGCCTCACTGCCGCGTTGTTGAACCCCAAAGCCCAAACAATCCCACCTTTGGACCCCCGCTAATACCGAAACCTTCACCAAGGTATCGCCCTTTCTTCCTTCACCCTCTCTTCAGATTATATTACTCACAAACAGACTAATTCCGTAAATTTAAGTCAAAATATAATATTGCATCGCTTATTTCTTGTGATATAGATCTTATAATTTAAGCTTGGCATGTTGACACTTAAGGTTTGTGACCAAGCTTAATGTTATAGCAATATCAAAATATTTTGAATTAGTTATAAGATCCTAAGATCATATGACATTTATATTACAATGAAAATGAATGAAATGGGGAGCATATAATATAATATGATATTCAACGGTCAAATACAACAAGCTAGCAGAGAACCCATTTGCACTCAAATTGTTGCAAAAATTTAAATTGCTATACTGACTTGACTGCCTCTCCATTATTGCTCAAGATTCTAGCTACCAATTTTTTTTTTTTTTTTTCGGTTTTGTTTAATTGAGTTTGAGTCTCGGTGTCCGTTCAAATCTGACAAATAAGATGTTGCGGGAAAAATAAATTAATTATAGACAAAGTGTGAGATATAATAGTATTCTAATAGTTACTTTTATTTTAGTTATGATTTCGATAATTTCTCTTATTTTATGGATAATATTATTGTCACGCCAAAATTGTTACCGTTAGACAAAGATTGTAGTTTTCAAGGCAATTGTATGACTATTATTATTTGTAAGCTACATTATTACTCTGACAATAACAACTCTCAATTTTAATAGTGCACTGTCAATACTTCTATTTATCCCTCAAAAAATTTTGTTTACATCGGTACAACCTGCGTGAGGGGGTGCTGGATTTGAACCCGTGTGTCCCGAGATTGACCAACTGTAACTATAACCATTGGGACAAACCGGAGACCAATATTTCTCTCTTAAATTCTCTATATTTGAACCTGTATGGTCCCCCTTTATGTCTAAATTTACTTTTATTATCTTTGAAGGACGCGATTTGTACCATCCTTCCCGAATTAGGTTTTGTCATGAGAAGAAGGACAAAGTCAATAAAATCCATCCATATCATTAGAAACAAACAAGCAAAAGCAAATATAATCGTATAGAACAGCGCTAACAAGATTTGACACGGTGCAACAGCAAGACACAAAGATAGCAAGTTAGGATTGCGTTTTTTAGAGTTCCGATTCAATTTGGGTCAACCCGTTAACCCATTCAAATAATTGCGTTTAATCTGGGTTTCAGCCAATCATCATATTAACAAGTCACGCATATAATTCAATGAAAAATTACCCATCTATTAACTCATTTGGATAAGAGATAAAAACTCTTAATTCCATCATTTCACAAACGAGCCAGGTTCAAACTCCTTTTCCAGTAACCCTCGTGACATAAAAAAAGGAAAAGAAACACGCCAGCATATGGCATATTTTGCACCCTAGAATAATAATAGGGAACACGCAACACGCTGGTCGAGCAATTTTTTAATATAGTAAATAGATAATATAAGATGATCTCCCATGAAAAGGACACATATTGTGTTATTGTCATGCCACCTTCCTCTTTATGTGTGAGTTGCAATATTTTATAAACTAAGGTTGATGTAGATGAGCATGATTATAGCATAAGATAAGTCAATATCAAAATATATATTTAATATTTATTTATTGTTCACAAATCTTAATAAGAATTAAAAAATAATGCACATGTGCACAACTCATATTAAGTTTCCTTGGTCTTTCTTACTTTGTTCATATGACTTCTAGCAATAATTGACATTTCCTTTTTTAAAAATTGGGGTGATACCAAGAAATCAATTTCAATAAAAAAAAAAAAAATGCAAGAAGAACTTCGGCTCTGTTTGTTTAGGGTTAAAAGTTAGGTTTTAGAAATTGGTTTTCTCATTTTCTGTTGTTTGGCGCACATTTTTGTATGGAAAACGACTTCCTAAGAGAAAAAGTTTATCCCCCCAATGGTGGAAAAATGACTTTCCTTATAAAATGGGAGAAGTCATCATTCTAAAGCGTCAAAGTACTCGTCATTCTGAGTTCAAATCAAATTAAGTTCATGCTGGCTATAAAATCGGTATAGGATGATTGGTGAAAAATGGTTCCTATTAAAATAAACAAAAAAAATATCATAAACAAACAGCAAAAAAATCTAAAACGGAATTTGAGTTTTCTTTTAAAAAAAATTTCAAAAATATTTTTTGGGGAAAAGGAGTTCCCCTCTACCAAAAGGGGGCCTTAAAGAAACATTATGTTGATGTAAACACTATCAACTCCTGACAACTAAAGAAAGTTCAAAAATAATTTATAGAGTTATAAGATGATAATTCTTAAATAAATTACGAAATACCAAAATCCCGGCATGCAGTTTTGTCTACGGGCTTTCTTCTAGTCACAAAAAACCAAAAAAGTCCCAGCATGTGGTTCCAGCCCAAACCCTGACCACACTTTTATCTTCGACTAGGGCTAAACAAATATAGGTTCCAACAAGTGTAACAAATCAAATCGGTCATTTTGTTAATGCCCTGACCTAATCGACTACGTATTAGTCTGATCCTTGGGCCTTGTATATGGGATGAATCGTTCTTCGATTCAGTTCGATCCAAGACCATAAAGCCCAAAAGGCAAATCAAAGACAATTTACACTACTTCTGCACTAAGCATAATTATAATATATAATTAAATATATACTGTATGATTCTTTTTACCTTTTATCCTTTTTTTTTCTTATTAGCTATTACTTTTTTTTGGGGTAACGAGGGACTGGTTGTCCCAACCAACCCTGACCCATAAGGAGGCCCACAGTCTCCATGAGCAGTAAGTCATGAGATATCCTCAGCGAGAATTAAACTCTAGACCCCTAGGCAATGACCGCATGAGTACAAAATGCCACCAACTGAGACTCCCTCATAATGGGCTATGACATGAAGGTTTAAAATGTCATTTTTTTTATTCAAAAAAAATTTATATCAACTAGATTATATAATAAGATTGTTCACATCACTCGAACCTAAAATTGGGAAAAGGAGTGGATTTATTAAAACCCCACAAAAAAAAGAAAAGAATAAGTAAAAAAAGTTGGGCCCAGATTTGGACTCCTCCAAAGCAGACATTAATAAAGTGCCACCCAAATTAAAAATACTCCATATAAAAATAATAATAATAATAATAATAGGGGAAAAAAAAGAGAAAAGCATTAAATTAAAGGAACGTCTTGGAACCACACATAACGCTCGTATTATTTAGACCGAGGCTTGAATTGCTAGAGAAGGATTTCAAACATGCCTTAATCTGAGTTTTGACTCTGCATATTGAAGGAGATAATTCTGTGATAGTTCGAATAATAGGACGCGAATTTTCAAGTTCTTGAAAAATTAGAATTGCTATTGAGAATATTTAAAATTTGTTATTACAGTTTGTGAAGTATTGTATTTATTATGTGTTTCATTAAAAAAGAAAAAAAGACTTAAACAGGGAACATCTTGGAATCACACAGGATTTATTTTGTTTTGTTCTGTTTCTTTTTGGCTTAATATTTGGAAAAGAGTCTTTTTATCATGTGCCTTATGGGCATATGTTAAGGTGTATTAATTGCACCATTTTCTCGCATTTGATTGGCCAAATACAAATGCAAAAAAATGGTGTATTTAATACACCGTTATTTGACCAATCAAATGCAAAAACATAGTGTATTTAATACGCCTTAATATGTGCCCACATGTTAGAAAATTCCTTTGGAAAATACCGGGAAATAAGAAAAAAGCTTTTTGAGAATCTCTTTTTTCCCATGTCAACTGCTCTTTAATCTTTCTCCTTTATTCTTCTTTCATTTTTATTTGTTTATTTTTACAATATATATATATATATATATTTTTACATCAATAAAGTAGGAAACAGAGATACCAAATATAAACCTGCATTCCATAATTAGCCAACTGTCATCCCTACCATTCGAACAGTTACTTTTTCTAAACCCCATAAATTTCGTCATTCCTAGTAATGGGGATTCTTTCTCATATTGCGAGTATCTTCAATTTATTTACATGAAAAAGAAAATTCTTGATATTACTTTTTATTCAATTTTAACTATTCGTATCATTTGCATGAAATGTTAAATTCTTGATATTATATTTTCCTGAACTTTACTGGGTCTATTTCTTTCTATTTTTTTTAGCCCGATTCACGAAGTTCGAACAAACAAGGTTCACATATAAGCCCAAGTGGAGTTTCATCCTAAAACCAATTGACATTAGATGGAGTAACCCACTAAACTTATATATTAATCTCTTTTTTTCCTACAACTCTTAAGTAAAATTCACATTTGACTAAATTGAAGAGTTCTTAACAATAATATTTATGTATGTATTCGTTTCAAAATTAAAGAAAAGCCCATGTAACTTCTACAAGGGTAGAGAGCTAAGTAACGAGTACATCGACATTCAATTTAAACTGATCTAATACAAAACGACTCCAACTTTGATATAAAAAAAAAGATCGACAATTTTTTTATTCCCAATTTATTATTTATCCGAGTAATAAATCAACGTAACCATCTTAGGAGCCATTTATTAGTCAACACCCTTAATAACAATCGTAATGTGAAGTCCAGTCAAAATAAAATTCCTTAATTAATTATCGAAAAAAAAATCATACTCTTTTTGTATGTTTCTTGCGTCTCGTCCACAAAGTGGAAAGCATCACATTCACAAAGTAGGGATGAATAATGAGATATTAACTTTTTTTTAAATGTTACGTAACTATTTGTGAGGAAATGCGAAATTTCAAGTACTTAATTCGAATCAAATACTATGACAAACGAGACGCAAATACGGATATACAATGATTTATGTGGAAACCTCTCTACAATTGAGAGGGGAGAAAATTACGGGCGGAGATGGAGACTTTTATTAATTTGAGAATAAAAGAATTACAATCGCGTCTCTCTCTCTCCTCTCTCTTTATGATGACGGCAGTGCTCACTTTGAATTGGATACTAAATACGTAACCCTACGGCACGTATATATACTCAAGTGTAATTTCGACTCCCGATCGATCGGAGGGGTCCCAATCGATCGGCATTCTACTGATCGATTGGTGGACTCTCTGGACCCGGGGATCTTTGATGTAACATTCCCGATCGATTGGCCTCGTCTCCCGATCGATCGGGGTACTCGCTGCACACCTCCTCTTAAAACTATGAATTTGAGGCATAAACCTGACACTATTAACATATATAAGGGCCTTGCCTCATAGCGTATTTGCTTTAAACCAAAAAGTTTGGAGTTCGATTTTTCCTTTGAACCTCTCTCTGAGGAATTTCTGATTTAACTGGCTCTTGTGGTGTGTGAATCGATGCATAGGCTGAAATTTACCGGATAATCGGATTCCTCGTTAGCAAACTATTAACATATGTAAGGGTATAAAAAGAATGAAAAATAGAGATGAACTTTTTAGGTAACATAGAGTTCCACTAATAATACTTTGTTTTAGATTAATCTTAGCTTTAAATCACACTAAATATCACTTTCTTGATTAGTGCTATAATAATTATGCCACCCCCATATTTACTTGCCCCTTCAATATTCTTCAATTCCAAGAAGAGCAACCCATATCATATTTTTATAATTTATTTATTTTCTATAATATGCATACTTATGTATGAGAATCTTCCCATACGATACACGGTTTATGATTAAGAATGATTGTATTTTTGCATTATATTTGTAATTAAACAAAATAATAACTTAGTTAATATATTGAAATTTTAAGGTACGTAAGTGATAAATGTTAAAATATTAAGATATTTAAGTGATAAACTGCATTTATTTAATTAGTGGTTAATGGGATTTGTGATGGTCTAATTTTTTTTTTTTTTTGGGGGTTAATTTTGGTTTTTTTTGTTGTTTTGCATGATTGACTTCAAATCCTTAGAATTTAAGAAATATGAAAAGATAAACTTTGCTTTAATATGTAACATAAATTATATACTTAAATAAAACATGGTGTTTGTCCTGGTGATGGATGCCAAATTGTGACACTGACTCAAATGGTAAAGTACTCAGATTTGCCAATGAAGCGTACATTTGAAGTTTGAATCATGTGATCAAATGAAAATAATTTCTGAGAGCTATCTCTCAGATATGTGCTAAATGACTTTGCTTACAAATCAAAGACTCTTATCAAAAAATGGAATTCATCACTTGTATATCATGAGATTTAAGTATTAATAACTAGATATTTTTCATATTTTTAAGTTATTATAAAAAGTTGAATCAAATGCAGCTACCTTAAGAATTGAAAATTTTATCACCTAAGGATACATATTGTATTTTGTTAAAATTTGACCAAATTTAACTAGATAATATTGATAATTTAATGATATGATAATCTATGAGTCATATTTGTCTTTCTTATGAATTTCTACATATTATTGTATAATTCACCACTATTTTCAAGTACAAGACACTTATATATTGCTATTTTGGCACAAGTTTGTTGGTATGGAAGACTAGGCTCAACTTTTATTTTTTTGTCTGTTACAGAATGTTGTTCATATTTCCCTCTTGCACCTCGCTTTGATGGGGTATTTACAGGCTAGGGGTTTACCTTGCATTGGTGAGTTTTCCCAAGCTAGCATCTTGGTCAGCGAATTAAACGTTGAGCGACTAACTAATGTCTCATGTCCGAGTTAGCCCTAAGCTTCCGATGGTCCCCCTTAGGGAGCACTAGAAGGGCATCTTAAGTCGGGGTGAGTTGTCCCAAGTTAGCAACTCGATTGGAGAGTTAAACCTTGGGCAACTTGGCTAGTCTGAGTTGGCCTAGAGCTTTCGATGGCCGCCTTTAGGGGGCATTGAGGCTGCATCTTGAGTCGATGAGTTGTCCCGAGTTAGCATCTTGGTGGGTGAGTTGAACCTTGGGCAAGTAACTCATGTCACCTGTCCGAGTTAGCCCTAAGCTTTCAATGGTCCCCTTTAGGAGGCGCTGCATAAGCTTCTTGCGTTGGTGAGTTGTCCTAAGGGTGTAAATGAGCCGAGCCGGCTCATCATATAACTAGAAAAGCTCGGCTCACTTTGATCTCGAGCCAAGCCGAGCTGGCTCGTTTAGCTTATCGAGCTGAGCCCGAGTCTAATAAAGCTCAAGCTCATAGACTCGCGAGCCTAAGCGAGCTTTTATAATATATTTGCTTAAATATTACCCAATGCAACCATATTGGAGCTTAAATGAGCCGAGTCCGAGCCTATATTGAGCTTAAATGAGCCGAAATATTACAAGCCTAATTTGAAACTCACTGAGCTTACATCAAGCCGAGCGGAGCTCAAGCCTGAATTTTCAGAGCTTCGGCGAGCTTCGAGTCGAGCTTAAAGCTAATGAATTGAGCCTTGAACCTGGCAAGCTCGGCGTAAAATACACCCCTAAGTTGTCCTGAGCTAGCGTCTCAGTGAGTGAGTTAAATATTGATCAATTAACTCATGTCCGAGTTAGCCATAATGGTCCTCTTTAGGGGGCACCAGGTTTGGAAAGCCGAGTGAAGTTAACTCGCCTGCTTTCTTTTTCGGAATGGCGCTTTAGCTACTTTGACTTTCTCCCACAATTGCTAATATCATGTGTTCTGTCATACTCCCGTTCACTGATTCATCAATTGGTCCAAGTACAGTTCAATGGGGGAACTTACCTAGTTTTGGTCAAAGAGGGTAGTTCTGAATTGATCACCAATTGGTCTTCGGAGGTAATCGCCCAAGCTGCTCCTGCGAGGCTTTCCAAGGAGATGGCTTCATCTCCTCAATACAGTATTGTCACTAGAACGTGCTCCACTCAGGAGTCACGCCCTCCAGTTGGTCCTTCCACGTTTGAGTTCTCGTTGGCTGGCTTGAATGATTGTCAGGTTCCTTTAGGTCCACTTTCAAGCTTGGCCACAATTATGTGTGTGGGGCGTGATAGGGGCTAGTTTAACTTTCTCATTGGTGGGCAGCTAATTGGGAGATGGACCTCCGATATTTTATGCCTATGCTTGGCCATTCTATCCACCTTTCTTCAATCAAATCCCGAACTTCCATTTTTGGATTCTCAGTCTCCTCTTGCATTACCTTGGATTGATGTCGGCCTAGATGACGCAGCAGGGCCTACTTTTGCTAACCAGGTTCATGTTCGGGATGCCAGCAATGATAATGATTCTAAGTTTTCTGAACCCCAGTACCCACCGAGTTTTGAACGGCCTCCAGTAGTAAGGTCGCTTGTCGCCGAGTCTAGTGAGAAAGGTAAGCAAAGAAGGAAAAGGGTAGCAGGCCATTAGATTTCTAGCTTTGTGTCATCGAAGAAGAGCCAAATAGCTCAAAAGCGTAAGATGAAACAACAAGCGAAGTAGGACTTGCAGGAATTTATTAAAGATATATCTCTAGGGAGCAGCATGAAGAAACTAACCAAACCCTCTAGAAAACAAAAAATGGGGAAGTTTGTAAGAAAGGGTGACAATGCCATGGATATTGGTAAGTTTTCTGATACGAAGTGTAGGTGGGAGCATGGAAAAAGACTTGGTTTGGCACATGATGGCGACGAATCGAATATGATTGAGCGTTTTATAGGAATGGAGTAGGGTTTATTTGGTTAGTTCCCCTGTCAATTTCTCTTTAGCTCTGTCATGGATCATCGTCTTCCTTTGACCAAGCTCATCTCACCCAGTGCTAATATAGTCCTGTAGTGCTTGCCTTTGGTCTTTTGTGATTGTTGATTTTGCTTTGCTGTCCTGTTTTCCATTTTTTGTCTCTTGTTTTGTGTTTCTATGTCCCAATTTATTCGGATTCTCTTAGGCGTTGCTTATTCGAGTCGCCTGTTCTGTATAGCGACTGTGTCACTAATCATCGAAAAAAATCATGTGTTCTATTACCAAAAAATAAATAAGCCATTTGATATATGATACTTATATCTCGTAGGAATCGTGTTAATACATCAGTATTTTTCAATTAAAATCCATTGAATTTCAGTAACTAATATAATTTATAAACTTCATGCTGCCTATGGGTGTTTATGAGATGATTCGAGCCTGGCTCCTCTTATTAACATTTGGTGTAAACTTCAAGCTCGAGTTCGACTCATAAGAGGCAGAGGTTCAGCTTCGCTTAATTGAGCTCGAACCTAAATTAGCAAACTCTAAGATAAGCTTACCTTATTTTGGCCGATTTAATCTCAGTATAGACTTGTTTAGGCTCTGGTTTGCTCATTTAGGGTCAAATTTGGCTCTAGTCTCGTTTAGGCCAGCCATGCCACGACCTTGAGCTTCACTAGACTTGATTCGTTTAGCTAAATGAGATCGCTCAGTTTAGTTCAGGCTCGAACTGACCGAAGCCTTTAGAGCTTTATGAGGAGCCAACTTGACTTATTTACATTTCTAATGATATCTTAGTGTTCTCCTTTGCCGTTTGTAATTCTAGTGATTTTTGAAAACATAAACATTATTTTTAAAAACTAGAAAAATGTGTTTTCTAAAACTTTATTTCAGTTTTTGCCCTTGGTACTCTCTTTCTCCTCCTCTTTTCCCGTTAGGTTGGTCCTGTTTATCTCGGACGTGGTCTCCACGACTGGTGTTCACAAGTCACTCCAATATCGTCGAACTTGTCGATTTCAATCGGTCACTCTCTCTCTCATCATATTCTCTTTCTCTCTTAGTGTCTCTCCCGATCTCTCATGTCATCGTTCTATCTCTCCATCTCTCTTTTATGGTCTCTCTCACTCTCTCCCGCTGAAAGTTAAAATTAAAAACTATTTGTTGAAAATTGACTACAACAACAATAACCCAGTGCCCGAGAGGATCCCGCCAAGACAAGGTCGAGGGGGTTAAATATACGCAATCTTACTTCAATAGTGTGCAACCCTGAAAAGAAGCAATGTCCAAAAGGCCCTCAACCCAATAAAGCAAAACAAATCAACATCTATAAAGTCAGGTCAAGTTGTGTCAAATGAAGCAATATCAAACATACAAGCATGCAAATACCCATAAAACAACCGACACAACAATAGAGCACACGAAACCTAAATACACTATATCCTGGCATAACATCTATGCACTACCCTGAAAATCATTTGTTGAAAATTGACTACTCGCTAAAAACTAAAAGCTACAAACGATTTTTCATTTCCATAAACAAAAAACAGAAAATAGAAAACAAAATCAAAACCCGAAGCGATAACTATGAAATGAATAAAATAAAGGGGGACATGGCACCATCAAACAAGAAGAAGCATGTATAGGCATGGGTATTGGCATTCTTAATTGCCCACCTTTACTCATCTTGACTAACCAAAACATTAACCAATAATATATTTTTTAATAAATCAAATTTAATTAAATTCAATTAAAAAAAATCAAAAAGAAAAAAGTAAAAAAGAAAAAAGAAAATACAAAGAAGACTTAAGACCCGTGCAAGTAGGGGCGGGCAGGCACGTAATGTGCGGTTAACTCTTCATTGATTACTACAACTCCACTGTACGGACCCCACTCCCCCACCACCCCCCCCTATGTGACCGTTCATTTTTTTTTTAAATAAAGCAAAAATAATTAAAAAAAGTAATAATGTTATCGTTACAATAAGATTATAGTTTTTAAGGTAATTTTATGGTTATTTACGACGAATTTGTCCAGTGTGCTTATTCGCCGTATGACAGTCTGGCATGAGGTGAGGTACGTAAGGACGAGCCAAACTGAAGCTCTAGCTACATGGCTTATTTGATATTTCCTGGTCTAAGAAAGGTCTGAGCTTTCATTACGCTTGAGAGAGGTTCATAAAGGATATGGGAGGATGAAGCGTGGGTGGTCTACCTTAGATGAGGCTTGCCTTCGGGGAAGAGAGAGCGTAAAAGAGAGTGAGCCTAGTGTGAGGGGTCTCCCCTCCTTTTATAGAGCTGATTCGGGGTCTAGACGCCCCTCACTGGTCGGTCTTCTTCGGTCGAGTAAATACCGGGCTAGCATTATAAACAATAGCTTTCATTGTTTGTAGGTGACATTATTATTGCACGAGTATAAATCAATGTTGAGCATTTACCTAATGAGCTTTGCTTTTGGAAAAGTTCTTTCTTTGACGTGATATCAGAATCTTCTTGACTAAAAGGTTATTAGTTTATATCGTAACAGACCCCCTTTTAATATTGTTACAGTTTCAGCACAAGGCAACGAGATGGATCTATGCATAATCTATGCTTCAAACCCTAATAGACATTGCGTGAAAGGACACAGACTTAGTGCCTCAAGGGCTCCCACCTAAGCGGGGTCTGGAGGGGTTGAATGTACGCAGTCTTACCCCTTCAGGATATAACCCTGTCGAGAGGCTTTTTTTGAGGACCCTCAACCTTATCGGGTTTACAATACAAGGACTTCTTAGAAGGTCGCCCATCCTAGTACTACTCTCGCCAAAGCATTCTCAACTTCGGAGTTCTAATGAGATCCCATATATTAGTGTCTGATAAATGAAAGGATAATTTTATACTCTTTATCTATATATTGACTTAAACTTTTTAAAATATTAACTCCTTAATAATTACTCTGTTAATAATAATTTTTATTTTTATAATAGTAACTTACAAAAGGGGGAAAAAAAGGAAAGAGAGCACGTACAAGGCAATCTTGTTCAGTTTTCAATGCTCAGCCCCTTTAAAGTGGGTGCCCCCCACTTCTCTTCTTTTTACCTATTAACTTCAATAGATAAAAAGACAAATTATATAGTTCTTTATATTAAAAATTTTTTATTTTTTTTAAAAAAATAGTTATTATCAAAATAATAATATAATTTATAAATAATAAAAGCTATAAAATATTTTAAAAATTATAATTTTACTCTGATTATAACAATTTTATTACCGTAGTATTATTACTCTAAAGTGGAACAAATGACTATTCACTATTATCAAAATACCCTTACACTAATGCTCAGCCTATGACTTAATGTGTCCTATATAAATCATTTTTTCTTTTTTCTTATATTTTAAGAGTTGTTATTATCAAAATTATTATTATTAGTGTCAGTATAAAAATATGACTATAGTTAATAATAATTGCAAAATTTTATTAAGTTATCATGAAAATAATATTCTTATTCTAACAATAATATTTATCTTTTTTTTGTGGGGAGAGGGGGGGGGGGGGGGGGAATAAATAAAACATATAACCTGAAAAGAGGCTGTTTTTCCGTGCTTTCAATCTGAGGATGAGGACTTTCCAGAAGGTCATCCATCCTCATACTACTCTCATCCAAGCATGCTTAATTTTGGAGTTCTAATAAAATTTAGTGATGACATGTTGGTGCCCTCTTTGATTGGGGGAGAATAAATGAATACCAATAAATCTGATTAAATTAATATTATAATTTTTAGGTGGGGTACAGAAAATCTCCCCAAGTAGAAGACACAGACATTTTACTTTATTATTATTTATTATTATTATTATTATTTATTTATTTATTTTAATAATGAAGTGGGGGGAATTGGTGCATGTGAAGTGTGATCTCCAAGCAGGTCTCATCTGACATTGTCATAAATCCCCATCTGCCACTGTTATTTCCCCCCACCCCACCCCCTCACTTTTTTTTTTCTTTTTCCCTATTTTTTGTACTTCCTAATGTTATAGTATAAAATTAATCTTAAATCTTTATTTATTAGCTTAAACTTTTAAGATAGATAGTTTCTTAATATGGTATCAGAGCATTAATAATTAAGAGGTCTGGAGTTCGAATTTCAACAGCTCCCACTTTTAATATTAAAATAATTTAAACATAAGGTATGAGGTAGGCCTGTGAATTGTTCACACTTTAAGCCCGATTGGATATTTATATGAGGGGGCATGTTAGAGTGTAAAATTAATCTTGGACCTTCACTCATCAGCTTAAACTTTTAGGATAGTTGGTTCCTTGATACCTAACATCCAAAAAAAAAAAAAAAAACTACTCAAAATTTTATGGAGGCTCTTGTCGTGACAAGTTTTAGGGAGGTTAAGATTTATGTAGCCTATTAGACATTCCAAGGCCGGTCCTGATATTTTTAAGGCCACAAGCAAAATTTTTAAACGATGCCCTTTATATAAAATAAATTATAATAATTTTGACTATATAATTTAATAATACTAAAAATTGATACTTTAAAAACTATAACTTTAACAATCTGGGGCTCTTAAAATTCAGGAGCTCCAAACGAATACTTGGAGTTATGTCCGACCCTTAGACATTCAATACCAACAATGAAAGACATGTGAAGTCGTTTTGCCTAACCTTCACTTAACTCTATTTAAAGCTAGCACTTCAGTAAAATTTTGGTGGATAAAGTTATATTTAATTATCTTCATTCGATTTTTCTTTGGCCTATTTCTACCTCTCTTTAACTATATGTTATGTAGTTGTTCATATTTATCGACGGAGGTGAAAAATAAAGAAATGGGTAGGTAAAAATGCAGAATGAATAATCAAATCAAATATTTTTACCCAACTAGAAGGAGTAAAAAGAGAAGCAGTCAATACAACAACAAATAGCAAAGATGCTCTTTTTTCTGTAATTCTGTTCTTTTCTTTTATTTTACTGTCTCCTTGTACTAAAATAAAATATATATACTATTATAAAAATTTAGGGTTATTTATATTTTACTCCTTTGATTTTTTTGATAATTATAAAAAAACCCTGATATTTTGAAATTATTAAAAGGACCCTGAGATTTTATCGTATTAATAAAAAGGATCATCTCTAGCAAATAAGAAAAAATAACTTCTCTTTTGAAACGGGAAAATCACAATTCTAAGTGGCCCAGAAATCTTCACGGTAATTAGTATACAAATTTAGATCGAATTGAAATAAACTAGATGGCCAAAAAATCTTTCAAAATGACATCAGATGGTCGGAGAGGGTCCTTTTTATTAATACGATAAAACCTCGGGGTCCTTTTTAATAATTTCAAAATGTCAGGGTCCTTTTTATAATTACCAAAAAGGTCAGAGTTGTAAAATGTAAATTAACCCAAAAATTTAATATCATTTTTGGGTGT
Source organism: Simmondsia chinensis (assembly GCA_018398585.1). Classification (NCBI taxonomy): domain Eukaryota; kingdom Viridiplantae; phylum Streptophyta; class Magnoliopsida; order Caryophyllales; family Simmondsiaceae; genus Simmondsia; species Simmondsia chinensis. The sequence continues at coordinate 3,307,433 of JAGTTD010000017.1, read as the reverse complement.
AGAAAATAGTAAGATGCATTGATATGAACATTGTTCATTCACCCCACAAGGCCATCTCTATTGTGTCAATTTCTAGGAATTAATGTAATGTAATTAATTAATTTGATAGTAATAATTTGGTTCCTACTCGACAATCACATCAAGGCTTCGTTTGTTTTAGCAAGAAAGTCCGTCATGAGGGTGTTTCAATTGGTGACATCTCCTACTTATGCAATCATCGCTCAGGGATCAGGAGTTCGATTCTTGCTAAGAATATACTCATGACTTACTTGTTCATTGGGATTGTGGGCCTCCTCATCTGCCGAGGTTCGTTGGAGCAACTCAGTCCCTTGTTACCAAAAATTGTTTTAGCGAGAAAATTTCTTGTCATATTTCTATAATTCCATTTTATAATTAGTTGTAAATTGTATATGATTTAGTGTTGTAATTAGACTAAAACTTTATATATCGATTATAAAAAAGTAGTTGAAGAAGAAAAGGAAGGAGTAGGAAACAATGAGTAATTTTATTCATCTTGTAAATGCATATTTACAATTACAAATGAGGTTTAAGAATTCGTTTATAGAGTTTAAATTTAACAAAACCAAAAATAATTAAAAAGGAAAGAAATCAGTCAAAATAACAGAAACAAAAAACACGAGCCCAAAAGCCGATCCCCATTGATCAAAATACATCTGACAGATAATATAGGGTGATCATGACATAATTATTACTTTATCGGAAGCTATTTTTTCTCAGTAGAGCAGAAGTGGAATTCCTCTCAAAGAAAAAAAATATTGCTTTCCTTAATGCATCAGAAAACTTTTTGAGCCATAGTGTTATCTCATATATCTTACTTTGATCTCGACTTGATCAAGCACGAATCTCATATGAACATAGATAATGATATTTTCTTTAACTAAACAAACAAAAACTTTTAGTATAATAATTAAAAAGGAAAGAAATTAGTCAAAATAACAGAAACCAAAAATGGGAGCCCAAAAGCCAATCTCTATCGATTGGAATACATCTGACAGATCAGATAGTGTGACCACGACATAATTATTACTTTATCAGAAACTATTTTTTTCTCTATAGAGAGGAAAATAATTCTTCTCAAAGAAAAAGAATACCGTATTCCTTAATGGATCAGAAAAAAAATTTAGCCATAATGTTATGTTATATATATCTTGCTTTGATCCCGATTTGATCAAGCACGAATCTCATATAAACATAAATACTGATATTTTCCTCAACTAAACAAACAAAAAATTTTAGTATAAGCATATTTCTCAAAAATATATATAGACAAGAAAATAATCTCAAAGGAAAATATTTTTTTCTTTAAACCAAACGAAGCCTAGATTGTTCCTAGGATTGCTCCCAATATTTTAAAGGCCCGAAACAAATTTGATAAATGGACCCTTCTTCAACGCACCTTAAATAATTCAATTTTTATAATAATACCGTGTATTTTACTAAAAATATTTCACTTCTTCAACACATAAATCCATTTGTAGTTGCTTTCAAGCTTTGTTATGCTAAAACTGATGTATTTCGAGTGTATCATGCATAATATAGTAGAAGAAAACTAACAGTATAACTAATTTTAAGAAGTGAATCTTAAAGCGCCCCCCAAACAATTGTTTATTTTACTTCGAATCTTAACCATCGTCGAGTATTCATTTTCATAAAAGATTTTTAAAGTCTTCACTTACCCAATAAGTAAAACGCCTATCGGCAAAAAAGTTTTCTACAGAAAGGTGTAAGAGTTTGTTTGATCAAGTTTTTCTTTATAGAAATATTTTTCTAAAGAAAAAGCATTTATAAAATTTTAAATTTTTTTCGTAAAAAAGAAATATGTTTCTAAATATAAATAAAGTCATTTTTATACTTCTAAATTAAATTAAGAAAATAGCTCCTTTTCTTTTAAAGTAAAAACAAAATCAAAATCATAAAATTTTTAAAACAAAATAGGCATATTAATTACATTTTTACGAATGCATATATGCAAAAAGAAATATTAAAATTGTTTTATTATAAGTTAATCTAACAGACACTTCAAAATAATTCAAAGTTAGATAAAGCAACAAACTTAACAATAAGGTCAAAGTAATAATTTGCTTGATTAAATCACCTTGAACATAATCGAATTATCAACCACGATTTTAGGAGCTTTTCGTACAACCTGATTGACTCATCAAATAAATCAATTGAATTTTTTTTCTTTTTACATCAATAGTGCCTAGAAGAGCGGGAATTTAGATTTGGAGTCGCATCACAAGATTGGCCACCCGCTATCTCAACTACTAGAATAAATCGGGAACCTGCAACCGATCGACCTTATATATTAATAGAAAGAAACAACTAATTGAGAAAAAAAAAAATTTGGCAATTATTTAACAAACTCCTTTGAATTTGCCACAAAACCAGCTCATATGCTCAACAATTTTCTTTCACTTTTCCTTCTCTTCTACCAAGAAAACCCACAAAAAAAAAAAAAATCTAATTTTCCCTAAAAAAAAAAATAATAATTTCCCCTAAATTATTTGCTCTTAAAATCCCTAATATTTATAATTTATAAATTTATTTATATTGATTACATCGTATATCTTGTAACCAAATTAGTCTTGATAGCTGACTAATACTAGATAAAAATTAAAAGTCTAATTACTATTTTTAATACTTATAATTTTTAATATTTAAGAAACTACAAACTAAGTTTCAAATATTTGATCCAAAAAAAAAAAAAAAAACCTAAGTTTCAAATAATTTTCATTTTGATTGATGTTTTGAGTAAAAACCGAAAAAGTAGACAAAAACAAGAAACAACTGTCATTAGAACTTGATTTGTAATTTTAAAAACACCAATATCCATAAACAATAAACAAACACAGAAGGTCCCGAGATAGAACATAAAATACTACTATACACGAGAGAAATTAAAGAATCGATTTAAACAGACTTACAAACATTACAAACCAAAGGAATCTCTTTCTTTTTAACTATGAGATAAGTGCGTCAATGCTAGCTTCCTTGAAAGATTTACAAACTAAAAGTCTAATTACTATTAGATTTTAAGAAACTACAAACTATAAGTTCTAAAAATAATTTTCTTTTTAATTGATATATTTCGAGTCTAAAACCAAAAAAAGACACAAAAATAACAAAAAGCTGTCATTTAGAACTATAAACAAAAATCAATACCCAACAAGCCCTAACAAGTGAGAAACCAATATAATCCTAAAATAAACCATAAGATACTACTATAATTAAACTAAATTAAAGAATCAATTTGGACAAACTTATAAACATTAAAAACCCGACCGCGAATCTCTTTCTTTTTAAACTATGAAATGAGTGCTTCAATGCTAGCCGCCTTGAAAGATTTACAAACTAAAAGTCTAATTGCTATCAGTTTTTAAGAAACTACAAACTACAAGTTTTAAAAATAATTTTCTTTTTGATTGATGTATTTCGAGTCTAAAACCGAAAAAAGACACAAAAACAACAAAAACCTGTCAGTCAGAACTACAACAACAACAACAACCCAGTGCCTCAAGGGCTCCCGCATAAGCGGGGGTCTGGGGGTAGATGTACGTAGCCTTCCCCCTTCTGGGGGATTGCCCAGAAGGGAGGCTGTTTCCGAGGATCCCAACAAAAACCTGTCATTTAGAACAATGAACAAAAATCGATACCTGACAAGCCCTAACAAGCAAGAGACCGATATAATCCTAAAATGAACCATAAGATGCAACTATAAACAAACTAAATTAAAGAATCAATTTGAACAGAATTACAAACGTTAAAAACCCGATCGCGAATCTCTTTCATTTTGAACTATGAAATGAGTGCTTCAATGCTCTCTTTCTTGACAGATTTACAAACGGGACAAGAATCAAAACAACTCTCACAGGCTTTACATGAACAAAGATGCCTGCAAGGAAGAAACAAAACACACGAATTCCTTCTCTTACACCCTTTACACACCAACTTTCCTTCATTTTCTCTCATTAATTCTTCATTTTTCTCTTCATTTTCATGCTTTTCTTCAACTTCACAGCATGATTCTGCATCATCTGCTTCGTTATTTGATGCATTTTTCTCCTTTAATTCATCTATTGTGTTCTTCAAAGACACTGCAATTGCTTCATTCTCTGCTGCTATTCTTTGCCATGCTTGATTTTCTACTTCGATTCTTCTCATGAAACTTTCAAGCTCGATTCTTCTTCTCTTTGCTTTTGAGATTTCTTCGTCCTTTTGTCTGATTATTAGCATTGCTTTTGATTCAACTTTTCGTATGATTGCTGCGATTTGTTGCTTTCTCTGTTCTTGTAACGCAAGTTTCAGCCTTTCATTCTGCAATTTTTTGAAGAAAATAAGAAATACCCAGTTGATTAGATCAATGAAAGTTGATTAATTTGAGAAATTAAAAGGTACCCATTAATTACAATCAAGAATCTGAAAGTGGGTTTGATCGATTTTGTTTACCCATTTCTCTAATATTTATAAAAATTTTATAAATATTTTCACATATGAAAAACAATTTTGAAAAGAAATATATGAGATTGATTTAAATAAATTTAAAGACAACAAGATTAAAGGACTAAATAATTCCCTTATCGGTGTTAAAAAATTAATAATAATAATAATAATTCCGTTATCTTTTAAAATCAAGAAAATATAAGGTAGCCGTTAAAGAAAATCAAGAACCTAGAACTGATTCAATCAAGTTGTTTATAAATTTCTTCAAATTTATCCTTCAAACTAATCCCTCCTCTTTTAATTGAGCGACTATTATAAACAACAACATATCCAGTGCCTCAAGAGCTCTCGCATAAGCAGGGTTTGGGAGGGGTGGCTGTACGCAGTCTTACCCCTTCAGGGTGTAACCCTAGCAAGAGACTATTTTCGAGGACCCCCAGCCTGAAAGGATTGGTAATATGAGGACTTCCACGAGATTACCCATTTTGGTATTACTCTCGCCCAAGCACGCTTAACTTTAGAGTTCTAATGGAATCCCTTTAGCGATTATTATAAACAAACTTACAAATATTATCGACTAAGTATGTGAGTGAAATCAATACATAAGTGTAGCGGGTCACTTCATCTCATATTAATTTGTTTTAAGATAGAACTCTTGTATAGGGAAAATACATTATAGGACCTATAGGCTCGACCCATGAAGTTGGTAACTTGAGATTCATATATAAGCCCAAGTAAGATTACATCTTAAAACTCTTACAACTCCTACGTAAGATTCAGATTAGACTCAGACGTGGTTCCTAACATTAACCTCTTATAGATGCAAACTCCGTGGATCGACCCTAAGCGCCCGTAAATAAGTGGGGTCTTTTTATCCCGTTATCTAACCTGTAAAGTGATGCATCTGTCAATCTCTTGCCTCTGCTTCTCCACATGACCCGCTATACTCTGACACAAACCCATTGACCAAATCTCACCGGCGGCACCACTAGCGGTGGCGGTGGGGGTGGCGTTTGCGGTGGATGCAGCGGCGGCTCTAGTGGTGCAGTTCATATTCTTCAGGTAGTGCAGATTCTGAGGTCTCTGTAGATTGAAATTGAAGTCATTGAAGGTAGTAAAGTTGTTCTCCATGATCCAATCTGGCGATGTATACAACGGAATCCCAAGATTATCTGGATATATCTGTGCTTGTATCGCCATTTTGCTTGATTTTCTTCAACACCCAGATGCCAAAAATAAAAAAAAAAAGAGAAGTAAATCAGAGATTTGTGGGAGAAAGAGGGTTGATGATACCAACTGCAAAGGGGGAAAAGAAAACAGAGAACGTGGAGAAGATGGAGGGGTTTGTATTTATATATAGGTTACATCACACTAGATGTGGGCTCTTTTTTTATTTAATTTTATTTAATAAAACTTTTATTGTAATCTAAAAATATATAATATATATATATAAGATTATTTATGCCAAAGATTCATATACTTTATCCATTTTAATCTAATATTTGTATTTTTAATTTTGTTAATTTAGTCCTTATATAATTTAAAATGTGTCAATTTGATCTTTCAAGAAAAAAATTATATTAAGTTTTTAATAAAATTTTTAATAATTTCCCCAAAAAATTAGGTTAAATTAAGTAAATAGATAAATTTATAATAAGTAACTTGTATATAATATAATTTTATCGTTCAAAAATAAGTCATTAACATAACTTAAATTTGACCAAAGAATTAAATTGCTATATTTTGAATTGTTTAGGGACTAAATTGATACAATTAAAAGCACAGGGACCAAATTGACACAGTGGACAAAGTACATTGACCTTTGGGGTAAATAACCCTAATATGTAATATATGATTTCGTTATTTGTATTAAAAGTCTTTATATTTTATGGATTTTGTTAATTTAGCTCTTTATTTTTAACTATATCAATTTAGTTGATGTATTATTTACTTAATGTTAATTTAGTCTGTAAAATAAAATTAGCATAAATTTATATACAAGTTATATCGTTAGACGTTGGGTCTTTTCTCATTAATTTTTTGGGTTTAATTTGAGAAATCTACTATATGTATCTAAAAAGTATTATATATAATATTTGTGTTAAAAGACTCTACACTTTATGGATTGTGTCAGTAATTTTATTTTAATTATGTCAATTTAATTTAAATACTATTTATTTTATGTTAATTTATCCAGTAAAGTAAAATTAGGATCAATTTGTATAAAGGTTACATAGTTAGATGTGGGATCTTTTTTTATTTCACTTTTTCGATTTAATTTGAGAAAATTGATATTCATATCTAAAAATTATATAATAAGGGCATTTGTATTAAAGTCTTTATATTTTATCTACTGTATTAATTTAGTCTTTTTATTTTTAATTATGTCAATTAATTTTCTATATTATTTACTTAATGTGAATTTAGATTGTAAGGTAAAATTAGCATTAATTTATATACAGGTTACATCACTGGATGTGGGGTTCTTTTTCAATTAATTTCTTCGGTTTAATTTAAGGAAACTGCTATTTGTATCTGAAAATATATAGTAAGGTCATTTGTGTTAAAAGTCTCTATATTTGTATTTATTGTGTTAATTTAGTCTTTTCATTTTTGATTATGGGAATTTAGTATCTGTACCTGTAGGATTTACTTTATATTTGTGTTAATTGGTGATAAAATTTTAAAAAGTTTAAAACATCTTATTATATATATATATAAAGTATGACTCTCATATTGTGAGAGATTAGAAGAGATAACAGTTACTCTTAATTTAAATCATGGAAATATAAGTCATTGACTCCAATAAGATATATAAAAACAATTTTAAAATTTAGATCCTTATTCAAATCTAATGATTATTATTATTGTATCTCACTTCTTACTAGAAATGGCAATGGAGCGGGTATGGATATAAACAAGGTGGGTAGTGGGTACAGATTCGGTGTACCCGCCTCGTACCCGACAGGGGTATGGCGCAGGTATGGGTATAATATTATACCCGCCCCGCCCCGTTCCATGCCCACCATACCTGCTTCATTTTGTATCTAGTTAATTTTTGAATTAAATACATACGTGCTTAAATTTAATCGCCTAAATTATTTATAAATGTTATAATATGATATAATTGAATTTTTAAAAATACTATTAAAAAATTAATATAGACGGGTATCTATAACCATTTTGTATCCAAATTAGGGTGGGTACGGGGCGGGTAATAGATACCCATGGGTAATGGAGCGGGTATGGATATAGGTTTGTATCCACTTGGGCAGGTATGAGTATCCATTTCATATTCGTGACGAATAATAGGGTAAATATGGATACGAATTTGAGTAACGGGTATATATATATATATATATATATATATATATATATATATGGATAAATTACAGAAAACTTCTCTAACTTGTGCTTTAATAACAAAAAACCCCCCTCACTAATAAAACCACTTACTAAACCCCCTAACTTTTGAAAATTTTTCACTTTGCCCCCAAATAACTTTTTTTTGACCATTTTGCCCCTTAACAAAAAAAAAAAATATATTTTATCTTATAATATTTTTTTCTAAAAATTTTATAAATATTTTTTTATCTTCTGAACTTATATAAAAATATAAAATATTTAATTTTTGTTTAATAATATAAAATCCTTTTCTAAAAATAAAATTAAACATTAAGGAAAAATGGTCAAAAATAAGTTGCATGGGGTTAAGTGATAAATTTTTAAAAGTGAAAAAGTTTTGTGAGTACTTTTATTTGTGAGGGAGATTTTCTATTTTTGAAGCAAAAGACAGAAAAATTTTCTGTAATTTACTCTATATATATATATATATATATAAATGAGGCTGAAGAAAAAGAAAGAAAGGGAAACTGAAAAGGAAAGTGGGTAAAAAGATTCGTATGGCGAAACTACTTTTTTTATATTTAAATTTAATTCTTTTTTCTTTTAAAATTTTTTAAAAATAATCAAGATTTTTATAGGTAAGCGTAAATACTACTGATAAATAACATTATCAAATAAAAGACAAATTGATAAAACATTTCCGGCCTCCACTATATTAGTATTTTAGGATTCGTTCTAGACACGAATATAATCGTATATACTTCTTGATATAAAAAACCAAATACTAACCAAACGTTTTATACGTAAAGCAGAACAATACAAAAATACATTAAATTTTATTTAATTCCACTACCGTATTTTGCCAATTATGCAACTATCAATACTGTATCCACTTTTTTTTTCTAAAATATTTTTTTTGGTTTTTCTTAAGAATTATTATCAAGTTAAAAATTATTATTATTTAAATAATAATATAACTTATAAATAATAAAAGCTATATAATTATCTTAAAAAATATAATATTACTCTATTAATAATAATTTTATTATTTTTTTAAGCGTTTTTACCGGCAGAGAAATAAATAGGGAAGAGGGGGGGTAGAGCAAAAAAAGGACAGAGTACATGCAGATCTGGTGACTAAACTATTTGCTCTGCAATTTCGGTGTCTACTTTTTTTTTTTTTTTTTTTTTTCGTTTTGGGGATTGAATAGTCCCGACTAACTTTGACTCGTAATGAGACCTACAATTTTTATGAGTAGGTAAGTTATAAGTATATCCTTAGTAAGAATTGAACTCCTGACTCTTAGGCAATAATCGCATGGGTAGAGACGCCACTAACAAAGACGCCCTCATGATGGGTGTCTAAGTTGGTTAAATCAGTATATTAAAATTTAAATTTTTTTGGCATTCAAAGTGGAAAAATTTGCTATATATTACAAATAATATGAAATAATTATTTTTCAAATTAATAATTTATATTTGCATAAAGTTAAATGAATAATAATCATAAAAGTTTACAAAATTGCTATTACATAAACAAGTTAAACTCAACATGTAACTCGAATATAAATTTGAACATAAAAGTTGTGAAAACGAAGGAAATAATGTATAAATCTATAAATTTTATATATGCCAACTCTATGTATGAAGTAACAGGATAAAATTTAACGTAATAATTTTATTCTGATAAAACAATTACACCAATATAAATTATAAGATGCGTAGGAGGGTACAAAGTGGGGGAGACAGATGGGCAGAGATTTGTCAGTTTGGTCATTTGGATTGCCTGAATATTAGCACTTTTTATTATTATTAGAAAAAAAAAAATATTATTAAAATAATTATATAATTTAAAAATAATAAGAGTTATAATATTATTTTAAAAATTGTGATAATTTTTTTTTTGTTTTAAAGATAAATTTATAACCCTTATTTTTTATAAGCTATATCATTATTTGAAAATAACAGCATTTATATAACAATAACAACTTCCTCAAAATATAACCCCCAAAAAATAATATAATTTATTTTTATGATTTAATAAATTTTTGTGTCATCAACATATACATACATATACATAAAGTAATAGTTTAACCGTATATTGTACATGATCACTCTATTTAGATATAGTTTATATATATATTTGAAAGGTTCACACACTTAGAATCAATCTCTTATTAGAGTTTCACTCTAATGAGATCAGACTGTATATATTTTATCCCTTAAATTCTATATAAGCGGGAGCCCTTATAACACTTGTTATTGTAAAAGGTTCACAGAATAAACCACTATATTTTCCACTTTTAAGGGTCCTTTTTTTTTATTTTTTATTTTTTACTTTTTAATGAGTTGCCCAATAAAGAGGCAATGCATGCAGTGTCCGGCACGACTGCTCACTTTTCAGGAATAAATAACGTTAGATTTTTTTTTTTTTAGAGTTTCTGTTATTAGGATAAAAAAATTATTATTATCAAAGTAAACAAAAATTATAAAATTATTTTAAAAATTACAATATTATTCTGACAATAATAAATATTTTTGACAGTAAATTAACCTTTTTTGAAGTGCTATTCCGAGTAAAAATTATTATTTCTAGACTAACGATTGATTTACTAAAAATGAGAGTTATAAAATGAAGTAGATATTTGTGATTGATTGTCAGGATAGAAAATAAAACTTTTTAAGAGTTAGAACTTACCTAACCCACTTAGTTCTGTTAATTCTCATGTAACAAAGGGATTATAACATCGCAACACTTGAAAATTGCTCTACAAAAACAAATTTGCCTGACAATAACATTATATTACATTTATTATGTAATTAAAAAACTTAAGTTAGAAAAATCTTTTTATTAATATTAGAGTATTAATAGCGACATTTAATTTCTTGTTATCTTGATATTGTTTTACTATTAGCAAAAGATACACGAGTTATAACACGACCTTAATCAAAATCCGATTTTGTTGAGATAATAATGGACTTTGACACATTATCGTGAAAATAATACTGATAATTTGGATTACTATCAATTTCAGTTGAAAATAAGTCTCGTTCTATTATATTTATTTTTTAAAATAATTTATATTGTGTCTTCTATAAATTATGCAAAATATTTTCTTCTTTAAAAGCTTTCAGATGCCGGTTCTAAAATTTTTACAAGCCTCAAACGAAAAGGAAAAAGAATGAAAAATTTTGATTGCACTATTAAAAACTTTATTTAATGGGGATAATTTATAAGTTTTCTCAATCATGACTCGTAAAACATAACCTTATTGAAGTATAAAGACCATTCATACATCGCACGAGATAACACTAGTTTTAATATACCAATATGGTATTTCGTAAATAATTATTTATTCTATGCATCGTTTTCTATCCTATGGGGAGAGCTAATTTTGTGAAGGTCAAGGGTGAGACAACCAGCCATTACATTGCATTACGTGCTTGTTATCATAGAAATTTGAAGTTCAATTAATTTAATCTTATTTGATGCCATTTTTTGTTTAGATTATGCTGAAATGAAGAAAATATCGAGGAAAGGGAAAAAAAAAAAAAGAAAATTAAAGGAAAGGGTTCTTATATGTTTGGAACGAAATGAAATGAAATTGCAAAAAAATATTATTAGTATAAGATCCAATATGATATTATTAGGATATTCTCTAGGAATTTTATTGCATTTTCCTTATGTATGTACTAGATATTATCCTAATTCGATAACCTTAGATTCATTCCTTACCGAGCTCAAAATCATAGGCGATACCCTTGTCGCCACTGATTCCCCTGTCTATAGTACGAAGTTGATTCACTAACTCCTCTTTAAGTTACCACCTGAGTATAGTCCTTGTAGCACCTTTACTCATAATGCTTCTTGAAATCTCACCTTTGAACAACTCAAGACCTCTCTACTTGAAGAAGCCGCTCTTTCCTGACTTTAGGGTCGCTCCAACCTCGATCAGATCATATGCCTTGGCTGCTAATGGTCAATCTCAGGATTCCACAGGTCACAGGCATGGCTGTGGTGGGTGTGGATGTGGGGGACATGTACGCAACTTCAAAGGGCAAGGAGGACGTGGTGGCCACAATGGGGGCTGTGGTTATCTGACCTAATAGCCACAAACGCACGGTGGTCCTCTGCTGCAACTTGTGTCGGGGGAGGGTCCAGGGGGCTCTGGTGGCCTATCTCCACCCTCTCAGCCTTGGGCACTCTCCTTATGTACATCCTTTCGGCAGTGTAATGATTGTATACTTGGTTCTGCTCTTTTTCTTTGTAAGATTTGCTATTAGGTAGGTCATGTTGCATCTTATTGTGTACATCTACATGTTCTAATTGATCTATCTCATTCTTTCTTGGCTATGTCTGTTTCGGACTCTACTAACTATATGTAGTACTCGAACTTGAACCAGTGACTTCAAACTCAGGTATTTAAAAAACTTTACATTCTTACATTAGTTTTAAAACTATTCATGTTGCCAATGGATCTATACTTCCCGTCTCACATGTTAGTTGCTCTACCATAAGTACTTGGTCTTGTCCTTTGTCATTGTCCAATGTCCTTCTTCTTCCTGGTCTCACTTATAATCTTTTTTCTATTAAGCAACTGTGTTGTGATAATAACTTCGTTGTTGAATTTGACTCCTGTCCATTTTGGTCAAGGACAAGGCTACGAGGACACCCCTATCAGGATACGCAGTAATGGACCGCTCTATGGCTTTTCCTTGCACCTCTTTGGACATGTGGCATGGGCAGTCATTGTTGAACTCTGGCATAAGCGTTTAGGGCACTTATGCAATCCTGTTTTAAACATTTTAAGTCATCGTTGTGGTGGAGGAGATGACCGAACCTTTCCTCTATCAAGACATCTATTCTTCAATGTCTCTCTTCTCTCCTTGTCAACTTTCATCTCACATAAGAATTTACACCATCTTCTGCTTTCTCGGTGGCATAGCTCGGGAACATGTTTGCTCTGATACCAACTGATGTAATGCGTGAATGAAAATCTTGGGATTAAGAAGCCTCTAATTTTTTGATTGTACTAAATGATGCCAGATTAAGAGAGATCGGCTAAAACTCACTGATTCTACGAATACCGAGCAATAACCTAAAAGACGAGTTATGTAATTTTTATTGAACTATTTCAAAATAAAAACTACAAAGATCAACTCAAACAAAACGACTGATAAAATTATTCAATTCATCAAAAGATTCCAAAAATTATAAACTAATGCCCTATTTATAGACATACAAAACCTACTCATAATAATAATCTAATTCTAAGAACTAATCCTACTTTAAATCAGACTTTATTCCTTCTAATAATAATATAACTCCAAAACCCTAAATCTAATTACACAATTCAATAAAACTAAACACTAATAAATAAAATCCTAAAGTATACCACAATTAAAACTCCTTTTGTTGTCTTGATTAGGTTATTTTGATCCCTATCTTCACTAGAAATGAAATTGCAAAAAATTACTATTTGTATAACATCCAGTATGATATTATTAGGATATTCTCTAGGAACTTTATTGTATTTCCTTATATATATACTGGATATTATCCTAATACGATAACCTTGGATTCATACCTTACCGAGCTCAAAATCATAGCCGATACCCTTGTTACCACAAATTCTCTGATCTCTACTATAAAGTTGTTCCACTACGTCCTCTTTGGGTCACCACCTGAGTATGGTCATTTTGGCACCTTTATTCTTAACATTTCTTGCAACTCCACATTTGAACAACTCAAGACCTCTCTACTTGATGAAGAAGCCGCTCTTGCCTGACTTTAGGGTTGCTCCAACCTCGATCATGGTCATGTCTTCACTACTAATAGTCAATCTTAGGATTCCACTTGTCATGGGAGTGGCTATGGTGGGTGTGGAGGCGGGGCACAAGGATGCAATTCGAAAGGCCCAGGAGGATGTGGTTGTTATTAGGTAGGTCATGTTTGTTTCGGACTCTACTAACTACATAGAACGTGGGCTCTATTGCGTCGAACCAGTGACTTCAAACTCAGATATTTAAAAAAATTTACATTCTTACACTAGTTGGCAAGGGACGGATCCTCTACCATAAGTACTTGGTCTTGTCCTTTGTCATTATCCAATGTCCTTCTTGTTCCTGGTCTCACTTATAATCTCTTATCTATTAAGCAACTGCATTGTGTTAATAAATTTGCTGTTGAATTGGACTCCTCTTCATTTTGATCAAGGACAAGGCTACAAGGACACCCCTTCTTAGGACATGTAATAATGGACCACTCTATAGCTTTTCCCACACCTCTCTGGATATGTGGCACAGGCAGTCATTGCTGAACTCTGACAAAGGTGTTTAGGGCACTTAGGCAATTCTATTTTAAACACTTTAAGTCGGCATTGTTTAGTTTCTACTAGTTCTAGTTTGTTAAAGCATTGCAATTTGTGTTGTTTAGATAAGTCATATAGGCTTTCATTTTATCGTGTTATGCATTCAACCACTAGGCCTTCACAATTAATTTATTCTAATGTTTGGAAAGCTCTAGTTGAATCTAACTTTGAGTTTCAATACTAAGTTTTTCACGGCTTTACCTGCTGCGTAGGGTAGACGAAGTTTTCTTTATATTTTTTTATTTCAAAACCTTTATGAAAAACCAATTTGATTCGAAAATCAAGTGTTTTGAAAGTGACAGTGGCCATGAGTTCCACAACCGTGCCATGAGTACGTTTTGTCGAACCCATGGCATCTACTTTCGTCTATCCATTCCTGATATTCCATCACAAAATGATATTGCAGAACAAAAGTATCAACATATAAGCGATGCCAATATTGAAAAACTAATTATCTTAAAAATGACCCATCTTGAGTTAATGTGTCAAATTATTTGAATGAGAGTCTCCAAATACTTCTCATCATCTTATACTAATTTGTTATAGCTAAACTGGTCATTTTCCCAAATTACTCCCAAACTCCACCAAGCTTTTCTAGAGAGGTAATATGTAAACAATTTGGTTGGTGCACAACTTTGATTGGAAAAGTAGAAATGAATGGATTTGACCCAAAAAAAATAGGTGTCTCGATGAAGCTTCCAAAAACAATTCATTACTTAGGGATTTAATTAGTTAGAAGACTAATTGACAGAGATAAGGATGCACGACTTCATATATTGAAATTTATCGCTCTGGCTTTACATATTCAAAAGGACAAGAATGTGATTGTTTTAGAGGTAAAACTGTCCAACCAAGTGGACCTCTTATTCGAGCTATGAAAATTAGTTGGGAACAACAATTCTATGGCCGAGTAGTTGGGGTGACAATGCTCGTAGAAGTGTTAGGTCAACTGCAAAAGGAAGAATAGGAAATGGGACATATGGAAAAGTTCAAATCTTAGGAGCGTGAAGACTAATTGTGATGGTTCGAAGATGGAAAGGTTTGCAGCAACTGTGTGCAATCATCAGGGATGATGTATGGAAAATCCTCGTGGTAGACCCAATATTGTGCAACTACTCTCACCTCCTTTTATGGGCTATGTTCATTGCTTACTTATGATTAACTTTGGTCATTTATGATCCACAGTTGAAGCCACAATGAACATGAGCTCTCTCCAAAGCGAGACCCATATATGCCCGAATTTGAGCATGTTGTGCATTTTAGATTTCAAGCTTCAAACTTGAGATGTTGATATCTTTTGTTCGTAATTCATTGAAAGAATTTACGTACTCCTTAAGGATTCTATCATCTTACTGAAAAAGAAACATTCCTAGTGTCCCAAAGGCTCTCGTCTAAGCAGGGTCGGAGAGGGGGAGGGTGGATGTACGCCGCCTTCCCCCTTCGGAGTGCTACCCTGGAGGGAAGCTCCCAAACATGAAAGGTGCAACACAAAAACTTCCTAAGAGGTCACCCATTTTGGTACTGCTCTCGCCCAAGCATGCTTGAATTTCGAAATTTTAATGGAATCCGATGTTTGCGTGTTGGTACCTTTTTAGGTAAGTCTATCATCTTACCAACTATAAAAAAAAGGATGAGGCAGGGAGATTCTACTGGGAGCTTTAGACGTCTTAGATAGAACTGCTTCTATGGTGGTTGCGTAAAACTTATAATTTATATTTAACAAACAAAACTTTCTTAATTTTCCGCTGCATATAGTATTTTTCCAACCCGAGTTAAAACTAAAATAAAAAATAAAAATAAAAAATCAATTTAAAATCTAGTTCTAATTTCCCGAAAATCAAAGCTATAAATTTTTTTTTTTGATAAATGCTATTAAAAAAAAATACTCAACATGGCCAAGGGAAAAGGACATTTTCTTGGAATCCAACAAATCTAAGTTTTATTTATTTGACAAGTAATATTATTTTTATTTAAGTTAATAAATACTATGTTATAAAATTATATTTAAAAATATTCATTAAAAAAGGTTGGTTCTTCTGACCCTAAATGCTAGGGTCGTGGCCATTACATAGCTGCAGATTATAATTGAGGGGGGCCTCCTTATATATTTCCCCATCCCATACCCACTCTACATATATTTAATCTATTTTATATAAATATATAAATAATTATAAACTTATAAAAATCTTTAATAATTAATTCGTAGAATTAAGTACTTGTTATTTATATTATTAAGAAGGTACTCAGAAACAGCCTCTCGACAGGGTTACACTGTGAAGGGTTAAGGCTGCGTACATCCACCCCTCCCAGACACGGCTTATGCAGGAGTCCTTGAGGCACTGGGTCTGCTGCTGTTTGTTGTTGCCGTTATTTACATTATTAAATAATTAAATAAGAAAGGGTAAATTAAGTTCTTAAAAAAACTAGAAAAGTATGAATTATAGAAAGTAGAGATTTCACCTCTTGTTTGATTGTTATTGAAAGTAAAAATTACTTAACAATTTTTAATTCTTTCAAAACGGAAGTAACTTATCTAATTCCTCAATAAAAGTTTTATTTCTCATTATAATACACAAATACTTTATACCTACTTTATAAAAATTAAAATTGTAAAAAATATAATTGCGTATAAGAATTTAATTTACGTGACAACGAAACAAGAAGTAAGAGGCCATAACTTTTGGTAGTCCCCCCTGTAGGCAGTGTCTCAAATAGCTTGAGGTTGTTTCCCCCCATCCTTCTGCGTTGGCGTGCATGCATGCAGTCACAGCATTCATTATATTTAGGGTCGGTCCACATGAGCATTTTTCTTTTTCAGATTTACAGTAAAAATTGTTATCATCAAGGTAAAAAATATCTAAGAGGGTACTAACACATAAGTATCGGATCCCATTAGAACTTTAAATTTAAGCGTGCTTGAGCGAGAGTAGTACCAAGATGGGTGATCTTCTGGGAAGTCCTCGTGTTGCACTCCTCAGGTTTAGGGTTCTTGGAAACAGCCTCATCCTGAAGGGGAAAGGTGGCGTACGTCCATCCTCAGACTATACTTAGGCAGGAGTCCTTGGGGCACTAGGAATGTTGCTTTGCTTTTATTCTGCCAACTTCCTACCATAAATTCTTACCAGGTACTAAGACACCGGATCCTATTAGAATTCTGAAGTTAAGTGTACTTGGGCAAGAATAGTACCAAGATGGTGACCTCCTGGAAGTCCTCGTGTTGAATCACCAAGTTGGGGGTTCTCGAAAACATCCTCCCTTCAGGGCAGCACCCTGATGGGAGAAGGCTATCTACATCCACCCCCCCAGACCCTGCTTAGGTGGGAGCCCTTGGGGCACTGGGAATGTTGTTACTTTATTATCGAGGTAAAAAATATTATTATTAGAGTAATGATTTGATTTATAAATAACGATAGTCATAAAATTGTTTTAAAAACTATGATCTTACTCTGACAATAACACTTTTGCCGTGACAATAATATTATCCTTTGTTAAATGTTGTTTTAAAAGTTCGTCATATTACTATTACATATTAGTACTGTGAATTTTGATGTGTTAGCTTTCTAGTTTGTGAACTGTTTGAAATAATTTTTTAATCGAAAAGTTGCATATAAAGCCCATCATCCCACTGCTATTCCCATCATCCAACGCATGAATCACAATATTGTGACATTACGAATGAAAAGAGTTGGATGAAAGACCTATTTTACACCTTATGAGCATAGCCTTTTGAACAATTTATTAAACAAATGGAATTTTTGTAATAAATATTCTTCATAAAGTTAGTGGACTAAAATATTAATACACCAAACTTCAGAGTACTAATATGCAATTCACCCGGACTCCTATTATATATTATATGTTATTATTCATAACTGGAGAAACAACAACTTATATATTACATAATAAAAGCATATGTACATTATTGATATAAATGACCAATATATTAACTGACAGAATAGCATAATGTAGATTGCCCGGAGTGTGCTGAGGTTGACCTCGACACCTCGGCTACCAAAAATAGCACATCGATTAAAATTGCTTGAGGTGCCTAAAATCTCACGACAGGTCCTGACTTTATCCTTCTGTTTTTTAATCTTATTTTTCTCATTATCAAAGTGGTATATTTCGATTAGTGAGAGAAAGAAAATAATGCTATGTTTACATCATGTCAAAAGATACTAGTCATTTTTCGTGCAATATAAATATAGTTCTATGGTAATAACGTTCTTCTACCCAGATGACCTTTGTGATGAGATAGCAACTGGGTTGGGATTCGTACGTCGCATTAAGGAGTCTCGACACAAAGAATTCCAAGTTTTTATACAAACTTATCTAAGGGCTTGTTTTGGCAAACTTTTTTGACAGAATAAATGTTTTAATTGAGGAAACACACTGTTTTCAAGATTTAAATATGTTTGGCATAAAATGAAACTGCTTTTAAATAAAATAGAAGCTATTTTTCTTTTCTTTTTTTACCGTAAATAAAAGTATAGCGCTTTATCTTTGAAGTATGAATAGAAACAAAACCTAAAATATTCCTTTTTGGACAGCAATACTCATATTAAAAGCACATTTTACAAAAAAGTATTTCTGAAAAAGAAGTTTTTTCACAATCTGACTAAACAAATGCAATCTGAAGCAAATTGGTCTAAAGATCCAAACTATAGCCTCGAATCTCGACAACACGTGGTGGAAAGGATAGGGTGCCTCTAACCTATTGATTACACCTGACAGATAAAGAGGAGTCAGCTAAAACTAGTTAATTCTCTGAATATCCTAGCAACAACCCAAAGAGGAGCTACGTAATTTTATTGAACTATTTGAAAATAAAAATTACAGAGATCACTCAAAACAAAACAATTCGTCAAATTTATCAAATAATAAAAAACTTTCTTAAAATAAACAACTATTAGCCTATTTATAGGCACTCATCTAATCCGACTCTTAATTCAAATTGAATCATAAAAAAAAATCATATTCTAATTTTAGCTAAACCTAATATAATCTGTATGCATCTCAAAAATCCTAAACCTAATTACATGACCGAGTAAAAATAAACTGCAATCTAATTAAATTAAAAAACCTAATTAAATTTTAATTAAAATAAAAGAATACTCCTATTGTTGCTTAGGTCAGTTTCAATTCCAACAGTTCTCGATCTCCGATTTCTTCCTTTTCCGTCTCGATCGGTTTATTTTCGGGCCTATTTGCATCAAAACCATCATTTTCTTCCCACATTCATTTATTTTAATAATATATATATATATATATCAAATGAGAGCATTTGACTATGGTGAGATATGAGCGGTTAAATCTCAGCCATTGAATTCAAAATAAAGGGCTGAGATTGCACATATAAAAATGCCCTAAAAACTCTTTCTCTCCCTTCCACTTTATATGTGCAATCTTAACCCTTTATTTTTAATTTAACGGCTAAAATTTAAGCTTTCATATTTCAAAATAGCAAATAGGATGAGACAAAGGGAGAAGGAAGGGGGGTGGTGTGGTGTGGAATCAAACACATGAATGGGTTTCCCGGTAGCTCTCGAGAAGGTGCAAAGCAATTGCATGAGGTGACCGCTATGCGCCCATCCATGTGAACATAATTAATCCCTATTCTTTTAAATATCTCTAATAAATATTTATTTAATTTATTTAATATATTATAGAAAACAATTATTAACTTTTAAAAAAGTTAATAATTCAATATTGTTCTCATAAAACCTAATATATGGTTTTTATCATATTCATTAATTAGATGTATAAACTGGGTATCTAAGAAGGTACCAACACGCAAGCACCGGATTCTATTGGAATTTCGAAGTTAAGCATGCTTAGTAAGAATAGTATCAAGTTAGGTGACCTCCGGGAAAGTCCTCGTGTTACACCCCTCAAGTTAGGGGCACTTGGAAACAGCCTCTCTTTAGGGTAACACCCTGAAAAGGGAAAGCTATGTACATCCCCCCCCCCCCCCCCGCCGACCTTGCTTTGGCGAGAGTCTTTGTAGCACTTGGAATGTTGCTTTAAATGTATAAACTGGGTACATATAAAATTGAAGACTTTTCTCTTCGGAAAATAATAATTCAAGGCAAATGTGAAACCAACCAAACATCGTTCCTTCTTTTCCCCCACTGTGAGAGACAAAGGCTTGTGGCGAGATGTTTTCTCCACTCAAAATACATCTCCTTCCATTAGCACTATCATATTTTCCAGATTGCGTTGCCGTGTAGGCCATGGCTATAAAACACTATTTTGGTTGCACAGGTGGCTAAGTGTCCCTGAAGGGACAAATTTCCAAGACCTTTTTCCGGTTCCACTTAATAATGTACCATCTTAGAACATATGGGTATTTGGGATGGCATCACGTGGCATTAGAACTTGGGATGGCATTGTGATATATTTGGCTAGGAAGTCGGGCTTCGAGAATAGCTAATCCATTACATGCAAGAAGCTTCTCTCTTCCCTATTGATGATGATGCTCTGACTTGGCAACATGATTCCATATATGTATTTTCAGTCAACTCTTTTTAGAGGGCTACAATTGTGGCCTCTAGTAGCCTGTCCACTAATGAAGTTAAAGAATTTTGGTGGCCTTGTTCCTCATAGAATTGAGTTACTGATATGGTTGGCTTTTCTAGAGAGATTAAACACTAACGCCAAATTAGTGCGAATTGTGATTTAGACTCTGACCAACTCTCTTACTTATTTTGCATCGTAAATAATGAATGTTATAGGTGTCTATTTCTTACTTGCATGACCACTTGTGAATTTGGAATGCGATTATGAGATGGTGGGCAAAACAATCTTAAAGACCTTTTCTATCACTGGGAATTTACCATCATCAAAAGCTTAACCGAAAAAGCATGGCTAATGACGTACTTTGCAGTCATCAACTCTTTTTGGGAGTAAAGAAACACACTTATTTTCCAAAACTCTTCCCCTAATTGGAACCGCATTCTTGAGATCATGAAATTGAGTATAATAACATGTTTTTTTTTTTTTTTTGATAATTACGCTTTTATTCCTCCACAAAACTTCCTACAATACATCATCAAAATGCATGAAAAAAGACAACATCCCTTAAACTTACATCCACACCACTAAAGGACTACTCCTAGACACGCTATTCTTCCCAAGAGTATCAGTATGAGAATTAGCCTCTCTTGGAGTATGTATGAACGTGACTAACCTAAACGTTCCCTTAGAAATTCAATTTTGTTTAGCAAGAAATTTAATCTCCATGGACCCTCTGACCCTCCCTCAATCCAGTTAATTGCATTTAGTGAATCTGATTTGATTTACAAATTCTTGTATCTTGCATCCTGATTTCGCGCCGTAATTACGAAGGCAAGGCAAATTGCTTCAAGCTCTGCTTGGATGGACTCCATTACTCCCATATTTGAAAAGAACACTGGCCGAAAGCTACCTCTATGGTCTCTCAAGACATCTACCCTACATCAACTGATTTTCCCAGAAAGGCAACACTACTGCGGAAAACCAACAATGCTGGGTCATTCATGATGCCTATCTTTATGTGGTGTGCCTTATGGTTTCGGGATTCTTGATTTATTTTGCTTTATTTCTTTTTTATGATTTATGTTCTATTTTTTCTGCGATGTATGCATCTTATACCTTATGGAGGGTGCTTCCTCCCTATTAATTGTTAATAAACTAAGGACTTATTTGGCTAAACTTCCTTTTTGGAAAGAAAGTGCATTTTCCTAGAGATAAAAATGGAAATAAAAGAAATAGAAATATTTTAGAAAATAAATACAAATTAGAGTTTTTGATAATTAGCGACAGAGCCACGGAACAAGCAGGCCACTCGACAAAGCGAGACCTAAACCCACTCAAACAAGAGCGGGAAAACAAGTTACAAACAAAAAAACACAAAGAAAAACAAAAACAAGGAAAACAAACGCACCATAAACACCAGCACACAAAAACAACGAAATAAAAAAACCAACCAAACGGCAGGAACAGAGAGCAATCTGACAAACAGAATCCGCTGAAGACCAGGACACTCACAGCCGAAAACTGAATGCAAGGCACCAAGAAGCCAAAAAAAGAAAAAAAGAAACACATCACAGCCTTTCATGAAGAATAGTACTCACCATAGTCGGATCAACACCCTCAAATATTAGAGATAAAAGTATTAGAATTATTTAACGATTTTTAGATTGGTAATTAGGAACTATAGCAAGGGTAAATTTTAAACCTAAAACTTTAACTTAGAATGTATTCTTAATCACTATACCAACACCAATACCTTAGAAAAATTTAACTTGAACATGCTCGTGTCTTTTAAAATTATTTCCTTGCCTCAATACGTATGCCTATCATTTTTTTTAAAAAGAGCAAGATTGTTTGATATAGCAGTTAAAGTTTTCCACTTTCAAGGATGAAGTCTCGAGTTCTGTTAAGGACTCCATATTTGAGTCTAGTGGAATCTTACACTGGAGTTATGAAAGAAAAAAATATCAATGTATAAGCATAGTGAGTTAGTCTACCTAATGTCAATTGGTTTTAGGGTGGAATTACACTCGGATTTATATGTGAACCTTATGTGTGCTAACTCCGTGGTAAAGCGTCGTGAAATTTAACAAGTTCGAGCCTTCTACCGCCCTCATATATTGACCTTATCAAGGGCCAAATTATACTGCTTACCAGTATAAATATCATTAAAAGAAAATTTTATTATGTTCGATAATTTTAACAATGTCATATGGCATATATCAAAATATAGTAGAAGAAAACATTATATTTTGTGGTTTTGAGTTAGTTATTTTTTAATATGACTTCTTAATCATACAAACTTATTGTTCATTTATATAAATGTCGAATAAAGGAACATGCCCAATGTCTCAAGGGCTCCCACCTATGCAGGATCTGGGGGGGCGAATGTACGCAGTTTTCCCCCTTCAGGGTGTTAACCTAAAGAGAGGCTGTTTCCCAGTGCCCCCAACCTGAGGGTGAGGACTTCCCAGGAGGTTACCGATCCTGGTACTATTCTTATCCAAGCACGCTTAACTTCGGAGTTCTAATGGGATCCGGTCATGGCGTGTTGGTGCCCCCTTTTGTTAAAAAATGTCGAATATCAATTATTAATTAAGAAAAAGCAATATTCTTGACTTTGAACAATGACATTATGTAAATTATAATTATTTAAAATATAAACACCACCCGTACATCGAACTGAAAAAAACTTGTTAAAATTAGATTGTTAACCTCAACATGTGAAAAGAGAGAGGAAAAAGCACACGTATTGGTAGATGTGATAGAATTCTAACCCCTCACATCCTCATTTTAACTGTATCTAAGTCTTAATTTAGGAATATGTGGCATCATATCAATTATTATTATTGCCCATCACGAAGGCGTCTCAGTTGGTGGCATCTCGTACCCATATGGTCATCACCCAAAAGTTAGGAGTTCGATTCTTGTTGAGGATATACTCATGACTTACTTGCTCATGGAGATTGCAGACTTTCTCATGGGTCGGGGTTAAATGGGACAATACAGCCCCTCGTTACCAAAAAATCATATCAATTATTAACCCTTACTATTATATTGTCGAATATATATATATATATATATATATTATAATTTCTAAATTTGAAGAATGTGAAAGGTTTTTTTTTCCTGTTTTGAATAAAGATTGAAAAATTTTTAAAATAGAAAACAAGAATAATTATTTTTAAAACTTGACTTTTAGCTTTTAAAATTAAAAATTAAACAAAAAATAATATCAAATATTTTAGAACACAGGGACCTAAATTTAAATTGTTTTACTTGACTTTATAAAGCATGAAAAATTTTATACCCCTTTTTTATTGTTTGAAAGACAAATAAGGAAGGTTAAATGTTAACTCTTCAAAATATTTTCTCGTACCATGCAAGATTACAAGTGCTAAACTCGTCCTATTGTAGTGAATACTCGTAGTCTAAGGTGACCAATCGTTCGAGTCCCAGGTTGACTGAGTCTGACCCGACCTAACCCAACTTCTTAGGTAGCGAACTCGACCTATTGATAAACCCAGACATTTTTATAGAGTCAATGAATTATCAGGTGCCTACACTCGGGGTATGTTTATCAACAATGTCCTGTAAAATTATTGACCCGATAAACAAGGAATCTAAGATGGGGACCATGGCCTTGGAACTATACATGAAAGGTATATGAGAGGTCATGAGATGTTACAAATGTTTTTGTAACTATCTAATTTTCAAAGTCGCACAAAAGTACTTAATACATATTTTCAAAGAAAGGGTCCACACTGAATCCAAAATTTCTTGTTGGTAACTTGTACGTACAGGATGATGCAATTAATGCTTGTTTCCGAATCACTTTAGAGTCACTAGCTCATTGACTTCATTGCCGAATCACGGGCATCATTTAGTTGAGCAGCTCTTTCTCTCACTCATTTAGATTTGATGGGGATCATATTCAAAGGCAGGTGCTTTACTTGTCTGCTTGTGATCATGATGCGCATTTAAATTTGAAATTGAAGATTTGTAATTTTGTTTTTTTGCTCTTACTTTCAGAAACTTTATGTATCCATTTGAGATCCCCTCTTCTTAGTTATAGAAACATACCCCTATATATATATGTTTCAAAAAAGGTTCCACACAACAACAACAACAATAACAAACCCAGTACTTCAAAGGCTCCCGCCTAAGTGGGGTCGTGGGGTGGATGCACGTAGCCTTACCCCTTCAGGGTGTAACTCTACCGAGAGGTTGTTTCCGAGGACCCCTAACCTTATAGGGTAGGCAACACCAGGACTTCCCAGGAGGTCACCCATCCTAGTACTACTCTCGCCCAAACACACTTAACTTCAGAGTTCTACTGGGATTCGATGCATTAGTGCCGGCTAAACAAACCCTAAAAAGAAAAAGAGGGTCCACACACTGAATCCAAAATTCTCTGTGGGTAAAATTGTACGTACAAAAGATGATGCAATTAATGCATGTTTCTAGCAAAGCTCTCCAACAAGTGCTCAAAATGGATTTATCTTTTACTTTTTTGGGCCTTTTTTTTTTTTTTAAATTTCTTTTTGGGGTCTCTAGTAGAATTATGAATCTAATGTCATGTGTGATAATGCCAAAGTGAAAGGGACAAATAATATTATTAATGGATGCTGACATATGTAACCAAGAAAAGGAGATAGCACACCTCAATAGTTACATTAGCATTACTAGTATTACTATAATTCTTTACACCAAGTAGGAAACAAAGTTGTGCAAGTCTAACACCCTATGAAAGCCGTGAAAAAACTGATTTTTTTAGAATTTATTTTTCGTATAAATATTTGTATAAAAGGTGTTTTCAATACGAGGTATTTTTGTTTGAAAATGTTTTAGTTTTTGCTTTTGCTTTGGCTTTAAAGGAAAATTACTATTTTTTTTGTTTCTACTAAAAAAAAAAGAGAAATAATTTCTAATTCTATTTGGAAAAATTTTTCTTTGCTGGCCAAACATCTCAAAATACTAGGAAAAGCCCTTTTTCTTTATAAAAGCACTTTTTCTTTCAAGAAACAAGCTTGTCCAAACGTGTACTAAAAAGGGTTGGTCAAGACCCTGGGTGGTTGAAGTAGTTCAGAACTCCAAATTTGTTCTCCTTTTGGGAATTACTCGTCTTATAAGTTGACTTGTATTTCATATTAATTGGAGAAATACAATGTGTATCCTTCACAGGGTTAGTCAAGACCTCAAGCAACTATAGAGCATTTGCTTAAGGCCCCCATTTGCTAACAACCCTTTTAAAAAATTAGTGGTATTATCAATTATTGCATACCGCCATTCATAATTGAAGAAATAACGACATATCTCTGATACATTATATGTAAACTCATGTGAAATTATTATAGTATGTATAGATTATTAGAGGCATTATTAAGCTAGCTTGGACACTTGGGTTACCAGAAAACCCTTTGATCGAATTTGCTTTGTGTTTCTATAATCATATGATTGGGGACCTAGTTCTCCATCGTCTAAATACGATACATATTATAGGGTCTCGAAAAAGGCCAATAAGACTTCTAACTGACTGAGTAGAGAAGCACCAAATGAAATGAACAAATAATTTAGGGCAACATATGGGCAAGTATATATGTTAAAGAGAGGCGACCGGAAAAGCCTCATGGAATAAAGCTTTTTAGAATTGGTTGCGCCTTTAAAACTTGAATACGACCGATGGCTTGTACGTTCTTGAAACTAATCATTACAAACAATATGCATTTGTAAACCCATATGACAAACGTACAACTCAAATAGTTTTGCAACTGTAAGTCTCGAACTGTAACTTCTAGACAACAGACAGCAATCAAGTTGCACAATAATTTAACACACCCTTTATTGAAATCAAATAAATCACACCGACTAACCCATCAAAGGGTGAGTTGAACAAGTTAGATAAGTTGGGTAAAAAGGCAAGAACAAATCCAATAGTAATGTGTCATTGTTGGTGAACTTTCTCAGTACTTAACCCAATCTTTTTCAATGCATAGAATAATGAAAAGATGAAGCTACTTTGAAAGAGCACCAAAGTGAGTGAGTGATGGGTGTGGACCAAAGTGAATGTATGACAAATCATGGTGCTATCAAAATAGTGCTATGTTTGAAAAATTCTACACCTTGTCTTATCTTTTAATAAAGTGCATATAATTGATTGTTGATAAAGAGTTCAAAGTGACACCCACAGCACTATTTACCATATCGTTATTTGTATAGCTTAGTGACCTTACGTGTCTATCTTCTATGTATATCGAATATCTTACCTAATAATCTAAAAAACGCAAAAGAAATTTTGGGTAATTTTTTTGTCTACTGTATCAATTTAGTACTCCGAAATTAAGTGTGCTTGGACGAGAGTAGTACCAGGATGAGTGACCTCCTGGGAAGTCCTCGTGTTGCCAACCCTATAAGGCTGGGAGTCCTTGAAAACAGCCTCTCGGCAGGGTTACACCCCAAAGAGGTAAGGCTGCATACATAGACTCTTCCTAGACTCTGCTTATGTGAGAGCCCTATTGTATCAATTTAGTCATTATAATTTTGACTGTTTTAATTTAGTCCCATGCAATTTAGATGGTATCTGTATAAAAGTAGAATAACATTGATGTTAAGTTGGTGATGAAATTTTTAGTGTTCGGATTAGGGAACAGTTCAAATTGGGTCAATTGGTAGGTTTGTATTAGATTACTAAGCATCTAACATGAAGAGTCACTAAAAGTTATGCCATTAACACCCAAGGATACAAGAGCTCAAAAAAGGGTACACAAGAGAAGAGGGGGGGGGGGGGGGGGGGGGGGGGGGGGTGTCAAAGCCTTTAACTGAACTTAAATTTTACCGTAGGAGTAAATTGACACAATACAAATTATAAAGAGACGAAATTGATACAATTGAAAGTGAATAGACTAATCTGACACAATGGACGGATAGGATGACCTTCGCCACAAATAACCCAAAATTTTTTTTAACCTTGATTGTCAATTAAAATATCTCACATCATTTGGGGACGTTCGCATTTATTAACTTATATGGTGATGACATCCCTTTCTCATTAAGCCTCTTTTCTAGGTAGAATAAATATCAGAGGATTAAGATAAGGCCCAATTTTCATTGTTGAGGCCCCACAAATCAATGTTTGTCCGAGTTTAGTGCTTTAAGAGTTTAGAATTTGTCCTCGTTTGGGTGGCCATCTTTTAGGGATCCTATTAGGTTGTCCCATTTGTGTAATTTTTGTTGCATTGCTTTTGGGTTTCCTTTTTGTTTTCGTTTTCCTGTGTTGAGAGTTTTGGACTCTTTATCTCGAACATTTGTGCAAATTTTGACATCATCTATTAAAAACAGAAGAACAAAAATTCTGGAAGGAAATCAAATAGAACCTTAATTAACCTTTATGGATAATATCGGATATCTAATCAAACCTTGAAAATGGTTGTTAGTTTACATAAGGGGTGTGGATAAAGAAATAAAACATGTTAAAAGTTCATGTAAAATATCTCAAATTATTGGTGCTTTTGGGTTTTCCAGTCATCCCCTAGAGGTTCGCCTGCTTTTTTTTGTTCTTTGTGATGAGTAGTCAACCTTGCTTTTGGTTCTAGAGTGCTTCGTGGCCTATTTGGTTGTCGTGTTGTGAGACACCTTGGGTGTCTTGGCCTGTATTGGTCTTATCGGGTTTGTGTTGTTGGGATTGCTCTCATTTGGCCATTTGATCTGGTTTTCTTTGTTTTATTTCCCTTTACACTCTCGAGTACTTTGTTGGGTTGTACCAATAATCAAGAAAAGGAGAGCAATATGAAAACGATGCAATTGGAAACAAATCATAGAGCAAGATGCCAAAATATGTAACATGATCAATGCCAATGCATATGATAAGTACATCTTTTTTCTTTCTTTGTTGATAATCAAGAAGAGCCAATCCTCTGGGTACATAAAGTTTTCAAAAGAAAAAAAAATATAAAAGTAAAGAAAAAAAGTTCAAAATTTCACTCTCAAGTTTACCTGTGTATAATGTTCAAAACAAAAAAAATCTAGATGTGTATCATAATCAAGGTCAGACAAGTAAAACGCCCAGTTGTGAACATGGCCCGCGCCAGAGCTGACTGAGGGAGTCGAGGTATATAAGTGCCGGGTAAATGATACCAATGCTCTGGAAATGAGGTAAATGAGTCAATCCATATGAAGTGGTGGTAGCTGTAGTCGTCTTGTATAGGTATGAGCACAGGAAATCATGGAGCAGGTAGTATTTGTGGATATTAATATTTGAGGATTCTCTAAGAAGTGATAGATGGAAACGATGGTGCAACAAATGAGTACATTGAACCAAGTAATTACCTTCAATTCATCTTTATCCAGGATGAGTTCTCAATTAGGAGTTATGTTCAGAAATATAGATTCATTTCTGAATTCCCAAATTGTACTAACAAGGGCAAATAATAACAGAAGTTCTCCACCATCGTTTAACGGCAGTTCAAACGTTCCATGAAGTCCTGCATGTAAGAAAAAGATGCCTTCATATTTCAACCGTTGATTATAGTTAAGAATACTTCGATAATGTATATCTTAATGTAAATATATAAAGGGAACATTGAAATTTAATTAAACTTCAAAAGTTGAAATGTCAAAAATGGGAATAAGATTGGACACGTCACACGTTTTTAGGCATTATTGTTAGGGGATTCTTTTGTATTGGACCGCCAGATGCAAAGGGACAATAGATTATCAAAAGGATGCACAGACATTGCAATCTTATCTTAATTGTCTAATGTTTGTATTATATATACTCTATTACAATGTATAGAGTCATTATGATATTTTCTTCGATAATTGATGACAAGAGTCGTGATTAGGGGTGTAAATGATCCGAGCCGCTCGCAGTAACTCATGAGTAGCTCGCATAAAACTCGGCTGGAATTCGAATTAATCGAGTTCGAGTATCAGAAGATACTCAATTAATAAACGAGTACGAGTCGAGTAATGAACTACTCGGCTCGATACTTGATTAAATACTTGACTCGTATGAAGTAGTTCTTCTGTATTATTTTCTTTTGAAATGGATGACTTATGACATTAATAGTAGAATGAAAGAAAGAAGATTGAATTCCTTGTAAAAAAATGACATGTTACATTTGTGGTAGAGTAAAAGAACTTGCATTTAGTTTGCTTGTATTTTTTAAAACTTAAGTTTTGATGCATATTTATGGTTGTATATGTTAAAATATAGTGTGAGCAATAATTGAGTATTCAAATTGAGTATAACTAATGCTCGAGTGTATGGAATAATATTATAAAGGAGCTAATTTGTTGAATATTCATATGCACAATAAAAGAGTACTCGAATAGTTAATCGAGTTCGAGTTCGAGTTCGAGTTCGAGTTCGAGCAAAATTAATTACCCGAATCGAGTTTGAGTACTCGAGTATTAAATCGAGTTCGAGTACTCGAGTACTAAGATGCTCGACTCGACTCAACTCGATTACACCCCTAGTCGTGATACAAAATAGGCACACTCGCAAGAGCGAGGCCTCAGCTAGCTGGCATAAAAGCTCGCAGTAAAAGAGGTGAAAACAAAGCGACATTACAATCCAAGAGAAAACATGGAGAGAATGAAAGAATGAACCAATGCTCCTAAACAGGACAGAGAGAGTATGTTAAGGGCGCATCGGAGCTCTAATTTAACTCCACACTAATGTAGAATGGAGAGGGAATCACAGATAAGGATGGAGGCTGACCGTATCATTACCTCCGAGTAAATAAATGAAATGCAGCACTTAACTCTCTACTCAATCTTCGTGAACTGTTTGACAATGATAAACATATCCCCATCAAACTGCAACCCAAGCTCCTTGCGAACGCCCACACACACTCCGCAGTAGAAATTCATCGATGTCTTCAACTTCTTGACTCCTCTTTACTAAATTCCTTTTCCATATGAAAAATATTAAGTACGTTTTTTTTTTACTTTTTATATTAATAAGGAGATTATAAAGAACTGATTAGAGAGAAAAATTGAAGAACGGAGGATTTGTGAGTTTCGAATACAAGATATTATTGAAAGCGGGTTGGGATTTTGGTTATTAACACTCCATTTGACAGCTGGGTAGAGATGAGTAAAGAGGAGAGGTTAAAAGGGGGTAAATCAGAAGAATGTAAGATGTTATCATATTCTTGCTTCGATATGCTAAATAAAGAGTTAAACGTAAAAAGGGATAAATGCATAAATAACTTTGTTCGACAATAGGGTAAATGAATAAAGGTAAAAAGAGTTATAGTTAAATTACGTCATATTCAATGTAGTACCTTAGAAGTGCAAAAGAAGGGCAACTGTTCACCGTAAGCATGGATAAGTTTTAGACTATAAAACTATTCTTGGGCCTTCAACCATTAGCTTAAGCTTTTGGAACAGATGGTTTTTTGATATGCTATCAAAGCCTTATTGACCAAGAGGTTACGGGTTCGAATCTCAACAGCACCCACTTTCAATATCAACACAATTTAAGCACAAGATATGAGATGGGCTTATGCACTGTCCACGCTTCAAGCCCAATCAACATTCATGTGAAGGGGCATGTTAGAGTATAAAACTATTCATGAGCCTTTACCCATCAGCTTAAGCTTTTGGGAAATATGGTTCCTTTGACAATAAGAATTTCTTGGACTTCATTATAACTGATTGAAATGATGATATGACAGAAGGCGTGGTAACCAATAACGAATCAATGCCCTTTAAAGGCATATTTCTCTTTTTATAAGTATATAATAAATATATATGTTAATTTTCTTTTTTATTATAGTGAAGTTCTCCCCGTCAAAAGTCCCCAATTCTCCATTCTAGCACTCTCATTAATCCTAGCCAACAAATAAGGAAAAAAAAAAAAAAAAAAAGAAGTATGGCACTTTGTAATGATAGAAGTAAAAAAAAAAAAAAAAAAAGTATGGCATTGTGTAATGATAGAAGTATGGCTATAGAGTTATCATAAATTTTGTAATTCATTTTATAGTTCTTCATATTTATATGTAATACAGTATACATTATTTCGTAATTGAAGTATTGCCTTGAATTTATCGTAATTAATAAAATACATAAATCTGTACAATATTTCACACTATCGTAAACTACATAATTGTCTTTCACACTATAAATGATGCTCGATATATGTAATTCACACTATAGTGAACTACGAAAGAAACAAATTTGCAAAAGCTATTTGTATTTTAAAAAAGTATTTGTAGAAGTTGAACTTTGTAATGTAATTTGTAGTTTTTAATTTTTATTAATTGAACTATGTAAATTATAAGTATTGCTCGGTAGTGCGTTTTTTATTTTCAAATCTTAATATGTCAAAGATATTTTTGTTTTAGAAAAGTACATAGAGTTGTCAACAAATGAGCAAAACCAAAATATATATATATATATATATATATATATATATATGGCATTTTGTAATGATAGAAGTATGACCATAGAGTTGTCATAAATTTTGTAATTCATTTTATAATTCTCCATATTTATATGTAATACATTATTTCGTGATTGAAGTATTGCCTTGAATTTGTCATAATTAATCAAATACATAAATTTGTACAATATTTCACACTATCATGAACTACATAATTGTATTTCACACTATAAATGATGCTCAATATATGTAAATTCCGGCAGTGTAATTAAAAAAAAGGAGTATGGCATTTCATTTGTAAATTTTGATAATTTAGTGTGTTAAAAAAAAAAAAAGGAAGCATGGCATTTGATTTGATATGATGGAAGTATGGTCTAAGAATTGTCATAAATTTTATATTTTATTTTATAATTGTCAATATTTGCAAATTTTGATGGTTTAGTGTATTCAAAAAAAAGAAGCATGCCATTTGAATTGATATAATGTACAATATTTCATAGTACAATGAACAACATAATTGTATTTATGGCATTTTATTTGTTAGGATAGAAGTGTGGCCTAACAATTGTTATAATTTTTTTAATTCCAGCAATGTAATAAAAAAAGAGGAGGAGTATGGCATTTCATTTGTTTATTTTGATAGTTTAGTGTGTTAAAAAAAAGGGAGCATGGTATTTGATCTGATATGATAGAATATTGGCCTAAAAATTGGCCTCAATTTTAAATTTTATTTTATAATTGTCAATATTTATATATAATGCATCATTTTCTGATTGAAGTATTGCCTTTAGTTTGTCATAATTAATAAAATACATAAATTTGTAAAAAAAAAAACAAAAGAAGTATGGCATTAGATTTGATATGATAGAAGTATGGCCTAAAAATTGTCATAAGTTTTATAATTTATTTTATAATTCTTAATATTTATATGTAATACATTATTTCATGATTAAAGTAGTCCGTTGAATTTTTCATAATTAATAAAATGCATAAATTTGTACAATATTTCACAATATAGTGAACTACATAATTGTATTTATGGCATTTGATTTGTTAGGATAGAAGTGTGGCCTAACAATTGTCATAAATTTTTTTAATTTCAGCAGTGTAATAACTGCCTCTGTGAAGTTTTATATGATATTTTATTGCTTTTAATAGCATTTAATGTACTTGCTATAATGGTCTCACATGCTATCTATATTATGCTTGGATATCCTTTGTTCAAATCCCATTTTATGCAACTTTTCCGTTCTTTTATTGTGTCATTTTTCTAACATTGCCGACCTCCATTATTAATAATATTTTTACATGCTGCAATATTATTATTTTTAAGAAGATAGTTATTCCCATTGTGTATGACTTTAGCATATAAAAAATGTAGGTGCAACAAAGATGAGAAAACAGATTGTAGTACTTTTTTTTTAAATATGTGTATTGCCATTTTTGCAACTATTTAAAATTAATAACATAGTATGACCAACATCCAAAAAAAAAAAAGAGGAAGAGTATGGTATTTCATTTGTAAATTTTGATGGTTTAGTGTGTTAAAAAAAAAAAAAAAAAAAAAAGAGAGCATGGCATTTGATTTGATATGATAGAAGTATGGCCTAAGAATTGTCATAAGTTTTATATTTAATTTTATAATTGTCAATATTTGTAAAAGATGAGAAAACACATTGTAGTCACTATTTTTTAAAAAATTAAACTGTGTAATTTTTAAATATTGCTCGGTAGTGCATTTTTTATTTTTTGATTTTTATATGTCATGCATTATTTAATGATAGAAGTATAGCTTTGATGGCTTGGGGTGTCCAAAAAAACAAAAGGGAGGAGTATGGCATTTCATTTGTAAATGTTCATAGCTTAGTGTGTTTCATAAAAAAAAAATAAAAATAAAGAAGTATGGCATTTGATTTGATATGATAGAAGTATGGCCTAATAATTGTCATAAATTTTATAATTATCAATATTTACATGTAATACATTATTTCATGATTGAAGTATAGCGTTGATTTTGTCATAATTAATAAATATATAAATTTGTACAATATTTCACACTACAATGAACTACATAATTGTATTTATGGCATTTGATTTGTTAGGATACAAGTATGGCCTAACAATTGTCATTAATTTTTTAATTTCAGCAGTGTAATAACTATTTTTGCGAAGTTTTAGATGATATTTTATTGCTTTTAATAGCATTTAATGTACTTACTATAATGGTCTCGCATGCTATCTATAATGCGCTTGGATATCTTTTGTTCAAATCCCATTCACTGCAACTTTTTCATTCTTTTATTGTGTGCTTTTTCTAACATTGTCGACCTCCATTATTAATAATATCTTTACATGCTTCAATATCATTATTAAGTTTTATAAATGATGCTCAATGTATGTAATTAACACTATAGTGAACTACGAAAGAAACAATATTTCAGTACAATTAAAGGACGACTTTCCTATTGATTGACTTCATTATCATTAAATTCCATATATGATGTTCAGTGTATATAATTCACACTATAGTAAATTACGAATAAAATAATATTTTATTACAGTTAAATGATGAGTTTTCTCCTAATGTAGAACAAAATAAATTACATAATATGCCATATGTCATAATTACTATATATATATATATATATATAAATTATGGGGGTTTAAGTCTTAAATGCGCTTCATACTTAATACAGTGCGAATTTTGTTTAAATTTTTATTTCTTTGAATCAATGTAAATTTTCATCGGTTAACAAAATATGTACAACATACATACTATCCGTGCATCGCAAGGAAAAAAAAACACTAGTTTGAATTATATTTCAGTAGTTGGATACCCTTTGAAAAGAGAGTTTACCAGGAAATTTCAGAACAAAAGAGTATGGACCGGCCATTATTGTGAATATAGATGAGGGCATGCACTTTTAGGTGTTGTGTTTTGGTGCATCTTACTCTTTTTTTTTCTCTTTTTTTTTTTTAATCATAAAAAGTGATAATAGTTGTTGTTTATTGGTTGGTAGATTTGATGGCATATAATTTGAGAGTGACATTATATTATGGAGTGAAGTGTGGGGCAGGGCACATTGTGTGTACTTGATTTGGTAAAATACAACCGGACCCGAAAAATTAAGTGGTGGTACTCGATCGAACTAAAGTCTTTTACTTTAATAATTCGACCCAACAAATAATTCAAACAATTACAAAGAAAATATAAAGACTTTGTAGAGCAAACATAGTGGCGCAAAATGATCAAAGGCGGGACGTTAGGGAATGTCTCTCGATATTCCTTACTTTACAAAATGGTTCACAATAAAGTTTGCATTTCTACATGTCTGAACAAAATAAAAGAGGTGAAACATAAAGCCAAAGATCTAATTCCATCTAAAGTAGAAATTATCCAATTTGAGACCGACCTAAACTGATGTTAACCTAACATGATCAATCCAAAACAGACCTAGCAAATTTGACTTGAATTTACCCTAACTCATAATTGTCTTAATTATTTCGATTTCCTTTTTTGATAATTAAGAAGATGAAATTCTTAGAGTTAACGTAAAGATGAGATTGCCTCTAAATAAGAAAATAAAAACAAATGCAAAAGAGATATAGAAAGAAAAAGACATATGGAGAAGAAAATCCATAAGCTGGAAGTGCAACATGAACAAAACCGAGCAATACTCGCCTGGCTTTGCCCCTGGCCCGCAACTAGGGTAGAGCAGAGCAACACTCACCCGAGTTTGCCCATTATATAAAAATTATCTTAAGCCAACCAAAACTAGTATTGACTTGAAATAATCTAACCCAAAATGACCTAAAGTTAAAGCAATTCCGAACATAAGCCCAACTCAACCTAAAACATAAATTAATACACGATTCGTAAACAAATGTCATGATAGCTATTATTTATCAAGAAGTACAAATAAATTTTATAAAAGAGCACTAAAAAGTAAAGTGTGGGGGAGGGAGGGCTATTTAGTTCTGAATAATACCTAAGGAAGATATATTTTATTTATTCAATGATTATTATGTTATAATAAAGTAAATATTTCATATATTAAATAGAAAAATAAAGTAAAAAAAATTAGGTAATATTCGTATGTAATAAAAAGAGGAAAGAAAGGTCATATCAAAAGGTCCCAACAAGTTGGGTTGGTTTCGTTGGTTGTCCCTTTTGGTGCGACCACTTAAAATCTCTATAAATATAAATATAATTTTTTTTTATTATTTTATTTATTTATTTATTTTTCATGATAGCCATGGAGAGGGGGAAGGGAATAAATCCCTTAAAGTCCTCATTAAAGAGGACACAACTTTGAGCTTTGTGGGATTCGATCCCAGGTCACCTCGTTCGCACCCGGCGATCACGACCACTCGGCTATGTCCCTAAGAGACAAATATAAATATAAATATAAATATAAATGTATGTATAGATGCTTTGTATGGTTGAAGCTATTTCCCATGACCACCACATCATTGTATCTATCCCACGTGGTCTTATGCTTGTGACATATGCTTTGCATTTTGGGATTTATATGTTACACAAGTATACATATACAGATGTATATGTACGTGTGATGCAGCGCGTGAATGAGAAATAAGGGAAACGGAGCCTCTGACTTTTTGATTGTACCTAATAATATAGGATTAAGAGGGATCGGCTAAAACTCGTTGATTCTGTGAGTACCCGTGCAATAACTTAAAAGAGGAGTTATGTGATTTTTATTGAACTATTTTAAAATAAAAACTATAAAGATCAACTCAAATAAAATTATTCAATTCATCAAAAGCTTATAAAAAACTAATGACCTATTTAGAGACATACAAAACCTTATTCATAATAATAATGATCTAATTTTAAGAACTAATCCTACTTTAAATCAAACTCTACTACTTCTAAAATAATATAACTCCAAAACTCTAAATCTAACTAAATAATTCAATAAAACTAAAAATTAATAAATAAAATTCTAATTATACCATAATTAAAACTCCTTTAGTCGTCTCGATTAGATTATTTCGATCCCTATCTGCATTAATGTGTGTATATATATATATATTGTAATTTAAATACTAGCCTGAAAAAACATAATGTCCAAGGCAAATGTATTTACATATATACAATATGTATATACATACAGAAATACATACATACATATATATATATATACACACACACACACACACACATATATATTCATATATATATATATATATATATATATATATATATGTATGTGTGTGTGTGTGTGTGTGTGTGTGTTGAGACCCGTGCTCAATGCCTAATTGAGCCAAATACAAAGATGAATGTTTGATTATTTGGATTTCTTGTTTTTGTTCTATTTTGACTTCTATCTTGTATAATGTCACATATTGTACCTTTTGGAGGGTGGTTTCTCCCTTTTAAATATATTTAAAAAAAGAGAGATGATGCTTAGGATAACACGTCCTACTTAATCAAGGGTGTTACAAATGCTTCAAAACTATGATATAAACCTGTAACATTTATTTTGTTCACCACCCTCGTTCCTTCTTCGTCTCCTCATTCCGTCTTTTTTGATAATGATGCTCGCTCCTCCAAAATGGCTAGTAATACCACTAAAGGGCGGATGGACTGTCCACCCAGTACTGTTACCCAATTCTACTAAGGCGGAGCTTTAATATAAGTAAGAGACTCAGTGGCAACAACCCAAACGTGCATGAGTACACACACTCCCTCTCTAGATAAAGCAAGACTAATGATTTTATAGAGTTTGTTTGGAGGGTTATTGTTTCTTTTTCACCTTCCCTTATTGAGATCGATGATGGCCCAATCTTCCGTGCCATCAACTTGTTGTATTCCCATGCCGGAACCACTCTCTAGTCAAAATTGTCCATACCAGATCGCCAACTTGTATGAACTGCTCGGCGTCGCTTGTAACCGTGCTAGAGTCTGCTCTTGTATCTCCTCAAGATTGGAGATGAAGTCCTCCGCCTTTCCATGCCGACGAGTAAGGTTTGGTACTAGCGTAAAGTCAGTTGGAGAATGAGGAACTAAACCATAGACGATCTTGAAAGGCAGAAACCTGTGCTTCCATTTACCGAGCTGTTGTAGGCGAACCCAACTTGATACAGCTTCTGATCCCATCCCTTGGTGTTATCTCGGAGAAGGTTACCCAAAGACCTATTCGTCACTTCTATCTGGCCATCTGTCTATGGGTGATGAACAATGTTGAAAACGAGGGACATGTTCACCATCTTCCATATCGTTTTCTAGAAAAGTTTTACAAACTGTACATTCCTATCCGAGATAATGCTAGCCGGTAACCCATAAAGCTTTTACGCTTCTTGAAAATACAACAAAGCCATCTATACTGCCTCAAGGGCATTCTTGCGTCCTATGAAATGCGCCATCTTAGAGAAATAATCCACAAAAACAAAGATCGAATCTATACCCCTCTGTGTTCTCGGCGACCGAAGCACAAATCCATACCAATATCTACCCGAGGTTGACTCAAAGTCAGTACTGGTAGGTATAAACCAACATTAGTCATTCTGCCTTTTGATACTTGGCAAATGCGGCTGACAAACTGTTCAACCTTCTTCCTCATTGTTTGCCAAAAGTAATTCACCCTCACCGGTCATTCCATCATTTAATACTTGGAAAATGCGGCTAACAAAACATTCAACCTCCTTCCTCATTGTTTGCCAAAAATAAGTAGCCCTCACCAGCTTGAGCATTTTGTCTCTTCCCATGTGCCCTTCGTTGTGCTTCTCTTAAATGATCTTATATCTCAAACTTTAATCCGAAATGCATAGCTGATTAGAATTTCATCGTGGATGGAGAAATCTGGTACTGTTGATTGAGCTTCTCGTCATGTCCCCCAAAGGCGAAATCATCCTCAGTCAAAACCGAGTACTGAAGCTGGGCAGTCAGTCAAGATCAATGTACGCCGACTCAAAGCGTCGTCAATCTTATTCAATGCTCCGGACTTGTGTTTGATCACAAAGTGAAAGAGCTGAACGTAACTCGCCCACTTCACGTAACGGTCAAAAAGTTTGTCTTGATCATTGATGAAATTAAGCGCAACATTATCCGAGTTCAACATGAACTTTTATTTGGCGAGATACGGCTTCCAATGTCTCAAAGCCCTCACTACTGCATAGAACTCCACATCACAGGTTGAATAATTGAACTTACTTTCGTCAAGCTTCTCACTGAAGTAAGCAATTTGATGTCCCTCTTGGCTAAGCATTACATCAATGCCAATCTTGGAGGCATTAGGGTGCAACACAAACGTCTTCTGGAAATCCAATAAGGCTAATTCCGGAGCCATAGTCAACCTTTGCTTCACCATTTAAAAGGCATCACATGCCTCCGGAGTCCAACTGAAGCTACTTCCCTCCATGTAATTCGTGATTGGTGCCATGATAGAACTCCAACCCTGCACAAATCTCCAATAAAAAAAATAAAAAAAAAGCCAAGCCATGGAAGCTACGTACCTCTGAAATCGATTTTGGCTCTGGCTAATTATGGATTGCCTCTATCTTCTATTTGTCAACTCCAATCCCATCCTTAGACACGACAAGCCCAAGGAATGTTACCTGGTGCTTCATGAACTCACACTTCTTCAACGCGACAAACAAGTGTTGCTTCCTTAGGGTTGACAGCACCTCTCTAAGGTGACCCAAGTGCTCATCTCAATTTGGGCTATAGACCAAGATGTTGTTGAAGTAGACTATCGCGACCCTTTCGATAAATGGCCATTGGTTTTGATTCATGAACCTCATAAAGATGCTAGGCGCGTTAGAAAATCCAAACGGCATCACCAGCCACTCGTATAACCCTTCTCAGGTTTTGAAGGTAGTCTCCCAGTCTTCCACTCATCACTTGGTGAGATATGTATATGATGTATCCATTCTTCAGGCCTAACTTGCTAAACATCTATGAGTTTGCGGCTGATCAAGTAAGTCATCCAACCTCGTAATAGGAAATAGACAAACTATTGTGATCTTATTGATGGCTCTGTTATCCATGCACATCTGCCAAGTACCATCTTTCTTTGGCGTCAAAAGAGCTAAAAATGTGCATGGACTCAAACTCCCCCCAAAATAAACCTTTAGCAAGTAACTCCTCAACTTGACGCCAAAGCTTCTCATGCTCTGTGGGACTCATCCTATAATGCAGCCTATTCGGTAAGGCAGCTCCTGGCATCAAATCAATCCAATGTTTGATGTGCCTCAACTGTGGTAAGGTATTTTGTAACTCTTCTGAAAACACATCAACAAACTCCCTCAATAGGTCCTCTACCTCTCTCAGTACCTCTCCTTGTTCCTCCTGATACTCCTTGCCGATTAACAAAAACACCACCCTATTCTCACCAACCTCTTTGGTGAACATGGCCCTAGTTTGGAGATTCGGATTCTCAGCTACCAATGACCATGGCGCTTTGTCTTTTGTAGGAAACAAGACAATCTTTGTGCCTTCAAACACAAAGCTGTATGTCTTCCTCCTCCCATCATGGGTGGTACCCCTGTCAAATTGCCATGGGTGTCCAAGCAACAAGAGGCATGCATCTATGGTAACCACATCACACCATACCCCATCCTGGTACTTTACTCCAATAGAAAAATTAACCAAACAATATTTTGAAATGGTTTCCTGGTTTCCTTTCTTAAGCCATGATAACTTGTAAGAGTTCGGATGCTCCTCCGTCTTTAACCCTAGCTTTCGGACTGCTTCCTCGGAGATGATGTTTTCACAACTTTCAGAATGAATTACTAGGTTGCATACTTTCCCGCCAATCATACATGTCGTATGGAAGATAATGTTTTGAAGCCAACCATCTCCTTCTGCTTTTTTAGGCATGAAGCAAACTCACCTAACCACTAGTAGGTGGCCTTCATCACCCACAACTTCTTCTTCGCCACTAGGTGCCAACTCGTCTTGAGCCTCTTCCTCAACTTCCTCACCATTCTCATTATGGAGATCCTCTATCTACAAACCCTTACCAAGTCTATCACACTTCCGACACTCGATGGCACGGTGACCCATTTCTCCACACTTGAAACAACAGGTTTTTGAGCTACCTGCTAAGTCCTGGTTACTAGGCTTACCAGGGTTGGCAACAACTGGTTTACCCTGCACACTTAAGTTGGTTGGTAATCGGACTTGACCATTCCCACTGTTCTGGGAGTTCCAAGTACCGCTAATTCGATATCACTTTCGTTGCTTTTCGCCGTTCAAAGCCCTCTGACTTGCTTCCGAAACCAAAAAGATGTCAAACATGCTTAATACCTCTTGAATCAATTCCTTCAACCCGTCGATGTACCTATCTGCCAACTGCTTTCTCCGATTCCGTTAAGTCATTCATGGCATCTAAGGCTTAGAACTTTGCCGTGTAGTCTTCTATTGACCGAGAACCCTAGCGCAAGTTTTGTAGGTGCTGGTACTTAACCCTGGCGTGATTATCGGGATGGCATTCTGCATGTGATTCTTCATCTTTTCCCACATCTCAATCATCAACTTATCCTGCCTAAGCCGAGTATGTTTTAGCTACTGCTACCCCTCAACCAAGTAGCCACTAATGGCACTTGTTTGTGCTTCAAAACATCCTTGAATTCAATCACTTCATCTACCACAACCAACCAATCCATAGAACTCTTCAAGTTGTCTTCCGCCAGTGAACTCTAAAATTTCAATCAGAAGCCCGGATTCCCACCTCTGATCTTTCAAGTAATTGGAAACGCCGCAATTTGGTCAATCCCTACTAATGTTCCGGCCTCGGTTTCCAAACCGTATCAAACGGGTTGTTGAATCTTTCTTCGGTTTTATCCTCTCCTCCCACCTCTGGTGATTATTGAGGCCACGCCGTAGTCAATTGGTTGGGCTTCGCACCCTATTACACCAAACACAACTCAATTTGCCAGAATCTCTCCACCATTTCCTTGAATCTCTTATCGGTCAAGCTGTTCTGGTCTTGTCCGTAAACGTCTCCACCTGCGATGTATCTGTGTCGCATACAAGCCTCCACGGTGTTCTGTGCTAATACCAACTGATGTAGTGTAGAAAGAAAAAAAATTAGGATCGAAAGGTTAAACAACCTTCCTTTAAGTTCTTATTGCTAAAACAATTAAGAAAACAATGGGGAAAAGTTTAATCTTAATTCTCACAACAAGAATATGAGCGTCTCCCTACCTTCCAAGCCAGCCAACTTGCCAAGACACGATCCGCCATGTTAAGGCGCGGCTGCATCAGATTTTGTATACTTGCAATGGATTCATCTTCTTGGTTAGCAAAATTCTCCAGGTACACAAGGGCTACTTCACCACCCGAACTTGCACCAAGTGTATCACACAACATAGAATCCTCCTAGAAATGGGTATGCTCAACCTTTCGGGTTGTGGTGCTAGATCTCACTAAACTCTTATGGTGAAAATATTTGGGGTAGTGTGGTCCCAGCACACACCTTGATATGACGACCTCGCCATGAGTTGATTCAAGGTAGTTTAGATGTTAAGCATTGAGCTTTTGTTGCATATTCAAATTTAAGATGTTTTCAGATAGATTCTTAAGATCAGAAGAGCCAAATTAAAACTCTTCTAGTGGCGGGGGAATAATGAATTCTAAAAGCTCAAAAGGTTTGCGGGTCACATGCTCTATGCTGCGGACTAGCTTGTCAGGCTTCTCAGGTTAGGGATCCTCGGAAGCAGCCTCTCTTCAGGGTAGCCCCCGAAGGGGGAAGGCTGTGTACATCTACCCCCCCAGACCCTGCTTTTGCAGGAGCCCTTGTAGGCACTGGGTTTGTTGTTGCTGTTGCTGTTGCAGTTGAGCGCACTTAGCTAGAAAGATTAGTGGAACGGTAAAGTATGAGATCGGGATGGAGGACATGTGGCGGAATCGTTATTTGACATGTGGTGGTCGACTTAGCCATCGGTATTGTGCTGTGGATAAGTGTTCAGTATTGAGCTTCAAATAGTTTAAATGCAAAATCGGTGGCTTGGTGGCCGAGAAGGGCGGCGAGATGCAAAACTGTAGAGGCCAATGTTGATGGATTTGGGATAAGGACATTTGAATTTATGGGATGGCCTACTCAATGGTCGATTGGTCTGCTGCTAGATTTGCTCTTTCAGGTATTTGGATAGTGAGTTTTAAGAATTTTATCACACGGATATTCTTTGTCAAAATTTGGTGAATTCTTGCTAGTATATGGCAAAATTTTACCTCAAGTGCATGTGTGATACTAAATTATGAAAGTGTATATGAGTTCTGTCGGTGTTTCGCATTAAATTCATTGAATTACAATAAACGCTCAACGAATTTCATTACCTATATATTATTGAAATATGTGTAATGCTACTGAAAAATAGTAAACTCTAACTAAAGATACTTATATATTTTAAAATAATGTCCATGCTAGTATTTTCTAACAAACATTTTTCGAGTTCTAATAAAGGGTAATTAAAAGATAAAATTTTAAACCTTAAGATATTTAGCTGATTATAAAACCTATAAAAGATTGAACCTCATGAAACTAAGTAATAGATTCCCTATATTTTTTGACAAGCACAAGGAAAGATTTTGCGAGTGTTTCTGAAGCGAAGATTAATCAAAACTACTATGATATCCACGCGATGATTTCTCTATATTTTTGTTATGGATTTCTCAAAAGTAATATGATGTCCGCACCAGTATTTTCTAGCGAACATTTTTCAAGTTCTAACAGAGATTACTTAATAAATAAAATTTTAAACCTTAAGATACCCACCTGATTGATAACCGATAAAAGATTGAACCTCATGAAACTAAGTAATAAATTCTCTATATTTTTTTTTAACAAGGAAGGATTTTATGAGTCTTTCTGACAACCACAACAACAACAAACCCAGTGCCTCAAGGGCTCCCGCCTAAGCAGGGTCTAAGGAGGGTGGATGTACGCAGCCTTACCCGTTTAGGGTGTAACCCTGCTGAGAGGCTATTTCCAAGGACCCCCAATCTTATAGGGTTAGCGATACGAGGACTTCCCAAGAGGTCACCCATCCTGGCACTACTCTCACCCAAGCACGCTTAACATCGAAGTTCTAACGGCATCCAGTGTCTTAGTGCCTCATAAATGATCCCTTTTACGAGCCTTTCTAAAGAAAAGATTAATCAAAAGTAGTATGATATCCAACTGATAAATTCTCTACAAGAAGAAAAAAAAAATTTGAAAGCATTTTTATTCATAAAAAAAAGATTAATTTAAAGTATTTCATTTGATTATGTTTGTCATTATCAATGACTTTAGCTAGGGTAGCATATTCCCCCATCTATGGTGGTATTTTAGGAGTTTGTGTTATGGGTTGGGTATGGCTGTATCCTCTTATCTTATTCATAGGTCTGTGTAATGAATGTGAACCCACTAAAGAGTGCAATTGATGCAACTATAATTTGTTGGAGCTACCACA
The DNA here is from genome assembly GCA_018398585.1 of Simmondsia chinensis. Lineage (NCBI taxonomy): Eukaryota > Viridiplantae > Streptophyta > Magnoliopsida > Caryophyllales > Simmondsiaceae > Simmondsia > Simmondsia chinensis. Next base: position 3,262,928 of record JAGTTD010000017.1, on the reverse strand, counting down.
ATTTTTTTTTCTTTATATTTTTTTTGTAAGTGTTTCATGTTAGAAAAATTAATAAAATATTTGAACAATTTAAAATACATGAGAAAATGGGTTTCTTACTCATGATAAACTCAAATAACTTTAACTTTTTTAATGTTTTGCTTTGTTGTGATATGTGGTATTGATAGCTTATGCAATGAGATAACTCCCTATTGTAAGATGACTTTTTAAAATTAGTATAAATATACTTGTCAAATAGTATTAGAGCTAAATTTTAATTTTTTCCGCTATGTTTGGTCTTGTAATATCAGTTTCTACAAATATCCAACAATCAGCTACATATGTTGGATGTAAATTACATAGTGGTGATATACCTTCCTTATTGACATGGTTGTACAAGTAGAGTCGTATCCCTATATCATACGGAAAATATTTTGAAGAAAGCAGCGTCATTTGATTAAGTGATGTGTGTTTTTCCACGTGATTGAGGAAATGATTCAAGGAAAAGACACACTCGAGGTAGATGATGCCTTAGTAAAACAAGATCTCAAACTTGAGCTCAAAAAAGTTACCTAGGACACTGAGGTAAACGTGAACCTCGAGGACAATCTCGAAGAAGATGGAGACAATCGAGAAGGAAGACATTGCCCTTCAACAAACTCCATCTTTGGTGGAAATTTAGCTTGACCTAGAGAGCTCAAACCCCTGAAACTGTGACGCGTACTTGCAGAAACCTCTTAGAAGTAGTTAGATTTTAGAATTTCTAAATAAGAGAACCAAAAACTTAGGTAAGGATTCCACAACCAATTAAGGGTTTCTTCTATATTTCAACACATACTTTTGTCGATTCTCTTTCTTTTTCGTAGTAGTAGTTGTACTGTAATTCAACATTACTTTTACAATATAATCAAAGTGCATGTTACAGTGTTTGAGAAGGTATATTTTTGTAAAGGTATATTTTTGTGTGCTTTATGTCATACTTTCCTACATCCAACCCTTACATTGAATTTAACTGGTATCATTAGTCAAAGTCTTTTTGCCCCCCTGATAATTGGAGTACAAGCCCAAAAGCACAATAGTGCAGAGCAGTCAACTCCCTCGATAGCAAAGTGCTCGAATTCTCTCTAACGTCTAACAGAAAACAAACCACAACCAACGACACAAAAAAAAAAAAAAAAAAAAAAAAAAAACCCACTAACTAAACAACACAACACTGCTCAGAACCAAAAAAGGCCACCCACAAACCACACAACAACAAACCTAAAAACAAAAACATCCAACATAAAGAAAAAACTAGACTAACCTCTAAACAAATCTCCCAAGCAGAATGCCAAAGATAGGGACAACGACATCCCTACTGCACTCGCCTTGTGCTAACAATTATCCTAGACTTTCTGGACTTCTTACGTTCATCAATCAAGTTTTCAAGATACCTGATCATGATTTTATCTTTGCTATCAAACTGAAGACCAAGGTGACTCCCAATCATCTAAGTTTCTCAGAGCATGAACATGGGTCAAGCTCTGAGGCGAAAGACGAATCGCTCATATCTTTAGTCGCTGGAGTTTCTTGAATGTTTTAGTCTAAAGTTTTGACTATCAAGACTCAAGCTCAATTGAGTTAATTTTGGATCGGTAATCCAAATTCATTCACTTCACCTTAATCTTATTATGTTTCATCTTGGTTGAGTTATCTTGGATTAAGGTTGTTAACCTAATTGAATCGAGCTCAAGACAAGATGCCAAACTCTCAAGCTTATCTCTACCTCAACTCTCAACTCTTAAGCATTTAAGATAAGGTGTCTAAGGAGTGCTTCTAAGTACTCCACTGCAACTGTCACTCTAGTTTGGGACATATCCTTTATTTTCGTTTGAATATCTTATAATTGTGAAAGTTTTCTCAACTTGAGCATCTGTAGAGTCCGCATTAATTGCAAACCAAAGTGAAATACACCAAGTGCCAAAAAATATAACAGGTGATCCATTATTGAGGTCAATCAATGCAATTCTAACTTGATTTTCCTCTACTCTTGGTAAACTTAATCTTTCCTCTCTGAAATTCATTCTTTCAGTTGTTTAATTATCTTGTCTCGAATGCCTTTGTTCAAATGCGTGGTCTGTAACATTTAATTTGAGGCCTTCCTTTTGGAGTCCCTTTTTAAGTTAGTTTAAGTTTTATTGCACACCCATCTCGAGTTAGCCTCCGACATCTCCAGCTTAAGTTTATGATTATCCAATTGTGCTACAAGTTGGCCAAGAAACACAAAAAGAAAAGTGAAACAAATGGGTTGAAAATTTTGATGAAAGTGAACACAATGGGGGTTCAACTAATGATGACATAAAAATACAAATAAAATAAAAGAGGGGATCAGGAGAATGCATCAGCTACCATATTTGCTTACATGAGAATATAAAATATAAAAAGACAATCATGGTGGGTGATAAATGTGACATTGTCAGGCCATTTTCATTCATTTTTTATTATTATTTTTATTTATTTTTTTATTTTTTGGGTATCAAAATTTGTGCAAAACAAAGTCATGTGTGATGGCTTTGACGAGGCAATGCCTTAGCTGCCGTCTCCACTTTTGTTTTCTTGCTTTCTTCTTTCCCCGTTAATAAAATAACTGTATACAGTAATATTATTAATATGGTAAAATTATTATTATCAGAGTAAAATTATTAATTTTAAAGTAATTTTATTAATTTATTTGTTTATAAGTTATAGTATTACTTTAATAAAATAATTTTTATCTTGATAATAGCAACTACTGTTAAAAATTATAGAGAGAGGGAAAGGTGGGTTGGATGTGATTTTCATTCATTAGGGTTTGGGCTCCACTCCCACTTTCCTCCTCCCAATTCTAGTAACACGTTGCTTTTATTACATAGGAAAGTATTTTTCTTTTAGTACGATTTATTAAGATCCGAAAATGGTTTGATGCTCTAACGTATCATCTTATGAGAATGTTCATTGGATTTGAAGCGCTAATAATATACAGACAGATCTTATCTCTTGTGTTGAAATTATTTAATGTTTATATAAGAGGTTATTGAAATTTGAACTCAGGATCACTTAGTTAATAAGGCCCAATATAAAGAAATCAACTTTTCTCAAAAGTTTAAGGTGATATGTGAAGGTCCGAGAATGATTTTACACTCTAACACAAATGTTGTATTGCCTTATTCAATCTCTAAAGGCATAAAAGAGCAGAGTAAGATCAGGGGCTAGCTCGCAACAAACTAAAACAAGAAAACCAACCACCTAAATGACGGAAAACCATCCGAAACCGAAAAACGTTAACCAAATAAACACATTACTAGAATGCAAGAAACAACAAGAGCACAACCTTCATGACGAAACAAGAAACCTTTGCCTTGTGGTAACAATCCCTGTAGAAATAATAACTTTGTATTTTAGAAATAAGTTTTTTTTTCTTGAGTTTTAAATTTTTTGACATTTTTTTTTTTAGTTTGAGTAAAAGAACTCATAACAAATTTAGTTTTAAAAAGTAAAAGGTGGAAACAAAAAGTAATGCCAAACAAGATTAATTATTAAAAAAGTGTTAAATTTTTTTTAAAAAAATTAAATTTTGTAATAGTCTAATCCAAATCCTCGATAATTTAAGCATACCAGACATAATAAAAATAAGACCAAACTTGAAGTGTACAAAAAGATAAAGGCCCCACTTTTTTCTTTGTTTCTAGTATCCAAAGTTCAAAGTGATGGTTTTCCTGTATCTTTTCATGTCATCAAACATTTTAGTGTCTCGATGTTGATCAATCTTCTAACCACTGACAAACACATATACGTGTCACGCTCTCATTCTTTGTTTTTTGCATTTTGTTCCTTTTAATACTACATGGCCTTCCTCAAGATGCTATGAACATCCACCTGGGCATATACCTGATCTACAAAGTTGGCATCTATTTGTCCATATAAAAGCTCAAGCGGAGTGTCATTGCAAACCAATTGGTATTAAATGGTTAAGTAGTACACTAGTCTTATATACTGATATATGAATTCATACGAGACGCAAGGGGGGCCCTTAAAAGATACAACTATGATAGGAAAGTGAAAAGAAATGTCCTTATAGAATGAAGTTGCAATATGACAAAGAAAAAAGGACATAAAAGAGGGAAACTTGAAGGAGTGGTATCAAGAATGATGGGACTTTTGACTTGAATTAATACTTTTGATAAACAAATATGACAAGTGCAACAAAATTGAACTCCTCACCTTATCTCTTGAAGTTTTACCATCCCACAAGCGACTTTTCTTCTCTTTATGTAGGACAATAATGTAGTAAAAAGTGTTATGTCTAGAAAATTAATGGACATATGTGACTAGGAATGTAAGTGAATCGAGCGGGCTCTTCACTCGTCGAAAAGCTCGAAAAGCTCTACTCATTCCAAACATAAGTCGAGCCGAGCTAGCTTGTTTAGCTTATCAAACTGAGCTCGAGCTCTTAGGCTTATGAGTCTAAATGAGCCTAATTGATCATTATCTTAATATAGTTTATTGGCTTAGATATGTTCATTTGGGCAAAATTTGAGCCTAAATAAGTCAAACCCGAGCCTAAATGAGTCAAGCCTGAGATGAGACGAGCCTAGATTGAGTTTGAATGAGTGAAAAAATTGAATGAGTTTGATGTACGCAACCTTCTCCCTTCCGGGTGCCACCCAAAAGAGAGGCTATTTCCAAGTACCCCCAATCTGAAGGGTGAGGACTTATCAGGAAGTCATCCCTTCTGGTACTACTCTCGCCCAAGCACCCTTAATTGATGACAGAGGGCATCACTCTTTATTCAGGGCAATTATTGGCACTAATAGAGCAATGTTACCTATTGTACACAATTTGAGTATCCAACACACATATTATAAAATCACTATACTATAAAAATATTATAGAATTATTTTTTATCATATTTATTGTATTCTTAAATTAGGTTTCCCCAAACATTTTCCTTTTAAATATATTCAAGCTCAACATTGTTCTTATTTGACCTGGTCTTCCCCTCTGAGCTAATAGGCCCAACTTCTGTAATTTCCGGCCCGGGCCTTGAAAGTCCCAGACTTCTGGGCTCCCTATTGAATGGGCCTAATGACCCAAGTCAGCGCACCCACATATCTGCTTTTTCCCCATAGATAAATTTCAAAATTTTGTTCAACTTATAAACACAATAGGGAGTTATTATTCCCAGGTTGGAGGTCCTCGGAAACAGCCTCTCTTCAGGGTAGCCCCCTGAAGGGGGAAGGCTGCGTACATCTACCCCCCAGACCCTGCGTATGCGAGAGCCCTTGGAGGCACTGGGTTCGTTGTTGTTGTTGTTGTTGTTGTTGTTGTAGGGAGTTATTATTGGGCGGGCAAAATTTGTTATTACTAGAGTAATGATGTGATTTACAAATAACGATAGTCATAAAATTATCCTGACAACTATGATCTTGCTCCAGCAATAACAATTTTACCCTGTCAATAACTTTACCCAAAACATATCAATTTTCCCAGCAATCTAGTTCCAGATTAAATACTTAGGTTCCGTTTGTTTCGAAGGAAGTATTTTTTTCCCCAGAAAATAATTTCCTTTAGAAAAGGTTTTCATAGAAAAAACAATTCCCATTGAGTTTTTCCGTTATTTGTTTCAAAGGAAAACATCTTCCCCATTGCAATATTCTTTGTTTGTTTTAAAGGAATCACCTTCTACCAATCATCTCATACCTAGTCATAGAAAATATAATTTGAAAGGCTCTGATGCCTACTGTTGAGGTAATCTGGACAAATTTGATATACTATGATACCAATTAGTGAGGGAAGGTCTTGAACAAACTTGATATACTTGGATATCAATTTGTTAGGAAATTAATACCTCCTTAATGCGGAACTTAATACCCTAAAACTTGATTCGAATCAAATACTATAACAAATAAGAGAAGTAATCAAAAGAGGTAAAAGATAACAAACGAAGAACACAAATATTTACGTGGAAACTCCTCTTCAATCGAGAGAGAAGAAAACCACTGGTGGAGATAGAGATTCTTTATTGAGTATGAATAATGGAAGGATTACAACGACACTTCCTCTGAACGAGATCTATGGAGAATTATTGAATCATTCCCTCTAAACTTTCGTAATGCTCTCAAACACCTTGATGACGGCAGCTCACTTTGATTGGATTTGATTGGATCAAAAAATACGTAAAACCTAGGCACGTATTTATACTGAACAGCGAAAATGACTCCTGATCGATCGGGGAGGTCCAGATCAATCGGTACTGGCCGATCGATCGGCCCTCTTGCGGCTACAAAACTTGAATTTTCTCCTTAAATCACTCGATCGATCGAACATCCCCCCGATCGATCGGTGACCTCTCGGCAGCCCATAAATCCTAAATACATAAATTTGAGATATATTCCTAACAAACCTCTACCCTGACTCAAATTTACACAAAAGCAAAATATCTTCACATACTCCACAAAACACCCCACACACGGGGTTATCTTAATAAAACAAAAAACCTAACTGAGTCCGAGCGATGCTTGAACTTTCTGCTAGGTAGCAACTGAGTGAACATATCTATGAGGTTATCAGCAATGCCAATCTTATTCTTCTCTGAATTGGCTCTTGACACATCTTCTGAAACAGCCACCTGCCGCTGAACTATGTTGCTTAACTGAAACTGAACTCCTCTGACTTATTCATCTGACCTGAATCACAACTAACTGATGACAGACTCATCAAACGTAACATCTTTACTAATCAGGAATTGTTTGAAGCGAACTCTTTGTTGCTTCTCATAAAAGCCTTGTTCACAAGATTTCAGTCCTGTAGACTGACCACATAACGAGCCCCTTTCACTGTGTTCAGACAGACCTTTATCACTTGAATGATCCAATCTCAAATGCCTTAACTTTGTGATACCTGGTTCTATCAACGATGATGATGAAGATATCTTAACTGATTTTGCAACTGTTGAACCGACAAGTTCATACAGAGTTCCTACCCTTCTGCCTTTAATCACAACTAAAGCACCCTTAACGACCTTCAAAACCCCACCTTCAGCTGTGTACCTGTACCCATGTGACTCAAGAATACCTAAAGAGATGAGATTCTTCTTCAAATCAGGAATATGATGAACGTCGCTCAGCGTCCTGATAGTGCCATTGAACATCTTAATACAAATTATTCCTATACCCAAAACTTTGCAAGTAGCATCATTGCCCATCAAATCAACTCCACCTTGAATTGTCTCGTATGTGGAAAACCAATCTCTATTGGGACAAACATAATAGGAGCAACCCGAATCCAAAATCCAACTTTTTTAAAAACTGGACTTAGGTTTAGATACAGACAGTACATCACCATCATCCTCATCTTCAACTACAGCAGTAGCTGCTGCAGATCTCTGGTCAGACCTGTTAGCTGCTTCTAATTTCCTCTTAAGCTTGTAACAATCTCTCTTAATGTGCTCTTTCTTATGACAGTAATTACAGGATAGGTCTTGATGTCTAAACTTAGACCTAGACTTGTTTCTACCATGATCAGATTCTCTTTTCTCAGTTCTTTCTTTCACAAATGAACCACAACCTGAGTTTTGAACGGAGTCTAACAACTCCTTATCTACTTTTTCTTTACTCAGTAGGTTTCTCTTAACCTCATCAACTGTGATAGATGACCTACCACCATAAATTATGCTTTCTACAAAGCCTTTATAAGAGGTAGAGAGTGAACATAACAATAACATAGCTTGATCTTCATCCTGAGGAACATCATCAAGCTCTTTTTAGCAAAAACCCATTAAATTCTAATGAGAATACCCATATATTGTCGGTATTATATTCTATTTTAGTTTTTTTATCGAAAATCTATCGAATTTCAATAAAGGCACCTGATTGATAAAATTTTAAAACATCTGGGTACTTAAGTAATAAAATATTTAGACTTCAAGGCACCCATTGTATGCATTGAAATCTTATGGTATCTAGGTGATAAACTGTCAAAACTCAGGATATTTAAGTGATAATTTTTCCTAAAAAACATATATTAAAGAAAGTATTGTCTAAAAAAGAATATAATCTATAAATAATTTTTTGGTGCTTACGTTGATATAAACATTTCTAATTATAATATTCACTATAATGTAAATTAGTAAAGATGTTTTAAATATTAAACACAAGTCAGGAACAAAAATCAAATAGAACTAAAAAGTTCACTCAAGTATTTAGAGCTGATTAATCTTTCTTCATCCAGTTCTTGTCCCACATTTTTGCCTTTAGCGATCTAAGATGCAGCCAAGTTCATTTTTTGTATCCATATTCGGGCCGATATATAGTTTCGAACTTGATTGCATCACTCGAAATGATGACTTCACCCATTTTAAAAGGGAAGCCATTTTGCCCCATTTGAAGGAAAGAGCCCTCCCCCTCTCCCAACCAACCCCTCCCCCCCCCCCCCCCCCCCCCCCCCCCCCGCGAACAAACAGAGACTTAAATTAGGTACAATTAGCATTTCCCTTTTAATGTTGCCACTAGGAGCGTAAAAGAGTTAAGCAGCTCCTAGGACAGCCAATTATAAAGCTTACAAATTCGGCTCATTTCAATCTTAAGCTATGTCGAGCCTAAGCCTAGTGAAGCTCAAACACCAATATACCCAAGCCTTAATGAGCCCAAATTATTACAATTTATATGCCCAATCGAGGTAAATTTGAGCGAAGACTAATGCGGCAATCACAACACCAATATACTTGAAGGTAGGAGAGAATCTCGAATAATTTGCAGTAATTTAGTGTTAAGATAATTGAAATATTTGTTTTAAGTTGTTTATTTGTTAAAAACTATTTTAACATAGTTCAATTATGTTAGAATTTATATTAGACAAGAACAAAATAAATTAAGAAAAATAGAATTGAGACTTGGAAGACATATTGAGACTTGGATCAATAATATAAGAGAAATAAAACGCTTAGAAAGAATAGATACCTGAAACTTTGGATAAATTTTGTTGATGAATATGAGCATCTATTTATAATACAGGATATGAAATATTAAAAGCCTACTTACCTCTTGCAAGAAGAGGAACCCTATGCAACTAATTACATGTAATCCAAACACTATCGATGGTGGTAAATAGGCCTTGGCCAGCTACACAATGAAAAGAGGAAGAGCAACTAATGTAACTTATTTACTACCTACATTAATATTAGGTAAATACATGAATACAAAATATAAAAGTATAATAAAAGACAATGTAAATACAAGAATACTAGAACTCAAATTTCAACACTCCCCCTCAAGTTGAAGCATGTAAATTTACAATGCTCAACTTGCAAAGGAAGGAAGAAAATGAAGGACAACCAAGAGCTTTTGTAAGGATAATGGCAATTTGACGCAATGACTGAACAAATGAAGTGATATTCCTTAGCCATCAAAACAAATGAAATGATATTCCTATCAACTTCTCTTGAACGATCAATTTCTATGTATTTAGTCCTCTCATGAGACACTGGATTGGAGGCTATGTGGAGAGCTTAGCAACTAGATGATGTTTTGAAAACTGAGTGTAGAAGCGCCTCGCGCCCCAAATACACCAACAAAACTCGTCCCCAAGTGATCCATAGGGAAAAAACAAAACGGAAAATGAGAATCAACCACTTTCCTTACCGTGGAAACCACTACAAAATTTTGATAAAAAATTGATGTTAAACACTGTTTAACATGCACACTAAAACAACCAAATAAGGACTAAAAATGTATCCCATGTCATTTCCTGGGATAATAACGTCATCCACATATATTATAACGGCTGTAAAAACATTTTCATGAAAATACGTGAAAAGAGAATAATTCGATTTAGATTGACGGAAACCAATATTCTTGATCGAGGTAAATTTCTCATTCTAGTTGCGAGAAGCATGTTTTAAACCATAAAGGGATTTACAAGGGTCACACACTTTTCCCTCATGTTTTCTTTCAAAACCTAATGGAAGGTTCATATAAATTTCCTCGTCTAAGTCTCCAAGAAGAAACGTGTTTCTGGCATCCAATTGCTAAATAATCCAATTTCTAGCCGAGGCAATAGCTAGAACACAAAGAACAATAACTAAGTTAGCAACTAGTGCAAAAGTATCATGATAAACAATACATTCTACTTAAGTAAATCCTTTGGCAACCAATCGAGCTCTATAGCGTTCTATCAACCCATCGGATTTATACTTCACCTTATACACCCTTTTGGAGTCAATGGTCTTCTTCCCATCGGGTAAATTTTCCAACGTCCATGTCTGATTTTGCTCTAGGGCTTGTATCTCCTTCTCCATTGCATCCCTTTAGTACTTGAACTGTATAACTTGTGGAAATGTTTTTGGCTCATCACAAGAAGCGATGGCGTTTAAAATAGTAACGTGAGCATTAGAAAATTGTGCGTTAGAAACAAAATCTGAAATAGGATAAACTATACCCAAGTTAGCCGGCAAAGTAGTAGCAAGAGTATGGGCTACAGAAGAAGGCACATCGCAAACATAATCTTTATATTTGACGGTGCGGAAGGTATACGAGTACTTCTTCTAGTAACAACCTCAGAACCAGGCTCGGAAATGACTACCCCTACCTGAATGGGCTAGTGGTTAACTCGGCCAGCCGACTAACTGTTTGTCGATTCTGCAGTGATTGGCTCGATTGGCAGTGAGCAGGCCGAGCCCTAAGAATCGGTTCCTCCTCGTAAGCGAGCCGATTGTAACCAACTTCAATTGGAACCTCTCCATACAATTTATCAACGTAACTTGATCCAATATCATCTGGTTTTAAGTAAGGAAAAACATCTTCATAAAACCGAACATCTATTGATACAATAATCTTGTTCTCTTCATGACTATAAATTTTGTGCCTCTTTTTACCTGAGGATACCCAACAAAAATACCCAGGGTGGCCCGACTCTCAAATTTATCGTTATTCTTAATTGAGAATAACAGCAACATCCAAACACCCTCAAATGATCATATGTGGATATTTCGTCCATTACAATTTGAGAAGGACATTTATTTTTGAGCAAAATGGAAGGGATTAAGTTAATAAGGTAGGAAGCCGTTAAAAACACACTCACCTCATAATCTCTTAGGCAAACTGGCTTGGAACTGAAGGGTGCGTCAAACTCCTAGAAGATGCTTACGCTTGCTTTCAATGACTCTATTTTGTTGTGGTGTCCCGGTCAAGGAGGTTTGGAACTGAATTTCATGTTGAGCATAAAACTCTAATAACAAGCCATATTTATATTCTTGCTTGTTATCACTCTTCACTTGCTTCACCTAATAACCAAATTGAGTGCTAATCATTCGACAAAAGTCCGTAAGTATTTTATGAGCTTGGTATTTCTCCCTCATCAAATAAACCCAAGTACAATGGCTAAAATCATCAACTACCGTGAGAAAATACCGAGCCCAAATTAACGACACCGTTCGATAAGGCCCCCAAATATCACAATGTATTAGCTCAATATAAACACTAGTCCTTGAAACAGATAAAGGAAAAGGCAAACATGCCTGCTTGGCACGATGACAAGAATCACAAACAAAATATGTCTTCTTAAAGGTCAAATGTGGAAAAACTGACAACTTGAGAAAAGGCACATGACCCAAACGATAGTGCCAAAAAATGGGATCTTTATTATTTTGAATGGAAAAAGACGAGGGGACCACTAACGACGAGGATGCCACCGATCAAACCTCCAAAAGATATAGCCTATCTCTTTTTTTATCTGCTCCAATCAACTGCTTCGAGCGTAAGTCCTATATGTAACAAAATTTTATAATGAAATGTTAACTCACAATTTTTCATAACATGCTAATTTGCTCAAGGACAACAAGTTACAAAGAAAATAAGGCATGTATAGAGCATCATTAAGGATGAGATATTCTGAAATTTGAACTTTTCTCACATGAGTAACCAACAAATTTGACCCGATTGGCAATCTAATGGGTCCAACTGAATTTTTAATAGTAACATCAAACATTAAAGACAAGGATGAGGCCATGTGATCACTGGCATCACTATCGATAATCCAACTAGAAAAAGTAGGAGCAACCTGACCTGACTTATAACAAAATTCATCCTCGGGTAATTCGAGGAATGAACACCAAATAGAGAGTGAGAATCAACCGTTCCCCTGTAGTGGAAACCGCTACAAAATCTTGATTAGAAGTAGAATTAGATATTGTTTAACCAAGAAAACAAATCAAACAAGGAATGACTCAAACGATGAGCAAATTTACAAATTACCAATACCAAGACCAAAATTATCAAACAAAAGCTCAATGTTTTGCCACTCAATGTTCTGCTGCTCAAAACGTACAGTACCAAAATGCAAACATTATGGGATCGGTACCCAAACGAAAATTGTAGAGCAAAACCAAAGTCCCAGAGTCCTCTGTCAAAAACTAATGTTTTGAACGGACCAACGGGTTTTGTTTGCCATGGGTGGACCAATGGGCTTTGTTTGCAGCGGATGGACCTACGGGCTTATGCCTGCCACGGACGGACCTTACGGACTTACGGGTTCTGCCCGCCTCGGATGGACCAACGGGCTTACGGACTTGAGTATTTCACCTGCCTCGGAGGGGCTTACGGTTTAAGCACTCGTCTCTTCACCGGCCTTGAAGGGGCTTATGGTTTAAATACTTACATCTCCATCGACTTTAGAAGGGATTATGGCTTAGCGTACTTTACCCGCCTCGAAGGGGCTTACTGTTTAAATACCCGTATCTTTTCGTTTATTATATATTTATTATTAGTATTATTATTTATTTATTTTTAAATTTTATTATTATTATTATCTTATATAAAATTTTTGTGTTGTTTTTTAATAAATTTTTTCGTTATTATATATATATATATATTTTTAATTGTGTTCGATTTGTTTTTTTTGTTCGGTTGTGTTTGGGTTTTTTGTTCGATTGTGTTTGATTTTCTTCTTTTTTTTTGGTTCTATTGTGTTCTTTTTTTTTTAGAGAGAGAGTTCTTACAAAAACTGTGGGACCTCTGTGAGCTGAATTGAGTGCCACTACTGGCGACCAGGACCCGCGGGATCCCGTACCAAGTGATGATTCCTTTCCAAAGGAAACGCTGGACGGTGTGGTCCGTGATTTGGGCCATGGGCTCGGCCTCTATCTACTTGCTGAAATAATCTACAGCCACAATGATATACTTCCTTTGTCCGGTCGCCTTAGGGTATGGTCCCGAGATATCCATCCCCCTTTGGGCGAGAAGGGAATGGGATTGAGTTTGGGCTGGAGCAAAGATGCGCGCATGTGGATTATAGGAGCTCGTTTATGGCATTTCTGGCATTTCCAGACGAGATCCAGTGCGTCCTTTTTTAAGGCGGGCCAGTAGCACGATCATAGAGCCTTGTTGGTCAAAGCTTGATGACCAAGATGTTGTCCACAAATGCTTTCGTGGATTTCACGCAGGACGTACTTTCCTTCTTCTTCTCTGACACACTTTAACAGAGGATGACATACTTCCCATCAATTAGCACGAACCACGGCGCTCGCTTTCAGATTTGCTTTGCCTCTTGCTAGTCATCGGGCAGAGTTTCGTTCCTTATGAATTCAGCAAGGGGAAACCGCCAGTCATTCAGGGGCTGAATTTGAGTGACTCCTTCATGCTGAGGCAAAATTTGGCACGGCGTCCGAATCTCCTCTATCTAAATGGCGGGTTCTAGACCTTTCTCCTCTGTCTCCGAGCTAGCAATTCGGCTTAACTCATCCACTTTAATGTTCTCAGTTCGTGGTATGAGATGGATTTTGAAGAAAGAGAATGTTTTTGCTTCCTCGTTCACTATTTCCAAATATTCCTTCATGGCAGCGCTTTTTGCTCCGTAAATCCCTTGGACCTATTTGACGACCAGCTGAGAGCCACTGAATACTTTCACCTGGCGTGCCCCTACCTTTTGGGCCATTCTTAGTCCTTAGAAGAGTGCTGCGTACTCGGCTTAATTGTTAATAGTCCTGAACTTGAACCTCAGTGCGTAAGCGAAATGTTGCTTTTCGGGCGAGATGAATAGGATGCCTGCCCGCTTCCCTGGTTTTTGGAAGATCCATCCACGTGCAACTTCCATGATCCTTCCGGGGTATCCGTCAATCCGGGACTTATCGACATCAGGTTGGTGAACGAGCATTCTGCTAAGAAGTCGGCCAGGGCTTGTGCTTTGGTCATGATCCGTGACTCGAATAGGATGTCGTACTCAGAGAGTTCGACCGCCCAGGACAACATTCTCCCTGAGCACTCCAGTCGTTGGAGTGATTTCTGTAAAGGCTATTTGGTCCGTATCCGGATACGATGTGCCTGAAAATAAGGCCAGAGCTTCCTTGCGGCTATGAGGACGGCGTAGGCAAGTTTCTCAATGTGAGGGTATCGTGTCTCGGCATCCCTCAATATTTGACTCACAAAGTAGACTGGCGACTTGAGGCTTTTTCTTTTGGATGTTAGTGCCGCGCTTACCTTGTCATCCGATTCTGAGACATAGAGGATCAAATCTTCTCTTGAGATAGGTTTTTACATGACCAGGAGCTTTGCCAAGTGTTCCTTGAGGTCTCGAAGGGCTTGCTCACAAGTTTCATCCCAATTAAAAAACTCTCTTCTCCACAGTACTTTAAAAAAGGGGAGGGATCGATCCGCTAGCGGGCTGATGAATCTGTTGAGAGCAGTCAGGCAGTTGGTAAATTTTTGGATATCCCTCTATGTTTGTAGGGTTTCCATTCTCAGTATGGCATCTATCTTGGTGGGGTTGGCCTCTATCCCCCTGGCGCTCATGATGAAGCCCAAAACTTTTTCCTTTCGGAGCAGCGAACGTGCACTTGTTCAAGTTTAGACGCATTTCATGGGCTTTTAGCGTCTCCAAAGTTTCCCTCGGGTCGGCCACATGATTTGCAGCCTCCTTACTTTTTATGATCATATCGTCGACGTATACCTCCAAGTTTTGTCCTATTTGTTGCCAGAAGACATGGTTCACCAGGTGCTGGTATGTGGCTCCAGCGTTCTTCAATCCAAAGGGCATGACTCGGAAGCAGTATGTGTCCTCGTGAGTGATGAACAATGTTTTTTCCTTGTTTTCCGGGTCCATCGCAATTTGTTGATATCCAGAGAAGGCATCCAAGAGGCTGAACAGCGCATTTCCTGCCGTAGAGTCGACCAGACGGTCTATGTTGGGAAGGGGGAACGAGTCTTTTGGGCAGGCTTTATTCAGGTCGGTGAAGTCCACACACATCCGCAAGCTTCCATTCGGCTTCTTTACCGAGACCACATTTGCTAGCCAATCTGGGCATAGCACTTCTTGTATGGCACTCAGGAGCTTTCGCACTTCCTCGCTTATAACCTTATTTCGTTCGGTGCAGAAGTTGAGCTTTTTCTATTTCACAAGCCTTTTCTCGGGAGAGACGTTTAGCCGATGACTGATGATCCTACTATCTATCTCTGGCATCTCATTCGCTTAATATGCAAAGACCTCTTGGTATGGTTGAAGCAATTGTTGGATCTGGTCTTGTACATTTGTGCCTAGTTGCATCCCAATTTGGACCGACTTTCCCGGCTGTAGTTAGACTTTGACGGTTTCTTCTAGATCTCGGTCCTTCTTTCCTCTGCTTTCCGTTTCTCCTACTTCGGGCATATCTTGGGCATAGCAACACCTACGAGCTGTTTGCTGAGTCTCTTGCTGTCACGATGCTTCCTTTGTCGGTTTCGAACTTCATGGCAAGGTGGTAAGTTGACACCACAACACCCATTGAATTTAGAATCGGGCATCCTAAGTTGGTATTGAATGACGAGCCAGCTACTGCGACGTAAAATTCAGCATTAAGATCATGTCCCTGTCCCCCGACTCTCAGGAGGAATCAAGGCTCACGATGTCTAGTGGATCAACCACTTCGCCGGAGAATCCTGCGAGGGTCCCAATTGTGGGGAGCAACTTTTCCAGTGATATTTCCATTTGTTTTCGAAGCAACGGAAAAAATGATGTTGACTGAACTTCCTTAATCCACCAAAACCCTTCGAATGGAGTAGTTACCAACGTCCATGGTAATGACCATGGGATCTTCATGCGGGGTTTTAATGTTCTTAAGATCGTCTTACGCAAAGGTCAAGGGCCAACACTTTTTGACTTTGCCTTCACCTCTCCTCGGAGTACCAAAAGTTGCTTCATTCCGTTTTTGCTTTATGACCGCAATTACATGCCTTAAAGCATGTGCTGCGTTGTTCTGTCCCTCACGGGCGAGTCTAAAGATTCTAGGTTTAAGTTTCTTTATATCCACGAATTTTCCGAGATTGCCTTTCTTCTCCAACTCATCCATCTAATACCTGAGTGCTCGACAGTTTTTGATGTCATGTCCCGATGCCTAGTGGTATTCCCACCACACAGCCAAGTCAATCCTCGCTGCAGGGTTTGCGGGAGATTGGTCCCTTCCTACCTTTGGTTTCTTAACCTCCAAGAGTAGCCTGGGGGGCCTCTTCGGGCCAGGATTATGAACCTTCCTCATGTTCCTCATTGTTCTTTCGGCCTTCGAACTGAGGCCAAGAGCATGCGTCTCATAGTTCTAGTACTCACGCCTAGGTGGCTCTACTTTGGCCATCACGTCTTTCGCGATGATGTATTTGTCGACTTTGGTCTAAAGCACGTCTACGGTTGTGGGGAGAACCTTGGCAAGGGAGAATTTGAAGTCACTATTCTGGAGCTGATTGATGAAGGTGATAATGGCAATCTCATCTGCTAGGTTTGGGATGCTGATCATTGCTTTCAAGAACCGTTGAACAAACGCCCTCAAGGATTCGTCGTCTGTTTGTTGGAGCCGGATCAGATGGGTAGCGGTCTTCTTCCTTCTTTTGTTGCTAAGAAAGTGGCAGGTAAATTTCTCGTACAGCTCCTTTAAGCTTTGTATGGACCCATTGGGGAGAGAAGCGAACCAAGCCTGAGCCATGCCTTTGAGGGTGGTCGGGAAACATTTGCACCACACGTCTTCGGATGCGTCTTGTATGTACATCCGTGCTGCAAATCCCGAGATGTGGTCGTCTGAGTATTGCATCCCATCGAATAACTCCAAGTTTGTCATTTTTACTTTTCCCATGGGGGAGAAAAGTATTCAAAGCGTGAAGGGCAAGTGGGTGATGGGAATCCTTCCTAAGACCTCGCGTGCCGCTCCTTTAGAATCAGTGTTGGTGTCTACCTCGAGCGAGGGACGGACCCTTGCCGGCGTGTTCCTTGTCTTGTAGGGGCAATGGAGTGTCTTGTTTCCCTCCATCTCTCACTGGCCTTGCTTGCTTTCGTGCTCTATGGAAGTCAAGGACTTGACGACCATGTCCGGGTTTGGCTTCATGGGACGCGTAGGGCCCTTGCTAGAGTGGTTCTGATCGGTGAGTTGCATTATTAGTGTGCGGAGCTCATGGAGCTGACTTTGAGTGACATATCGATCTCCTAACGT
This sequence comes from Simmondsia chinensis, assembly GCA_018398585.1. NCBI lineage: Eukaryota > Viridiplantae > Streptophyta > Magnoliopsida > Caryophyllales > Simmondsiaceae > Simmondsia > Simmondsia chinensis. The sequence continues at coordinate 3,245,494 of JAGTTD010000017.1, read as the reverse complement.
CCTCAGGGAGGAGGGAGATCCTACGGATTTGTTATGAGAAAAATTTTCCATTTCCCATAGGCCACGCCAACTATTTTGGTACAAATTTTTTTAATGGAAGGACAAAATCAGACGTCATACTTTTATTAATTTTATCAATTTGATTACAAGGGTGTTTGACTGAGTACAAGTATAACGAAAGGAAAAGCAAGGGGTGGTTGATGTCTCTGCTCTCGGGGTTCTCCAATTGCTTTTGGAGAGGGAATAATGAGCTTGTTTTCTCTGGCGCCCCTGGGCCCTATTTATAGACCTTTTCCCCAAAAAGGAGCTGGAATATTGTGTTTTGAAAGGGGGTGTTTTTCGCCCGGTGTTGGACGGAGGGCAAGATGCCCCTGGTCGTTGGACCCGCGGCTTCGCGTTGGCGCCTGTCGGAATCAAGATAGTGGGTAATCGTTGCTGGCCGATCCTCGGGGGAGCTGGTGTCCCAGGGCGAGATACCTCCCCAGACCCCAAAGGCATGTTGCATCGAGGTGTCAACATGAGACTATCCGTGGGCCTGGAATGCATCCTATTTGCCAGATGCGTCCATTTCTCCTCGATCGAAGCCACCCCCCGAGGGTGCATATCGGTCCGAGATACACCTATGTCCCGATGGCCACGTGTCCTTTATTTGGGTGCTGTTTTGTTGAGAGTTATCAACTAGAATTCTTGAATAAAAATAAATTCTACCTATTCATGACAAAGGCCATAATGTTTGGTTACTCTAGAAGAAGAGGAGGCAAAAAGCTTTCTAGATTTAAGAATTAACTACACAGTTTACTATACAAAATATTCTATTAGTTACACACAATGGTGCTCTCGAATATACTATGTCCTAGTAATATGTCAAGAATAAAATATGAAATATGAAAATACATGTAGAAAATACAGAGTATACTGGCATTTAACGCCCTCCTAAACCAAAATCCTAGATCCGCACTTAAAAAAAAAAAAATCCCAGATCCACCGTTGTAGGGCATGACACAAATAAAAAGGTAAATTATGAGCCATACGCTTGTTTTAGGAGAGGAAAAGGTCTGATGTCGAAAAAAGGAGAATGATATTAACATACAAATGAGCAGTCCAAAGTTGACCAAAACAAATAATACAGTTATAGATACAACTCATGAAATGTAACGTCATTTAGTACACCTTGTCCATTGCATTATGAAAACATGCTGTAGACTATAGTAGGATATTCTCAATCATACCCTCTTCTTTTTTATATGGGAAACATCCAAAACTGAATTATTTTTATTTAAATCTTTTTGCATTTACTGTCTATCTGACTTTGTTGTTTTTAAGTAAAAATTATTTATTAAAAGAAAAGTGCTATGTTGGGCCAAAATGATTGAAATTCGATTATCTACTTGAATTTCTTTTTAAGGAATATTTGCTTTAAGTAGCTCCTATGGTGTATAGATCATTGCATAGGTTAGGGTTTATGAGGTAACCAGGTTTCTCCTTAGCACGAAAAAAAAGAGTGTTTTATTGAGTTCTTTTAGGTATTTGGTCCACACATAAAAAAAAAGCTCTTTTTTTTTTTTTTTTACAGCAATAATGAGAAAAACACAAGGCATACCTTCTGGGAAAAGTTCTACTTAGCACATCAGGAGAAATAATAGAGCCTAGGTCTGAGTTACGCACAAAAGACCACCGAACCACTAAGAAAATACAATAACCAAATCCTTCTACCCAATCAGCGTCCGTATTTGCTTCTATATAGAAATAATTAAAAGTAAAACACTCTTAAATAAATGTAGTGGAATTCCTACCGTTTAAGCTTCGTGCTGCCTAACAGTATCGCCAATGAGATATGTAAAATTCTCATTGGATAATGAGCTGGAAAATGAATAACTCATGGAAGTTCCAATGAGTATTTAAATGTCAAATAAGAAAATTTTTAAACATTTCAGTTTTCATCTTACTATCCAAAAATGGACATGCAAAATCTCCTTTTGTGGTTTTTTTTTTTTTTTTTTTTTTGTTAAGTATAATCTTTATGTATTTTATTTTATCTATGTAATTTCCTTTCTGATGATTATTTTATACTGTTAAAAAAAAAGGTGATTATTTTATATATATTTTTGTTTTTCTTGGTCTTATGATTATTTATAGATACATACTTATGTCATGTTTTACCGCTTTTTTGTACCAATTAAATAATAATAGCATAAATAATTTTTTTTACGTAATATATTTATTATTAATTTTAATTTATTTTCGAATTAGTTAAGCATAAAAAAATTAAATATTTAAGACTACAAAATATTAAATATATAGGGGGAGTAAATCCCTTAAATGCCTCAATTAAGAGGCCCATCTTCAAGGCAAGTGGAAATCGAGCACAGGACCTCCCGAATGGGTCCTGACATTACAAAATACTATGCCGATGCCCTAATAGGCATATATATATATATGGTACACTATTGCCTTTTGGAGTTGGTGATGTTAAAAATGGGAATTCAAAATGAGTGAGGTGGAAACTTTTGATTACCCTATTGAAGATGCTCTTAGATAATGATATGTTAAATTGATTATTTTCTAAAAAGGTAGCCACATTTTCCTTATCTTTCATATATATATCTCAAGAGAATATTAGATTTCATAGTTTAACCAATCGCTTCTAGCTGATCACCGAAAACCATCATTCATTGATCAACTACTCATTCCTCAGTGCTTGTTTTGGTCGCTCCGATTTCAAAAAAGGGAGCGCTCCACTTGTTAAACGTTTACATATTATTTAATAAGGGATTGTTAAGAGATCATGAGGCTCATTGAAAACTCAATAATGGACTGATAATAGCTCGATAGTGGTGTGAATAACTTGGCATGGTAGCAAGCCAATTCAATAGCAAACTTTAATCGATAACGAACTCCCTTAAGGTAATAAGCCAAGTCGATACGAGTAGCAAGCATTCCAATAATTTATCGGACCAAGTTTGAACAAATGTTCAAAAACTTGAAGAAAAGGCTCAACTTAACTCGAGTTCGAAAAAGGGAATGCTTGGTTAGGGTTGATCAGCTTGTTTACATGCCTATCCGAAATAAAAGCGCCTCATGTTTCCATGCGCTTATACCTATTGTTGAGGATTCTAAATTTGAGTTTAATAAGAAATCTTATATCGTAGTTGTGAGATCCGACTAATACCAATTGGTTTTTAAAATAAAAGGCCACTTGAATTTACATATAAACCTTATATACGTGAAATTTACAAATCGAGCCAAAGGTCGGTGTGTAAATAATATAAGGGTCATTTACGCCAAAGGTCCCTATACTTTACTTATTGTATCAATTTAATCCTTGCACTTTTAATTGTGTTAATTTAGTCCATGAACAATACAAAATGTGTCAATTTAGTCCTTTAATCAAATTTAAATTAAGTTAATATCGTAATTTTGAACAACAAAATTATTTTAGATGCAATTAACTTATTATAAATTCATCCATTTATTCAATTTATCCAAATTTATGGCCAAATCATTGAAATTTTCATTAAAAATTTATCATAAAATTTTTTTAAAGTTCCAAATTGACATATTTTGAATTGTATAGGGACTAAATTGATATAATCAAATGTACAATAACTAAATTAATACAATAGATAAAGTACATGGACCTCAAGTGTATTTACTCCAATAGTTACCAATATTTGTAAATTTATTCAAATTGATTTGTGATCTTTTTTATTCAAAATAGTATTTTGTTTTCAAATTTGTTTAAATTGGTCCAAATTTTTTTGTTTAAATGGCACTTCATTTTTCATCCTCAGTAAAAATTAGTCATCCACCTGGAAACCAGTGCTAGGCAAAAATTAGAAGATCGAATAACTCTGAATAAAAAATAATTAATTAAATAAAAAGATAAATTAAATATTAGTCCTTAAGGTTTGTTGTATTAATTTTGTAATGGACGAACTTTGTAAAATAATAATTTCATCAAAAAATTATATTTTTTTAATAAAATAATCCAAATAATAATATATAAAGGTTTAACATAAACTTTTCATCAAATTCTACTTCATTTTTTTTCTACCAACATTACATAGGGAGGGGGGGTAAGGGGGATGGGGGTACGGGGATTCGAACACGGGCTCGTGGGAGTGGCGCTTCGGCCTACCAACCAGTAAGCTACCCTATGGATCCTCAAATTCTAGAATTTTTTACCAAATTGGCACACTTTTAAAAAAAATTTATCAAAATGGCACACTTTCAAAAATATTCACCAAATTGGCACACTTTACTGTAGCAGTATCAACGTACGCCGTTTAAAACGGCGTACGTTGATAAATTTTTTTTTTTTTTTCAAATGGGGGGATGCCGTTTCCAATTTTTTTTTTTATTTTAATATTATTAATATTTTTTATTTTTTAAAAATGAGTTAGATATGGGTACTCAAAATTTTTGTAGGTACTTTTACTTCTTTATAATGTGTGTCAACACATAAATTATGTATGTCAACACACACTTAACGTATTCAAAATTACTACTTAAGTACTCAAAATTCTTTTAGGTACTCTTATTTCTTTATGGTGTGTGTCGACACACACTTAACATACTCAAAATTACCACAAATACTCAAAATCACTACCCAACTACTCAAGTTTTTTTTTTGTTACTCTTATTTTCTTTATAGTGTGTGTCGACATATAAATTATGTGTGTTGACACACATTTCACTTACTTAAATTCACCACCAATATATTTAAAATCACTACCTAAATACTTAAAATTCTTTTAGGTATTCGTATATCTTTATGGTGTGTGTCGGCACATATTTAATGTACTCAAATTCACCACCAATGTACTTAAAATCACTACATAAGTACTCAAAATTCGTTTAGGTATTCTTATATTGGTGCTGAATTTGAGTACGTTAAATATGTGTCAACACATATTATAAAAAAGTAAGAGTACATAAAAAAATTTTGAGTACTTAAATATTAATTTTAAATATCCTTATTTAACCCATCTAAAAAAATAAATAATATTAATAATATTAAAATTTGAAAAAAAAAAAAAAGGATTGGATGGGGGGACGCCGTTTCAAAAGGCGTCCCCCCATTTGAAAAAAAAAAAAAATTTTTTATCAACGTATGCCGTTTTAAAAGGCGTACGTTGATAATACTACAGTAAAGTGTGCCAATTTGGTAAATATTTTTGAAACTGTGTCATTTTGATAAATTTTTTTCGAAAGTGTGCCAGTTTGGTAATTTATTCCAAATTCTACTTCATTATTAGTGTCATTTAGATAAAATTTATTAAATGCATGTAACTTTTAGGTTAAAAAATTATTTTACAAAATTTATTTATACACTAAACCCTATAATACTAATATGTAATTTTTTCTACATAACATGATGAATATTAGTCATGAAAGGATCAATAGCGCGAAAAGTTGTTATTGTCAAGGTGAAAAGTAAGAATAATAATATAACTTATAAATAATAAAAGTCATAAATTTATTTTAAAAAACTACAATCTTACTCCAATAATTATAATTTTAGAAAATTATTACTTAAGTATCATGAAGTTTGACAATTTATCATTAAGTACTCCGACATTTCAAAATATACAATGAGGTGCCTTGAGTTTTGAAAAATTTATCAATTAGATACCTTAAAGTTTTAAAATTTTATCAATAAAGTACCTTTTTTCCAGAATTTGATAAATTTTCATCGAACAATGCTAAAATTAAGCACGAGTTGGACAAGATACAAGTATATACATTAGATTATGACTATTTTTTAACCAAAAATTCTAAAACAACACATAATTTTTGCAATATATAAATAGTTTAGATCTAAATTCAGTATATTTTTTAATTATAATTCATTGCATTTTTGCTGTAAATATCGACATAACGTATATATATCATTGTAATAGCGTACTACATTAGTATTTTTTTGTATAAAAGTGGACTAATTCTTACAAAAATTTATTAAATTCCGACATATAATATTTGATTGATAAAATAATCAAATATTAGAATATCTCATTATATATATTAAAATATTAGACTACTTAAATAATAAATAGTTAAATTTTAAAATATTTAAGTAATAATTTTTATAATTTTATTTTCACAATAATATTACGGATGACTACAAATAATAAGATAAGATTAAAACGAATGAAAGCGCATATTCCCCGAAATTAACGGGTTTGAAAGAGACGTGGCCCCCGTGTCCCGACATGGGGCGTGGGTCCCCATAGTCGGTGCTCCATCATGCATTAGTCTCAATTCTCATCGATACCTCCCCGCCAACCACTTTTTGCCACGTGTCTAAATCTCAGTCCTTGACCCTTTTATTAACGGTTCGGATCTTATCCCGCTGGGTCTCTCGGAACTGTCAGTTACAGTCTCCTTTCTTTGGATAATTATTTCACTTAGGTCGGTCCAAGTTTTGATATTTATTAAATTATGGGAAATTCTCACTTTGTATTTATTAAATTTTTATTAAATTATTCAAATATTAAAAAAATATTATTATTTTTGTCTGAATAAATAAAATGCAAAAATTTAGTGTATTAAATATTCCTGGGACATGTTAGAAAAATTAACCCTTAGTAAAGAAATGATAAATTTTTTTTTTTTTTTTTTTTTGTTAACGAGGAATTGATTACCCAGTAACCTCAGTCTACACGGCAACTTATATATCACAGAATCTAGTTAAATTAAGGATTTCTTAGATAGAGGTTCAAGGAGGGAATAAAACTCCATACCTTTTCACCTGAAGCAATACTTTATCTGCTCATTTGTCTCCTACTACTAAGGCAGGATAAAATTATTATTGTTAGAGCAAGATTATAGTTTTCAAGGTGATTAAGTAATTCTCATTATTTATAAGTCATATCAGTACTCTAACAATAATAATATTTGCTGTTACAGTAACAATTCCTTAAATAAACCAACCTTCATTGCTTTTCTTTATAGTTATTTGTTAAGAACTAAAAACAAAATAGACTAAAAATGAAAATAAATAGCTAAAATGAAGGGAAATAGACTTGCATTCATATTATATATGATCATTCCCCTCACAAGATTAGGTTATTTATTGCCTTAGCAACGAATTTTACATATAATTCGAGCAGGGTAAAGAATGAAACAATGAGTTTAAAGTTAGTTACGACTAACTAAAGACTTCTAGATATTTTTATAACCACCGTCTTGCTCATGGTGTGGCGCGTGCAAGCGTATTAATACTTGAGGGAAATTGGAAACATATCATTTTTGGCTATTTAATTTAAGAAATTTTAGTATTTATGAAATTAATGTGTCTCAATTATACACAATATAATGTGAAAGAAATATAATCGGATTATTAAAATAAGGGTTATTTATGCTAAAAGTTTATGTACTTTGTCCATTATGTCAATTTAGTTCATGTACTTTCAATTGTGTCAATTTAGTCCCTGTATAATTTAAAATGTGTCAATTTGATCCTTAGAAAAATTTTATGTTAATATTTTAATAAATTTTTTAATGGTTCGGTCATGAATTAGGTTAAATTAAGTAAACGAATAGATTTACAATAATATGTCACAACAACAATAACAAGCTCAGTGCCTGCAAGGGCTCCCGCAAAAGCAGGGTCTGGGGGATAGATGTACACATCCTTCCCCCTTCAGGGGCCTACCCTGAAGAGAGGCAGTTTCCGAAGACCTCCAACCTGAAAGCCTGAGAGCTGGTCCGTAGCATAGACCATGTGACCTGGCAGCAGGGAAGCATCAAAGCATGAGTAAGGCAAAACACACGGTGAGCAAAACAACAAACTCAAAGCAAGCCAGAACACGCAGAAATCAAAGAAATTAAAGGATAGGTAGGCACGTAGGAGCTCATGAGGGCAAGTACACAATCTAAGTGCGCAAGAGGGAAGTCAAGGCCTAGCACTAGTAAGCTAGACTGCCCTCCTCTAACTAGAGCATCTATAACCCCTATACTAGCCCTCCATTGGGCTCTATCTAAGGCCATCTCTTCTCGAAGGTTTAGGTGGGTGAGGTCTTGTCGGATAGTCTCCAGCCATCTCTTCTTTGGCCTGCCTCTTCCTCTCCTGCCTAGTGTAGTAAGGGGCTGTTTGCATATCCTTACTGGAGCGTTGTCCGGTCTCCTTCTAACATGTCCGAACCACCTCAAACGTTGCTCCCTCAATTTATCTTCAATGGGGGCTATGCCCAATTTGCCTCTTATGACGTCGTTTCTGATCCTATCCTTCCTTGTATGTCCGCACATCCACCTCAACATTCGCATCTCCGCCACCTTCATCTTCTGTGTGTGCTGTTGTTTCATCGCCCTGCACTCCGCCCCATACGTCATGGCTGGCCTCACAACCGTCTTATAGCATCTTCCCTTTAACTTCAAGGGGAACTTTCTATCACAAAGTACCGCGGAGGCCATCCTCCACTTATGCCATCCCACTTTAATCCGGTTGTTGACATCCTCGTCAACTTCGTCGTTGTGCTGTATCATGGACCCCAAATACTTGAAGCTCTCCTTCTTTGATATAGATTCAGATCCAATCTTCACGTCTTCCAGGCTAGGCGTGGTGGAGGGATTGAACTTGAGTTCCATGTGCTCCGCCTTGGATCTGCTTAGTCGTAAACCCTTCGCCTCTAGTACCCCTCCCCACAGTTCCAGCTTCTCATTTACCTCTTCCCGCGACTCCCCCACCAACACTATATCATCTGCAAAGAGCATGCACCAAGGTACACATCCGTGGAGGTGCCTAGTGAGCTCGTCCATAACCAGAATAAACAGATAGAGACTCAAAGCAGACCCCTGGTGTACCCCTACTGTTATCGGGAAAGCGCCTATCTCCCCGTTCACTGTACGCACCACAGTCTGTACCTCATCATACATGTCTCTAATGGTACAATAATATGTTACATCTAACATAATTTTGTCGTTTAAAATTACGACATTAACTTAACTTAAATTTGACAAAAGGACTAAATTGACACATTTTGAATTGTTTATGAACTAAATTGACACAATTAAAAATATAAGGACCAACTTGACACAATGAGCAAAGTACAGGGACTTTTAACATAGATAACCCTTAAATAATATTAAATTATTAATTTTTAACATTCTAATTTCTAACAATTTTATTCATTGTTTGGTTAGATATATTCAAATTTGTAATTAATAGCTATATTTTATCCTCATTTTTTTCTCAATACAAATAATTGTTTCTCCTTTTTCCTACAAAACAATTTTGATTATAATTATAATAGTCACTCTTTCTACATATTAAACCCTAATCGTGTCTTTTTTTTTTTTTTTCCTAAGCAACTGTATTGTACGAATTTTTTCCTATATAATTTAAATTTACACTTAATGTTATTTTGTTCCTGATTTATACTTATACATCAAACAAACAGATGTAAATGCTTACCTTTAAAAGGGAAATTAAATTTATGGGTATTTACTTAGATTTCTTATATTTAAAGCGATCTGAAGTCTTTTGAGTTTATCCCCGGCGGCGCGTTAAGTTTTCGAAAACTATCTTTACAGTTTTGAAAGTAATCAGCATTATTAAACTTGTTTAAGATTTTTGAATTTATCTGTATTCTTAATTCAAAGTTCCCCAACTCTCCAAAAATTTTCAAACTCTAAATTCTTTATTTCTTTGCATGTAAACATGGGAGGGTTGTGGTGGGTGATCATTGCAATGATTTTTTTTTTTCCTTTTTAAATTAAAGAAAATAAGCAAGGCAATCCAAGCTTAACTCCAATTGATAATGTGCTTATGTTTTTAAAATAAATAAAATTATTATAATTGATTAACTATTTTTTTGAGATAAAAACTGCAAGTTTATAGTGGGGTCTTTTAAATGTATATATATATATATAGGGTTTAGAAATTGCCCATAAGGCATTGGTATAGTGGTTTGCATCGCCGGCACCCATTCAGGAGGTCCCGGGTTCGATTTCCACTTGCCTTGCTTGTGGTCCTCTTAATTGAGGAGTTTGTGGGGTTTACTCCCCTTATCTTCGCCCCCCCCCCCCCCCCCCCCCGGTCCTTACCATGTATAAAAAAAAAAAAAAAAAAGGGTTTAGAAATTAAGAATTTCGAGTTTGGAAAATTTTAGAGAGTTGGGAAACTTTGAATTAAGAATATAGATAGATAGATTTGACCATAACCTCGAAATCACCTAATGCGAATGACTTGGATCAACTTAACTCTAAATCTAAAGTGACCAACCCAATTGCTCCGAAACTCGAGATGACACAAATCCAAAAGATGAAACTACTCGACTTATGTGTCACGTAAAGTCAGAATGACATGACCTAATTGGTCCGCAATCTAATATAATCCAAACCCTCCAACCCTGTGAAAGAATATTTTAGAGAGCAAACCCAACAGGATTACTAACGTATCATATTATATAGAGAAACTATACAAAGATAGGATACCAATATAATATTTAAAGAATATCTCACTAACATAATACTAAGAATATTACACCATTGCACCCCCTCAATCTAAACGTGCTGATATTTTTACAAAGGGTTTTATCTTCCCATCGTCTATCTTCCCATAAGCAAGTTGCAGAAACGAAGGGAAGATAAAACCCTTTGTAAAAATATAAGCAACTTGCTTAGTGGTGGAAGTATATCGAACCTGGATGCTGTCCCTCATTACCTTCTCTTGAACACAGTGAAAATCAACATCAACGTCCTTACTATGGTCATTGGAAATAGAATTAATAGCAAGATACGTAGCTGAAATATTGTCACCCAAAATCTGAACCAAACCAGAGTGACGAAGACCAATGTCACGCATAAGATATATAAGCCAGTCACACTCAGCAACCACCCGTGCCACAGCTCGATACTCAAACTCTATAGTAGACCTGGAAAGAGTGTGTTGTTTCTTGGCACGCCAACAAATGAGGTTGGGACCAAGAAAGAGGACAAAGCTAGTAGTGGAGCGACAAGTGTCATGGCACCCACCCTAATCAGTATCAGCGTAGGTAGTTATAGTCGTACAAGACCTCGGGGAAATGAGAACATGATCATGCATGTGCTTGAGATAGCGAAAGATGCACTTGACCACCTTCCAGTGAAAGGATGTGGGTACATGCATAAACTGGAACACACGGTTAACAGAATAACAAATATCAAGATGGGTCATGGTGAGGTACTAGAGAGCACCCATCACACTCCGATACTTGGTTGGATCATTAAGTAGATCCCGATCAGTCAAAGATGGTTGAACCCAAGCTAGAAGAGCTGTTTGTACAGGTTTCGCCTCAAGCATATCATGCTTATCGAGGAGATCAATGGTGTATTTGTGCTGAGTGAAGAAGAGACCATGTCGGGAGCCAAGAAAGTAAGGTCTTCTTGGGTTCACAATTCTCTGATACCAATTGTTGGGTTCACAGTTCTCCTACTGTGGTCAAAACAAAGAGCACCTATCAGAACACTCAGTGTAGGAGACTCTTCTTACTACCTAAGTCCCCGGGTGGAGAGTCACGCTTCGTGATATCTCACGTGCGAGAGTTCTCGGGAATAGGGTTATGTCTATAGATCCCTTTGCTCTGATACCAATTGTTGGGACGAATTTCAAAAATTTTTCCTAACTTAATAAAATTAACGCAGCAGAAGGGTTTAAAATTCTTAATTTTAAACTAAGGATTGATTTAAAATTCCTAATTTTAAATCTATAAATTTAATTCCTAATTTAAGTCTACAGGCCTCTACTCTAATACATTCATAACAATAACATGAATTTATAACAGGCATAAGAAAAGTTGAAAATAAATAGAAAAGCGAAAACCTAAAAAAGAAGGAAAGAAAAACAAACCAGAAATAATAATAATAAATCCTGAAAGTTGAGAAAATTGAGACCCGGCGGCTTTCTACGCAATGACCTCAAACCGCCCGAAGGGTGTGTTTTAAAAAATATTAAACTTGAGGAAAGCAAATTTTCAAAAGAAAATTTTCTCTCCCAATAGGTCCTCGAAAGTCAACACTTCAAAAACCTTTTATTTTAAATTGATGCCAAACGTTTGAAATAGGTATATCTATTTACAGTAGTGTACTGGAGCAAAAAATAGTTGATATTTCGATGTGGGATTCACAGGGTTCAAGCAAAACACGTCATTTTAATTAAAATTTGACTCAAAATGCAGCGTTTCTCAATAGTCCAAAAACGCGTTACTAGGCCTTTTTCCGTGTGCCTCGTGGCAGCTTCTCATTCACCCGCGCAGGCAGGAGCAGATCGCCACAGGGTCATCCCAGTGTGTGACACATGTTGCGTGCTGGTTCGTCCGATTGTAAAGACGCGGATTCAGACCTGATATGCGATTTTCTTTTTTTTTTCCCACATGTAAAAATTCATCATATGTATTTTTAATTTAAAAAATTATTTTATTTTATAATTTTTAACTTTTATTCATCTCATGAATAATAGAGTACAATGCATAAGAGGGGAAGATGGACAGGTACTCGTGGACAGGCAACTGATTAAGGCTAGATGGAAAACGTACTTCCACGAGCTATTCAATGAACAAGGAGAGACAGAGATATCCTTAGGTGATCTTCAAACATTTGACGAGCTCCAGAACCACTGTTACTGTAGGCAAATTAGCCCCGAGGAAGTCAAGAAAGCCCTGAAATTCATGGGAAGGGGTAAAGCAGTTGGTCCAAATGACATTCCCATAGAAGTATGGAAATGCCTTGGGCAGAAGGGCGTAATTTGGCTGACTAAACTAAAATTCTTATGGGAGAGAAGATGCCTGAGGAATGGAGGAAGAGCATAGTGATCCCGATATATAAGAACAAAGGCGACATTCAGAGTTGCGCCAACTATCAAGGTATCAAACTAATGTGCCACATTCTGAAATTGTGGAACAGGTCTTAGAGAGGATGTTAAGGCAACAGGCAGAGGTGTCCGAGAACCAATTCGGATTTATGCACGGGAGATCTACAATAGAGGCCATCCACATTCTAAGGCGAATGATAGAGCAATACAGGGAGAGACAAAAGGACCTTCACATGGTTTTCATTGATTTGGAGAAGGCATATGATAGAGTGCCAAGGGAGGTCCTTTGGAGAGTTTTGGATAGGAAAGGCATCCCTGTGTCATACATACGGGCCATTAGAGACATGTATGAGGAGGCACAGACTATGGTGCGTACAGTGGACGGGGAGACAGACGCCTTCCCGATAATTGTAGGGGTACACCGGGGCACTGCTTTGAGCCCCTATCTGTTCATTCTGGTTATGGACGAGCTCACTAGGAACATCTAGGGATGTGTGAGCATGCTTTTTGCAGATGGCATAGTGTTGGTAGGGGAGTGATAGGAAGAGGTAAATGAGAGGTTGGAACTGTGGAGAGGGGTACTAGAGTCGAAGGGTTTACGACTAAGCAGAGCCAAAACCGAGCACATGGAACTCAAGTTCGATCCCTCCACCATGCCTAGCCGGGAAGACGTTAAGATTAGATTTGAGGCCATATCGAAAAAGGAGAGCTTCAGGTACTTGGGGTCCATGATACAGCACAATGGCGAAGTTGATGAGGATGTTAACAACCGGATTAAAGCGGGATGGCATAAGTGGAGGATGGCCTCCGCGGTACTTTGTGATAGAAAGTTCCCCTTGAAGCTAAAGGAAAGATACTATAAGACGGTTGTGAGGCCATCCATGACGTATGGGGCGGAGTGCAGGGCAATGAAACAACAGCACACACAAAAGATGAAGGTGGCAGAGATGCGAATACTGAGGTGGATGTGCGGACATATAAGAAAGAATAGGATCAGAAATGATGTCATAAGAGGCAAATTGGGCATAGCCCCCATTGAAGATAAACTGAGGGAGCAACGTCTGAGGTGGTCCGGACATGTTAGAAGGAGACCGGACAACGCTCCAGTAAGGAGATACGAACAGCCCCTTACTACACTAGGTAGGAGAGGAAGAGGCAGGCCAAAGAAGAGATGGCTGGAGACAATCCGACAAGACCTCACCCACCTAAACCTTCAGGAGGAGATGGCCTTAGATAGGGCCCATTGGAGGGCTAGTATAGGGGTTATAGATGCTCCAGTTGGAGTAGGGTAGTCTAGCTTACTAGTGCTAGGCCTTGACATCCTCCTGGCGCACTTAGGTTGTGTACTGGCTATCATGAGCTACTACTTGCCTACCTATCCATTGATTTTTGCTTGTTATGACTTGCTTTGTGTTTGTTGTTTTGCTCGCTATGTGTTTTGCCCTACTCATGCTTTGATGCTCTCCTGCTGCCAGGTCTCTTGCTCTAGGCTGGGGACCAGCTTCTCAGGTTGGGGGTCCTCGGAAACAGCCTCTCTTTAGGGTAGCCCCCTGAAGGGGGAAGGCTGCGTACACCTACCCCCCCAGACCCTGCTTTTGCGGGAGCACTACAGGCACTGGGTTTGTTGTTGTTGTTATTGTCATCTCATGAATAATGTTTGGCAAAATTAAATTTACTCATCTCATGAATTCTTTAATATTCTTTCGATGGTAATAAATATAGAAGCTTGTGCAGGGGCCTCAACGATAATTTAAATCTAGCTCCAAATTGGTTAAATTAACTACCATCTTACCATAAAATTTAATTACCATTTAATGAGACTTAATTCCTCTAAATAAATCTCACCGCACTCTCGACTTAAACCATTTATTCTATATTTTTCAAATAAATTGTATTGATGACAACAACCCCTCCACTAGATGTCCATGACAAAGAATAAATATAACTATTACTATTATCCTTCTTACAGTTTCTCCATTAGTTACCAATTTACCCTTCATTGAATAATTTATTTATACTTGAACATATTCATAATATAAATTCCACGTGTCAAACACCTGGAATACTTTGTCCAAAAATTCCGAACTATTCAAATACATGCAAATCAACTAACATAACATATGTATCTCATAAGAGACTGTGGATTCCCTATTGAATACATGATCCTTGTCACACTTCATGCCACTACACATTATACGTGGGAATTCAGTCATTTGTCTCGACCTTACTTATAGTACATCAAAGCAACTAATGTTTCATGCACAAGTCTAGAGTACTCTCAGGATTTAGAGTCGTCATTCAAATAGTACAACATGAATAACTCATCTCCGATAGTAGTCTAGAAATAAACAACTCACATGGTCCAACTCAGTATGTCAATCGTATTAAATACACCAACATAACACTTTTGGATTACCATTCATTTGACCAAGACAAGTCATCTAAAGTATTAAGTCATGGTCTTAACAGATAAGTAGCCCAAGCTCATCATCAACCACGAGTTATTCAAATAACATTCCATACTTTTTGTTCCAAGTCTATCTGTGGCTTAATCTCATTATTCACTTAGAACAAACATGTAAAATGTAATCTGAGGACTTTGTCCATCTCATAGTTGATATGGACGATATTTAAAAGAAAATCGCAGGCAGTATATATGCTCACCTACACAAATTTAATAAGAAAATGACTGTAACTTTAATTTATTCATTAATAAATAATATTACAAAATAAACTTGGATTTTCGGACACAATTCCTAATAGGTCCTTCGTGGCAAACTAAATGGATAGAGACACAATAAGGTGTTGTAAGCGCAATGAGTTTGAACTAGTAAGAATAATATCATCAACATATAAGAGAAGGCACACAATCCAATAGGGGATCGATGTATGAAAAGAGAAGGATCTTCCTTACTATAGTGGAACCCAAGACTATAGAGGAATATACTAAACCTATGAAACCAAGCTCGAGATGCTTGTTTGAGTCCATAGAGAACTTTACGCAGGCAAAAAATATGGTTAGGAAACTTGGGGCGTATAAAGCCCTGTGGTTGTTTCATATAAACTTCTTCAGTTAGACAACCATGTAAAAATACATTTTTAACGTCAAGTTAGCGAATGGACCATGAGTACGTAATAGTTAGGGTCAGAATAAATTTGATGGTAGTAGATTTGACAACCAAGCTAAAGGTTTTAAAGTAGTCAAGGCCCTCTCGTTGAAGAAAATCCTAGGCCACGAATCTAGCTTTGAAACGATCAATAGAACCATTAGGTTTATACTTGACTTTGTACTTCCATATGCTACCAACAACATTCTGAGAAGGGGAAGGTAGTACAAGATCCCAAGTTTGATTAAGCATGAGTACATTAAACTCTTTAGCCTTTGCCTCTTGCCATTAAGGATTTTTAACAGCCTGTGAAAAATATGTAGGTTTCTGTACAACCGTGATAGAAGACATAGACAAAATATGTTGGGACTTCCGTATGCCATCTTTAAGTCTAGTGTGCATAGAATGAACATTTTGTGACACAGTGGGCCTTTAGATGTGGGCAATGGTACATCATTAGCCTCAAAAGGAGCACCTGAATCGTCGTTAGAGGAACTCAGTGGTGCATCCGAGGCACCCCCTCAAACCGAGCCATAGGAAAGAGTGGCCGACCCGCCCTGACCATTGGCGACTGTAGGAGCGGTCGGCGAGGGAATTGCTGCCACCTCAGCACTAGAGGATGCAGGCAATATGAGTGAATGTGAGGTAATTACCAATGAAGCAGATGACAGTAACGGGCCATTCATAGGTGGGGAAGTTACGGACGTGATACAAAGACGAAGCACAACAAGACTTGTAGAGTGGGACGTCACTGAACCAAGCACTAAGTCGGGATACAAAAGGACAGTTTCTACAAAGTGCACGTGATGACTAATGTGAACATGACCCATGACCAGTTCAATACAACGATATCCTTTGCAGCTCGAAGCATACCCATGGAAGACATAGGGTATGGAATGGGGCGCTAATTTACGAACTGTACGTGGAGTGATATTAGGATAACATGCACTCCCAAAGATGCCATAAGAGCTATAGTCGGGGGCTTGATGAAAGAGCTTTTCAAAAGGAGATAGATTTTGTAAAGTTGACGTTGTCGAGGCAAACAAGACTGAAAAAGTAGTTTTTGCACTATTTCACTTACATGTTGAAGCTTACTTTCTGCCACTTCATTTTGTTGTGGAGTATCAGGATAGGAAAGACGAAAGTGTATGCCATGTGTTCGACAAAGAGCAATGTAGCACGATTGTCAAACTCACAACCTCCATCACTTTGAAAGCATTTAATTTTGAGATCAATTGGTTTTCAATAAAGGTTTTGAAATCAGAGAATAGGAAGAAAACTTCATCTTTATTTCAGATCGGATATAACCGCGAAAACCTAAAGAAATCATCAATAAAAATAATATAATACTGAAATTCAGAGTTAGATGCAATAGGAGCTTGCCACACATTAGAATGAATTAATTGTAAAGGTTTAGTAATCGTATGAATAACATGAGAAAAAGGAAGTCTACGAGACTTTCCTAAACATGCATTGTAATGTTTCAACAAACAAGAACTAGTAGAAAGTAAACAACGACGGTTTAGAATATCTAAAACTGAATTTCCTAGGAGTCCTAAGTGCTTGTGCCATTGTTCAGCAGTGACTGTCCATGTCACAAGTTAAGAGAGATGAGGGGAAATACCATAGAGAAGTCCATTACTGTGAATCCTAAGGAGTGGCGTCCCTATAGCTTTGTCCTTGACAAAAAAAAAAGGAGGAGTCAAATTCAACAACACAATTATTATCACGACAAAGCTATTTAATAGACAAAAGATTATAAGCAAGACCAGAAACAAGTAAAACATTAGACAGTGACAAAGGCTGAGACTGTGTATGAATAGTAGACGAGCCAACATGAGAAACAGGAAGTAATGAACCATTGCCGACTTGAATAGATTTAGAACCAGTGTAAGACTGCATATTTTTCAAAATATATGAGTTTGAAGTCATATGGTTGGACGCACCAGAATCTAGGTACCACGTGTAGTCAGACAGATCAGAGACAGACATGGCCAATAGTGAATGAAGCAGATCAGTCTAGGCATATTGGTGAACACAATGGGTGGCAACATGACCTACCTGATAGCAAATGTGACAAACAAGAGGGCTAGGTCCAAGTATACCATCATTAGACTTACCAAAAGGACGAAGCTGGGGGTCGTGCCTAAGGCTGAGAGTATGGAGGTCGTCCACCAGGACCACGTAGACTCGAACCCAAGCTCGAGGTGAGCTGTGGCAAGGGACTACCGTACGGCGGTGGTGGTTGTGCCAGATAACCGCAGCCACCCTTGCGATCACCACATCCTCCTTGGCCTTTGGAATTGCGTCCTCGTCCCCTACGCCCACGCCCACCACACCCACACCCACCACCTATGGAATCTTGAGGTTGGCTAGTAGCAGCCAAGGCAAGACCATTATCAAGGTTGGAACATTCCTAAATCCGAGTAAGAGCCGCTTCTTCATAGCACGACAAAGCACTATCCGAGGGCATGGAATGTATAATTTTCTGGGAAGGAAGAGGGAGAAAGCCTAGTCCTCTATCTTAGTCTCAACAGAAGGTAAGAGGAAGGGCCATTCTCTCTTTCTTTTGGGTTCAAGAAGGGCGCATCTTGAGTTGTTCAAAGGTCAAGTTTCAGGAGAAGTTGGGGATGAAGGTGTAAAAGGGACCACACTCAGGTGTTAAAGAGGTCTCATCCTTGGCCTAGGTTTGACTTAACTCAAGATAACTCAAAATGTGAAATGATGTAACCCGTTTGACTCAAAACTAAGATTATTCAAGCCTGAAATAACCTAAAATCAACTCAAGCATGACCCATTCTAGCCTGAATCCTCGAAGAGACCTAACCCGATTAATTGAAAATCCATGATAACTAGAATGTAAAATGTTTTGACATGACTAAAACTTAACCTGATTTGACTCAAACTCGAATAACCGAAATTCAAAGTGATCCGATTTGACCAATCCCACCTTAGCTGATTCAAAACTCAAAATGTTCCAACTCAATTGACAAAAAAAACTCTTAATGACTCGAATCATTATGGAATTATAATTGCGACCTCTAATTCTTTTGATTAACTAAACAATGAAATTTTGATTTCATTAGAATTCTAATTTTTGTAATTCCACAACTCAATTCCAATTTTATGTGTCTAACAGAGTCTAATGGTAGGGATGGCAATAGAGCGAGACAGGTGTGGGGGGTGCCTTCTTCATACCCATACCCGCCATCCAATCTATACCCATACCCACCATGGATATGAAGTGGATATCTATACTCGCCCTTGAGCGGATAAATCTGGAACAAACTGATATACTTTGATACCAATTTATTAGGAAAATCTTAAGCGGAAGCGTGAACCCTAATAATTTGATTCGATTCAAATAATATGACTCACACAAACGAGAAGTAAGCAAATATATATGGAGAAAGAAAAAACAAATACGAACACATAATATTTACGTGGAAACCCCTCTACAATCGAGAGGGGAGAAAACCACAGGCGGAGATAGAGATTCTTTATTGATACTGAACGGAAGAATTACAACGACACTTCCTCTGAACGAGATCTATGAAAGAATTACAATCACTTTCTCTTAACTCTCATAGCACTCAAAATCTGAATTGGAGGAATTACTAAATGACCTCTCTCACTCAATGGCGGCGCCTCACTCTTTAATTGGATCATGATTGGATCTCTCGATCAACTAAAACCGAAAACCCTAGCTCTCAATTTATACGCGCAGGGTAAACAAGACCCGATCCATCGGGTGTGGCCCGATTGATCGGCCCTCACACGGTAAAACTGGATATATTTAACTTAAATCACCCTATCGATCGTACATCCCCCGATCGATCGGTGACCCCTCGGCAACCCATAAACTTAAAACAAGTAATTTGAGACATAATCCTAACAAATCTCCACCTTGGCTCAAATTACATACATAAAAGAATTTCCTCCATCTTCTCCACTAAACACCCCACACACGGGGCTTAACTTGACAAAACACGAAACCGAACCAAGTCCGAGCGAAGCTTGAACTTCCTGCTAGGTAGCAACTGAGTGAACATATCTGAGAGGTTATCAGCAATGCCAATCTTCTTCTTCTCTGAATTGGCTCTTGACACATTATCTGAAACAACCACCTGCTGCTGAACTGTGTTACTAAACTGAAACTGAACTCTCTCTGGCTTACTAACCTGACCCGAATCACAACCAACTGATGACATCTTCTGTGGAGAAAATAACGAAGACTCACCAAATGTGACACGTCTACTCGCCAGGAACTGCTTGAAGCGAAAACCTTTCTGCTTCCCATAAAGCCTTTGTTCACATACTACCAGTCCTGTAGACTAAGCACACAAAGAGCCCCTCACACTGTGCTCAGATAGACCCCTATCACTTGAATGATCTAATCTCAAACGTCCTGAATTTGTGATCTCTAGATCTGTCAACAACAAGGATGATGAAGATGCTACAACAGATCTAACAACTGTGGAACCGACAAGCTCATACAGAGTACCTAACCTTCTGCCCTTCATAACTGTCAAAGCACCCTTAACGTCCTTCAAAACTCCACCTTCAGCTGTGTACCTGTACCTTTTAGACTCAAGAGCACCTAAAGAGATGAGATTCTTCTTCAAATTAGGAACGTGGCGAACATCGCTCAAAACCCTGATAGTGCCATCGAACATCCTAAAATGAATTGTTCCTATACCCAGAACTTTGCATGAAGTATCATTACCCATCAAAGCAACTCCACCTCGAACTGACTCGTACGTGGAAAACCAATCCCGATTGGGACAAACATGATAGGAGCAACCAGAATTAAAAATCCAACTATCTCTCAAATTGGACTGAGGTTCAGACACAGACAATAGAAGATCTTCATTCTCACCATCCACAACACTAGCTACTATGGATCTCTGGTCAGACCAGTTATCTGCTTCAAGTTTTCTCTTAAGCTTGTAATAGCCTTTCTTAATGTGCCCTTTCTTATGATAATAGTTACAGGTTAGGTCTTAATGCTTAGACTTAGACTTGTTTCCACTATGATACTCAGTTCTCCCTCTCACAAATAAAATACTACCTGAGTTATAAACAAAATCAGATAATTCTCTATCTGCTCATTCTTTACCCAGTAGGTTTCTCTTAACTTTATCAGCAGATATGGTTTGTCTACCACCATAAATCATGCTTTCAACAAAACCCTTATATGAAGCAGAGAGAGAACATAACAACAACATTGCCTGATCTTCATCCTTAGGAACATCATCCAATTCTTTCAAATCTTGAATAATTGAATTAAATTCATTGACGTGATTCTTAAGTGACGTACCTTCTGACATACAAAACGTGAATAACTGGCGCTTAACTGCGAGTTTGTTGAAGACAGACTTGAAATAGAACATATCCTACAATTTCTCCTATAACTCCTTAGCGGTCTTTACTTCCAGAACTTCTGTCAAAACGTCATCGATAAGACACATATGAATTGCTGTGAGTATTTCTCATCTAACTCCTCCCATTGTGCTTCTGTCAAATTCTTTGGTTTCTTCTTTTTTCCATCTAAAGCTTTCTTCAAGCCACTTTGAGTCAAGAGGCCCTTCACGCGAACCTGCCATAAATTGAAGCTCCCTTGACCACCAAACTTCTCAACTTCGGATCTAATTGTGGACGTCATATTATCAAATCGAAATAAACAGGGCTTTGATACCAATTTGTAAGAAATCTTAACAAATCTGATATACTTTGATACCAATTTGTCAGGAAAATCATAATGCGGAAGCGTGAACCCTAATAACTTGATTCGATTCAAATAATATGACTCACACAAATGAGAAGTAAACAAATATATATGGAGAAAGAAAGAACAAACACGAACACACAATATTTACATGGAAACCCCTCTACAATCAAGAGGGGAGAAAACCATGGGCGGAGATAGAGATTCTTTATTGATACTGAACAGAAGAATTATAACGACACTTTCTCTGAACAAGATCTGTGAAAAAATTACAATCGCTTTCTCTTAACTCTCGTAGCACTCAAAATCTGAATTGGAGGAATTACTAAATCACATCTCTCTCTCAATGGCGGCGCCTCACTCTTTAATTGGATTATGATTGGATCTCTCGATCAACTGAAACCGAAAACCCTAGCTCTCAATTTATATGCGCAGGGTCAACAAGACCCGATCCATCGGCCCTCACACGGCAAAACTGGATATATTTAATTTAAATCCCCCGATCAATCGCTGACCCCTCAGCAACCCATAAACTTAAAATAAGTAATTTAAAACATAATCCTAACAGCTCTGGTGGGTACAAACCCATGCCTCAACCAGCCCCATTACTTGTGGGTATCAAATAGATATCCATTACTCGCAGCATACCCACCTAATATGGGTACCAAATGATTATCCATACCCGCCATACTAATTATTTAATACTATTTTTAAAATTTTAATTATAATTTCTTATTAACACCAAATAACCCTATGCTTTGCTCATGATGTTAATTTAGTGTTTGTATTTTTAATTGTATCAATTCAGTTCCTGTACATTTGAAATTGTGTAAATTAGTACTTAGAGTAAAATTTATGTTAAGTTATTAATAAAATTTTAAATGGTTCAATAATAAATTGAGTTAAATTGAGTCAATGAGGGGATTTATAATGAGTTATTAGAATCTAACATGGTTGTACTGTTAAAAACTCCGTTGTTAACTTAATAAAAATTGATCAAATAACTAAATTGACCTAATATAAATTATAAAAATATTAAATTGAGATAAAAAAATATCCTATCGTTCTTGTATTGGCCACTAGAATGAAAGAAAATTAATTCAAAAGAAATAAATTTGATACAATTAATAAACTTTAAAATGTACCTATTGAACATATGTCAGACAAATCCTAATTAAAAATAGGGTTATCTATACCAAAGGCCCTTCTAGTTTTTTCATTGTGGCAATTTAGTTTTTATATTTTTAATTGTGTCAATTTAGTCTTTCACTCAAATTCAAGTTAATTATTGACATAATTTTATATGGCACAATTAGATTAAATGTAAGTAATTTACTAAAAACCCATCCTTTGATTCAATTTAACCCAACCACAGGCAAACCATTAAAAATTTAACATAAATTTCACTCCAGGGACCAAAATGACACAATATCAATTCTAGAGGGACTAGATTGACATAATTAAAAATACCAGGACTAAATAGACACAATAGACAAAGTACAAGAATTATTGGTGTGATCGACCCTTTAAAATACAACAACTGTGGCACAATAAAAAAAAAAAATTTGATTATTTATATTTTAATATCCTAACGTTTTTGAAAATAATAAAAATGATCATGACTTTTTTGAATTATTAAAAAGGCCCTTAAGTTTTTGTCGTATTAATAAAAAAACCCCTAAGTTTTTGTCGCATTAATAAAAAGATCCATCTCCAATGTGATGATGTCATTTTTAATCGAAAGAGTTGACATGACAGCTACGTTTGTATTAATATTACAGTAAAATGACAAGACTACACTTTAGTAACCATATTTTAAAACAAATTAAGTGAAAATAGATAGCTTCTACATAATATAAAATCTCAAATTTCGTACTTATAAAGTAAGATAAAGGGTGTTAAAGAGTGCTTTAGGTCATTTTATTGTAGCATTAATAAAAAGCAGTTGCCATGTCTCTCTGTCGATAAAAAATGACGTCATTACGCTTGAGAGTAGCCTTTTTATTAATATGACAAAAAATTAGGGGCCTTTTTAATAATTCAAAAGGTCAAAGCCTTTTTTATTATTTCCAGAAACGTCAGATACTAAAATCTAAATAACTCAAAAAAATGCCTACGTAAGAGTAACATTCTCTGTGCCCCAAAGACTCCTACCTAAGTAAAGTTTGGGGGAGATGGATGTACGCAGTCTTTCCCTTTTAGAGTGCTGCCACAAAGAGAAGCTGTTTTCAAAAATCCCTAACTTGAGGGGTGCACCAGGACTTCCTAAAAGGTCACCCATTTTGGTACTACTCTCGCTCAAGTACATATAATTTTAAAGTTCTAATAAGATCCGGTACTTGTATATTGGTATTCTCTCATATTTAAATAAATATCTATATATTAAGTTTAAATAACCAAATTAAAAAATTAGGGTGCCTTGACTGAGATATTTTATTAAATGATTTTAGGGTTGATCTCCTCCAATATAAGAAAAGGACAAAGGGTGCAAACTGTACAAAAGCAGAGAGAAATCATTGTCAATGCTTTCCATAAACACCAAAAAGAATCCTCCATTAAAGCCAAACACGAAGCTCAGATCTCTCTCTTGTATCTCATCTCTTTCCTCTGATTCTCATAATAATATTCCTTTTCCTTTTTCTTGCTTTTGTGGGTGGTTGAATATTCAAGTATGGGCGCTTTGGATCACTTATCTGAGCTTTTTGATTGCTCCGGTCATAGCCATCATCATAGGAGGCGCAGGCAGCTCCAGGTACTTCTCTCTCTCTCTCTCTCTCTCTCTCTCTCTCTCTCTCTTTCTCTGTGATTCTACTGAGATCGATCTTCGTTTGTTTTACCCCTTGTTTGGCAACTGGGTAACGGATGTAAAGTGAGGTAAGGGTAATTGGGGATAAAGGGGTAACCTCTTATTTGGTAACTGGGTAAAGGGAGTAATGCCTTGTTTGACAACTGAGTAAAGGGCTGAAGAAAGGGAAGGTAAGGTAAGATCCTATCCTGTTTGGCACTGGGTAAAGGAGACAAAGGGAGTTATGAGTAACAGGGGCAACCCCCTTTTCTTTACCCCAAATTTGAAGGGTAGTTTCCCAATTGACAATAAGATAAAGGGAGTAGAACGAGTAGCCCATCATAAGGGCGTCTTAGTTGGGGGCGTCTCCTATCCATGTGGTCATCGCCTAGGGATCAGGAGTTTGATTCTCGCTGAAGATATACTCATGACTTATCTGCTCATGGGATTGTGGGCCTCCTTATGGACTGAGGTTGGTTGGGGCAACCCAGTTTACCGAAAAAAATAAAAAGAGTAAGGGTACTAAAAGATAAATCCTTATCCCGTTTGTGCAAATTATTTTAGGAATAAAGTTAACCCCCTTTACTCCATTTTCTTGAACTTTCAAATTAGGGGTGAAGGGGGATTGGTAATTTTTTAAAAAAATTTAGACAATTTTGTCATTATTGTCGCTATTTTAGTTATGATTCTCTTTACACCCATCCCTTACGTGATTTTTTTTTGGTAAGTATCCCTTCCATGATTTTTAAACAAGAGTAACTCATTTGCCCATTTTTATTTTTACTCTTTTTAATTAATATATCCAAATAAAGTTAAGATAATATCTTATCATTCCGTCTTTACTTCCCTTTAGCCAGTTGCCAATCAAGGCATAAAGGAGGGGAGGGCTAAGTTAGGATAATTTTGTTCTTAGTTTAACTATAATTTTCTTTACCCTTATACCTTCTTACAAATGTCAAACAAGTGTATCTCATTTATGCTTATTAAATATATCCAAATAAGGGTTTGATAATCTTTTACTACTTGTTATTGTCAAATAAAACGTTAAGAGTTTTGAAAGAATATAAAAGTGAACCAGTTAGATCTGGCCATATGCTATGTAGTAGACTTCTTTCGGTAAGAAGCTGGAGTTTGAGAATTTCAATCTCGTGTATCGGGACCCTAAATTAATGCTGTATGTTAGCTGAGTTGAGTCCGACCTTGTCAGGTTTTCAAGGCTCGGTTTCGGTTGATCGAGCTTTAACCCACGTCGTAACCTTAAACTTGTGTTGTTTAGACTCATTGGAGCTTAACATAAGCTTGTTTGAGCTAGTTTAGGCTCGAGCTCTGCTCGTTTAGATTTAAACTTGGCTCAATTAAGCATATTTTGACTAATAAAGTGTAGGGCGCTCTTATACATGAGTCTTGTTTCTCCCTCAAACCAAAATCTTTTCTTTGAGGATCTCGAGGGGTCAATATATTGGCAATGTAAATGAACTAAATGTTCGATGAAACACTCAAATTTGAAATTGATCAAGGCTCATGTTTGTTTTTGAGGGCTCGATAACTTATTGAGCTGAGTTCAAATAGGCTTAACAAGCTTAAGGAGGCTTAACGAGCTTAACAAGTCAAGTTCAAATAAGGGGTACTCTACACGTAAACATTTGCAATTTGTTTGACTAGGGCTCGTTATGAGCTCATTAAGAGCTTGATAAGGATTCATTAAGAGCTCATTAATGGCTCGTTAGTAGTTAATAGTCGGTATATCTTGGAAATGGTTCAATGGTAAATTGAATAACTCACCACAATAGTGTGCGCCAATCGACTATGTGCTTGACTTGGCTCAATAATGAATTGAGTTCGACTCATCTCAGCTCGATTAAGCTAATGCATGGAGTCAAGCCGAGTATCAAACGCCTCTACCATCATATCAAATCGAATTTGAACAAAGTTCAAAAGCTTGATAAAGCTCGTCTTAGATCAAGCTTTATAAACTTATGGATCTCAAGCTCAAACAAGGGGATGTTGGGCTCAATTCGACCCATTTACCCCCTGTATATAATACTTCATCACAAAGTAACTGATATTAAGTGAAATAGTCGACTTGAGAGTCCTCAAAGTTTGCGTTTTTGGTAATTAGACGGTAGAGATCAAGGTGAAGATAGACTGCGAAGGATGCGAGAGAAAAGTCCGAAGATCGGTGGAAGGAATGAAAGGGGTGACCCAGGTAGAGATAGAGCCAAAGCAGAGCAAGCTGACAGTCGTTGGATACGTGGAACCCAGCAAGGTGGTGGCACGTGTCAAGCATCGAACAGGCAAGAGGGCCGAGCTCTGGCCCTACGTGCCTTATGATGTGGTAGCCCACCCATACGCACCCGGGGTCTACGACAGGAAAGCGCCAGCTGGGTACGTGAGGAGCGCAGTTGACCCGGGGGTGACGCAACTAGCAAGGATGAGCTCAACTGAGGTAAGGTACACCACTGCTTTCAGTGATGAGAACCCATCTGCTTGTTCTATTATGTGATGAATTATTTGTTTGATTATATAAGTTTTTATAGATTATGTGGTTTATATTTTGATTATATAAGAAAGGATTTTTATGTAGGGGAGGATATTTTTGGTTAAGGTTGTATGTATGTTTTTGTGTGATGTGATGTAAGACTGTTTGTATTTGTGTTATTAGTTGTGATTGAATATGTGGATTTTTGATGTTAAGTGATTCTTGTTATGTTGAGAGTAAGCTTGATTGGTGGTTGGTTGAGGACTTGTGGATAACCCTAGGGACTTGTTTGATTTTGGGTTAAAATATAATGAAGTGAATGCAAATATTTATGGTTGAGGGCCCTTTGTAACCGTCTTCTTTCAGGTTAGCACCTTATAAAAGCAAGTTTGGGTACAGTTTGTCCTTTCAAGCACTGCCTTGATAGGCGCCTTTTAGACACTGAGTTTGTTGTTGTTGAATGTAAATTTTCATGGGTTAATGAATATGTCATGTATGAAGTAACTTATCTTACACAGCCTCTCTAAAATCGTATAGTGAATGAATAATGGGTCATACATAAATGATAAAAATATTCTGATTTATAAACCCAAACTATGCATGACCTTGAGAATGGATAAATGTGAACCTAGAAAATGTGTTGCTTCAACATAAGTAAACATGTGTTCAAACATAAGAGCCCAAATTTAACGAGGTTATTTAAATGGGTTAAACATGTCAATCCAATACCAATCTAGCTCCAAACAGTCCGACCCAAACCCACTTGCGTTCATGTCATGTAAGATTGAACTGTGGAAGTTTGTGTTGATTGGTACGTCTCTCCATGAGGTTTTGAGTTTTATCATTTAAACTAAGTACTCTATCGTTGCAATCTATAAAATGATGTAACATGACACATTTAAAAATACTCAAGTACCTTGAAGTATCAAAATACGTCTAAATTCTAATTATATTGTACATTAACTAATGGTGTTCTAAATGGATACATTACTCTACAACAACAACAATAAACTCAGTACCTTAAAGGCTTCCGTTAATGTAGGAAAATTGATACATTACTTTGACCCAAAAAAATACAAAAAATGGATACATTAGTGCCTGCGGGGAAAATAGTACTTTCAGTTAATTGTTCCCTTGACTCTAGATCCGAACTCCATCACTGAATACAATCAAACTCCCACAAAGCAAGTTTATCAAAATCCATATGAAACTGGGGGTTCTATTTCAAGGTGATTATTATAATGACAAATTTTGCTTCTAATTTGCAATTTAAACAGTAACATGAACCCATTTTCTTCCACAGTAAATGAAATTTGTGTTAGCGAAGAGTAGGGGTGTCAATGACTTAAGCCAGCTTGTAAGGGCTTGTCATAAAACTCGAAAGGCTTAGCTTCTTTCAAGCTCAAGCCAAGCTAAGATGTTACCAAGCCAAGCAAAGCCCAAGCCCAGTAAAGCACTAGCTTGTAGGTTTGCAAGCTTAAATGAGTTTATCTTATTGTAATGTATTAGCATAAATATACCTAATTAAGTCAAATTCAAGCCTAAACGAGCACAAATGAGCCTAAATAAAGTGAGTTTAGCTTCAAGCTAAGTTCAAGCTCAACTAAGCCGAGCCGAGCCCAGCCTATGACAAGCCAAACTTAAGCTTAAAGTTTTCAAGGTCAACAAGCTATGAGCCAAGCTGAGCTTGAGCAGAGCTAAACAATGGTAACCCAAGCTTGAACTTGAAGTTTACAAGCTCGCTAGGCTTCGAGCTGAGCCCAAGCCAACTTAAATGTTAAACAAGCTGAGCCTCAAGTCTGACAAGCCCAAACTCAACTCGGCTCATACATAACCCTTGCGTTACATTCACGTCAAATCTAACCTTTAACCACATCTCGATATACCAACATATGTTAACCAATACCCGTGAAACTTCACTAATCACAAAGAAAAAGAAAATGATCAAATCCCACATCTGAATAGACATAATCTAATTCAATAAATTTCTCAAAATTGAAAACTATAAACAAAAAATAATACCAAATCACATCCCAAAAACAACTCAATTCTTTCTTCATCAATGCCAAAGAAATCTTCAGTGTCATCCAAACCAACAGTTCCATCATGTTATAGTCACAATAAGTCTAACCTATGCAGTGCACATTTTAACCAACGCCCATAATGCTTGACATACTTTATATAGAGGATACAAATATAGGAAAGTGACAACATTATCCTTGATCTAGACATTACAAATAAGATCTAGATATAGATCTAAGAAATAGATCAAACAATAAGATAAATACACGAGATCTTTGCTGAAATAGATCTAATCTAATATTAGCAATCTCGCTAGGATAGATATCATCTAATACATCAATCATAAAGAAAAAGAAAAAAAGTGATCAAATTCCTTCGTCTGAGCTGACATAATCTAATTCAATAAATTTCTCAGAATTATTGTTCATTTTCTCAGTTGGGATTTGCGTTTGTTCTATCCTTGATCTTTTTGCATCCGGTTTCTGGTTTGTTTTGACAACTGATGAATCCAACTTTGTGGTTGATGACCTGAAAGTAACATTTCATAGCAATCATAAACAAAATCAGTGAGCGCATATTTACATTTACAATTTTTTTCATTTTTCTACGAAAATTTCGCGTAACATCGTTTTCATAACACATGCCAAATATTTGCAAACTTTAGTTTCAGGAAACTAAAATTTAGGTTTTAGAAATGATGGCCAGTTTGGCATCATTTTCTACTTGTAGTTTTTGGTTTTTAAGAGACAAAATCAGGTTTTAAAAATTGCTTTTTCTTAGTTTTTGGTTCTTAGTCTAATAGTTTTTAGTCAAATTAGGAAAAAAACTGAACATTAGAACCAAAAACAATCATTTTAAAATATTGTGTCTAGTTTATAAAAAACTAAAAAAATTGCAAACAAAAAATAATGCCAAACAGGGATGTGTCTATTGGGTTATTTACACCAAAGGTCCTACTTTTTCATCATGTTAATTTAGTCCACGTATTTTTATTTGTGTAAATTTAGTTCCTCTGCAATTTATATTGTGTCAATTTAATCCTTTATTCAAATTTAAGTTAAATTATTAACGTAATTTTTAATGGTACAATCACAAATCCACTCATTGATTGAATTTAACCCAATTTATGATCGAATCATTAGAAATTTAATTAAAAGCTTAACACAAGTTTTACTCTAGAGACCAAATTGACACAATATAAATTATATAAGAACTAAATTGACGTAATTAAAAATAAATAGACTGAATTGATACAATTGGCAAAGCACTAGGACCTTTGATGTTAATAACCCTTGATTATTTTTAGATTTTTCCTAATTTAACTTTTTAATTTATAATTTCTCAAAAACGAAAAGATGTATAAACAAAGCAACACCAACACAGGCCCATTTCCTTCCCTTAAAAAAAAAAAAGTTGAAAACAACCTTTCATCATTTCCCAAGTTTTCAACTGGGGAGTTGTTTTCCCGTATGTCTAAATTTTCAGAGTATTTTTAATACTTGAATACCAAAAGTAAAAAATTTTTGAAAAAGAATGTCTTTCCCGATACCCAATATTTGTTATCTCGATAACTGAAAATAAAAAATAAAAAATAGAAAATAATACTAAACAAGCCATTGAACATGAGCCAAGTAGTTTTGATATACTTGTTTACCTTTTCAATGAGCCGCTTTTTAGGTGGTTTTGCAATTTAGCTTCCTTCTTTGCAGTTCGTGGACCCATGCTCACTGCAGTTACATACAATAAATTCCGAGGGTCAGAGCGCAAAAAATCTAACAAAATATGAAGATAGCAAGTTTTGGTCGGGTTTTTGGAACTGAATCGTGTTAGGTTGACACGTCTGACCCGTTTAAGTAATTGTGTTGAATTTGGTTTGAGTTTGAGTTAGATCGACCGTTTTCAACACATTCATCTTGCTTATAAAATTATATAAAATTATTTAAATTTATACTATTGCTATTATATAACATTTTTTCCGCAGCTTATTTCAACATGGGACAATATAAACCATGTTTATTGTTAGTTTCGACCATAAGAACTTATTATTGTCATATTCCTAACTTGACGAACTAACACGTAAACACCCATACAATTATTAAGTTGGGCAAATGTTGAGGGTTTCTTACCTATTTGACAAACACGCCTGGCTTGGATAGACCCCTTTTCTAGAACCCCTCATATAACATGAATACAAACACAAACACAACACAATTGCTAGTTCTAGGAAAAATCCACTAAGATGGAGACATTGATAATGAGCAATGATCAGAAACGACTGCAAACCTGTTATTTCATTAAGAAATCTTATCCCTTGTGAATGTGTATTTGTTGTCACCTGAGCTCCATTGCTGTTAATATTTGGAAAAAAAAAAAAAAATAAACCATCCCCAGCGTTAGCAATATGGTGCACGGCAACAATCACTCATATGTGTGATCACAATTTACGGAGGTCTATAAGTAGTTTTTGATTTTTAAAAAACTAAAATCATACTTTGAAAACGAGTATTTCTTGTTTATTTTACTTTTCTATTTTGAATTTCACTCAAACAACTAAGTAATTGAAAACAAAAAATGAAAAACAAGAAAGAATCATTTCCAATATATTGTTTTTAAGTCCCTAAAAAACAATAAACATCAAATAAGCCCTAAATAGTTTGAGTAAAGATTTAAGAATAGTTTTGTTACTTATACTCCAATAAGCCCCCTCATGAAAATGACCGTAGTCTTAAAATATATAAAAAAGCAAATGCTCGAGAGTCCTGTGTGAAATTTATAATTAACCTTTAAGTTGTGGGCTTATGGATTCCCGTCTCAAAGAGGCTCCACTATAATGTGAAGGAAAGAACTTTCGTAAAAGATATTGTAGGAACTTAGTTGGCTCGTTTAGCTAAGTGAGCCAAGCCCGAGCGATAAAAAGCTTGAGCTCAACAACTTAAATGAGTTTGTCTGGGGCTAAAATTTGGACTAAAAAAACTCTAGGCTATATCTTTTCCCAAATGTTTTTGAACCTATTTAGGGCAATGTCATCTTCTAAACATTGTTAAAAAAATAGAAAGAAATTTTTTTTTTTACAAAACAAGCTTAAATATAATCATTTTCCACTTAACCACCATAACTTTTTTTCAATTTCTTAGAAAAACCACTGTCAAAAGATTAAACATTTTCAACCAACCACCTATATTAACATCGTTGGTATTCAGTTTGGTTACACGTGTGATTTATATAGGCTATATATAAAATTAAGTAAATCAAAACACATGTTAGTTTTAGCTCAATTAATAAAGCATTATATTGTACAGATTTGAATCTCTATACACACAAGTATGTAGTGGGATTCGAACTTAAAAAGAGAGACCATTTTATATTACTTTATCAAGTGAGTTGATACCAACATTAGTGTTTATTCCCCCTTCTTCACTCAGAAAATGTATAATTATGCATGTAAGAGAAAACTAATGGTATTAATTTGGATGGTTGATTAAAAAATATTTAAACTTTAAAAGGTGATTTTTTGGAAAGTTTAAAAGTTACGATAACTAAGCGAAAAATGACTATTTTTGAAGGTTTCCCAAGGGGGACCCCCAAAAAGAAATTGAGTATTATAACTGAAAAAATGAAAAGCTAAAAACAAGTTACAGGTACCTTAGAGCTTTCTTCAAACCTTCAACTGATAACAACTTTCCAGGGTTTTTGGGCCTTGATATGTTTGTTCTGTCCGCCAGCGGATCCACCATATATATCCCTTTTGAACGAAGTGGCTCCTTAAATGCAGTTCGTAAATTCCTAAAAAGAGGGGGAAAAAAATAGTGACAGTTAGGTAAGCTCTAAGAAATATATATACTACTCTTGTTTGTAGTAGATAGGGGTGTAAATGAGTCGAGTCGAGCCAAACACTCATTATCGAGCTTGAGTTTGAGTTGAGCTTTCGACCTATGTTTGAACTTGGTCAATAAGATATAGTGTGTGCGATTCTTAGTCAGTCAAATCAAGCCAGTTCAAGCTCATAATCAAGTAGAATTAGAATCACAAAAAAGTCAAGCTGGCTACCAAGCCAAGCTATTCAACTTACCATCGAACCATTGTCCAACCATTTCGAGCTAAAACCAACTATCAACGAGCTCTTATCAAATTGCTTGCGAACATTAACGAGCTGAGCACACTGTTGTTCAAACTCGACTTATGAAGCTTATCAAGCCTATAGGAAGCTCGATGAGTTATTGATTCCCCAAAATAAACACTACGAGCCATAATCAATTTCGAACAAGCAGTTCTAGTTTATTTACAACCCTACTAGTAAATAAGTGGGGTTTTAGGGATCTCAGCACAGAATTAAATTGCAGTTCACAGTTACGCCATGGTCATTGCCGAAGTCTTGCAGAATTGGGAGGTTGTGGACGTTACGTAACAATTCAAGACCATATTGAGATTGTAAGTTAATTTGAAGTCTTATGTCTGGGAAAAGCTACAAGCCTGTTGGTTTAGTTTTCTATTTGCAGTGTTTTTAAGTAACCGAAAATCTAGGTTTTGTCAACGGTTTCTTATTTTCAGCTTTTTATTTTTAGTTTTTACTCAAATTAAGGAAAAACTAAAAACAAATAAAAAACTACAAAAGATTATTTCCGAAATAGTTTTTTAATTTCTTGGAAAACCAAAAAAAATGCAAATAGAAAACAAATAGACCCTACTAACCATAGATAACTGATTTTAATAACTTTTTGATAGTTTTTAATATATAACTAGATCTAAATTCATTTTAGTAACTATGGAGACCATTATTTAAATATGCTTACATAAGAACTAATGGTTATTACAACTAACTCAAAATCCACTATGTAAAGGTATAAATTCCATGTATTGGACCCAAGAGGACATTTTTTAGGGCCTCAAACTCCACAGTATTTTATTACCGGATCAAAGCTATGATATTATAATTACGCAAAGAGCTTACCCTCCTTTGAGCTCTGTACGTGTAACAGTATATTTCTCTGATGTTTTCTGCATAAATCAAAATAAAAAGTTTAGGCTCCGATTAGTTTAACCAAGAACATATTCCTCTTCGAAAACTTTTCTTCGCAACATATTCTCAATCAAAAATATTTTTTCTTAAATTTTGTCTTTTAGCTAGAAAATAATTTATTCTATAAATTTGTATAAGATTCACATTTACCAAGTTGAGGTTAAGTGAAATATATAACATGAGATAGCGGTGGAAAACAGTTTCCCCTCCTCAAAGGAAAGCGTTTTCCCCTTTGTTGAGGGGAATTCAATTTCCCCTCAATAAAGGATAACATTTTCTGCATTTGTTGTTATTCCTATAAAGTTATGCAAAAAAAAAAAGAAAAAGAAAAAAGAATTGAGACGAAAAACATCCTTCATCAAAGAACCTAAATGTGATGCTACTATGAACAAAAAACATGCAAAAGAAAAATGAGAATTCGTATTAAAATATCATCCTTACCGATCTATGGTAGCTGCAATATATTCCACGGCGTCTGAAATCACATTGCAAACCAATATATAAGATTAAAGGGAACTTTTGAAGCATCAAATGCTTGAGAACAAGAAGACGACTTATAACACGTAGCGTTAGGAATAGTTAAAGCATATTTGTCGGACAAAAGTTTTGTTTTTCAAGTAATTTTCTAGCCGAGTTTATATGCACCTTGATTAATCTCAAGTTGCACATGAACGTATGCCACTTTAGCCCTACATATACAATTGAAGCATAATGGATTCCTGAAAGTAAAGCAGAGCCACTTGCTAAGAACAAATAATGATATCAAAGGTTTTCGTTTCTAATGTCAAGGCACCATTATCCGGAGCATAGTATTCAGTTTATTGGCTTCTGAAATCAACCTGAAGCATGTTATCTCGGTAAACAACGGAGGTCTGTGGTCATAGAGAAGGGCGCGAGACCGTTTTTGCTGCCTCGGCCCAATAGATACGTCGAGTTTTTCAGCTTTTCACCTTGTATGCTCCAAATTCTTTAGTGAATTGCTTTCTTTTATCCACCCATGGTTTTTCCCTTAATTTTGAGTTTTCTATATACAACTGTGTACTATTGTTGTCTCTTTCCCTCCTCTTCTCAATATCTTTAGATACTTCTTTTTTGCATCTAAATCAAATCCGATTCTTGGACAATTTGCCTAGTACACTAAAATGAACATATGAACAATAACACGCTGTTGCAGTTTGAATGTATCACAAGAACCTATACATACTTGTTTATGATCATAGTACAAGGCATTCCATCTTTCCTTTTCCCCTTGCAGACTCCATAATCAACTGACGTACCCATCTTCAGAATCTGATTACCGTTAAAAACGCTGAGCGAGAAGCCTAATCCCTGCAAAGACATAAAAAAGGGGGGTAAAATGTATCAACATTATGTTCAAAACTAAATAAGAAACTCCAATAGACTAGTAAAGCATTTTGAGATACCAAATTGTCATTGCGAACGTTAGCATTGAAAAATGCAAAAACTGTTCCAGCTCTCTCTTTGCAATGTTTCTGATAAGCATCACCAAACAGGAAAATCGATATCATTTGCTCATCCAAACATCCGATCTTCCAAATGCAATAATTCTTCCCTGCAGAACTCATCTTTGTTGTTCCCTTTTCAGTAAGAACTCCAACGGTTGCCCAACAACCCGAAAGAGTATCGCCTCTAATCAAGTTTCTGCAATGACCCAAAAGCAATGATTAACGGTTCCATTCAAGCATTGACTGAACGCAATTGAAACCACACATGGAGTATCAAGGAACTAAATTCCTAAAAAGTTGAAGATGATACATGAAAGTTCATGAATGATTTTATACTCTAACATGCCCTCTTATGTCCCACGTGAATGCCTAGTTGGCTTGAAGAGAATGCATAGGGCCACCTCATAACTTGTGATAAAATTATATTAATATTGAGAATAGAGCTGTCAAGATTCGAACTCGCAGCCTTTAGTCAATAATGCTCTCTAATGCCATGTTAAGGAACCAACTATCCCAAAAGCTTAAGCTGTGGATGAAGACCTATGAATGAGTTTATGCTCCAACAAATGCAACTAAAACTACTCATGGGGAAATAATTCTTAGGGAATTTATCACTTCAATAACATGAGACTTAAGCATTTATCACTTAGATAATTTGACGTTTTAGTATATATAATAAGGTACCTAGAGAATTAAAAAGTTCATCACTCAGGCAACTTGAAGTTTAAGTTTTATCATTTAGGTACCTTTCTGCAAAAATTCGATAGATTTCATTGGAAAATGCTCAAGTGGAAAATGTTCCGACAATATACGAGTATCATCCCTCATATAATCTGATTTTTTTTGGGAAAACCCTAACACATAATTTTGAGAATATATACATATCTTTCATCAAAATCCATTAATTTTTACCACAACTTATTGAAACACTAACATATGACACTTATATAATATCATGTATTACATCAGCATTTATTGGTGAAATTGATTGGATTCTGACAAAAAATCATTGATATTGATTTTTGAGTAGATGCTAAATTTTTGAAACCTCAATATATCTTTGAAATATTATAGTCCCAAGTGATAAATGCTCAAACATAAGTGATCCCCAACTCTTAACTATAGAAGCAAGATTAACATTAGTCTATGATGAACTGAGTTCAAGGATTTACTTTATGGCGGGTAACCGGACAAATCGAATATCGGAAAAATGATTGCTCAACTTTTCTCGAGAAAGCAATTGATTTCTGCAAACAATCACACAACAAGAACAGTTAGACTTCTTCAACGGAACAACTGAGGAAGACGATTTGTGATCTTTGAACTTTCTTCTTTTGGTACAGGCATACCCCTATCCATTAATAAAATACAGGATAAGACTTAACCAGGATTTAATATGTACATATATTATTTGCTTTACATGTGTTTCAATCAAAAAGTTTGTTGACACCTATAAAAAAATTCATACAAATACATTTGTGTCTAAAACAGAGAGATATGATTCTATCAACTCGAATTTTATTTTATAGTAATAGCCATCATAACAGTAGCAGCAAGAATAAAAAACAGTAAATAATAGTGCATAATGAATAATTAGGAGTTGAGTCGACAAATTTAGCAAATTATTATGAATACTTAACTTAAGCGTAAGTATTGATTATTTTCAATTACTCATTTGTTTTTAACCGGGAAAATATAGCTACATGTTGTAAGACATGTATTCTACAGGTAACTTATAAGAACGCGTATTTCGCAAACACCATTTTTAAATTGGAAATTATGAATATGTGTTCAATAATGTATTATAGGCGTTTTTACTAACAGAGAGACATACCGAATTCGCAAACCCGAGAACTTTTCTATCTCAGGGTCATTCGGATTCTTTGAGGTCTTAGATTTGAGAGCCTTCGTAGCCGTTTCAGCATCATAATCCATGCAGTCCTGAACCACATTCTTGAAGGCGGACATGTCAACATCCCCACTTTGCCTCCGCTTTGGGGATCCATCCTCATCTGAGTGGTACCCTGTAAATTTAATTGCATTTTAGAGACACCCAGATGAACTCGTAAGCATATAAAAACCATTCATGGCCTCTACCTAAAAGCTTAAACATTTGACATAGTTGGTTTCGTTACATACTATTAAAATCTCTTTGACCAAGGAGTCTTGAACTCAAATACTAACAGGGCTCAAGCTCAAGCCATATTTATTTCGAGCTTTTGAATAGTTATTTGAAATCGGTTCCATTTTGGTTGGTTAACATAATTGAGCCGAGTCAAGCTTGCTATTGAGTCAAGACAAGCTTATAATCGAGCAAAAATTGCTACCGAGTTGAGCTCATTATCTAGCTGAGTCGAGCTCATAATTGAGCTAAACTTGCTATAGAGCCAAGGTCGTTGCTAGATGAGCTATTTGAGGTACTATAAAGCCATTATCAAACCATCTTGAGTTAATACTAACAGTTACCGAGTTGTTACAGAGCTCTTATTAATCCCTTATCAAACTTTTCACAAATGTCTAACGAATCGGCAACCCTTATTTGAATTCGGCTTGTTATGCTTATCAAGCTTGCTCGGGTAACAAAAAGTCATTCTTGGCCCTTTTGACTCAACAAATTAATTCTGTGGTTAGTTAGCTCCTTGCCAGAATTATGAAGAAAAGGAACCCAGAATCATGAAACCCTTCCACATGTTCGACAAAATGCCTGACCGAAAATCTATAGTAAATTTAACCGACAACAACAAACCTAGTGCTATGCTCCCACCAAGGCAGGGTTTGAAGGGATGAAATGTATGCGGCTTTACACCTATAGAGTGCTATCTTGAAGGTAGGCTGTTTCCTAAGGATCCCCGACCTATACCAAATTTAACCAAAGAAACAAAATCCAGCAACATTTGGACAATACAAATCCAGATTTAGCCACCAATTTTCCCTGATCAAGATATCAAGGAACCATTTGTCCCAAAATATTAAGTTGGCGGGTTAATGTCCAAGAATGGCTTTTATATTCTAACATGTCCTCTTATACAGATGCTCATTGGGTTTGAAGCGTAAATAATGCACAGACCCTCCCATATCTTGTATTTAAAATATATTAATATTTAGAATAAGGAATGCTGGGATTTGAACTCATGACCTCGATCAACAAGATTTTGAAACCATGTCAAGGAACTAATTGTCTCAGGAGCTTAAACTGATAGCTAAAGATTCAGAAATGGGTTTATACCCTAACAATAGACAATATCGAACTACCTAATAGTTTAAGCTTTTAGGGTGTTACATGTAATTGTAGATCATTTAAGTAGTTAGTTTGTTAGTAGGGATAAAGAATTAGTAGTTGAGTTGGTTGAGTTGGTTAGGAACATTCTTGTGATGAGTTACAAAGTAACTCTTTAAATACATATGTAGATGGAGTCATTCCATAACAAGAATCAAATACATTTCTCATCTTCCTCTATTCTAATCTCTCATCTCCTTCTTCTAATTCTTTCTCTCACCTAACTCTCTTTCTCAATCTATCCTAATCCTAACCCTAACCCTAACCCTAAACCTTGGATACAATCTAATTGATTGTATCATAGGGTATATGCTATGGAAGTATTGTCAATCCAGAGGTTTCGTCTGCCTAACAACTATAACCTGTACCTAACAGATTTTGAATGGCCTCCATCTAACAACTTAAACTTTTAAGATAGTTTTGCTAACGGATCGATCGATATCCAGAGAGAGAGAGAGAGAGAGGACCTGAGGAGAGAGGAGAAGAAGAGGGAGAGGAAGGAGGAGTTTCAAGAACACGATCTTGAAGAGAGAGAAGGAGATCGAGGTCTTCTTCTTCATCGTGCTTGCTTGACATCAACATGGCGATTCAATTCCCCCCAATTTCTTCCTCCAATCATCTAGGGTTTCTATGATTTCAAAGTTTAGCGGGAAGTTTCCCAAATTTGGCGGCTCCCTTCAAAAATCTATGACAATATATAGGAGTGCACCTCGCTCCACGACTAGACTAGACTGAATAGAACTGGATTGAATTGGATTGAAAATCGAAGTATGTCAAATTATGAGGCCGAGGACTGGACCGATGTTTCATCTAAAAAGTACAATTATAAGAAAAAAAGTTTTCATACAAAAGTTGAAAATCAGAAAACGACAATAGTAGTATAATTTACACAATATATATAATTTAAGGATAATTATATAGAATATTTATATAATTATTAAATAGTAAAAAATAAATATTTAATTTTTTAAGATTTAGTATTTTTAGATATATATATATTATATATATTAATTATACATTAAAATTATTTATCCAAAATATTTAATGCATAATTGATATTGATAAGCTTTTGGTCCGTCTTGGATCGGAACAAATCGAAGGCTGATTAACCCGATATACTACGACCGAGGACGGACCGATATATGGTCGGTCTGGTCCGGACCTTTTTTGTTCACCCCTAGAGTTATTTACACCAATGAATGATCCTTATCTTTTTAAATTTGTTCAAATTAGTCCGTTATTTTTTTGTTTAAATTAGAATCTCATCTTTATAACTTTATTGAAATTAGTCATTCAACTTTTTAAATTTGTTAAAATTAGTCCCTCATGTTTTATTTTATGACAAAATTAGTCTTCCATATTGTAACAGAAAAAGGGTAAAAATTAAAAATATAAAGGATCAATTTCATAATAAGATAAAACATAAGAGACCATTTTGAACAAAAGAAAAGATGAAAGACTAATTTCAATAAATTTAAAAAGATGAGGAACTAATTTGAATAAAATAAAAAATAGAATAAATTATAGAAAACCCCATTTGTCTTTTGCTTCAAAAACAAATTACCCCCCACAAATAAAAGCACTCACAAAAATTTTTCACTTTTAAAAGTTTATCACTTAACCCTATATAACTCTTTTTGACCATTATGCCCCTCAAAAGTCAAGGGATTAAATAATTATATTTTTAAAAGAAAATTTATATTATTAGGTAAAAATTAGAAAATTTTATATTTTCTGCAGTAGAATTAAGAGAGTTTCATATATTTATAAAAAAAAATATAATTATTTTAGTTAATTATAGTAATAATATTATAAATTTGGAAGATAAAAAATATTTTTGAAATTTCCATAAATAATAATATAAGATAAAATGTAATATTTTTGTTGATATTATAATGTCATTACTATATAATTAATTAAATAATAATTTTTACAAATATAGAAAACCTTTTTTTATAAATATAAAAAAGTTTTTATTTTTTCTCAAAACATTCAAATACTTAACTATTTTATTTTAAAGGACAAAATAGTCAAAAAAGTTATTCGGGGGCAAAGTAATAATTTCATAAGAGTAAAGGGGTTTAATGAGTGGTTTTATTTGTGAGGGGGGTTTTCTATTATCGAAGTAAAAGTCGTGGGAGTTTTCTATAATTTACCCTAAAAAGGAGGGATTAATTTGAACGAAATTAGAAATATGAGAAACCAATGGTGTAAATAAACCACATTTAGGATGAATGATAATTGAAAAAAAAAGGATAATATTTGTACAAAAAAAAAAAGGATAATATTTGTACAAACTCTCCAAACTATCGGTCAAAATTAAACTAACCTCCTGAACTTTGAATTTCATTAAAGATATCCGTAATCTATTAGTTAAAAATCAAAGTGACCCCCAAACATTCAATTTAATAAAAGACACCTCCTAACTATTTATCAAAATCAAAGAGACTCCAGACTTTTAATTTTATCAAACACACTACCCAAACTATCACTACAACAAAAAAGGGTAATTCTCGGCGCTTTTTTTTGGAATTATCGGCGCAAAAAAGCTCCGAGAATTTCATTATCGGCGCTTAGGACAAGCGCCGAGAATCTCGGCGCTTATAAGCGCCGATATTTTTCGGCGTTTTTTAATATCGAGATTTTTTGAGTTTTTTAAATACCCTATTTTTACTTCTTAGCATGGACATTTTACAAATAGCCTGTATTGCCTATTTATTTGTGCATATTTTCCACACACACACACACACACACACATATATATATATACAAAATTACTTAATAAAAAAATATCAACTAAACTGATAAATTTTTCATAAGACTCCGAATTCGACAATCAAAATATTACAACATTGTCAATGTACTTTGATAGTTCAATACAAAATTTGAGATTTTTTTCACTCCAAATATCAACATAATTAATCTTATAACCAAAAAAATATATATATATATACAATGCTAACTTAGTCAAGTACATTCTTCACAAATATATCAATCAACTGAATGAGCTTGGCGTGCTTGGAGATGCAAAAAAAATTTGAGGGTTCACCGTCACCTGATCCCGATTCATCTCTACCCTGTATAGACAACACAATAATAACATTACTTATGTACACAATATCAATCTACCAGTTTACTATCACATAAATCAATAACAATGAGCACATGAAATCATTTATCGGAACCCGTCAACCCTCAAGTGTCCACAATCCCTTTTGGAAGGGAAGTAGGAGTAGATAGAGGGAGGCCTAGGTTGTGCTGTATCTTATGACTTCCATATCATGTGATTGCCACCTATTTAGCTTGCCCTCCATTCTCATTTCTATCTAGTATGTGCTTGAAGCAAATGAAGAGTCTGCAACATCTTAAGGCGACCATATAGCACATGAGATTCCACTCTCTGCCACATCTTGCAAAGCACAACACACATGATTCAAATTATATCTTGTTGTCTAAAGTTAGGCTATTCCTCATATAGGAAAAGTTGAAAGAGGATTATCAATGAAGATATTAGAGAAAAGATTTAGTAGAAGAAGTGTCAAAACATCCAAAAACCAAACCATCTTATCAAGCAGCAAGACAAGGATATCTGATCCAAAATTTTGCTTCACATGGTAAATTCATATAGTTTCCCAAAAGTACCAACCCCAATGCCGCCTTTTGTCTCAATCATTCACATCATCAATATCATTATTTACAAAGGATTAGAAAGGCAATTATTTGCATTATAGTACAAACAAATACAAATTAAATAGATTATCTTACCGGATCAGCAACCGCAGTAATAATTGCTCGACCTTCTGCTATCATTTCATATGATGCTTGGCCAGAAGAAACAGCATCATAGATGGGTAGGAGCCTTCTCATTTGCTGCTTTACATTGGTCAATTCTATTTTCATATTTTGTAATTCGACATGATCACCGGTACGATCGAGTCCCTTTTTCTTTAGTTCACCCCTGACTCCGTATATATCACTCCTCTTCATGCCAAATCCATAGCCTACCGCTCGATAGCCCGGATTTTCCTGTTCATACATTAGCTCTGTAAATACTTCCTCCTCGATTTCTGATCGAGGTCTGGAAGAAGATCCAAGTCGAGCCTCAACTATTTCTCTAGCTGTATCCTACAAAGAAGAGAAAAAGACATTAAATACATTTAAATTAAAAGAAATGTGAGATAATAATAAAACCTACCATAAATTCTTGTGAAACCGTGTTCTCAAAAAAGCCACCACTTTTCCTGGTATGAGTTTTCTGGTAAAACTCTATACTGGTGGGCTTCCTCCCTTTGTTAATTTCCTACAATCAACACGTCAACATAAGTCTTAACTAATTTAACAGGTAGATAGTAATAATACACTAAATATATACTGAAGTCCTTACAAAACTATCTCTTTTATTCGCATAACTTGTTGAACCAGTCATGTGAAACTGATTCTGCTTGGCACGTGCTTCTTTGCCGCATTTACTCTTCTCCTGACATTCGAAATCAACATCAATCCAAGAAAAACTTTACATTCATAATCAATATCAATCTGCTTCCCCCTTTTTGACCAATCAAAAATTACTTAAAAAGAAATGGTTTTACCTTGCCTTGTAGAGAAAACCAAAAATGTACCAAAGTTATCCATTGGTCACGATTAACTCCTCGTGGCACTGTTGCAATAACTTCAGCCTCAGTTTTGTTCCCTTGGCAATATTGCCCTTTCAAACTCGTCTTATAACCCCTCCACATTTTGCCAAGATGCTGTAGTATTGATTTATCAATCAATACATCACTGGGCATTGAAAATTTCCCCTAAAACATAAAATCCAACAATAATGTCACAAAAAGGCAAGGGAATAGTAAGAAGGCATAAAGTAGTAGTTGTACTAGTAAGAGAGCAACCACATTTCAGTGCTATATCTAAATTTCACTCGAACAGTAAAATTTGATAGAAGAACCTATTGCCAATTATACTATTGAATTAAATTAACACAATTGAGAGTATAAAACCTTAATTAATACAATGATAAAGTTCAAAAACTTCAGACATACATATTATATCATATATATAAAGTAAACTTCAGACATAAATAATACTTACTCGAATAACCTCATTAGCTTCTGCTTTGTATTGGTCATTCATCATACGCCAATCTCTTACTCCGAGCGGACAAAACCGTCCCCTTTTTGCAACCTCT
This sequence comes from Simmondsia chinensis, assembly GCA_018398585.1. Classification (NCBI taxonomy): domain Eukaryota; kingdom Viridiplantae; phylum Streptophyta; class Magnoliopsida; order Caryophyllales; family Simmondsiaceae; genus Simmondsia; species Simmondsia chinensis. The sequence goes on along the minus strand of JAGTTD010000017.1, from coordinate 3,201,638 downwards.
CCAATAAACCGGATCAACAAATCGCCACCCTTTCTAATTGGTTGGCGTAGGGCATTGAACCGCACAATAATTCTTACACCTTCAGGAAGATGCCATACTTCCTTAACTGGTATCGTCCTTAAGGTACTCAAGTTACCTTGGCCATCTATTAACGATTAAGATATACCATTACTTTTCCAATTGATTGAAAAATTATTACCATAATTAATGCTATAAAATTGAAAACATTTACCGATAAGTTGAAGTAGCTCCCTCTCATCAAATGGCACGTCAGTGGACCAAACACCAGCTTCCCTCACTGGCCCCTCTGCTTGAGATGTTGACGGTCTTGGCTGACTGTCATCACCTCTTTCATGTTCCGGTGTTGCTGTTGAGGACTCCACTGATTTGCCACTTCTAAAAAACCTCATCATTGTGAATCCACGCTTTTCCAAAAATAAAAGAATTAGTAGATGTATAATAGAATTTACAAAAATAAAATGAGAAGCAAATATGTTCCATAAAATAAATAATCAATAATGAAACAAAGATCATGGACAAAATGAAACAACACGTACAAAAGAAAACTAACATACATGGACAAAATGAAACAACACGTAACATTATTTCACAACTCTAAAAAAATAAAGATCAAATCTCGCCTAGATCATACAAGTCCCTAGGTTCAGTCTTAATGACATGATACCATCCCTGTTGCATCTCATCTTGAATATAGAAAACTTGCTTTGCTTGAGATGAGATGACAAATGGATCATCTTTCAACAATCGACCCGTATGCATCAACTTAGAGAAGTTCACACAAGCACCATCATTTCTAAATGTTCTTAAGCCCCTATTTATATCTACCCAATCACAACGAAAAATGACAACTTTATAACTCCCATAATAGTCTAGTTCATATATGTCTGTCAATTTGCCATAGTAAACTTGTCCATCAGCTACGACCATGACCCCAGAATTTTGTGTCCTCATATAGCGTTCACGATCTTCTGTATGAAACTTGTATCCATTAAGGACAAAGCCCTTCATTCTTTTAGCATACTGATTTAGCCCACCAGCTAAAGCCCTTCTCAATCGGCCTTCTTCGGTAGTTACATCAATTTTGTGCACCTTAGTAGAATAAAAGGTAGTATCAAAATTAATGGTGAATATATAATATCAACTTCAGCATCGAATAAAATATACTAACCTGGTTTTGAAGCCACTCAGAAAACTCTTCAACAATCCACTGATTTTCTAATGTTGCATTAGATCGACCTCTATGGAAATATGCTCGTCGTTTTTCACTTAAAAATTCACTATAATAAGGAAATTATTAGCAGGTTGAACAAAAATAGTTAATATTGACAAAGTTGCTTCTATTAACACTTACTCACAAAGTTCCTTGATTTCATCTAGCTGAAGTAGCACATAACGATGCGCTTGTTCCTTACTTCTCATATCAAGGCGAACAATTTTCTATTTTCTAATTGCACGACCCCCAGACTTTAACAAGTATTTACCCATACTTGAACCATTATCATCATTTCTTTTAGGCCTATTAAAAATGGTCGTAGCACCTTCTAAGTATCTAGAACAATTGTAATAGTCTCCTCCATGATGTAGCCTTCAGCAATGGACCCTTCTGGCCGCGCCTGGTTACTTACGTATGCTTTCAAATGGGACAAATACCTTTACAACATAAATATAAATAACATGTGAGATCAATTACTGGATGCCAAATATGAGAGATAAAAGTAAATGAAGCATTATCGTCTAACCTTTCAATCGGATACATCCATGTATAGTGAACAGGCCCACCAAGCTTAGCCTCCTCTACTAAATGAATTAGTAGATGAACCATGACTGTGAAAAATGTAGGTAGAAATTCCATCTCCATCTCACAAAGTGTAAGAATAATGTTCGATTGTTGAAGATTGAGCATATTTGGGTCGAGGGTCGTGGAACACAAGTATTTGAAAAAGGAATACAAGTCTGAAAGCAACTCAATGACTTGTGTGGCATTGGATGCTCGTAAAGCTACAGGAAGAATATCTTGCATAAGAATATGGTTGTCATGACTCTTAAGGTTTAAGAGTTTTCTTTGTTTCAACTTCACACATCTAGAGATGTTAGATCCATATCCATCTGGGACCCTAAGTTTCTGTAGAACTCTTAGAAACCGTTCTTTATCATTTGAAGACATATAGTAAGAAGCTGGAGGCATGTACGGATCTCTATTAGGACGAGGTTGTAGCCAAAGATGTGGCTTTATGTTCCTTTCTTCAAGGGCCCTTCTTGCCTTTTTCATCATCTCTAATCTTTCTCTCCATATGTAATAGCGTCCTTAGAACATTATCACACACATTTTTCTCTATGTGCATGACATCTAGATTATGTCGAAGGAGATTGTACTCCCAATATGGCAAGTCAAAAAATATGCTTTTTTTCTTCCAAAGCACTTCCTCATTGTCCACTCTTTCTATTGAACTGTCTATGTGGTGCCTTTCTCTTTTCTTCTTACTAGTCTTTTGGGTTTTTCCGTACTTGTAACGAACTTGTTCTTGTGCTTTCAAGATATCAGTCCTTGATGCCGGAGTAGGAGCACAAGCATACTCCATTGTCCCATCAAACAATTGACTCTGAGATCGAAAAGGGTGATTATTAGGTAACCATTTACGGTGTCCATTATAGCAAATCTTGCCCCCAAACTTATAAGAATGTGTATGTTCAGTGCAATAAGGACAAGCTGTGTAGCCCTTTGTACTCCAACCAGACAACATAGCATATGCAGGAAAGTCATTGATAGTCCACATTATAGCCCCTTGCATCCTAAAGTTTGTCCACTATAGGCATCATATGCATCAATACCTTCCCATAACAATTTCAACTCATGCAGCAATGGTTGTAGGTACACATCAATGTCAAGTCCAGGGCCGGATTTCCCAGGAATAATCGAAGAAAGAATGAATGACGATTGCTTCATACATAGCCATGGGGGCAAGTTGTACGGGATCAACACCACTGGCCATGTACTATAAGTAGTATTCATAAGACGGTACGGATTGAAGCCGTCACTAGCAAGACCATGCCTAACACTACGAGGATCTGAAGAAAACTCCGGATACCGAGCATCAAATGCCCTCCAAGCTAAGCCATCTGCAGGATGCCTTAATTTCCCATCCTTCAAACGGTCTATCTCATGCCATCTCATATCTTCGGCTGTTTTAGATGACATGTATAATCTTTTGAGCCTTGAAATCAAAGAAAAATACCACATAACCTTAGCGGGCTCTCCTTTCTTGGTTGACATAGTTTCATCACTACAACTGTCATCTTCCTTACCCTTAATTGTCTTCCATCTTGAGGTACCGCATGTATGACAACTCTCTTTTTCAGACATTTCACCCCAATACAACATACAATTATTTGGACAAGCATGAATCTTTTCATATCCAAGACCCAACTCATTGATCATTTTCTGAGCTTCATAATAAGATGAAGGAAATACCATAATTTGGGGAAATGCATCAACAAGAAGTCTTAGCAACATCGTGAAGGACTCAACAGACCAACTATGCATACATTTCAAGTGAAACAAGTGCAAAAGAAATGACAATTTGGAGAATGCGCTACAGCCTGGATATAGTTCTTCATTAGAAGCTTCCAATATCTTCTTATACTTGGCTTTCTCCTCAGGAGATTGGTTGGGTTGTTCAAGAGGAACTTGGTCCGACCAATCATGTTCATCAGACAAATGGGGTTGACTTGTGGAGGGAGGAATATCAACTCCGATACTTTCTCGTAGTAATCCACCAATATCATCTCGACCTATGGCCCTTCCCTCATTATTATTGGTAGATGTTTGACTATTGCATCTCAATTGTTGAACAATATCTTCTTTTCCATGAAAAATCCATTTCTTATACTTTGGCCAAAAACCCTTAAAAAGGATATGATATTCCACATCTTCTTATTAGAACCATTTGGCTACTTTGCATTTATTACATGGACATCGAGTTTTTCCTTCTATAAGGTTTTCTTTAGCCAACTTAATGAATTCAATGACACCATCAATATAAGCTTGACTAATCCTTGGTTGCGTAATCCAACTCGTATCCATATCTCTAACTATTAAGTAGTGCAATCAAATTACTAAAAATTGAAAAAAGATAGAGTTCATAAGACAAATATTTAATCAACCAATCAAAATATATACAAATACAAAAACAAATAATTAATGGGACTTAGGAGAAGTTAGCAATTAAAGTAAGATACATGAGATCCTTATAATCAATTTTAATCCTCTAATGTGAAGGATCCATCTAAATAAGGGATATAGCAACAAAGTTTTATTTTTTCAAATTTAAAAATTATGAAATCGATATCTAATCTCCTTGACATTAACAAATTGAACTCACAAGCGCCACCAACACATAATTTTAAACATCAATCAAATACAGTAACACAAGAATTTCGTCAAAACAACAATCTTTTGTATTAATCAATTCAAATAATGAGATGCAACGATAGAATCATTCGAACCATAGCATTAAGGATGCGCATGAAGCAGGGGAAAGTGTGAAACGGCGATAATTCAAAACTATAATACAACTACTTCAACCAACTCAAATGATATAACACTTATAGAAGAATAAGCAGTCCAATAAAAATAAAAACCGAAACTAGGGCAAGGACATCACATACTAACAGCAAAGCAAGAGCAACTGTGAAATCGGAAGGTGAGGGTGAGAGGCGAACGCCGGCGGCAACGGTGAGAGGCGAACCCCTGCGGCGACGGTGAGAGGCGAAAGCCGGCGGCGGCGGTGAGAGGCGACGCGGTTGGAAATCAGGTGGTGAGGGTGAGAGACGAACGTGGCGGCGAGGGTGAGGGTGAGAGACGAGGGTTAGGGTTTGCGGGAGGTGAGGGTGAGAGACGACGGTGAGAGCGTGAGCAAATGAGGGTTAGGGTATATATACCCGACGAGATTCTTGGCGCTATTTTTTGCGTCGTTTAAAATCGCCGAGAATTTAGGACGCTTTGTCTCGACGCATTTAAAAGCCGAGATTTCTCGACGTTTGTATAAACGCCGATAATTATGCGCCGAGAATTACCCTTTTTTGTTGTAGTGTATTAACTCAAATCAATTTTATCCCTTGACTTCAAAAATTGTACCAGAGATATTCAAAACAATTGAAAATTTTCAATAAATTTGGTTCAGAAATACATAGATTTAATAATATATTTCAAAAGCTCTAGAGTTTCAAAACATAATTTTTTTTCAATTAAATTAAACTAACTTGGGAAATAAAAAATAATATAATAAAGGGTAAGATTTTCAATTATAGTTAAAACAATCTAACACACCAAATAAATATTTAAGTAATTTTACAAAAACAAAATATAATTCTATTTTTTATTTTTAAAATTATTCATTGGTAACTTTAGGGAATTTTATAATTCTCTTTTGAGGGCTCCCTTTAATTTTAACTGATAGTTCAAAGGGTCTTTATGAATATTACCATACAAAATTGACATAGGTGTAGTTTGATATTTAATTAATTATTTTCTATACATTAAAATGCACTTACTAAAACAGATAAATTGAAAAAAGATGAGTTGGAATAAAATGAAACAAACGCACCCTTATTGAAATAGATAGTTTTAGAAAAAATAAGTTGAAATAAGACTAACCAAACACACCGTAATCACTTACAATATTTAAGTTCTTTAGTATTTGATTTCAGTTTACACTGTTTTGGATTCTGACAATACTTTAATTAAGAAAACTTTCACAATTATATTATTAATAAACGTAAGTTGAATGTTGATTAAAAAAATTGGAAGTTGAACATATGAGCTTAACTCGAGCATAGTTGGGGTCTTAAGTTGTGCACATCTCACCTTGAGCACTCGAGGGTTGGAAACTAGGGTGGAGATAAGTTTAAAAGCTTAACAACTTCTCTTGAGTCCAATTCAATTAGGTGGTTAGCATGGCAATCTTAACTCAAAGTAACTCAATCAAGATCAACCGTCATAAGGTTTAGATGGAGCAAACCAAATTGAGTCAACGATTAAAGATCAACTCAATCAAGTTCGAGATTTGGTAGAACTTTGAAACGGATGGCAAAACTTAAGTTCACTATAAGAAGTGAATACAGGAAACTATGCCAAAATATATATATATATATATACTTCTTAGACACCGTCACCGTCACCATCATTGTGATCGCATTTAGGAGGGATGTTGAAGTACAACTAAAACTACTAAGAAAAGAAAACAAAGCACAAGTGTGCGTTGGAAAAAACCAATGGAAGTCCGGTGTGCTCGTTTAATCTCTGCTAAAGTCTTCGGTTCTCTTATTTATAAATCCTAAATATAACTACTATCCCTGAGATCTCGGCTTTAATGTCTTCCCTTAGGGTAGCTTCCATGTTCGGTTGCAATTCCTCTAGCAACAGGTGGTTGTTGAGGTGAGCCATCGTTTTCCTTCACACTTCCCCAAAATGTGCAACTGTCCTTGAGGACTGTGTTTAGGCTTTGCTTCCCTCATAACTACGTCAAGCACAAGCTTCACTTTACTGGGTTCTTTCTTCAGTCATGTGCCAAGCACATTTTGTCACTTAATTGAATTGTTTCTGAATGCATCATTTTGTCCGGTTAACAAATGCAGGCACTGGGTTTGTTGTTGTTATTGTTGTTGTTGTTGTCGGGTTAACAAATGCATCCCGTTTTTCACTGGGATAAAACTTGAAGAATTAATTGGATAAAATAGTGATTAACCTCTCAATAGCTAGGCATCATGAGGAGGGGGAACACAAGTGAACTCCTTCCTTCCCTCAAGGTCCAAGAAGTTCTATTAACATTTGCAGTTCTCCACAGTAAATTCCTACTAATTTAGTGCTTGTCTTCTCGAACCCGAGTCGCTCATGATTATTAAAGAGGATTTCCCAAGTGGCCAAGACATTATGATATGCTCTCCAAATGAAATGCTTAATTTTTGGGATACATGTCATACCCCAAATTTTGGAACAAGCACGAGCAACACTATGGGAGAAAGACGACGCTATCTCACCATTCAAGATATAAGCCTTTTCCCACCAAAAACAAAGCCTCTATCTCATTCATTAGCTGACATTCCCAAAAACAAAGCACATTTGGTGGTTCCACCAGCTCAAGCCTATTCATATTAGGTTTGACTCACTGGTGATGACCTCTTTTAACCTATTCTAAAACCACCGCTTTTAACCTTTTGTCCTCCTCATATGGTTCCTCAATAGAACCTTAAGGGATATAGCAAATCTGTTATGTTTCTTTCCTTTTGGTCTCAAGCTTTCTATGACATCATAGATGTCACATGATGCTGAAGACCATCATTTCTCGTCTCCTCACAAATCGGTTATTCATCGTTTGTTAACTTTTATTTAAACGAGTTTAATGAATCATCAAGTTTGAGGAATGAGGAATATATTTTTATTTATTTTGGTTGAATAATTCCTTTTTTTTTAACACTTCAAATGCCATTTTATGCTTTGCAAAGGTGTCAGTATTAATTTGGCCTTTAGAAATGAGCCCTTAGCCCTCGGCCCATCATCCTTAGGTTGGGTTTATAATTGTCTCTATGACATAATTGCCTCGAATTATGACAATTCTACCAAGGATTTTCTTTTGGTTGTCCGGTTGTGGGATCAAGTTTATTTCCCAACATTGTGTCAGAGACCATATGCCGACTCGAGTCTGAGACTCCCTTGTTTTTATGGGAATTCTCTGTCAAATGGCTTTCAGCACTCTTAAGAGTGGGATTTCATAAAATGTACCAATTTCATGACTAATGCCACCTTCCGCGGAAAAGATCCTCTGGAGACTCCCTTCATTAGGACATTCGAGGCCCTTGGTTCAAGGACCTTCACTTGGACCAAGAAATATAAATTGACACTACCTTGATTGCCTGGTAAATTATTCTGAGCCCACATGATCTTTTTGTTTCTAGGCTTATTCTTTCATATTGTCCTTTTAGGGCCTAACTCTTTTGTTTATTTCTCCTATAGTTTTGACTTTCAAGTTTTATTTGATGTGGTGTTCAAAAAAGTTTTATTTGATGTAGAAATCAATCCAAACTGAGGAGAGAACTCAAGGTTCCCTGTTATCACATTCAAAGATTCCCCACAAAAGATCCATTCTCAAACCTCTAAAACCCCAGCGAGTGAATCCGTACAACATTCTTGAGATGATAGATCCACACCGGGGCTCGCTACTAAGATTCTTGAGCCCAAGGAGGTTCATTCTCAAGCAATTGAGGAGTTTGTTTCCTCAACGTTAAGAAATTACCCCGTACCAAAGACGTCATTCTAGCTCTGTTTCGGCTAGCTCGGTAGCTTCCTAAAGCCATTCAAGCCTTTGAAGCTACATAGAAGGTTGAAACTGCAGAGCTGACTAATAAGTTTCATTCCAAGCTCAACACTTTTGATAGTCAGCTAGGATCTAGATGCTAGAGATACAAAAACTGAGCGGCTTGAGTATGTTGGGGATATTTAACAAAGGATGTCACAGATTTCTAGTCCTCCTTAGCATACTGCGTTATTAGCATACTACATTAATGCCTTCAACACCATCCAACAACAGCTTTCTTGAGGTATAATGACATTCATTACCGTCTTTCCTTACCACAGGCTCCGTAAAGTCATAACTAAATTGTCTCCCTTGTGCCTTCAAGTAGCATCCTCCCCCATAAAGACTAAAGCAATAAGAAGTAGCAAAGAAATTATTATTACAACCATTGAATCCTGGGTCCTTAGAGCACTGAAGCTCAAGGACCTACTCGTGTTACCACTTGGTAAACTGATCAAAATAGTGTCTGTCATAATGCTCTTTCAGTAACGAGGCAATTGACAGACGGCCCTAAAATGACTTCATCCAGCTCGCAGGAGCTCCAAGAAAGCTCTAAGAATTTGAGAAGATGATTGTTCAAGCATCTACTCAGAGCCTAAACCTTTTAAGAAGCAGACAAAACCAAGCGGAGGCTCTAGTATCACTTAGTACTTCTATTCCAGTTCTTATTTTGAAGCACGGCTATAGAGATTTCTTTTGAGCCTTGTTTAAGTTTCCCAACTAAAGGGTTCTAATTTTTCAATTTTCACGACATAATTTTATTATTATGGTGTAACTAATGCCTTGGCCTGCACTTCCATGTCATGAGCTCGTGATCTAGGGTTGATAATGTCATTTCCCTCCGCCGAAGTTCCACGATTGTCTATCTCCTCTGATATAAGCATAACCCGATGATCCTAATACTCCCAGTCTAGGCCTTTCTCAAGCGCACTTGAGGAGCTCATTGGACGAGTCCGCAGTCGGCTTATTGCTGCTTCTTCTCTCCGTGATGCACATCGCTACACTCAGCTTCTTCAGTGCTGGGGATTGACCACTAGTTGATTTTAGGCAGTTTGACCTTTGATGTTGTCTTATGGCTTTGTTTCTCCTTTATTTTGTCTTTAGAGCATCTGATATCACATTGTAGGCTACAATTTCTTCAAAGGAGGCAACTAGTGTTTTCTCATTGATTGACCAAAAAACTGTAGCCAATGTCCTTTTTATTCATTTCAAAAACATATTGCATTTCTTAATCCCTTTTTCAAAATATTTGTCCTATATATATATATATATATATATATATATATATATATATATATATATATATATATATATATATATATAAAATAAAACCACATCCTTCACCCTTCTTTTCTCTAATTTACACTTAACCATTCCTAAACATATGCCATAATTAAGTGCATGTATTTCTAATCAAACTAGACCAAGTAAAATATAGATCTACATAAGAAAAAGTACATAAAACTAGAAAAAAAAAATTAATTACTTTTTTTACCGCAAAAAAAAATCAAAGTTGTTAGTAAAAATAGCTCATTACGTGTAACATGTCATCATAGAGGCCCCACAATTTTTGGCTCCCAAAAATAGAAGAGATTAAAGGGAAAAAAAAAAAAATGCAATAGAAGTTGAGGTAATAAAAGAGAAATAAAGAGAAAAACCTAGAGATAAAAGTTTTCAAAGGCGAATGAGAAGCAGTAAATTCATATTATTGCCAACAGTATTAGTTATTCCAAAAATACATTGTTTTCTCTGAACACGTTTCATACCCACCATTGCTTTTGTCTACATGAGATTGTTTGCGATGAATTTTAAGGTGCAACTCTTAGGGAAAAACCCTTCCTGTTAAGGAAGAGGTAGTCGTTATTCGATCAAACCCTAGTTTCTTTTTTCTTTTTTTTTCCCTCTCTCTTTCTATATTTTTTTTTGTGCGGAGGAGAATAGGTTTAATAATGGTGATGCGTATTTCTGGGTAACAATTGTCCATGGCAAAGAGGAGGAGGAGGAGGAGGAGGAGGAGAAGTCAAATATAGGTGTTAGTTATGATGGCAGATTACTGATAATCAATGGAAAAAGAGAGATTCTTTTCTCAGAATCCATTCACTATCCTCGTCTTCCACTTGAGGTAATGTTCTGTCTAAAGAAAAAAAGGGGAAAACATCCTATTAAGACTCGATTTATGATACAATGTTTTTGAAACTTGACTTATTTGTATGCAAGGGGCACTTAACCAGAAAGACAAGGATGAAGTGTGGACGCTATTTGAGAGTCCTACTCCGTTTGGCAAGGGTAGTTAGGGGGAACACACATGGTGTCTATGATGTGGCACAACTTGATGACTTATTGTTAACAAGTGAAGCACTTAGTAGTTAAATTGACCAAATAATGATTTTTCAAGCAAATCCTACTAATATTCATGTAGTAAACACGGCCAAGTCATCAATTGGTGGCAACTCTTGTAGCATTTGCTCTAGCAATGATCATGTGATTTTGGAATGTCCATACGTCTCGTAATACCTTGAATTTGTGTAGGACTAAGTTTATGTAGTGTAGGGTTACTTGAAGCCCAATCATTTTCCAATACTTACAACCCTTGATGGCACATCACCCAAATTGCTAGTGGAAACAATATGACAATCTACACCAACCCACTGGACAACCGATGCCAATGTATGTAGGTAATATAGCCGACTTTGTATGAAAAAGAAGCGTGTGCAAGCACATATATGATATACCTAAGGAGATCTAACTCACCGAGAAGGTTAGTAAGATCCTTGTATCGGTATTCCACCCAAGCTCTGAGACCCAGGAGCCTTCACGATTCCTTATGGCATTGGAGAACATTAATATTATAAAAGAGGGGCTCTTCTTGACTTGGAAGCTAGTGTCAATCTCATCCATACTCGATTTACCAAGAAGTGCGTATGAGAGATCTTAAGCCAACCAACATCATGTTGTAATTGATCGATAAATCTAAGAGGATTTCTTAAAGGGATATTGGAGGATGTGCTTGTCATAGTTGAAGTCCTCTTCCCAGTCCATTTCATCGTCCTTTACATGGATTTCACTCCACATTAAAGGAACTAGACCCCTATTATTTTAGGCCAACCATTCTTAGCAATGACCGATGTTGTCATTCATTGTAGGATGAGAGTGCTATAGGTTTTCTTTGGTAACCTTAAGGTCAAGATAAATTTTTCGAATGTCGATAAGCACTGTGGGACAATGATGACCTGGAGGGTTACAGGGTGGGTATGATCGATCCTATGTTTGAGTCAGTTTTACCTGATGTTCTCGAAGGTAAACCAAGGGGTCATGACCTTCTGAGGATTGCGCGACATGTGCCGACTCATCCACTATAATCATGACATGAGAATCCAAACCATGAACCTAACTTTTGAGCCCCTAATAAATGCCTATAGTGAACTTGCAAACCCTTCTATTGATTGTCTATCTATTTCGAAGCTCATTCACTTGTCTGGGATCACTGTTGGGTCTAGTTGTGCTACTCTATTCAACAATGATTACTTTCTTAGTCCGCAACTCTCTACAATCACTAGGAAACAATCCTGAAAATATGAGTTGATCCGCTTTTAGAATTTGCCTTTGGAATCAGACTAGCCCTAGTTTCAATCTCATCTAACTAAGGACGTAAAATTTAGCACTCTCCTGACTTAGCATGATCATGATTTTAGTTTTTCTTTCTTATTTTTTCCATCCCTTTGAGATGTTCTTCTGTGATTGGATTGCTTCTATTGAGCTGTAATTTTTTGTATATTAATGATTCGTTTATGTTCCTCTACCTTCCCTTGTATTTTTTCAGTCTTTTGTATAGGTCTGGATGTTGTACCACATGCTTCCATCCCAAAAATTCCATTGTTGCCTCATTGTTCTCTTAAGGTCATTCCATTCATGCTATGACTTTTACTTTATTGTTTCTTGCACTATGACAATGCAAGATTTGGGTTTGTGGGATGGAATTTGATTCACTTTCTTAGGGCATGATTATGTTTTAAACTAGATGAAACTTAAGATTGGTTGATTTGGAAGTATGTGACTAGTATTTGGCTCGAATTTAGATTGTATCAACTAGAGAGAGTGATTATCCAATATTAATATAGTTTTGGTGCCCGTTTTAGCATGAGTGGTCGTTTCATTACTTTTCTATCGTTTAACAAGCTTATTACGCATATTTGTATTAGTGAGGATGATTTTAGAAATTGATGTGGGAAAGTTTTGCTTCTAACAATGTTAAAACCATAAGTCTACTTTTACATATGTTCCCATATTGACATATGCAAACAAAAAAGAGGCACCAATACTTGATTGTTACTACAACGGGGCAAGTACCAACGACTAGCTCAATCTTGTAGCCCCCATGTCTTGAGAAAGTAGATTCAAGAGGTATTTTAATACCTGATATCCTGAGCTAACTGGATTGGGAGCTACACTTATATAGCACCAATGCCTATTTTAGTTGTTGCATCTATTTAAGGCATGTGCTAGTGATGTCTTACATTGTGGATTTCTTTGAATTGGATGATTAGGTGCGACGGGTGCTTGGCACTTGGTGCCTTGAGTCAACTTGATCGAGAGCCATAGGCTGAAAGCCGACTACATGGGCCTTGAAGAATCACGCTAATCCATAAGTCATTGAAAAAAACAAAGAAAAAAAAAGAAATAGTAGAATAAGCGAACAACGGTCCAAGATAAAAAATAAAATAAAATAAAAGACTCGGGGTTCTAGCATATTTACGCATGATTTGTTCATTTGACTGTTTCTAAAATCCTACCATTTTCTTCTAAGCAAGATGAGATTGAAGGGGAAAAAAAAAAAAAAAAGAAAATAAAGAAAAGAGGAAGTCAATAGTCCCAAGTGCTAATTGGGACATGACTAGTGAATCAGTGGGCTAGAGACATTACATTGCTAAAACTGCGTACTTTCTATGTTTTTGGCTCCATACTTAGATTCGTGCCAAAATTGCATGTCATGGGATGAACACTTTCGCTACTTTCAGTATATTTAAAATAAGTCTTGCTTGACGATAAGGTTTGGGTTTGAATGTGTTGTTCTGTCTCATTTCTATATACCGTTTACCCTGACTTACAATGTTGTGTTCATTAATTACTTGTAACTCTTAATGGAATTTCATGTTACCACGCCAAGAACGTGTTAGAATGGAGCATATTCGAAAAAGCATCCAAGAACTCACAAAACAAGCACTTTTGAAGATGTTGCAATAAAAACTGACAACATGCGCAAAAAAACCAACTGGGTCAAAATTAGGCAAAGAAAATTCTCCTTTCAGGTACGCAAGAATTTTGGCAATTGATCAAGTATAAACCGAGCAAAATGCTAAAAGCAAAATATCCATGACCCAATAATAGCTGAGGCTAGTAGTGATGCCATTTGTATCACGTAGATCTCTTCAAGAGCTTCGTTTTGATGTATAATTTATGTTGTAACTTCTAACAGATCAAAAGTCATGCTCATTTTAAATTATATGGTCACTAGCCGACCTGATGGTCGATCGATTAGCTGGTGACAAAAGCTCATTGTTTTTGGGTTGATCGATTGATTGTGCTTTTTTTTTTCCGACTCATTTCTTTATGAAAACCCTACTTGCCTATGCTTTTGAAGCTTTTTCTCTTCCAAATTTCCCCTATTCCAGAGCCGCCATTGGAGACCGAGTTTGTCAAGAGGGATGAGGAACACGTAAAAGGGCAAACGCAAATTGACGAACAGGTCGTGACATCATCAATAGAGGGAATCAACATTCTATGAGTTTTGTTTTCTTTGTTCATTGTGTTTTTTGGATGCGTAAGTCTTCAATGGAGGAGTAGACTCATAGTTTAGGGGTAAAGGGCAGTTAGTCATCCAGTTCTGACGTTTTATGTTTTTATTTGATCTTGATTGTAGCTACATAGTTATTTGCACCCATGTGGGGAGATTTCATTATTTGATTGGTTTTTCTTTTATATGTTTGTAGCTATACTTGAATTTCTAATTTATTTGCGTGATGCTTTGTAGCCTACACCTAGTGTAATAGGTTTTTATGAGCAATCGTGGGTTGTGGTTATACCCAACTCTGAGCGTGCTTCTTTAAAATACTCTGACATTGAATTAGGAGTTCTAAAGGAATTTATTAGTGACATTGAGATAACTTATGCAAAACTTCGAGTTCTTAGATGGGCTATGCGCTTAGACTAATTCATCACGTTACGCCCTAATCGAATGTTAATACAAATTTAGAGCTTCTAGCCTAAATTCTTAAATTCATCGCTGTAATGAGAAGTAATATTTGGATCCTATATTGGCTAACCCGAGTACATTTCCTAAATTTCTTTAATTGATTGCTTGCCTCAAATTTAATCGTTTTAATTAGTATTGGTTAATTTCTCCAAATCTACCTCTAAAACCGAAACCAAAATCGCTTGAAAATAAGTTAACTTTCACTTTATACTGATTCCCTGTGTATAAGACACCTGCATGCCTGCTAGTAGCTACAAAAGCTTGTACGCTTGCGAGTGCACGGTTTTCAGCATTTTTGTAAAACTACATAAGTGACCAACTTGCTGCGGACTAGCTTCTCTGGTTAGGGGTCCTCGGAAACAGCCTCCCTTCAGGGTAGCTCCCGGAAGGGGGAAGGCTGCGTACATATATATATCCCCCAAGATCCTGCTTATGCGGGAGCCCTTGAAGGCACTGGGTTGTTGTTGTTGTTGTTGTTGTATATAAGTGACCAACTTGTGCATTTTTAACACTTTAGTGACCAAATTGGAATCAAAGCTCTCCTTGTTCGAACTTAACTCATGAAACTTGTAAAGCCAACTTAAAACTTGAGTTAAGTCCTCTTTTAGCCACCAAAGTGATAGAAAACAGACAAGTTGGTCACTTTGGAAGATCTAGTCACTAAACTTCTAATAAAAATGGCATTTGGTTATCCAAGTGCTTTAAAATGAATAAGTCGATCGCCCAAATAATAAATTAAAAAACTTTATCACCAAACTTCAAATTAAAACCCAATTACTCACTAAAATAATTTTAAAACAATAAAATTCATCACCCAAATAAAAAGTAACAAATTTAAATATATTTTTTTGACTTATTTATTTTATTGGTTTTCATCTTTTTTTTTTTTTATAAAAAATAGCCTTTCATATTTTATTTTATAACCAAATTAGTCATTACTAGTATTCGGTAAAAATTAAAAGATGAAAAACCAATTCTAACATAAAATAAAATATAAGAAAATAGTTTTTAAAAAATTAAAATCAAGGAAAGAACGGTGCATTAAAAATGATAAACAAACTATCGCAATCCAATTTTTATAATAAAATAGTTTTTAAAAATATTTCATTGGTTCAATTTTTTAAAAATACTTTTTTCTTGTTTTAAGCACATGATATTTCTTGATTCTTAATTTTTTAATATTTTGTCGTGTTTTATTTTATATCAAAGTTGATTTCTCATCTTTTAATTTTTACTCAATGCTTTAATTGAAGAGGACCAATTTGGTTATGAAATAAAATATGAAGGACTATTTTGAAAAAAATACTGCGACTAATGAAATAAATAAGTTAAAAATATAATTAAATATATTATTTCTTTACTTGTTGATTAATTTTATCATTCTGAGATCATTTTAGTGACCAAATTAGGTTTTTATTTGAAATTGGATGATAATATTTTTCAAGTTTTTCCTTGAATGACATACATGTTTTATTCTAAACTACTTGCATGACCAGAAGACGTGTTTATATTTATTAAGAGCTTGACAACTAAAATTTTGAGAATTTGACTTTGATAAACAAATTGTTTATTTTTCACCACTTTAATAATAATTAAAATGGGACTTATAAAATTTGTTGTTGTCATAAAACTAGGGATATATTATAGTCAAAAGAAAAAAAAATAAAAATGCAAACTCAAATATATATAAAGAAAATAACAAGTATTTTATATCAGAACTAAATAACAAAACAATTATTACTTCTATTCAAATAATTCTTTTAATATTTTATTATATAAAATTTTCTCTCAAATTTCCTCTGTTTCTCTCAATCTCACTTTCTCTTTTTCTGATTCTTTTTTTTTTTTTTGCTTCGCTTCTGTCTCTCTGTGTCTTCCACCACTTGCCACTGCTCCCCTATTTATACAACATTTTAAGCGATGGGTTTTTCTTACAGGATAAGAAACAATGCAAACAACTTAGCAGCTCAAATAATTGTTGCCGGACTTTCAGGACAATTACAATCATGGTAGTCAAAAACTTTACAACACCATGATAGACACGCAATACTCAATCATACTCATACTCAAAGACAACGTCTTGACCTAGACGATGTCAAAAACAAAAAATCTCAAATTTGCTCTTGTAATTTTAAGCTGTCATTTCAAGTCTTCAATTTCAATCTCAATCTGTAAGATTTATATTTCAAGTTTATATTTCAATTTGTTGTATCAATCTTTTGTAATATCAATATAATTTCAATCTTTCTTATCTTCTTCTGTCCCCCTGCTCCCCTAGTCCTTCCCTTCCTGGTATCAGAGAGGCAAAAACAAAAAATCTCAAATTTTCTCTCTTCATTTTCTCTTGTAATTTTAAGCTGTCATTTCAAGTCTTTAATTTCAATCTGTAATCTTCTTCAATCTCAATCTGTAATCTGTAAGTTTTATATTTTCAACCTGCTGTAAAAGTAATATATATATATATATATAGATAAATTCTTTTACATAATTTTTAATTTTTTAGGATATTTAATAATATCCGAATTCAATCATAAAAATTATACCAAGAAAATATCCAATATTTATAATAGTTGTAACACAAACATAACTAAAAGGTAGGTATAATTAGGAGTGAGAACACATGAAAAGGAATGAAACTTGGAAGATCATCCTCATAGATTAAAGAGCCTATTTATTTACATAGTAAAAAAGCAACTATATGAAGGGTTTATCTAATCATAGGATGCCCAACAAATATTTTACGAACGAGGAACCTGATAAACCCCGGTCTATGCGGCAACCCACATACTATATAAGTCAGTTAAATCAGAAATTCCTCGGGGAGAGTTTCAAGAAGGACACTAAGCAAATATTAAATCTAAACAAAGAATTAAACTACCTATTGATGGCTTTAAGGAAAAATGGCTAGTTATGGATGCCATTGAAGGGTCATTTCAAGAGTTTTTACCCATTTACTACATATTTACTTCTAATACTTAATTACATAATATGTAATAAAATACAAAATAAATAAAGAAAATATAAGAAAAATATTAATATAAATACAATAAACTATTAATTTTCAACAAGACTTAACCCTCAAAACTTGATTCGGTGAGTATCAAACCTAGGCAAACTCGATTCGACGAATTCCTTAACAAAAACGGATAAACCGAGTAATTTATAGAACGATTAAGTTAACTTGGTTAGAGACCAAGCTATCTCTTGATCAGGCCATGGAGTTAAAATTTAAACTAACAGCACTATTCTCTACATACGAGGCCACAAACCACAACACAAGGAAGCCATCTACAGCTTATTCTTAAAGATGAGAACGTCCAACTATTTTTCCTTTAAATAATAAGAAAATATAATTAATATATAAAAAATAAATAATTATTTAATTAAAAAATAATTTTATATAAAAATAAATACCACCTGAGTATCATACGGAAAAACTTGTTTTTATAAAATGATTAAGGATGTTTTTGGTTTAGCTTTTTAACAGCTCTCTAGTTGACTATAAAGCTTGTATTTGGTTGATAGAAAATATTTTTTTTACATATTTTTCAAAACTTAAATAGAAAGATGAAAATGTTATTTTATAACTAAAAAGAAACATATGTAAAATTGAATCTTTTTCACAGTTTATTTCAGAAAAAATATTTTTAAAATACTACATTTACATTAAATTTTAACCACCAAGACCTACTTTTACTTTTATTACCATCCATATTTACCACCATCCTTTTTACGCTCATGGTTCACCATACTCACCACTATCATGACTAATTATCTTCATGATTCTCTTTTACTTACTATTATTAGTTGATTTATATTATTAAGTTATTTTTGTGATTATAATCGAATAATTTTTTTTTAAACGTGTATCAAAACACTTTATTTTGTAAAAAAAATCTTTATGCACTGTACTGTAGGAGAATTAGCCCTGAGAAAGTCAAGGAAGCCCTGAGATATATGGGAAGGGGTAAAGCAGTTGAACCAGATGGCATACCCATAGAGGTATGGAAATGCCTTGGTCAAAAGGGCGTCAGTTGGCTGGCTAAACTATTTAACCAAATCCTTTGGGGGGACAAGATGCCTGAGGAATGGAGTAAGAGCACATTGATTCTGATATATAAGAACAAAAGCGACATTCAGAGTTGCGCCAACTATCGGGGCATCAAACTGATGAGCCACACTCTGAAGTTGTGGGAACGGGTCATAGAAAAGAGGTTAAGGCAACAGACAGAGGTGTCCGAGAACCAGTTCGGATTTATGCCCGGGAGATCAACAATTGACGCTATCCACATCCTAAGGCGAACGATAGAGCAATATAAAGAGAGGCAAAAGGACCTTTATATGGTTTTCATTGATTTAGAGAAGGCATATGATAGAGTGCCAAGGGAGGTCCTTTGGAGAGTCCTGGACAAGAGAGGGATCCCAGTACCATACATCCGAGCCATTAGAGACATGTATGAGGAGGCACAGACTATGGTACGTACAGTGGACGGGGAGATGGACGCTTTCCCGATAACAGTAGGGGTGCATCAAGGGTCTGCCTTGAGTCCCTATCTGTTCATTCTGGTTATGGACGAGCTCACTAGGCACATCCAGGGATGTGTATCTCGGTGCATGCTTTTTGCAGATGACATAGTGCTAGTGGGGGAATCGCGGGAAGGGATAAATGAGAAGCTGGAACGGTGGAGAGGGGCTCTAGAGTCAAAGGGGCTACGACTAAGCAGAACTAAGACAGAGCACATGGAACTCAAGTTCGATCCCTCTACCACGCCTAGCAGAGAAGAAGTCAAGATTGGACATGAGGCCATACCGAAGAAGGAGAGATTCAGGTACTTGGGGTCCATGATACAGCATAATGGAGAGGTGGACGACGATGTCAGCAACCGGATTAAAGCGGGATGGCATAAATTGAGAATGGCCTCTGCGGTACTTTGTGATAGAAAGTTCCCCTTGAAGCTAAAGGAAAGATACTATAAGACGGTTGTGAGGCCAGCCATGACATATGGGGCGGAGTGCAGGGCAATGAAACAACAGTACACACAAAAGATGAAGGCGGCGGAGATGCGAATGCTGAGGTGGATGTGCGGACACACAAGGAAGAATAGGATCAGAAACGACATTATAAAAGGCAAGTTGGGCATAGCCTTCATTGAAGATAAATTGAGGGAGCAACGGTTGAGGTGGTTCGGACATGTCAGAAGGAGACCGGACAACGCCTCGGTCAAGAGATGTGAACAACTACTTATTACACTAGGCAAGAGAGGCAGAGGCAGGCCTAAGAAGAGATGGCTTGAGACGATCCGACAAGACCTCACCCACCTAAACTTTCGGGAGGAGATGGCCTTAGATAGGGCCCGATGGAGGGCCAGCATAGGGGTATTAGATGTTCCGGTTGGAGTAGGGTAGGTCGGCTTCTAGTGCTAGGTCCTCTTGGCGCACGTAGGCTACTGATGGATTCATGAGGATGTACGCTACTACTTGTCCACTCATCGTTATCTTCCTCTTATCTCCTCTCTATCTATCCCTACCCCTACCCTACCCCTATCTCCTTCCCTTTCTCTTCCATTCTATCTCTATCTCTATCTTTATCCTCTTTCCCTATTATATGTTAATCTTCATCTTATTGTTGGTTTACGCTTGTTATGGCATGCTTTGAGCTTTTTGCTTTGCTTGCAGCTTTACTCATGTACTTGCTGCTTCCTCTTTGCCAGGTCTTTGGCTCCTTGCAGCGGAACAGTTTCTCAGGCTGGGGGTCCTCGGAAATAGCCTCTCTTTAGGGTAGCCCCCTGGAGGGGGAAGGCTGCGTACATATACCCTCCCCAGACCCTGCTTTTGCGGGAGCCTTTGGAGGCACTGGGTTTGTTGTTGTTGTTGTTACTGTACATTCAAATACTTAACTATAAAAAAAAATACAAATTTATATGAACAAATATTATCAAAATAATAATGTGAAAAAAATAAGATGAAATAAGTTAAATCATGCTCACCCTAAGGCCTCATTTAATATGCGGGAAGTAAATGAGAGAAGTGGATATTCATAGTAAGTACGATTTTTAGCTCTTATTTAATTCATTTGTTTTTAATTAATTTTAGCAAGTTATATTTCTTATCCTAATAACCAAATATTTTTTACCTATTTTTTAAGAAGTTGACATAAAAATAAAATTTTTATAAAATATAAATTCCTATAAGAATTTAATTCATATAAAGTTTAAGTTTAACTCAATTAGAGACAAAGCAGTCAACCAAAGAGGGTACTAATACATCGTCACCGGATTTCATCAGAACTCTAGAGTTAAGCGTACTTGGGCGAGAGCAGTATCGGAATGAGTGACTTCCTGAGAAGTCATCACCCTTAGGTTGAAGGCACTCGGAAACAACTTCTTTTCAGAGGTAATACCTTAAATGAGAAAGACTATATACATCTATCTTCCTAGACTTTGTTTAGACAAAAATTCTTGGAGCACTGGGTATATTATTTTAGAGACGAAGCAGTCACTTGATCAGGTCATGATGCAAATCAGAAGGGACCCACAATATAGTGCTGAGCTGGGGATCCCACTATAAACGTGTCTCCATTTCAAGTCACATACTACTTTTAGCCACCTAAAACTCCTTTACTACAACGCGTGTGAAATTCCACTATTACCCCCCATAATCGTCATTTATTACCATTATTACCCCTTCTCTCCACTTGTCTTCCTCTCACTCTCCTCATACGTTTCATATTAGTTACTTTTTATAATACTCATGTCCGTGTTATTTACGCGGCTTGTTTCTAACATTTTTAAATTAGTTTTAAAGAAATTATTTTGAAGATATTTTGATAATTCAAGATTATCCTACCAAATTCAATACAGGACAGTCATTACAAGATAAAAGATGCATAGTTTACTCATATAATTCACCAAAAGACGGATGGCAAAAATTTAAAAGTTGCACAGTACTGCTTAATTATTTCAAAAGATGCCAGATGACATGTGCTGAATTCAAAGGTTCAATTATCATCCGGTTACTGTTCGGAATTCAAAATTTTCATTTCAATTCCGGGGTCACGGAACTCATTCAAATCCAGGGTGCTGCTTCGCCTTTATAAGGAGTCGTCCCAGCTTTATTCAAGGCAGAGCGAATTGGAGAGCCAATTCGAGAGCCACAATTACCAACAAAAATATTAGAGCAAAAAATTATCTTATTTGTAATTTTATTTTCAAGTGTTGTACTTCAACTAGCTCAATCTGTAAGTTTTATATGTATTTTAATCTTATGTTTGCATTTTCAATTTCCGTTTTGTACCAAACTATGTTTAAAATTTTCAATCAATAATTCCATCTTTCTCATCTTCTTCTGTCGTCTCTGTTTATATTTTCTGATTGTGTTCATCGTCAATCCTGCCCCCTTTCTCCCCACTTGTCTTCTTCTCACTCTCCTCATGCGCTTCATATTAGTTACTTTTTATAATACTTATGTCCGTGTTGTTTACGCGGCTTATTTCTAACATTTTTAAATTAGTTTTAAAAAAATATTATTATTAGAGTAATAATAAAACTTATAAATAATAAAAGTTATAAATTATCTTAAAAACTATACCTTTGCTTTTATAATAATAATTTTATCATAACAATAGTATTATTTTTATTCAAATTAGTCTTTTAACATTTTCATTTAAAAATAATTTTAACATTTTAAAGTTTTTTTAAATTAGTTTCTTATCTTCTATTTTTTTAAAATGATCTCTTTTGTGCAGAAAAAAAAAAAAAAAAGCTATATGTAATATTTTATTTTAAATAAATTAGTCTAAATTTTTAATATTTTTATCTAATTTTAATTATCGAATGATTGACTAATTTTAATTAAAATAAATAGTAATTAATTTAAACTACAAAAAAATTAGAAACTAACTTATATAAATTTAAAGATATTAGGTATCATTTTAAAAAAAAGAAAACAAAAAGGAACTAAATTCTACAAGAAAATATTAAAAATTATTTTAATTAAAAAAAATTAATTTAAACAAACTTAAAAAAAGAGCTACTCTTATCAAAGCAAAAATTATTATTATTAAAATGTTAATATGACTTACAAATAATCAAAATCATAAAATTATATTAAAAATTATAATGTAAACCTGAAATTTATTTGCACTGTTGGTTATTTATGTTTTAGTTTTCTTTAAAATGGTCCATTATTTTTTATTTTATTTAAATTATTCTTTTATTTTTTTAAATTTATTAAAATTAGTCTCTTATTTTTTATTTAAAATGGTCAATTATGTTTTATTTTATTACAAAATTAACCCATTATTTTTTTATTTTTTGCTCAATTTTGATCACAATATAAAAGGCTAATTTTATTATAAAATAAAACACGAATAGCCATTTTAAACAAAAGAAAAAAATGATGAATAATTTTAATAAATTTAAAAAAAAAATCAATTTAAACAAAATTATTAAAAAAAATTAATTTAAATAAATTTATAAAAATAAAGAATTAATTATATAAATAACGTCTCTAACCCTGACAATAACATTACCGTAGTCTTTGGTACGATGGTGTCTGAATTTTGATCTCGTTCAAAAGAGCGTTGC
Organism: Simmondsia chinensis; assembly: GCA_018398585.1. Taxonomy (NCBI): domain Eukaryota; kingdom Viridiplantae; phylum Streptophyta; class Magnoliopsida; order Caryophyllales; family Simmondsiaceae; genus Simmondsia; species Simmondsia chinensis. The sequence goes on along the minus strand of JAGTTD010000017.1, from coordinate 3,178,434 downwards.
CGACAGTCGCTATCTTCACGGTATCTCAAAGGATTCAATTCAATTGAAGCATTAAATGTCAATTTCTTCTTCTTATCGATTACTTTGAGCGATGAATGGGACAATTCCCTTTCATTGTCTTTTGTGATCCGACAATTTCTTGTTAATTCAGGGCCGATTCCATGCGTTTCTCTTAGGTTAATTAATAATTGAAGGAAGAACAAAGTGAGATTCTGCGGTTTTGTTTGTTTTTAGGGTTTTCGGTTGAAAGGGGATCGAGGAGATTATGGGTTTCTTCAGTGCGATGTTTGGGTTTTGTGGGTTTGGTGTTGGAGTTTCGATTGGGCTTACGGTTGGGTATTATTTCTTCATTTACTTCCAGCCTACTGATGTTAAGGTAATCTACTTGTATTTTTGTGTAAATTTGTGTTGTTTATGGTTGGATTTGATGTGTGTATGGTGTTTTCTACTTGAAATTGTGAGTTTTCGGATGATGGGGTTGTGTCCTTTGGAGTTATTTAGTCTGTTGGGTTTGATATCTACCTGTATTTTTGTATAAATTTGTTTCAATTTGGGTTTGCATGGGCTTTCCTCCTTGGTGTTTGCTGTGGTTAAAACTAGGAAGAGAGGCTAGATTGCCTTTTTCAAAGCTTAACTAGGATTTATAATAGAAATTGAGAGGGTAACAGTAGAAAACGGGGAAGGGAGGAGAGAATAGTGGGAGGTAGTTTGAACTGATCATTTGTTTCCATAACTACCATACAACCCTATTTGATGCTTATATAGAAATTGGAGAGTTGGACTACCAGCTGAAATTCTAATTGTATAATAAGAGGGAAAAGAACCTAGAATATAACTAAAATTCTAATCGACAAGTGCCAGCTAAGCATGCTTATCGTATCACGGCTATCGTCTAATTGTGGGCAAATCATTTCAAGAGGACAACTGTGTCTTGTGAAGGACAAAGTGGGCTTAGAATAGCTGAAGGCATTGGTCTAGTGGTACCAATACTTTCGGGTTGAGGGCCTAAGTCATGTGCTTGTAGGTTTAAATAACCTCCCCCCCACCCCACGTAGCTACCGAGAAAAAGGGTTTGGGTTATCTTTGAAGTCTGTAACGTATGCTTTTTATTCGTAGTGAAGGTGTAGTGGCAATGGATGCGACTTTGGTCTCTCGTGACTTGGGTTTGTTACTGACTTATTGTGTATGACGATATTGTTTTGTCAAATTGAGTTTTACATTGAATTGTAGACACACTGGCCTGTGTAAAAGTATGTGAAAATATAGGATTCCAGGGTGTTGTTTTTTGCTGTCATAGTTGACATTCATATTGTTGTAATGCGCAGCTCATGAGACAAGCTCCATGCATCATCTTGTTCATTAAGTGCAGTATGATATGTAGAATTGGCATTGAGGATATTTTGTTTCATTGTTATTGTTTTTGGATTCTTGGATACTACTCTAGTTTTTACTACATCCTTGCTGTTATGGTTGAATTTTGGATTCAGGTTGTAATATTGTTCTTTTCTTATTCCCCATTTCAAAAAAATAAATTTTTGGAATCAACTATTTCGAGACTCTAAGTTGCTAGGTGAAGCGCAGGCATCGTTATACTCTAACATGCCACCTCGTACAAATGTCAATTGGGATTGAACTGCGTAGAGTGCACAGACCCACCTCATACTTTATGATGAAACTACATTGATGTTAAAAGTGGTTGTTATTGGCTTATTGGTTAAAAGTTTTTGATATGATGTCAAAGAACCATCCCAATGCTTAAGCTACTAGGTACATGTAAGAAATGATTTTATACTCTAGCAATAATATTCTCGTTCTGCATGCATGAGTGCTTTTGTGTATATTTTTAAGTGGCAAAGAGGTCCAGACCTTGAAGGGGTAACACAATCTCCCTTACGAGTAACACCTTGAAGGGGTAAGGCTGAGTACCCCCCCCCCCCCCCCCCCCCCCCGACCCTGCATATGCGGGAGCCCTTGAGGCATTGGGTCGGATGTTGTTGTTGTTGTAAAGAGGTCTGGACCATGTTTAGGAAAACTTAGTACGAGAATTAAATGGAGTCTAATATGTATGTGTACTATTCGGCCTTATTTAGGGTAGAACCCTGAAGGAGTAAGGCTTTGTTGTTGTTGTACTATTCGGTCTTATACATGAAAATTTCGTCATTCATTGACTTCTCAAACGTATATAGGTACATTAAACTACTCATTCTTTTAAAATTCAGACAGAGTGGAGAAGAATACAATTTTACCAATTTGACTTTTGTTCAATAGTGTTAGCTACGATAGCGGTAGCACAAAACATAACATGTAGTAGAGATAGGTCATAATCAATAGTTTGAGAGTTGAAGAGACAAAATTTAGCAAAGTATTGAACATAGATGCTTAATTTAGGTGTAACTATGATTGTTTACAATTAATTATTTGTTTTTTCAATGGGAAAAATACATGTACGTGGTACAAGATGTGCATTGTACAAATAGCATCAATAAAATACTTATCTTACTATATTATGGTAATTTTGTATGTAAATGCCCCTTTTAAATGGAAAAAAAATGCATAGATCTTCAATGTGACTCTTCTGTTCTAATTATAGTGGCTGGTTTGACTAGGATCCTGAGATTCGTCCATTGGCTGAGCAAGATACGGAAGCCCTGCAGCGGTTGCTTCCCGAAATACCGCTTTGGGTGAAAAATCCCGACTATGATCGTGTATGCATCTTGTTTATTTGTTACTATACAATTACCTATATTGTCTTTGCATCGTCCGGATACAACTCAATAACTTATGGTTTTGTTTTTAGCTTGATTGGCTCAACAAGTTCATTGATTACATGTGGCCTTACCTAGACAAGGTACTTTCTGAATATTCTGTAATTCTCTTTCTATGTAGCTCTGTTAGCAGTGTATATGAGCCGAATTGAGCTCAAGTTTTAAGCTCGAGGCTTGAAGCTTGCCAAGTTTAGGAACTTCAGGTTTGATGTCGGGTTGGCTCGGTTGAGCTCCTTCCCAACTTAGCGAGTTCTGAGCTAGCTTGCCTTATTTAGGCTCACTTATGCTCAATCTTGGTTCATTTGGGCTCATTTAAGCTCGAGTTTGGCTTGTTTAGGCACAAATTTGGCTCGATTGGGCGTATGTAGGCTAATAGATTGTGCTAAGATAGGCTCATTTAGGCTTGCGAGTCTATGAACTCGAATTCGGTTCATTAAGCTGGATGGGCTGGCTCAACTTCACTCGAGGTCAAAACAAGTTGAGCTGTTCAAGCACGATGGGCTTGTGAGCTTGTTTGATTGATTTACACCCCTAAGCTTTGCCTTTCTGTTATGATTGATAATTGATTTAATTGACGTATGCAGGCAATATGCAAGACTGCGAAGAACATTGCTGCACCCATTATTGCCGAGCAGATTCCAAAGTACAAAATTGATTCTGTTGAATTTGAGACCCTCACTCTAGGGTTGTTGCCGCCAACTTTCCAAGGTAAGTGTTATATATCCTCTATCTATTCTGAAAATGCAAAATGAAATTGAAAAATATTGCTAAAATTACTGCAAGCCACATTTTTTTTGAAAAAGTTGGCGAGGACGGGTAGGGGGTTGTAACTCGTGGGATTCAATCTCGGGTGACTTCTATGGTCCTTGGTCATTTCACCTTTAGACCAAGCTATGCTTGTGGACTGTCATATAAGATGTGGGAGGTGCGTTTTCTCATCATATATGAAAATTATTGTATGATCCTGCTTGTTGGTAGAGATCTCAGTGTGAGAGATTCTTTTGGTTTAGCTAAGCATGGGAGATCTGTTGGGAGTAGAAGTGTGTATGAGCCGAGCTTGAGCGCCGACTCGAGCTCGTCAGACTTGAGGCTTTGTTCGGCTTGTCTGCATTTAGCTCGAAAGTAGCTTAGCAAGTATTCAAACTAAATTTTCTTTATTTAGGCTTATTTAAGCTCCAAACAAACTTGTATAGGCTTGTGCTCGACTCATTTAGGCTCAAACTAGACTCGGTTGGGCATATTTAAGCTAATAAGTTGTATTAGGATTTAGGAGAGGCTCGTTTAGGTTTGCAAGTGTATGAGATGAGCTTCATTAGGCTGCGGTTGGCTTGGTAAGCTAAACAAGGTAGTCCGGCTCGGCTCAAACTCAAAACCAGTTGACTCTTTCGTGTTTATGAAGAGGTTCATTTACACCCCTAGTTTTAAAATTTTAGAACGTCGATTGGATCTTGAAAGTCAAGAAAACCACAATTAAGGACTTGTTTGGTATTGTTTTTGTTAGGAGATTTGGTTTTTCGTAAACTAAAAACAACCTTTTGGATATGATTTTTCCTTGTTTTTGGTTTTTTATTTTAGTTTGTTGTTGTTGTTTTTAATTTATTCTAAATTGAGTGCAAATTGAAAATAAAAACCCAAAAACTAGAAATAATGGTTTTTAAAGCCCGGTTTTTAGTTTATCAAAAAACAAAAATGTACATAGAAAATGATACCGAATAGCCCTAAGCATTTGGGAGAGAAGAAGAACTAGCCCTAAGCATTTGGGCGAGAAGAAGAACAAATTTTAACAACTTGCTATTTTTCCTTCCATCCCCTCACCTTCCTGCAAGACAATATATTGCCTGAAATGACTTGTCAGTATCTGTTGTCGCTGTCTAAATTTTATTCTAGGACTAGATTGTCTTTGCTAACTCTACACTTAAGACTTTTGTTTCCTTGGGCTTTGGATTAATGGAACTTGACATCTTTTTTGTGAAATGACCATGGAATCCGATACAAGCGTAACAACAATTACATAATGGATTTCGAGCTATTTGTGACGTAATAGTTCTTCTGTTATCACCTCCATTATATAAATATATGGTATTTTGTTTATTAAAACATATTTATGATATATACATGTCTTAAACTATAAAACCGCTTGAAAATCAATGGTTATGTGTCTGCTTATCGAAAATTTTGCAGCATTAGGTCTATATGCAACTCGTGCCTTGTTAGTGTCTGTTTGGTATTGTTTTCTATTTATAGTTTTCGGTCTTTTAGAAACTAAGAACCATATTTTGGAAATGCTTTTTTCTATTTTTTTTTCTAATTTTTTCTAGCTTCAGTGAATTGAAAACAATAAACCAAAAACAAGAAAGAATCATTTTAAAACTTATTTTTTAATTTTTTGAAAACCAAAAACTACAAAATAAAAACAATACTACACAGACCCTTAGGAAAACCTAATGTGAGCTTTGCAACATATTACTTGACATCTACTACACCCATTTTCCAGGACACTAAGATGCGTCCGCAGGTGCAGTTTTAGTCCATGGGAATGGTGTTTTTTTTTTGCAACTCTCTTTTTAATGAAATGGAAAGAAAATGGAAAAGAAGACCATAATTGGTGCTGCCATGTCAGATTGCTGCAATTCTTTTCATGTGATTCGCTTTTCGTAGAATGTTTATCTTTCTTTATTTGACTTTCACCTCACTTTTAGGCCTTCGCCATTCTTGTTTGATTAGGTATGAAAGTATATGTTACTGACGAGAAGGAGTTAATAATGGAACCATCACTGAAGTGGGCAGGAAACCCGAATATCACTGTTGCTGTGAAGGCGTTCGGGTTAAAAGCTACTGCCCAGGTATCTAATTCGTACTTTTCGAAAATGGTAAAAATTTTATGATTGCTATATTAGGGAAACTATCACTTAGATACCACAAGGTTTGAGCATTTATGACTTAGGTACCTTGATGTTTCAAAATATGCTATGAGTTGTTTTGAGGTTTAAAAGTTTTATTGCTTGGGTACTCAAAAGTTTAAAAATTTTATCAATTAGGTGCCATTTGTCAAATTTGGTGAATTTTTGTCGAAAAATGTTGTCATGGAACATAATTCTAGGGTTTTTTATTATAAAAATCTGATGTTTGGTTGGTGGAAAATGCTATTATGACATGTGATTTAGTGTTATGACTCGGTTAGTAATTAGGTCAAAACTTCACTTTGATACCAACTATTATGACCTAATTTAGTAATTATGTCAAATTTTGCTCTGATTCTAACTGTTATGACCTAATGTGGTAACTAATAGCCACAACTTGTCACAACCATGGAATAATAGTAATGGAATAGGAGAAAAGTGGGAGAAAAGAGTTAGATTTACTACAGAGATGAGGGAGAAATAGAAAATAGAAGAAGTTGAGGGAGAGAGAGAATAAGAGATTGAGGGAGAACTAGATAAAATTAATTGTAATTTTGTTAAATACGCAAAGTCATGAATACAACTAGTTCTACCCTTCCCTTTATATAGACTAGGAGGGAAAAGAAAAGAGAAATTTGAATTATAACAGGAATCTAACAAAAAACATAAAAAATTAGCTAAAGACAAAATAATCACTATTCATGCCAATCTAAATTTAAAAGTTAGTAAATCAATTTAACTTTTAAATTTAGATTTAGCTAATTTTAATATTAAAATGCTAGGGTATGACATTACCCTTCCCTCAAAGCAAATCCTTGCTCTCAAGGATTGACAATTCTTTGTTGTTGCTTTATCATTATTGGGTCACCTCGGTGTAGTGCTATGCCAATTTTCTTGATCTTTTTCTTCCTTTTCTTCTTGAATTTCTTGTAGCCTTAATATCAAATTCAAGAAATACAATAGCCATAGTTTGGCTTTTGATTAACGATCTTAATACAACTCTTGGCTTCAGATGAAAGCACGAGCATAATGCCCAGGTCTCCAAAAAAAACTTACTTTGGCTTGTCAAAAACAACCTCAAGATTTTCAGCATTGCAAGATTTCTGAATTCTCTCAGGAATTTCATCGTTCAGGTAACAAATCCAACAATGGAGAACTTCAGAGATATCAATGGCGAAGGATAAAATAATGCCATACTAGATTGTAGAGGATGATTTTGATCATAACTCCTTGTGGATGGTTGAACTTCATGGTTTTTGGAGAATTAGAAGCATCAACGTGGTCGTCCTCATTATAGACCTGGTCATTGTAGGGAATTGCATTGTCTATAATACCAATATCGGTTTCATCGAAATTAAACTCTTCATTGGTAAGGCTAGAAAGAGGAAGGATTTGTGGCGCTTAAGTTGGTTGATTCAAACGTAGAGTCTTTATCATTTCTTGGACAACAACCATCTTTTCCATCAATCTATCTATATTAGCATGAGCTTTTTCCCTCCATTCTTTCATATGCTTCAACCTTTCTTCTTCCGGGAGTTGTAATTTTTCGATGTGATCAGTAACATTGAATTTTTTATCCCATAATTCAATTTTTTGTAACATCAAATCCTATTGAACCTATTGTAGTTCATATGATGATAGTTCAACATGTTGACTACTGCGAAGAATCTCCAATTTTTCAAGAAGCATATCAATTCGTGATAATTTTTGGTCATACAACCAAAATTTAGTGGCTGTTGTAGCGTATTGCATCTCGGAACCCATGAATTCGTGTCACATTCCTAAGATTCGTGACTTGATCATTGGTTAGGGTTTGATAAAAGAATTTGAGAGTTATGTGAGAAAGAAGGGAAATTAGAGATAGAGTTTGGATGAGTAGTAGAATTGGAGTTTTGAGATGAGAAGAGAAAGAGAAAGAACACTTGAGATGAGAAGAGGAATTCATAATTTGAATTCATTCATTTGATTTAATTATATTGATAGGTGATTATTACAATAGCTAATGCCTTCTATTTATAGAGAAAGCTAAGGAACTACTCTATAATATTCTAGAACAACCATTTAGGCGGGAAATAACTACCTATTCAAATATTGGCGGGAAAAGGGAATTATTCAAATATTGGCGGGAAATAACTAAGTAAAAGGCGGGAAAGTGATTTAAATTCAAAAGAACAAGCGGGAAAAACGGTTAGAGGATCTTCTAGAGCTGTCTAGATGATGTGTGCTTGACTTGGATCACCGGAGCTGAGAAGGACGCGGACCCGAGCCCTTTTGACACTACCGATGATGGCATTGGCTCTATCGGTGGAATTGGACCTCTGGTCCTGTCTTTGGTGAACCTGGCTGCTGCGCAGGGTCTGGTCACGGCTAGGGTCGTGACAATTCGTGCCTATGGTGATACCAAACTTGACTCTAGGCCAAAACTTCAACAATTAATAATGTAACAAGCGAGAATAGAGGGAAAACTAGAAGAATGGGGGGAGAAATTAGAAGAGAAGTGGTTAAGGGAGAAATGAATTGGGAGATTTAGGGAGAGAATAGGAGAAAAATCAAGTAAACTTTCATGAATGATCAAAAGATGATTATAAGAGAGTTCTAATACCTATTTATAGGCTCTTACATTTAGTAAGCTAGAAACAAACACAAAAATCAACAAAATAACAAAAAACCAGGAAATCAACTTTTGGCGTGATACAAGCAGATTCAGTTGATCAGATTGAATTTCGATCGATCAGGCACCAATAGATCTCAACTGATACTGGTGCCAAAATTACAAAAAATTCAATGATACAAAATTACAATTATGACCCTATTGTTTACAAAAATTACTATAGTACTAATGCTATACGGGTCATGACATTTAGGCAATATATATGTATCTTTCATTATAATCCAGTGAATTTTTACCTTAATCTACTGAATTTTCGTTCAAAACAGTGATGTAAATTATATTTACTATTCTCACAAGCATTGGCATTTTTTGGTGAAAATTGCTTGGATTCTCACAAACATCCACCTATTCTAGTATACCTATGTAACACCCCGAATCCTCTAAAATTGGGGGTCACACGCTGTAGGCACGCTTAGAACCTACAAGGCTTTTAAACTTAGCAAAAGTAATTAAATATTTAGTCTTGATTGAAGTATCATGAATTTTACATATATAATGACTTTCATTACAAACTAGCACAATCTAAAAAAACTACTTATGTTCTTATACAAAAGGAAAGGAAACTAAGTTGCCTTCAGTGCAAAATACCTAAATTTGTGTAAGGTTATCTAGTGCCCCATGATCAGTTTTCAAGTAGTATCTGGAACATTTTAAGAAAAACACAAAACGAATGAGCTAAAAGCTCAACAAGGAAATCATCATCAACTATAAAACCAATTTGACCATGGTATTACAATTTCAAGTAGTATTTGGGACATTTTTAGAAAAACGCAAAATGAATGAGTTAAAAGCTCGACAAAGAAATCATCATCTACCATAAAACCAATTTAACCAAGGTATTACAATTTCAAGTAGTATTTGGAACATTTTAAGAATAACACAAAACGAATGAGCTAAAAGCTCAATAAGGAAATCATCATCAATTATAAAACCAATTTAACCATGGTATTACAAGTAAAAACTCATTCTATCTTTCTGTACAAGATAATCTCTCAGTTAAATGATTTAGAAAGAGGGTAGCCATTTCCTTTGAGTTGATTGACTTTCACACCACATAGATGGCCAAATTATTGTTCCGGAGCGTTTAACGCTACTGTGTACAACGCCACCTCAACTAACGGTTAAGTTAGATAATCAACCTCTCCACCAATATATGCAACATGGTCTACCATTCCAAAACAGCTTTTAACATACCATATATGTAAAACTCATCGTTTTTCTAACATTGTTTCAAATTTCAAGTAATATACTTTCATATTCACCAATTTTGCCAAACCAACATCTTTTAATATAAAACATTTTATTTTATAAATTTAATGAAAAATCACACGAAATTAGTATTAGGTTACGTATAATAGATAATTTTTCTATCTTATCTAAGCAAAGCTTAAAAACTCATTTTTATTTAGGATTGATTCAATTTCTTGCCCCAGCAATGTTTTACTTTCAAATCTAATGCAAGTTGTTAAAATAACATTTTTACACTCTAAACACATCCACATATGAACATAAAGCATACTTCATCAAGGATTTTCAAGAAAAATGACAATTTAGTCATATTATCAAACAAATTAACTACTTAAGCAGAATTATGATTGAAACACATTAGATGCAAAAACAAAGCTTAATTACAAGAGATTGATGATAATTTACATACCTTACTGATATTACTCTTTGTTGGGCTATTTCCACACACCAAAATACTTATAACTCGTTCTTCTTATCTTTTTTATGAATTTTTGTTTGGAGTTGGTTTGAACTACTCACACTTGCATTCCTATTTATATTTGAGGGTTCTTCAAAGCTAAGGAATAAATCTGATGGGAGGGGAGAAAGCTTAGGCTGGTGGGTTTTGTGCCACCTCGTGCTTGGTGGCTACCACCTTTTATTGGTGGTTGACACATCCTACTTATGTATTGCCACCTCATGCTTCGGGTGCCACCTCGTGCTTACGGAGCTACCTCATGTTGATTCACCTGCTTTGGGTGCCACCTTGTGCTTAAAAGTGCCACAACGTGATGATTCACCTACTTTGGCGCCACCTATAAAAATTCAACCTTGTCCTGATTCACCTTCTTTGGCTGCCACCTTTGTGCTTATTTATCAAAGCTAGTATTATTCCTCTATGTTTTCTTACCTAATTTCTAGATATTTACAAGCTAGGTGATAATTTTAAACCACAAGGTACCTTATTATAAATATTTAAATTTTATAGTATTTAGGTGATAAATACTCAAAGTTTAGGATATCTAAGTGATAATTTCCCGTTATATTATGTACAGAACGTTGGATAAGCTAGCATGTTATCATTGAGTACATCTTTTCGTGGCATCAAATTTCAGGTGGTGGATCTGCAAGTATTTGCTTCTCCTCGCATTACTTTGAAGCCACTGGTCCCGAGCTTCCCATGTTTTGCCAACATATATGTGTCCCTCATGGAGAAGGTCTGTGATTTTGGTTAATTTTTTAGGGTTAGTTAACTGTACTTTATCTATAGTGTCAATTTAGTCCTTGTACTTTAATTGCGTCAATTTAGTCCAAAAGAAAATTTTGACATTGAAGTTGGTGACGAAATTTTTAATTCTCGCGTGACGGGTGAGTTAAAATCGAGTTCACGAGTGGGTTAATATTGAGTTCTTTGCATCTTACATGACCAAACCGTTGAAAATTACGTTAACTTTAATTTTTACCATATGACTAAATTGATACAATATGAATTGTACATGGACTAAATTGACACAAAGAGCAAAGTATATGGACCTTTGGCAAAAATTTATTCTTGTGCTGAATCAATTATATTTACCTTTGCTTCTATCTTGGGCGTTGTAGTATAAAAAAAAGTAGAAAAATGAAAGAATTAACTAGAAAAAAAATAATGAAAGACACAAGGATCTACATGATCGCCAATTGTGTTTAGTCCATAGACCTACAACGATTTCTCACTATTTCTGGAGAATGACGTAAGGACGGCTCCTAATACAAATGCAAGAATATACTTGCCGAGCTTATTTGGTGTGTTAGCCTCGTGGCTCGGCTTGAAGCCCGCCGAGTTTGGAAACTTCAAGCTCGAGCTCAATTCATTATAGGCTTGGTTTGAATTCGGCTCCGTTGAGCTCGAACCCATCTTGGCAAGTGTCGAGCTAAACTCACTTTATTTAGGCTTATGTATGCTGGAGCTAGGCTTGGTTGGGATCCTTTAAGTTCGAGCTCAGCTCATTTAGGCCCAAATTTGGCTTTATAGGGCATGTTTAGGCTAATAAATTGTGTTAAGATAGGTTTATTTAGGCTCATGAGCTTACAAGCTAAAGCTTCTCAAGGCTTGGGCTCGGCTCGTTAAGGTACTATGCTTGTTTCGACCCTGAAATGATTGCTTGCATGTTAACATACACCCCTGGTCATGTTACTTAACTAATATGTGTCTATTGCTTGCAGCCACACGTTGACTTTGGATTAAAGCTTATAGGAGCTGATCTTATGTCTATTCCTGGCCTGTACCGGTTTGTCCAGGTACAGTTTATCGTTATCTGGTTATTTCTTCCTTATGGTCCATCAAAAATATCTGACTAGATGGGTCATATTCCACTACCCCCAAATCTAGCCCATTAGATAATCTGCCAACCCACTCAGACGCTTGTCCTAAATGTCGACTTGGGTAGTGTTTTATCGCTTGATGAAAGCCTCATTTACTCCTCATCTCTTTTAGTAAAAATGCGAATAATACGGGTATTGAATGTGTATCCTTGTTTTCCTGTTTAAAAGAACATTTATGTGTAATTGTTCTTTAATATGATAAAACATGCGTTTTTGTCATATTATTATTTGTATAGTACAAGCTTTTAACATGTATCCATATTTTTTCTGCTTAAAAGCAAATGATTATCAGAAATAATCATACTTACATCTAAAATAGGGTTTTACTAAACACTATAAATTTTAGGTGCAATTTCAAAAAATCACCTAAATTTTTTTAATTATTTAATGTTACACCTTTTTTTGGAACATCAAGAAGCCTGAGGTCCAAAAATTTATATTCGGCATCAGACAATACAATAGGAGCATCAGGCAATACAATAAGAGCAACATTTTGGGGGACATCACATCTAAACTTTCTAAAAATTCTTCAATACCACACCTTAATGTGATGCCGTTAACATCTATTAGTTTTTGCTGACGTGACATTATGAAAAAAAAAGAAAAAAAATTTTAAAATTAGAATTTACATTTAAAATAAGTTTAAATTTTATAAAATTTTAAATATTTAAAAAAATATTTTAATATCTAAAAAAGTTTGTAAATATTTAGAAAATAATTTATATATTAAAAAAAATAATTTTTTTAAAAATACCACGTCAGCAAAAACTAATGAATGTTAAGGATGTCACATTAAGGTGTGACATTGAAAAATTTTGGAAAGTTAGGTGTGATATTGAAAAATTAGAAATTTAGGTGATTTTTTGAAATCGTACCTGAAGTTTAGGTGGTTTTTAGTAAAAAAAACCCTCATCCATATGTTGAATTTGGCATTTCAACACCCAAATTATTCATCATATCTTATCCTTTACTTGTGTTATGATTTCTATTACTTTTATTGGGGGCCAACAAATTGATAGAACTATAATCTTCATCACTTTGTTCATATTTCAAAAGAAGGCATTGTTTTATATGTGAATATTCATATACAATTTTTTATAAGTCAACAGACTTTTGCCCGAAATTTCCATGTATAAAGTTAACCAACTTTTTACGAGTCAATGAACTCTTTCCTTAGGTATCAACTTTGACGGTGTTTACCACCGGATCAAGGCCTCACTCTGTTTTTACTATCTTTACCTTGATCATTCCATTTACAATTTCTGGTTTCTGGAGAAGTAGCGCATATTTCAGAAATGATTTTTCTTGTTTTTGGTTTTTTTGTTTTCAACTGTTTCTTAGTTTGAGTGAAAATTGAAAACAGAAAACCAACAAGAAGAAAAATCATTCTCATAACCTGGTTTTTAGTTCGACAAAGCATACAGTTGTGTGAAAGCTCGTGTACTTATGAAGACTCAAGGAACAACTCCAATTTGATTTTTGTTTCATGCATTAAATTTTTTATACCTCCGACCCTTTTGCATACAGGAGCTAATTAAAGATCAAGTTGCAAATATGTATCTTTGGCCTCGGACACTTGAAGTACCTATTGTGGATCCAGTAAAGTAAGTTCTTTTTTAGGCTCCTTTTGGGTGTTTCATAGAACCAAGTGTTGCTGAGTACTGCAATGGTTGTATTATGTGGATTTTAAGCTAATTTGCACACAATGGTGCCTTTTTTTATTTTATTTTATTTTATTTTTTTATGTCCAGTGTACAACTTATGTATTGTATTCTATTTATTAAAACATGCTTACAAATATGTCTACATATTAAAAAAACTCTCAGTAGGGTATACAAAAATTAATGATATGGCTTCTTAGTCAGTTTTCCATTAAGCATAAGCTTTAAAAGCAACTTATGGTGAGGTTCCGGGGGTTGGTGTAGTGGTAACCTCTGTCAGTGAAGAATGCATGTAATCCGTGTACTTAAACATATTCATTTGTTCCCATTTAAAATTGATGTTTGTGTATAATTGCCAATAATATGGTAAAATACGTGTTCTATTTATGTTATATGCATAATGCATGTCTTATAACTCGGGTCCGTATTTTGCCCGTTTAAAAAACAAATGATTAATTGAAAATAATCATACTCACATTTAAATTAAATATTTGTATTCCATTTTAACACGCTTATTATTAATTTTATTATTCTTTCCTCCTATTATCGCTATTGTAGCTAGCTCTATCAAACAAAAGTTGTATTGATGTAATTATATCCCTTCCCGCTCAGTTTGTATTGTAAAAGAATAGGTTGTTTTAGACAATGAATGTGTCTGTATGCCTTTCCTTTTGAGTGAACAAATTTTTGACTCAAATTTTTATGTATAGGGCTGAGTAGTATCTAATCCTATTTGATTTCTGTACCATATTTTACTATGGTGGTAATCCCGCAGTAAGAACCTCATCAAAACCCCAAATATAGAATACTATGCTTGCTCATTTCCTAGAAAGGGTTCCCAAGGTCCTTACCCTGTTAGAAAAACAAAGAAAACCGACTTATGTTTCCTAGAAAGACTCAAATGTGATAGTTGAGACCTGTTATGATATGCCCCCGACACCTGCTTTTGCAACACACGAATTTGACTGTGAACCCAATTTGATTCCTTTAAGAAAGTAACTTCCGCAAAAGCTTAAGCTGACAGGTAAAAAGGCCTAGGAACATTTTTATACTATGTGACATCCCCCCTCCCCCCTCCCCCCCCCCCCCCCCCCCCCCCCCCCCCCCCCCCCCCAAAAAAATGTGAATGCCCAATGGGCTTGATGCGTGGATATCCACTGAATGTTAGAATTTGAACCTGTGACCTTTCGGCCGACAAGGCTCAGGTAACATGTCAAGGAACCAACTGCTTTGGGGACTTTTCTATCTTTGGTGGCTAGTGGCTTAAAAGTTTAAGCTGATAAGTGAAGGCTTATGAACGGTTTGATACTCTAACTAAATTAATGATCGCATGTGTCAAGGAACCAACTATTCCAAAAGTTTAAGCTGATATGTGAGGTCCAATAATGGTTGTATACGGTAACATGCCCCCTCATGTGAAAGCCCGTGGAGCTTTAAACGTGCATATTGCACAGGCACTCATCATACCTTATTGCTTAGTGAAAGTGAGAATTGTTGGGATTTAAACTCGTGACCTCTTGGTGAACAAGGTTCTGAGATCATGTCAAGGAACTAGCTATCTGAAAAGTTTAAATTGATGGGTGAAGGCTCATGAATGATTGATAGATTCAATGATTGCATGCTACGTATTGCAATTGATGTTCTTGTCCTTGCAATTTCACAGGGCACAGAGGAAGCCTGTTGGGATTCTACACGTGAAGGTTGTTCGAGCAATGGATCTCAGAAAGAAAGATCTCTTTGGTGCGTCAGACCCGTATGTGAAAATAAAACTCACTGAAGATAGAGCCCCTTCGAAGAAGACGGCTGTTAAGCATAAGAACTTGAATCCAGAATGGAATGAAGAACATAATTTTACCGTTAGGGATCCACAGACCCAGGTTCTAGAACTTCGTGTTTACGATTGGGAGCAGGTAAAACATCATGACGACTACTCTTGAGGGCATGCTTGGCAAGAATATCATTAAACTCCTTTTGACCCTTTTTGCTTTGAAGTTCAATTTTACAGTGTGAAAAATATTTATCCTAATACCTGTAATTGAAATGGTATGCTAAAATTTTCATATACGCAAAAACTAAGGAAATTTTTTAAAATAGAGAATTTTTCCAATTTTTTTGGAAAATTTTTCAAGAAAATTGAAAATGTTGTTCAAAATCCCAATTTTTCTCATTGGAGGATTTGGAAAACTGTTTTTCAGTTTCCCTGTTCTTTTGAATATTTTGAAGAACAATTTAAAATTATTTTCTAGAATTTCCACCTTTATGTTTCCCAATTTTCTAGTGTTCTCCATGAGTTTGTTTTCTTCTCTCTTATTTTTAGCTTGCGTGTCCTTTTCTTTCTCTTTCTTCACTCGACCTTTCTCTTGAGATCTTCATTCTACCATCCTCTCTCTCTTCTACTCTTTGACAGCATTGCCATCAAATATTATGAGTAGACGGTTTGCACTTTAAAATTGTATATCTTAACGTGGAATTTTTATATGAATCGATACCCGAATTTTCACGAATTTTATATGCTCGAACTGTCATTTTCGGGTTGGTTCTAATTTTCTCGGATCGAATTAGGGTGTTTTCAGATTTATGAGTATTACTTATGCCTATAATTTTCAATTATCTGAAAATTGGAACACTTTGATCACTTGAAAACATTTCCAAATTTTCTATATTGGAAAATTGTAAATGACCTTCCACTCCTAAAATTATTTTCCAAATGGAAAGTTGGAGACGAAAAGGAAAACATAAAATGAAAAATGAAAGCTGCTTTTTGTTTCTAAATAAGACCTAAATGTTTTTATGGGATAATGGTTATTTCATTAAATATTACATTAGGAATGGTTAACTCCATAACAAACGTGCCCTGAATGTCATATTTTTCATATTTAATATCCGAAGCCGTTTTACCCTGTTGATATTAGGTGGGCAAGCACGACAAGATGGGGATGAATGTAATCCCGTTGAAAGATCTCGTCCCCGAAGAGCCGAAAGAGATGACCCTGGACATCCTTAAAACCATGGACCCAAATGACCCACAAAACGAGAAGTCACGTGGGAAACTCGTTGTGGAAGTAACATACAAACCATTAAAGGAGGATGATATCGCGATGGCTTCTGAAGATTCAATGGTGGTAGGGAAGGCCCCTGAAGGGACGCCAGCTGGCGGGGGTATGCTTGTTGTGAAAGTCCACGAGGCCCAGGATGTTGAAGGAAAACACCACACGAACCCGTCTGTGAGGATCATTTTCCGAGGAGAGGAGCAAAAAACAAAGGTGCGTAATGATTTATGGCTTATTGCTAGTTCCATAGTTGCGGGAAACTCCTAAAATGCTAATGTTGCCTGCTTAGAAATGGCATTTTAAAGTTAGATTCACATTTCAATGCATATCAAACTCGACAAGAATATGATTTAAAAATTCATGGAATTATTTTGATAAGAAGATACTTATTCGATGATTTGTTGGCTAATTATATCACTCGATTTAAGAATGATTGAATTGTGTTGCGTGTTGGAGTTAACTTTCTAGATCTTATTCGTTGGAGTACTTTTCTTTGATATTATGCTTGAACTGCTCAATTGATAACATTTATTTCCTTTTTCTTGTATATCTAATCCATAGTAATATAAGTGCTTCCTCTACGCTCTCAATCTTAGAAACTTTTATGATTGCCCACTCCCCTGTTCCCGCTTCCGCTTTGTGCAACTATGCTAGTTCTGTGTTGTTCGGCTGGGCTTAATTTCTGTCTTATTGGTGTTTAATGTTGTGTTTTCATACTGCTTTGGAAAGTGACGTCTTATATTGGTATTATGGTTTTACGGCATTTTACACATATTTGATATGATAAAATATAGTTAAAATTAAAGAAGTTATCACTTAGATACCTTGATGTTTGACCACATTATCGCCTGGGCACCATGACGTTTTAATATATATAACAGGGTATCTTGAGGTTTGAAAAGTTATCACTTCAGTACCCAGAAATATTTAAGTAATTTGGTAAAAATCATTCTGTTGAAATTCTGTGCATTTTTATTGGAAAATGCTAAAGTGGAATATGATTCCCATGATATATAAGTATCTTGCATTAGAATTTAATGATTTTTTGCCAAATAATGTTGACATGACTCATGATTTCGTCAATATATAGGTAACTAGTTCAAAATTCGTTGAATATTTAGCGTAATTATATATATATATATATAAATATGAATCATTAGATTTATATCAATGGTCCAGATTTAAAATTGTTTACACCTCTCATTAAAGTCAGTGACCCAAATTTCCTTGATTTAGATCTAATGGTCCATATTTCCTCCTCTCATCTTTTACTTTGTCATGTGAGTCATGCTTTATATATATAATCATGTATTACATCAACATTCTGTGTAAGATATTGGATAGATTCCTACGAAAGTTGATCGCACATAGGGTACTTAGGTGATAAGATATTCCAACATCAGGGTGTTTCATTGTATATATTGAAATGGCAGTGTATCTGAATAATAAATGCTCAAACTTACTAAAACCTCGGGATACCTAAGTGATACTTTCTCTTAAAATAATGTCTTGATGATTCGAAGAGGCCCCCAAATAACAACAAAGATGACCACCATCTTAGCCTTTTCCCCACTAGATAGGTTAGCTACATGGATTAAAGTACATCATTGGGCTTTATTATGAAAGTAGAAAATTCGAAACAAAATGTGGCGCGTCATTGAGAAGTTCACATCTGAATATAGTTAAAATGCCCTATACTGGAGCTATTGGAGAAAAGATATCGACATATAAGTCTATGAGCTATTACAGCTAATTTCAACTTCCAGGGTCAAGCTAAGATCCGATAGAATTTCACATACCTTGCCTCGAATTTCATAGGCAGTCTCTGTCACTTTACTCATAGATCCACTTGTTCTGAGAATTACTAGAAGTTTTTGATGACTTATAGTGTTGCTTGCTGTTTGCTGCTCGTGCGATGTATTGGTGTTCTGTAGTGCTGTGCTTTGTTGCTTGTTGCTTTGTTTTGCTTATTGCTGCTTTATGCTCTCTCCGTGCCATTGTTTTTTATGCTTTTGGGTTGGGGTCCTCGGACACAGCCTCCTTTTAGGGTAGCACCCTGAAGGAGTAAGGCTGCGACATACCCCCCAAGACCCTTCATTGACAGGAGCCCTTGATGCACTGGGTTTGTTGTTGCTGCGCCTCAAATTTCGTTGGGGCACTTCTGTTTACCATGCTTTTAACCTTGTATACAAGTGTTCTTACTTGGGAAAATTCTTAGAACCCATTTTGATGCTAGATTGTTTAAGAACCGTTCGCAAAATTATTACTTTTGTTGACGCTCTTGTTGATACGGTGCTATGGCACAGACGGTGAAGAAAAACCGAGATCCGAGATGGGAGGAGACGTTCCGGTTTATAGTAGCTGAGCCTCCAACTAATGATAAGCTCCATGTTGAAGTTTATAGTACCTCTTCGAGGCTGGGCTTACTCCATCCTAAGGTATATATACTAACATTTCTTTCTATGTTTTCGAAAGTCAAAAATACCTTGAAAGGATATTATGTTTGAGAAAAAGGGAAAATAATGGAAGAACATCTATGATATACACAGTAAGGGCAAAACGTTTTGAACTAAGGATGTTTTGTTGGATGATCAAAAAAGGATGTTTTGTTGGAGGGGGTTTAAACTAGGGTTGGCAAATGTGTGGGGTCGTATTATTTTCATGTTCGTATTATGCGAGTTGTTTTAGAAATGGAGTCCAACTGGATCCATCACGTCTGTTAAACGGGTTAGGAACTCTTTACTTTTACCCAACCCAATTATTAAATGTGTAACTTGCAGGTTACCCATTATAATTTATATGGGTGACTTATTTTTCACTAAATGTTAGTTTGTAAACTTATAAACTTGTTAATAATACAGCTCATAGTTAATACTAGCAGTAAATATATGGCATATATAATTGTTAAAGTAAATTATCAAATTAACATTACTATATATAGTTCAAATTATCTTATGTGGGATAGGCTACCAAAAATATATATAATAATAGTAGCATATTACTCAAATACCTATCACAACCATATAAACTGGTCAAGCGTGTTGAAAACGAGTTGATCCAACCCAAACCCAAATTCAATCTACCTACCTAAAGGGTTAAACGGGTCAACCAAATTCAACCTGGCTTCAAAATCCCCGACCAAATCTGCTATCTTTGGGTCATGTTATTGTATGTTGTCAGATTTTGTCAGCTCTAATTTAAACTAACTTTGGATTTGGAGGATATAAGTAAGGTTCTTTTTGCTAGGTGAGCGGGTTGGGGGAAAGGGGATTTAAACTAGGTACGTTTTGTCATAGGATCTCGACTTTGATAGTTTGACCACTTGAGCAAAGCCTCATTGGTGAGATGATTTTAGTACACTAAGGCTGAAACAACTATTGTTCTATCAATCGATAGTTGGTACTTGGCAACGTTGATTTGGAAAGGCCCATTATCGTATATATTGAAACGAGGATTCACGACGGTGACTTTGCTGCAATCTGGATATGTTACGTCAAGGGTCGAGTTTTGGAAATATATCCTACAGCCACACAGAACTCCTAAAATGGTGACATTTTATTTAGAAACACGATTTGGCATTTCGAAGTTAGATTCGTGTTTCAAACATGTATCAAACTCGAGGGAAATTTGATTCAATCCATCATCGAGTCATTTTGATAACATCAAATGATTTGTTGGCTAATTCTATCACTTGATTTAAAGAAACCTCGATATGGTAAGGCATTTTGAGTTCTATCATATTTTCTGTTATCCGATTGATCAACTGTTTTTCGTCTTAAGTCACGATCTAGTTTTTCAAGAATGTTACATCAAGCGTCTGGATGGATAAAAGAACATGTCGTGTCGTGAAAATGCAGGAATCATTGGGGTACGTGGATATAGGCTTAGGCGATGTCGTAAGCAACAAGAGGATCAACGAGAAGTATCATCTCATCGACTCCAAGAACGGCCGCATCCAAATTGAGCTTCTCTGGCATCCTGCCTCTTGAATTTTTTTTTTTTTTTTTTTTTTTTTTTTTTTTTTTTTTTTTTGTTATTCGCAGTGCCCGCATGCATCCGTTAACCAAGAAAATTCTTTAACTATCCGTTTTTCCTGTTGAAAAGTTGCACGAAACTGGATAGTTACCGAAACTTGTTCTTTGTTAACGGGTGCTGATGAACACCCGTTAAACGAATCGATTTTCTTTTCTTTCTTTGGTAGATTGATTCCGGTTAGTTATGTCTTTTGTGTTGAATCATTGAGTGTGTTGTTTCTGTACATGAATTCTTAAGTAATAAAATCTAGTATGAGATTTAGACTTCTATGCATAGCACATGGTGAGGGATAGAGTATTGCTTTCCGTTAAAAGGTCTGGAGTTCGATCCCCTTTTGAACTTCTTTTTGAGGAATCTCTGATTTATTTGTCTCCTGTGATTCGTGGGTTGCCGTATAAGTCGGGGTTGACTGGGTAAGTGGATTCCTTGTTAGAAAAAAAGGTACATGGTTAATTTCTTTGATCAGTTCAGCTGATATTTTCCACTACAAGTAGGGGTGATAATTTGGGCTGAACTGAGCTATTTGAGCTAAATGAGAGAATGTGGGTAAGTTTAATCGTGGCAGGTTGAGATCGAGCCCATGATCTCGAGGCTTGGCTGGAGAGTCACTGATTGGGGTGACCAAATGTCGGTTTAGACTAGTGTATTGGACAGGGCATGTCATTTCGGTTTGAGGATTATATATCAGTTTGGTCTTTGGCCCTAGTGTGTGGACCTAGATCCTCGGCGGGGCCAGCCCGAGATTGGAGAACTTGAAGATCGGAAAGAAGACCAATTATGCTAACTGTGCATCAAGTATTTTGGGTAAAAAGCTGTAACATATAAATTATATATGTTATCATCTGTATCAAAAAATTTATTAAATTTTTGAAAAATTAAGGGTTTTTTTTTTTATATAATGAATATATTTATTATATAGTTAACCTTAAATTAGATAAATTGAGTATATTATACTATCATAATTATTTTACGTTTCTACTTTTTGTCTGGAAGTAATTATGCTTGTTACTTGAAACTCGTCCAAAGCGGTCTGGTCCAACCTGATTAGGTGTCTAATCAATTTTGGACCGGATAGGCTTGATTTTATTTGGTTAGATTCAAGTCTTAAGATTTGAATCCTTGGTTTGGTATGATCTGGTTCAGCCTGGTCTTGGACTGATATGCACTTTTACTCTTATTAAGAGAAAATACATAATTTTCTCTCTAACAACTCTAAGGAAAAAAAAAAAAAAAAAAAGTGTAATATAATTCAAATTTGTGAATGAAAATTCTGAAGCTTCAAAAAATAATAATCATTATAATTTTAACCAACATTAAAATTAATAGCCGAAGCTTAAAATCTGGTCATTGAGATTACTAATGATATATTCGACATCATTAATTTATACAAAAAATACTAAAGTATAATAAAAAATTGAAATTTAAAATAAATATTCAAGATAACTATATTTTAGTTAAATTTCAATTAAAAAAATGTTATTTTTATCTAAAAATAATCCCCAGAAACAATATCTACCCTAAAATATTATTTTTCAAAAATCCAAAAATATTTGTAGTTCTATTTCCATAGAACTTCTTTTAACATTCATCTTGAAAAGTTATACTTAACTATATATATAATTTTATTTACAAATTAACTCGATTTAATATAAATCTGACAATTACAATCAACTAAAAAATATTACAACAAAAGTCTAAAATTTGAAATTCAAAATAAATGTTGAAGAGTATTTGAAAAGCATATTATAAATTTTAAAGAATTTGTACGTCAAAAGGGCTATTTGAAATCATTTTCTGTTTATAGTTTTTAGTTTTTGAAAAGCTAAAAATCTGTGTTAAAATTATAAATTTTTTTGGATTTTTTTTTTGGTTAGCAAATGTTAATCACACAAGATAAAAACTGAAAAATAAGGAGGAAATAAAAGACAGAATATTGCCTTTAAATTACAATTTATTTTTATGAAAAACAAAAATTTAAACAAAAAACGATTTCAATCAAACCTTAGGTGTATCCGTAAAGAATTTTCTAAAATCAGGAAACATGAAACCAATATAATAAGAGTTCAATCCACCTACTCCATTTCCCCAGCGAGATCGCTAATATAATAATTATTACTTTTTTTCATTCGAAATATATATACATGATAAAACGTAACATTATTATTATTAATATAGACTTCTACAAATTGATAAATTATCTAAACATGTAATTATTCTTTTGCTATTTTTTTTTGGCTGAATATGATACGAACAACATAACTTCAATTTTTGCCAACATAATCATTAGTTCAAATTTATAAATACGAATAAATAAAATTAATGACAAATAGTTTTAGTAACAAATATATGGGTGATTTTTTAAAATAGTACATTTGAAAATTTTTTTGGTGACCAGGGGTCACCATGTCAGACGTGTTGACGTGGTGACCCCCTCTTTCTCAATTAATAATATATTAAATTAAATGGAAAGTTACTCCCTCGTACTTAAATTAAATAGAAAGTTTATAATGGGAAGTTACTCTCTCCCACGTTAATCCCAATTTTTTTTTAATTAAAATATATGAAAAACAAATATACACTTGTTATTGAACCGTCTACTTAAGATTTTTAAAAAACAAATTTACACTTCACTCGAAATCAATTCAGTTTAACTTTCAAAGGACTAACCACGAAGGCCAAAGTTATGGTACCCACCTATCTTTTAGATTTCTTTTTAGTGTATCTTGTACAATTATATGCTCATAATGTATATTTGATATAACCAATGTATAGGGACTCATTGTAAGTGGTAGATTCTTATTCAAGAATGGATGAAGGTAATATACTTACATATATATAGGTTTAGTAATAGAGATGGTTTGCTTTCATATCTCTTTTCATTTTATTTTATTTTCTTAATTTGCTTTTAGGAAAAGCATCATCTTGAACGATGAGAGAGAGGATACTATAGCCAAAACATACGTTGTTAGGGATTATGAGAATTATTTATTTGCAAATCGAGATGGGAGTGATGTTAATCATAGCTTGATCGGGCAAGTTGTTTCTAGTAAAGCAGAAACATACAAATTGTGTATTGATTATGGGTATCAAGTTGGATTTTCTATAAGAATTTTTAAAACCCGTCATTATTATGGAACTAAACTTGTTCGGCAAAAGGAGTATGCGTGTAGTTGTCATGGATACAAATATGATGAAAAACCAAATGATGACGATGATCAAATTGACAAGATAAGTGGTGACATTTCATGTCATAAACTAAATGTGAGATGCGGGTGTCTAGTGTTGATTCGATTTACTGTTTCTAGAGAATAAAATAAGTGGGCGGTCTCCCATCATGTAAGGGAACATAATCATGAGCTTGCCGCTCCAAAAGAAGGGCATTTATTAAGGATTGCACACAACATTAATGAAGAAAAGCCAGATGCTATAAATACAATCATAAATTATGGTTACAAGATTATATACGCATATAACTTAATGTCCGCACAAGCTGGTGGGGTTGAAAAATTAGGATTCACCAAAAGAGACTGTTATAATCATGTTAGTAGGGAAAAAATGACGATAATTGAAGCCGGAGATACTCAAAGCTTATTCAATCTCTTCGGAAGAAGACCCCATGTTTTTCTTTTGCCCACAAGTGGAACAAGAAAATAGGTTGACTAATTTTTTTTTTTGGAGAGATGGAAGATGCAGGATTGATTATGATGCTTTTGGAGATGTCGTGGTTTTTGACACAACTTATAGCACCAATAAATACAATTTAATCTGTGCACCATTTGTAGGGTTAAATAATCACTGGCAAAATGCCATATTTAAATGTGCATTCTTATTAGATGAGAAGATTGACTCATTTGTTTGGCTATTTCAGTCATTTTTAGAGTCCATGGGAGGTAAAGCGCCAAAAAGCATATATACAGATCAAGATCAGGCTATGATGAAGGCAATTGAAATACTTTTCCGAGAAACTAGACATCGCTTATGCAAATGGCACAATTGTAAAAATGCATCTTCACATTTACCCGGACTTGTCACAAATCATGAGTTTATGACGCTATTTGATAATTGCATGGCTAAATGTGATGATAGAATGGAGTTTGATATAACTTGGGAAAAGATGCTGAAAGACTTCAACTGTACCAACAATTCATGGTTGCAAGGTTTGCACAAGATTTGTCACAATGGTTCTCTGGGTTAAATAATGATGTATTTTCTGCAGGGCTCCAAGCTACATAGAGGAGTGAAAGTACAAATGGAGTTCTTACTGTAATTTCTAATGCGACTACTAATCTCACTAATTTTTTTTCTTGCTTTTGAAAAGTTGGTTGAAGGTTGGAGAAGAAATGAGTCAGATGAAGATTTTTGTTGTAAGAAAGGTACTCCTCACCTTGATGTTAAAACTACTCCGATTTTGAACCATGCGGCCACATTATATACTATTACCATCTTCAAATTGTTTAAAAAAGCATTTTTTGCATACATTGGGGACAAGTTACAAACAAGTTCAAAGTGATGGTCGTAATTACTCATATGAAGTAACAGTTGAACGGAAAAAAAATCTGAGGCCCCGTATGGTCAATTTTAATAAATGCAATGTGGACGTGACTTGTAGTTGCAAGAAGTTTGAATCGATGGGTATCTTGTGTTGCCATGCCTTATGGGTCTTGAAATTGCATAATGTATCCAGAATCTCTGATCAGTGTATTCTTCGTTGTTGGACTAAAAAACCAAGAGATGATTTATATATTAGTAAGAAAAGGAGTTATTCCACTAACACAGATAGTATGGAAGGGAACGAGATGAGTGTAGTGTACTATAATGGTATAGTAAGGTCTTCATACAATCTTGCTTTGAAGAGTGCACTTCATGATAGCACAAGGGCCATTGTTGAAGACGCACTGAATAAAGCTCATTTAGCAGTTGACAAGGCATTAGAGAAGATAGGTGGGAAACATGTTGGAATAGTGGATGAAGTTGGTATAAATTGTGAAAAGGCTCACGACCCTCCTTTGAGAGACCTTCCAAAAGCAAGGCCAAAGGGTACTATTAGAGTATAAAACCAATCATGGACCTTCACTCACACTACAAAAAAACGAAGAAGTTGCGGCGACCTCTAATACGGCATGTGAAAAGTGCTGTTTTAGTTAACCTAATATGGCGAGTTTACGCGCTGCATTAGATTAGCTTATTGCAGCGCTAAAACCCGCCGCATTAGGTGATGTATAGGCATTACCTAATACGGCGAGCAAAATTGCCGCATTAGATCACATTCATGCACCTACTTCAACAACATCTATTGCAGCACGCAAGTACGCCGTATTAAATCTCATTCATTACTGAACCTTTATGGTGCCTGTTGTGGCATACAAATGAGCCGTATTAGGTCCCAATTATACCTCAATATCTACGGTGCCTATTGCAGCACGAAAATGGGCCATATTACGCTACCAAAAAATTAAGAAATTCAAATATGGCGCTTTAAAGCGCTGTATTAGTGTGGAATAATATAGCAGTATGGGTGATGTATGGCATCACCTAATGCAGCGCCTAGAATCGCCGTATTAGGTGGTATATTGGCATCACCTAATATGGCGAAAGTTTCGCCATATTAGGTTCACCTAATGCGGCGACAAGAAATGCCGTATTAGGCATCACCTAATACGGCAAGCACTTGCGTCGTATTAGGTGATATAAGGGTATCACCAATTCATCTTAGTGAATATGACTTATATACTTTTGGAAAATTATAACTTAAGTACTTTGACGTTTGCGTATTTAGCAAGTGCTTATTGTGGCACGAAAATATGCCATTTTACACTACCAAGAAATTAAGAAATTCAAATGTGACGCTTTATAGGGCTGTATTATTGTCGAATAATATGGCGGAAGGGGTTGATGTATGCATCACCTAATACGGCGGAAATTGTCGTTGTATTAAGTTGTTTGCCTATTATGGCCTTAATGATGCCGTTATAGAGAAACCTAATACGGCGGTATATCGTGCCTTATTAGGCGAATTTAATACGGCAATATTTTTTTCCGTATTAGGGCTTTTTTAATATCGTATTAGAGAAACCTAACCGTATATGGTCTAACCTAATACGACGCTTTTTAACGCCGTATTAGGCTCTTGACCTATTAAGGCGCGTAGTGCGCCGTATTAGGTCTTTTTATATGGCATTAATTAATGCCGTATTAGAGAAACCTAATACGGCTTTAAATAATGCCGTATTAGAGAAACCTAATACGGCTTTAAATAACGCCGTATTAGAGAAACTTAAAACGGCTTTAAATAACGTCGTATTAGACTAACCTAATACGGCGTTTTTCGTCGCCGTATTAGGAATTTCGACCTATTACGGCGGGTTTATGCGCCGTATTAGGTTCCTGTATTAGATCATATTAATACCCTCTTTCCCTTATTTCTCTCGTCTCTTCCCGCTCCGCGTTCTGTCTTCGCTCTCTTCCCTCTCGCTCCTCTCTTCCCTCTCGTTGCTCGCTGCTCTCTCAGGCTCAGGTTTCTCTCTCCTGTCTTTGCTCTTGCTTAGGTTATCTCTCCTTCGCTCTTCACTGTTCGTTTTCAGGCAAGCACACTTAGGTTCTTTGCTCGTTTTCAGGCAACATCGCTTTTCGCTCTTTGCTCGAATAGTGAGATCTTCACTCATTCTTTGTGTTTTTTTCCCTTATTATAGCTTAAATTCAGTGAAAATGTTCAATATCTAACCCTAGAACATACTGATCTCTTTTTTTTTTGCCCTAAACGGGTGATTAAACTCTAATGTTAGGCTGAAAATTATTTTATTGTGTTGATTGTGTATGCTTTTTGCCTTATGTTGTGATTCTTGTCTCATTTGAGCTTAAAATCATTGTATTGTGTTGATTGTGTATGTTTTTTTGCCCTAAATGGTGACTAGCCTCTATTGTCATGTTGAAAATCATTGTGTTGTGTTGATTGTATATGTTATTTGCCCTAGATCGTGATTGTTGTCTCATTTCAGCTTAAAATCTTTGCAGTACACTGATTACGTATGTTGCTTGGCCCTAAAACGTGATTATTCTCTAATTTCAGCTTGAAATCATCATCATGAGTTTATTTTGTATGTTCCTTGTGCCTTAAATCGTGAATATTCTACGATTTTAGCTTAATAACTTTGCAATGTGCTAATTATGTATTTTTTTTGGCTTTAAATCATGATTATTCTCTAATTTTAGTTTCAAATCATCATATTGCGTTTATTGAGTGTGTTCCTTGTACTTCAATAGCATCACAAACTTCTACTCAAATTCCGCAAAAGGCGTTAACTATCCTTAAATAATTGGCCTTAATCTCTAAGAATCCAATCACTATGTCATAGCTTCAAATAATCAAGAGAATTTTAAGAGAAATTCGAAATTAATGTGAGATAGTAAGAGAAATAGAAGAAATCTAGAGAGATTGAAGAGAATTATGAAGAGAAGTAAAGATATTGATAGAAAGATTGAAGAAATCTAGAGAGACTGAAGATAATTATGAAGAGAAATACAGATATTGATAGAGATATTTGATAGAAGTTTAGAGAGAATTGGGAGATCAAGGAAGAGAAATTAATTCGTCATTCAACATATGAAGATTATAATGGAAGAACCTCCACATATACTAAAACTAATACAAAGCACCTAGACTATTGCATGTCTTATTACTACTTGACTCTAAACATCACAATCATAACACTATCCCCGCATCTCAACATCTTCCAATCTTCTTCCCACGGAACTCTGGTAACAAAAAAGAAATATTCGGGTTCATATGAGTAATGTAACAAAAAGGACTAAATAAGCAATACAACAAACAACTAATCAAGATTTTCCAACTTAGATTATCCGTTTGAGAATCCGTATATTGCAGTAAATCCTATGTTCCTTGTATGGAACATAAGTGATACTTGCTTTATTTGGATTCTTGAATTGTACATGTTGGACAGTTTGGGTATCATGTAGTGTTGACTGTTTGGTTACAAAAAGTATTAGACATTTCGTGTTCAATTTTGGCTCGTTTCCTCGTGTTGTTCTCTGGGTATGATTTAGAGATGGAAGTATATGTGATGCTATGATATACTATCATGCATTGTATACTTCATATTCAAATTAGTACTTGGAGAACCATGGGGAATTGCTGCCGAAATTTTATTAGAAACCTCTAATGCGTAACCAAATAGTTCAACTGTACTACATGATTTCTGAATGGGCTAGGATCACCGACCCTTGGAGTTAGTTCCATACTCAAGATCACCCCCTCTTGCAAATTATATATTACATGGCGAGTAGTTCCACATCTTCTCACACCATTGAGGAGGGCCTTCCACTTTCCGGTATATGTTTGCTACAACTATTCCTTTTGATTATGCAACTAATTCAGTTTTTAATTGTAAATTGCATCTTATGGGGTGGATGGTAGAGGAAGCACTATTGTTGGCCACATTGATGGGCCGACCCCTTCACAGCCTGGTATATCTCTCTCTATTTTATCATTTTAATGTATCATGAACTTGGAAACTTAATGTATGGTCTATATTACTTGAATATGTTACTTCATTCTTCACTTGTATTGAGCATGTTGTGTCAGTTGTATATATCAAATTTGCTTCTTTGTCCATGTTCTTAACATCATCAACGTTCAATTGTTGTTTTTTATGTAGGCAAACGCAAGCGTGGCAAGAGAAGATGTTTGAAATACAAAAATTAAAGGTCTAGTCAACCGGGAGCAAGACCTTTAGAACTCCCTTCGTGGTTGAATAGGGTGGTTGAAGGAAATGCCAATCACTTCATAGCTGAGATGAGGATGCTTGTACAGCAATATTGTCCGCTGGCTGTAAAGGCCTTTGGGAATATTGATTGGGATATCGGACGTAAACTGCTTGCTAAAACCAATGTAAGACAAATAACCTTACATAACTTCATTACGATAAATTAGAATATCAAATGCTTTCCCGTGTCTGCAATATCTGGATTTTTGATATTTCTAGCTGGTGCGTTTAGATGGATTGAATCTAAGGGAGGGGTTTACTGAGTTGGCTACTTACAGGAATTTAGTTCATGGATTAGAAGATTGTAAGGCATTGTTGTATAGTGTCAGTTTGTTTCTTCTTGATTTTGATTTGATTTTCTGAGGTTATTGTTGTGGGGTGATCACTCGTCAATAACATTGCTGGATTATGTTGTTTTTTAGGTGTTTTTGATTTGTTTTTGGTTGTTGAGTTGGAAAACATGAGAAATGTACTGAATTGAGGTTAAATGTTTCTAATTGTTGCTTTGTTTCTGATTATTGTTGATTTGTTTATTTGAATGAACCCTATTTATCCACCTCTATTTTTTAGGATTTGTTTTTGATCCCCAACGGACAATATGCGGAAAAGGCCATGATGAAGCAATTGGAGAGGCAACCTAAAAAAAAATTATTATAAAGTGAAAACAGATGAGGACCGCTAAGCGAATTGTCCTCCTGAAATTGATCCTGAGGAATGGAGGTGGCTAGTTGCTTTTTGGTCCTCACCTGAACAAGTGATAGTTAATTGAATCTTTATCATATAGGGTTTTCATCGACCAAACAAATTTTTTAATTAATTTTTTTTTGGTAATTTCAGGCAATAAGTGAACACAATAGAAAAATCCGCTTGGACCAGAAGATGCCTCATCGTGTTGGGGCAAAATCAATTGCGAGGATTGTGTATGAAATGGTATGTTTGCAATTCCGTCATATCTTATCCTTTAGTAAATGCAACCTTCTCTTTCTTCTTTTTCTCGGTTACCCATTTTCTTAAGGGGAAGATTTGAAGTGGGTCTTGATTGAATTTAGGGAATTTGATCTGGATGTGTGTTAATGTTACTGCCATTATTATGAACAAATGGATCTTCCAGGTCTTTTCTCAGCTCCCTATTTCAATTTTTTCCCTTTTTTCTAGGTGATGTTATTGTAAAGTCTAGATTTTACAACTCTTTTTTTTTTTTTTTAAATTTCATTTTTGATCTTTTATTTTCCATGTTTACTCATAGTAAAGTTGAAAAACTTAAAATAAAAATCATTCATAATGAAAATTTATACTAAAGAGATCCTTTAAATAATTTGAAGAACTTAAATATTTCCACTCCTTTCTCTCTTCTCCTTAGGCTTCTGTTTGCTGCCATCATCATCACCTTCCATCCTTGTCATTGCTTTGTGCTTCCCATTGTTGTCAGCTGTTAAATTTTACCAAACCTATATGCTCGATTTATGAAGTTGATATATATAAGATTCACATATAAGCCTTAGTGGGTTTTGTCTTTAAATCAATTGATATTTGATAAAATAATCCATCAGATTTCACTTCTGGGTCTTTGTGATTGCTTGATCTTTCATGTTTTGGATTATTGATACTGGTTCTGTGTGTTAATTTGTTGATTTATGATTCAACTTGTAGTTTAATGGTTTCCCTTGTTTCAATTTTGAGGTCTGCATGTGTTGTGATTGCTTAATTATGTTTCTATTCTTTATGATGCAAATCGCTGTGTCTAAATTTCCCAAGAGAATTCACATGCTCCTTGATGATGTAAATCTCTGTTAAGAGTCTTCCATACACAAATCTTATTCTGTTTGTGCTCCAAAATACTATTGTAGAAGTATGATAATGTACTAAAATGCTTTTTTTTTTGGACTATATAGCAAACCGAGCCGGGCAATAGCATCGAGGAGCAGCACCCCGAGTACTTAAAATTATTTGAACGTGAAAAGAAGAACTCAAATGGTACGTGGGTCGACGAGCATGCTGAACCAGCATACAATGCCCTTGTAAAATTGCATGAAGAAGAGATAGCAAAGAATGGCGTTGACACCCTTACCACCGCCGAGGCATTCACGAAAGTGCTCGGCCATCGATCGGGCCACCAAAGAGGTATGGGAGCTGGCCCTCCTCCGGCTATGAGGAGGCAATGCATCTATGAGGACGAGCCATATCCTCGCATTACTCAGGCGGAAATAGATCGGCGTGTAGCAGAACAAGTCGCCCAACAACTTGCCCAAAGAACTGTAGAAATTAGAAGAGAGTTAGAAGCCCAATTTGCTGAGAGGGACGCTCGTCTTAGAGAAGAATTTATGTCTATGATGCAATCGATGGTAAATTTTTTTGAATTTTTTACTAATGTATATTAAATTGAGATGGTTGGATTTATTTATATATAATATAGTATATTTTTTCTACAGATGCAAAATCGCACATCTTAGAGGAGATCTATATCTCTTGCTACTGCTGCTGCTGATGATGATGATGATACGTGTGAATATACGAGGCATGTAAGGGGCTATGGGCATATTGAGGCATTTGAAACAAGACGTGAATATTGAGGCATAGTGATTGATAGTTTTACTCATTTCAATTTTGTGTACTGAATTGTATGTATTTGTCTTCTATGATTTGGTTGTTTGAACTTAAACTAAGAAATTTTAATTTTGTTTTTCTATATGGAAACTAACTCCCTTTCTTTTTGCTTTCTAATTTGGGAGAGTTTCTATTTATTTTATTTTATGTTATTTTTTCAAGGAAATTGTAATTAGCTTTGTCTAACGTCGAATTATTAAAAACATGACCACTAGTTATTTTAGTTAATGTGGTGACTCGCCGTATTAGGTCCTCGTAGGGTGCACCTAATACGGCGCAAAAAAGTGCTGTATTAGGTCCTCCTAGAGTGCACCTAATACGGCGCAAAAAAGTGCCGTATTAGGTCCTCCTAGTGTGCACCTAATACGGCGCTTTTTTGCGCCGTATTAAATTTACCTAATATGGCGATTTCGAGGGCCGTATTATGCGCACCTAATACGGCACCTAAACCTGCCGTATTAACATTACATGCAAATTTTGGTGGGGGATATATGAGAAGACAAATATGGCGATTTTTGGCGCCGTTTTAGGCATATCTATTGCGGCGCGTCTAATCTCACCGCATTTGGCTAATATGGCACACCTAATATGGCAAATTAGCGACCCAATTTTTTATCGCCGCTATAGGTATTGCGGCGCTTACCTTGCTTATTGCGGCGCTTTATTGTGCCGTATTTATCAACTTTTTTTGTAGTGCCATCAGCTTAAGCTTTTGGGATAGACGATTCCTTGACATGGTATCAGAGCCTTGATGACCAAGAGGTCAGGAGTTCGAATCTCAACAGCCCCCCACTTTCAATATTAAAACAATTAAGCATAAGGTATGAGGTGGGCATGTGCATTATCCACACTTCAAGCCCAAACGGGCATTTGCGTAAGGGGGCATATTAGAGTATAAAACCAATCATGGACCTTCACCTATCAGCTTAACCTTTTGGGATAGATGGTTCCTTGACAGGTGCCTCAAATGCTCGTATAAAGAGTCCAATTGAAATTCGTCAACGAAAAGCAAGTATGTGACTGCTAATATTTTTTTTTATCATCATTTATTATTATTATATAATTTTTAGGAAAAATGAAAGAAAGTGGCACTAAAAGCGGTAAATTGTCCCAAAATCCAATTGCAGCCCCTTGAAACCAATTAGTGACCTTTCTGCAAGCCCCTACGTTAAGCAATATGCAAAGGCCTATGTCAGTTTTTCCTACAGGTGGGGCAATGATACCCTCTTTACAACCTATGATGGTATGTACTTTTTACTAAACTAATTTAAAACTTTTAAAAATTAAATTCTTACTTGTTCTATTACATGTGGTCTTTTTAGTTTAATTCAATGAACTCGTATGCTGAAAACTGCACATTTTACCAAAGTCAAGGTTTAATGCCTATCGGGAGAGAATTGGGTATGCGTAGGCCAATTTGGAATCAAGGAGTTTCAAGCATTCAACGTGAAAGTCCAATACAAAATACCACCTCGACTATACAAGATTTGAGTTAGGTAAATAAAAATTATATTAAAATATTAAACGCTTTAGTTGAAATAATTTGCGACTTACATTGAAATATGCGTTCTTATTCCAGGACTATCCTACGCGCCTAGGCAAGAGATCAGGGAGGCAACCACAATAAATGTTTATAAGCTAGTATTTTGTTGGAATTTCAGTTGAATTTAGGAGTTTTTATTTATTATATGCACAATTTATTGACTTATTCTTTGATTTGATCCAAATTGACTTGTAATAATATTATGAAGTTTTTTATATTTAACATAGTTAATCATAATCAGAAGGAGCAAAAAGAGAAAGATGCCACTTTTTATATTTTTATAGATACAAATTTTAATATATAATGTCAAATTATAAAAAAAAGAAAGAAAAATAGCATATTTTAAATTCAATATCGTAAAAAACTGGGATTTTAATATATAGTATCAAATTATAAAAAGAAAAAAAATAACATATTTTCAATTCAATATTGGAAAGTGGGAGGGAGTAACTTTCCATTTAATTTAATATATTATTAATTGAGAACGAGGGGGTCACCATGTCAGCACGTCTAACATGGTGACCCCTGGTCACCAAAAAATTTTTCAGTACATTTTGATATTTTTATTCCAAAAATAGCACTCAAAAATTCGAAATTACCAAAATAGCATGCGAAAATTAAAAGTTATCAAAATAGCATGTCATGTGGCAACTAAGCAAAGACATTTTTATCATTTCTCTTTTTTCAAAATTAAAAAAAAAGGAAAAAGCTTTTTTTTTTTTTTTTTTTTTTTTTAATACATAGCTAGAACAATCTTTCACCAAAATGTTAAAAAATGTTGCCTAATTCTTGTGTAACATATAAACTAGATATGTAACAACAATAATAATAGTAAACATATTTTTTTTACAAAAAAATTTAAAATATGTAAAATTTTGACTTATCGAATAATCGTATCTATATAAAACAATAGAAAAAATTTAGGCAATATTTTTTTTTACATTTTTGTGAAAAGTTGTTGCAGCCAGTAAAAAAAAAAATTCGAAAAAAGAGAAATGACATAAATGCCCTTGCTTAGGTGGAAAGTTGCCACATGACATGCTGACTGAGGATGGTATTTTGAGGTAATTTTTAATTTTCGCTCGCTTTTTTTTTTTTTTTTGATAATTAGCAATAGTAGCGACACAAAACAGGGGCCTGGAGCAAGCGAGGCCTAAGAGAACTTGAATAAATCAGGGAATAGAAACACGAAAACAGGAAAGCAGGGCAAAAAAAAAAAAAAAAAAACAAAAGAACAAAAACAGACACCACATGGCAAAAATAGCACTGAGAGCGATGTGCTCGGAGCAGGGGAGATAATGAACCAACAGAGCATGAGAAAAAACCGCCTTACTCCATCCTTGCATTTTGAAATTTTGGTAGTTTTAAATTCTCGCGTACTATTTTGGTAATTTTAAAATTTTGCGTGCTATTTTTGGAATAAAAATAGTAGAATGTGTTATTTTGAAAAATTACTCCGAATATATTATCACGTATAGCAATCAAATAATATACTTGCCTGCAGAGATAACATCTAGCACTCATATTACTAGGCATGGCCAACGGGCCGGGCCGGGCCACTGGCCAAAAATAACTGGGCGCTGGGATCGGCACGACTAGCCGTTGGGGCATCGTCTCTTTTGATAGAGGCATTTGCAATGGCTCTAAATAATTAAAAAAAAAATTATATATTTATTTTCTATAAATACTTAATCCTGCCCAACCCATTTCCTCACCAAATCTTCAATCCTCTCTTCTCTCTCTGTACATTCATCATCTCCCATTTTCTTCAACTTTGCTAATTGCAAAATTGTGCTATAAAGTTCGAAGTTCGTAAGGTGTTTGGCTGAAGTTCGAATTTCATTGTTATCTCGTTTCGATAATTTTAGTATCGCAATTTTATTTGGTTTGCGTTTTTAGTTATTTAATTTGCATTACTACTTGCATTTTATAAATACTAATCACTTATACTAATATGGCACACAACTCTTCATCATCCTCTGGAGCTGGTCGTGCTACTTCTAGCTCTTCTCGGCCATGCAGAATCCCTAAAAGGAGTAGAATTATCATACTTAATACGAAAGAACGAACTTTTATACAATCAGACCCATCACCCCCATACATTGATGATATCATAGATTATGACTTTTTACAACAACAAGATTATCATGAGTCGGGTGGTGGCGGGGTTGGAGACTCACAAACTGATGAGGAACCCACGCTCACCACCGAAGCCCAGCTTGAAAGTAGTACCTCTACTAGTAGGCGTACAACTAATGGGGTATGGAATCACTTTACCCTTAATATGACAATTAATAAAGCAACTTGTAAATTATGTGACCCAGCTAGAACTTTTAGTCATCAACCTGGCAGTGGGACAAGCACATTAAACAGACATATACTTAGGTGCCACTCCGAGCAATACCTAGATAAGAGCGAACAACGTCTAGGACAGCAAGTGATCGGTGCACTTGCTAATTTTAAATTCTCTCAAGAGGGAAATCGAAATGGGCTGGTTATATATATAATTTTGAGTGAAAAGCCTTTCAATGCCAGCGAAAACCCATATTTCGCCGACTACCTCCAAGAATGGGGTGAACCCTGCTATTGTGAGGATTCCTCGGAACAAAGTAAAGCGGGATGCTGTTACTTTGTACCATAGTATGAAAGTTGGGGTCATAACACTTTTTGCGACGAACACGAGCATGTTCTCGTTGACGTCGGACATATGGAAGTCGAAACCCGGCCAACCTTATATGTACATAACGGCACATTGGACCAATGACTCCTACATCCTCCAAAAGGGGATAATTCATTTTGGTATTTTAGATTGCCCCCACATTGCCGAGATAATTACGGGTGCGATTATATCGGCAGTCCGCGACTGGGGCATAGAACGACGTATCTTCAGTATTATGTTCGATAATGTTACTAAGAACATTGCATCCGTTACACATTTAATTAGGCAAATGAGACCCATGTTAGGTGGGAAGTGTTTCCATATTCGTTGCGTTTGTCACATTTTGCATTTAATGGTAATGGATGGTTTAGATCTTGTAAACGTATCCCTTACCGCCTTAAGATCCGTAATAATATCTATTAAATCATCCGGCACTAGAAAAAAAAGATTCAGAAATTTATGTAGATTGCATAACATAGAATATAAACAATTCAAATTAGACTCTCAAACTAGGTGGTCGTCTATGGTAGAAACGTTAGAGCGCATTCTACCATATAAAGCTGTTCTGATGAAATTCGCACGGAAAATCGTTCAGAATGGAGCAATTACAACCTGTACGGTATACATTGGGAGACAATAGATCAAATTTGTAAATTTTTTAGCATGTTTAAAGAGGCCATGACATTTTTTTCGGGTTGCTACTATTTGACCATGCCTCAAGCAATATCAAGATTGTTTGATATTGTAAGTTGGACGGCGGATAATGAATCCAATCCCATTTTGTTTGAATCGATTAAAGCAATGAAAGAAAAGTTTGGTAAATATTATTCTAAACTACATCTTATATACTGCTTAGCAACTATTTTAGATCTTCGTTATAAACGCGGGGGTTTGAACTTGTTTTACAAACATTTTTTCAAATATTTGTATCCTAGTCGCAATATCGACACTTTCATTGCCGAAATCGATAACGACTTGCATAGTTTATTTTCCCAATATTCCCAGAAATTAGCGTCCAATAATTCATATCTTAATACTGCTGCAGTAGGATCTTCCACATCTAGTAGAAGTAGTTCACACACGTCATATTCGTGGAAGCTGTTGAAGCAATTTACGCCTGCAGTAGCCCCTACGTCATGTGACGAGCTAGATTATTATTTGCGGACACCGTTGGTCCATATTTTCGGGCCGCCGGCCAACCAGTATTTTGACCTTTTACAATGGTGGAACACAAACCAAGCCCAGTACTCCATGCTTTCTATCATGGCACGTGATATACTAAGTTGTCCAGTGTTTTCAGTAGCATCGAAGTGCGCTTTCAGTCTTGGTGGCAGGTTGCTTGGAACGAAGAGGGCGAAGCTATCGCCGTCAAGCTTGGAGATGTCCGTGTGCTTGAAGGATTGGTTGCTAGCTGAGGCAAGGGATCAACAGAGAATGAAGCCGGATTCATCGAGCGATGAAGAAGACGACCGCACCACTGATACGTCAAACGATGGCATAAAAACCCCCCAATATGACTGATATCAACACTTTTGTATGTCAATTATTTACTTTTAAATATTTACGTCAAAAGACGACCCCCATACGTCAAACTTTGTATTTTTTGATAAACAAATTTGTACTTTCAAATATTAGGCTCCAACTGCGTTGTATTTGTACTTGTTACGTTATTTATTTACCATTATTTTTTTGGATAAGATATTTACCATTATTTACTTTGTATATTTTATTTTATTACATATATTTAACATTATTATTTTTTGAACATGTATATTTAACATTATTAGTGCTTGAAAAAAAATATATTTGTATCTCATATTATTTATCAATGAATTATAATAATTTTAGTACAAAACGACTTTGTATTAATTAAATTTTATTTTTTTTTAAGCTGACGGAAGCGGGCCAGGCCCGGCTCCCAAACGGGCCGGACCCGGCCCCGGCCCGTGGCCACGCCTACCTATCACATTTATTTCGTGGTTGAAACTTTGATGTTAATTACTGAATTACACATTATAATTTAGTGATAAACATATATAATAATGACCAAAATAATTCCTAAAATAGTCATTTAATCAGTTTAGTAGTGATAAATAATTACTAAAAAATTATAAAATAACATATGAAAATTAAATTTTACAAAATTGGCTTGGACCTGAAAATTTTCTTATTATTACACATAATGATGATACGATTTAAGCTCTCAATTTGCCAATTATAAAAGATAAATCATTTTTAAATTCAAAATTACATTGCTTAAGAAAAAAATAGGGTTACTAATACAAAAGTCTCTGTGCTTTATTTATTGTATCAATTTAGTCTCTGTATAATTAATATTATGTCAATTTGGTCATAGAGTAAAATTTATGTTAAGTTGTTAATAAAATTTTTAATAGTTTGGCCGTGAATTAGGTTTAATTGAGTTAATGGGTAGATTTGTAGTGGGATACTTGCATCTAACTTGATTGTACTGTAAAAACTTACGTCAATAATTTAACTTCAATTTCACCAAAATGTGCTATTGCCACAATATAAATAATAGATAGACTAAAATGACACAATTAAAAGTATAAGGACTAAACTGATATAATGATAAAAGTATATGGACCTTTGATGTAACAACAAAAAATTCAGTACTTTAAGGGCTCCTGCTAATGTATGATTTTGGGGGTTGGGTGGGGGGGGGGGGGGGGGGGGGGGGGGGGGGGGTTTAAGATGTATATATTCCTTTGGTATGAATAACATAAAAAAAAAAAAAAGAAAGTCCGTTCAAAGTAAAAATATACATTTGATTAAACAAAATAAAAATATAAAGTTGGAAAAGCTTCCAAAAATCAGTATGAAAACAATCGTCATGACTTGGACTTTTAGTGAAATGAGAAATTTTTTTACTAAGCATCACATAAATTAAGAACAAATGTAATCCCATACGATGCATGGAATGTGTTTACATTTTAAAAGAGATTTAATATGCCATATTGATAATTTGTTATCATTTCAAAATTAAATTATCATTTTTAGCTCCTTAATGATGTAATAATATTGTTATAGAAAGTAACTTAATCAAAATCGGCTATATAACGGGATAGTGCAAACCATGAAGGTAGACTCGGAAATTGCCCCAGAATCTGGTCTTGAAAGCATTGGGTGGTTCCAGGGAGCAACATGCCAGCTCTTAAACGATTTTGAAAACCATGTAAGAAGGGCATGTGGGAAGATTCCGGAATCGCATCCAAAGGATATGTTTGGGTGATTCTAGAGGAGTAACCAAAAGTTGGTTCCGCAGGATGCTTGGATGGTTCCGATGGATTGACCAAAAGATGTTTGGGTGACGTTGGAGGATGTTTGGATGGCTCCGGAGGATGCTCGGGTGATTCCGGAGAATGCTTGGTGGTTCAGAAGGATTGATCAAAGGATGTTTGGCTGATTTTGGAGATGCTTGGATGATTCTAGAGGAACATGCACGCAGTATTTGAGAAGTTATAGAGTTTCATATTTGTTGTGCCATGACAGTTTGGGAATGCAATTTTATAAGACCATAGCGATTTAGTTAGTACCAGGCAATTAGGTGAATGACGAATCCACCTTTACGGGAAGAGGAAGCACACATCGGATGACTCCAGAATCGCTGATGACTAGGCCTAGATGCGCCATGTGTCACTTGTACTAGTTAGTGGGGATCTCTATAAATACCCCTCGAGATATTGTGAATGGAGAATAAGAAAACAATACAAATGAAAAAAAAATTTCACTGAATGCTTCCTACTTTCGTAGTTTGTGATAAACAGTTTGATACCCTCTATGGGAAACGATGATGCAAGAGTCATCCCAGCTCGGAATGGGAATGAACCAGCCATCAGAGCTCAGTTAAGAGAGCTCCAGGCTATGTTGTATCTGCTACTCCAGAGGCTACCCATCTTGGGGGGTCCACCGGAACATCCGAATAACGGAATTTCCAACGGCTGAGTCATTCACTTTCGACCAAATAGTTCGCCTGGAAGTCATGCTAAGACGTCACGGCGTTCTACTTCCCAACTAGGTATGATCAACTCGTATTCTTTCGTTCAGATATGAGGAAGAATCCTCTCCGGCTCCATATGTGGCTATAATAGACCCCCCCGCCCTCTGTGAAAGGTGACATGAGGCGCAACCAAGGGAAATACTAGTGACTCATTTCCCATTTTCCCCTCATATACTAGCAGCTCCTGTCAGAAAGGTTAAAATTCCAAATCTTGAACCCTTTGACGAGACTCAAGATTCAAAGGATCACCTTGCCGGCTTCATGGCGTGGATGTACTTACAAAACGCCACATAATTTTACTATTTAAAATTACGTCATTAATATAACTTAAATTTGGCAAGACGACTAAATTGACACATTTTTAATTGTTCAGGGACTAAATTGACACAAATAAAAGTATAAGGACCAAATTGATACAATGAGCAAAGTATGGGGACTTTTAGCGTAAATAACTGTAATGTTTTTTAAAATTGTAAACAACTTACATACTTGCACGGAATAACACTAGTTTTATCTGTAACAGAGAGAATTGTTACAAAATCGTTACAATTTGTAGCACACATTTGTAAGGGAATATCTGTAACGGAATCATATCCCACATAAATTCATCAAAAATTGTGATGTATTTATCAGGGAATAGACCGTTACAAACTTACAACGGACAAATTTTGTTTCAAATTTCCGTTTCAAATTTCATATTGTGATGGTTTTCTAATGGTTATCTTATTTGTTATAAATTTCCGTTGTGAATATGTTACAACTTACAAGCTCGTTTTGACATTTATCCTTCCTAATCTTTCACTATCCCATTTCAAATTTGAAATATATTTTTTCTGTTATATTTATCCTTTTTTAAATTAATGTTTTCTAGTAGCATTATTCTCTTTTTTTTTTTAATAATTGAGGATTTATAAATATGAAGATCGATCAAGAGATCGCAAATCATACAACCCTACAAGCAAGGGCAAACCGACAACTTGAATAATTTTTAGACAACTGCCTATTATAATCTAAAATTTTTCAATGAAAGAATGATGTCAAAGAGCCGTCTATTCCAAAAGCTTAAGTTGATGGGTGAAGGCCCAGGAATAGTTTTATACTCTAACATGCCCCCTCACGCAAAGGCATATTGGCTAGAAGCGTGGATAGTACACAGGTTCACCTCATACCTTGTACTTTAATTATTTTTAATATTGAAAGTGAGGGCTGTTGAGATTCGAACTCCTGACTTTTTGGTCAACAGTGCTCTGATACCATGTCAAAGAACCAACTATCCCAAAAGCTTAAACTGGATCCCAACAATACTCCCCCTCACATGTGAGTCTACGACAAACGCACCCCCTGCCTTCTCCGATCCAACTGGATCCCACATACTGGAGAGGCCTCGGGGCACCAAACACAAATGCACCCCTCTTCACGAGGACACGGTGCGACAAATAAGAAATCGGAATCATCAACCCACTCTGATACCATGTTAAATTTCCATAGGCCCGACCCACGGAGTTGGAACACATGAGATCCACATATAAGTCTAAGTAGGGTTCCATCCTAAAACCAATTGGCTATAAGTGGAGTAATCCATTAGGCTTATAAGGTAATCACTTCTTTCTCTCAACTCCAATATGAGATTCAACAAGACTCACACGTGGAGTCCTCAATAAATGATAAAAAGACACCAAACTAGGCACACATTAATTTTTTTTAGCATTTCACTTACTAAGTTAAAAAGAAAGGTATTGCATTAATACTGGACTTCTTTTGGCATTGAGCTAGAAAAAAACCTGATTTTTATAGCATTGTGTGGTGGATTGTGAGCTCCACTTGCCACCTGGTAAATGGAGAAGAATCAAGCTAATTTAATATAGAGAAAAATATTTAAGGAAGAATGATACAAAAAATCACCAAACTAGACACATATGAATTTTTTTAATACTGTACTTGTTAAGTCAAAAAGAAAGGTATTGTAGTAGAATTAATGAATTTTTTGCATCGAATAAACTACTTTTTTTAGCATTGTCTGATGCAGCATGAATACCACTTGGCGCCTTGCAAGAGGGGAAGAATCAAACAAATTTCAATGAGGAAAAAATAATTAGTAAACTACAAAAATATCTCTATGTGAATTTTTTTAGCACTATATTTACAAAAGTAAAAGAAAAGGGATGTGCAAGTTTATATATTTGCCATATTTTTGTAAAACTTTGATGGATATAAAAGTTGCTAATGTTTCACAAATTACTGTAATATATGTTTGCTATGTTAGAACTTTGGTACAAAATTTACTGAATTCCATTAAAACTTTACCAGATTAAAGTGTAATGTGTTAGGAAAATTTAATAAAATAGGTACTAAAATCAAATTGGCTTCAAGGCGGGTAGCAGACTATTTTCTTTAAGATTTATTTTGTGCTTATCGAAATAGTCTCTAGGATAAAATGATTTCCAAAAGAAAGAAGTAGAAAATTATATAACTTTCACAGGTAATTTTTTAAATGACTTAAACGCATCTAATAGGGGCTTTGTATAGATTACTAACGGCTGAAAGAAGCTAAAAGCCCTTTCCAAAAAGAAACCATGCAAACTAACGATCAAAACCCGGTGTGTCAACACACAACCCTAGTTTTTGGGAATTCAGTTTCTGTAATATTATATGCTGGCACACAGCTTCTATGTGTCAACACACAACATCCAGAGAGCGTTTTTGTAATACATGTGTTGACACACACGATGTTTGATCCATAACACATTAAATACACAACC
Organism: Simmondsia chinensis; assembly: GCA_018398585.1. Lineage (NCBI taxonomy): Eukaryota > Viridiplantae > Streptophyta > Magnoliopsida > Caryophyllales > Simmondsiaceae > Simmondsia > Simmondsia chinensis. The sequence goes on along the minus strand of JAGTTD010000017.1, from coordinate 3,135,395 downwards.
GTGACACTATATTTTGAATTTACATTGACAAAATATACTTATATATTATCAAAATTATATTCCACATTAGTATTTGTGAGGGAAAAATATTGAATTAAAACAAAGGATACAAACATACAAGTAAGTGTTAGATACCACACAGTGCTTAAAAAATTATTTTATGTCTACATCAATGCTTAAAAATGTTCATTCTGGCTAGATGTCATTTTTCTTATACTTTTATAAGTATAATGCTAAAAAAATTCACGTGAAAATAGTTTGAAGATTTATTAATTACTTTTTCTATATTAAAATTAGTTTAATTCTTCTACATTTACAAGGCCATAAGCGAGTTCATATTCTAACACTTGGTGCTATTAATTATTTTTCTATTAAAAATAGCCTAAACTTTCCGCACTTGCATGGTAGCAAGTGAGTTTCAAACTTCAGCATGCAATACTAAGGCTGCGTTTAATTCAGCTTTTTAACAACTTACAGCTGTTGAAAAGCTCTTTTTGACTGCAGGGATTGCATTTGGTTGGCAGAAAAGATTTTTTTACATCTTTTTCATAGCTTAAATAGAAAGATGAAAAGCTTGTTCTATAATTAAGTAGAAAAAGATGCAACACTGGATCTTTTTACAGCTTATTTCGAACAAAGACTTTAAAAATATTACATTAATATTAAATATTTACTACCATGACCTACTTTTACTTATTATCATCACTCCCACCGACACCACACCTTTTATGGTTATGGGCTGCTACACTCACCACCTTCCACTACTATGACCAAATATTATCATGATTCTTTTTTGCCTACTATAATTAGTTAATTTATACTATTAAATTATTTTTGTGATTATGGTAGATAAACTATTTTTTAACTTATATCGAAATGCTTTATTTTATTAAAAAAAAAAAAATCTTTCCGCAGTGTACAACTAAACACTTCACTATAAATCTTATTAAAACAAATAAGCTGAAAAGAGATAAGTTGCAGTAAGCTGAGCCAAACGCACCTAAAACAAGTAACCCTGTCTTGTTTAGTACCATAAATATTCATTTTGGCTAGTACATTGCTATTCTTTTTAACTTTGCAAGTGCAATGCTAAAAAAAATTATATAAAAATAATTTTATACCCTTTTAATTATTTTCCTTAATTTTTCTGACTAATCTACTTTCATTTAAATCCATTTAAGAACCTACCATAAATGACAAAGTGCATTAATTAAAAACCAGAAAATTAAATCAACTCGTTAATATCCTTTGTGCGCCTATAAATACCCTAACATAAATCACAAAAATACCATATTTCATTTAAAAAATTAAAATAAACAGTATACAATGGAGAAAATGGCAAACTTCTCAACCCTAACTTTGGTAGGGTACTTGGTTCTGATACTAAGTTTGGCGACGAGCGATGTCGATTATTCAGATTTTTGTAACCAAGTTGTGAATAATTTCGGATCGTGTACTGGTTACTTACAAATGAGAGGGCCAGGATCAATGCCGTTGGCTCCATGTTGCCAAGCCGCGAAAGAGTTGAACAAGACGGCTTCCACCAAAGAGAAACGACAGGAGATATGTCATTGCTTTCAGGAGACTGGCATTGGGGGTAGCCTTGATCCCGAGAGAATAAAGCAACTCCCTCAACTTTGTAACGTTACCTTGGCTATAACTTTTGACCCTGAGGCCAGTTGCAATGTGGTAAGTGAATATTTTCTTTGTACTTAATATATATGTCTATTTCTTAAATAATTAGGATAAATTAAATAGTGGTGATCAACGAATCGGGTCAGATCGACCCGTGATCCAACTTGCAAGTTGGTGGTGTAAGAGTGGGTTGGACCAGGTTAGACACTTCCCTACACCAGGTTGAACTTGGTCAACTTTGATGGAGAAATTTCCCTCTCCGAGTTCAATCCATGGCATGGTTGCATGGTGGGTCGGGTCAAACTGGGTTATGAGTCTGATCTAGGTTAAACTCACCTGCATCAAACTCTGTCAGATTGGGCTGACTGGTTGGCGGGTCAATCCCAAAATTAATATGTTTTTGGTTTTCAAACAAGTTTTTTTTTCCGATAAGAACAAAAGCTCAGGATGCAAAATAGAGCATACGTACAATGAGTAAGGCCCCGGATACAAGAAAGGAGAAGCAGGAAAAAAAACAAAAATAAAAATAAAAATAAAACATGAAGTATTACACCACCACAACACAAACACTCCACAAATAACATCACAACACACCTATGACATTGTAATGCAGTAGACACCAAAGCAAGAAGTGAATTTGCAGGGCCACAAGGCAAACCACCCAAAACAGCACTCCAAACAAGTGAAGACTTATTCGACGTTCCTAGCAATCTCATCTAGTGAATACGAAAAGTCCTCATACCGGCCCTTGATCCAAAAACCCAATCTCACTGTAATGCTCCAAAAGATATCGTTATGATCCTAGGTCCCATCATTAAAGACGGTCTTGTTCATAATGTTCTAGGTCACCTAAATGATTACAAAGAATAGGGTTAACGAAGCCTTCTTCTGAAATTTTCCTCGCACCCAAACAGAAACCCATTCCTTGAATAAGTCTCTAATTGAGTTTGGGATGCAAAGCATGAAACCCCACCACTCAAGACAATTACACCAAAATTTCCAAACTTTCACACAATAATGGAGGCCTTCGAATGGTGTTTGTAAAAGAGGGAAATTCTGAATTAATCCCAAACTACTCTCCCGAAGTTATCGCTCTTGCTGCATCTGCTAGATTAAACAGGGAACGAGCTATATTCCCTCAACATGGGCATAGTGCTACAGATTGGATTACCTCGAGACCATTTCCTCCTGCTGCTCATCCACTATAGGAGGGGTTTTCGCAGACGTGCTCTAGATTTGGAGCAGTTAATGTGAGGTTCGATGAACTCTGTGGGGGCCATTTTGCACTTCATATTGACGGTCACTTAGTGGTAGATGGCCCCGGGACTTCCAGTTCCCATGTTCCAATATTGTCCAAGCCGTTGCACAGATTGTAATCCAACCATCGACAACACCCATTCAAGTGATTCTAGATAACTAGAACCCTCCATTTCTCTTGCCATGGATAGTGGAAAGTGAAGTTGAAGCGCCCAGATTGCAAGATCAATTGCTTCCTCTTGATAACCAAGCCCCAGACCTTGTACGCGACATTGAGTCTGTGTTCTTGGGACCTGAATTTCCGTCGGATTTTGAGCCTCTTACTGTACAAAGACAATCGTATGATAACGGAAACTCCTTGGAAGTGACTTTGGTATGGCACATGGAGGAGTCTAGCAAGATTATGGAGTAATCTAGCATAGTTGGGTAGAGAAAGGGAAAAATGTTGGCGGGATGTCAAATGCAGAAGTCGGGTGCAACAAAAAGAGGCAGGAGAGCGCTGAAGAGAAAGATGAAAGAGCAAGGCAAGAGGGAGTTAAAGGATTTCCTAAAAGACATGTTGCCCGAAAATAGCGCAAAGAGACCTGCGAAGGGCTCGGGCAAACAAAAGAAAAAGAAGAATCTAGTGAAAAAGGGCGACAACGTTAAAGATGCCGGTAAGATCCTTGCCGCGAAGCGCCCGCTGGAGATGGGGAAAAGACTAGGGCTGAATTTTGATGGTTTTGATCCCCTTACGCTAAGTGCCTTGCTTTAATAGATTTATGATTTTGTTGTCCTGTTTTTCTATCTTTTGTTTAGTCATGTTGCTGTGTCTTGCCTAGTGGTGTTTGAGGCTCGTTGCGTTTTCCCTGTTTTTGCTTATCTTCCGGTGTGTTTGTTTTATTGTTTTGGTCACCATTCTTTTACAAGTTGACTCAGGGTCACTTGGTCGAGTTGCCTACTTTGTACCACGACTCTGTCGATAATTAACGGAAAAAACCAAGGAAAAGGTGATCCACATTTCAGCTACATTCCTACAAATCGGACACCACTTCTCGTCATAACCCCAAAAGAATCAATGTTGAAGCTTGATGATTTTACAAGCGAAATTCTTTAGCATTAGGAAAATGGATAGATAATAAGTGCGCAGGTTGTTTAAAATGGCCTTAATCAAGGCGAGACGACCCACTCTCGAAAGAGACTTAGCCTTCCAACTTGATAACTCCAACTCAATACGATCAAGGATAAGTTTCCAAGGAGACTCAAGCCTTGGGTTAGCACCCAAAGGGGTTCCGAGGTACCTAGCAATCGAGCACCCAATCACTTGAGCCATGTTCCCCATCCAATCCTCTGAAGCGCCTAAGTAAATTATCTGAAATTCTGAGAAATTGATTTGCAACCTAGAGATTGCCTCAAAACACTTCAGAATAGTCTTCACGCAAAGAACAATATCTTTGGTCAAGAGGATAGAAAATGAGTGTCATCCGCAAATTGAAGATGAGTAAGACATACCATATCATGACCAATTTTCAAGCCTTTTGTGTCTCCTAGATTAACTACTTGGATAAGATAGGGACTTCGCAACAAGAATGAATAAAAACAGGGATAGTGGATCCTCCCTAACGAAGTCCACGCTCCATTTTAAAGGGTGGAGTTGGGCACCCATTAACAAGGATTGAAATAGATAGTTAGAGATGCAATAAGAAACCCATGCTCTCCAAGTAGGACCGAAGCCCATCCAATCCAAAAGAATATCAACAAAGTTCCAATTAACAGAATCATAAGCCTTGTGAAAGTCTAACTTCAGCATCACACCTTTTTTGTTCTTTTTTAACCAATGAACCACTTCATTTGCAATTAACGCGCCGTCAAGGATTTGTCTCTTGCCCGGATTTTCTTCTTGCCCGGATTGATGCAAGCGTGTGAAAGTACTTCGTGTTTTGGTCCATCTGCTTGATCTCTTTACCCTTCAATACTTGGAGCTGATATCTTTCTCTCCTACGGTATCAAACCCACAATTGCGACATGGCTGTTGCTTTTCTACTATGTTCCTCTTCATAGAGAGCAATAGGCTTGGCTTTGAGATTAACACCTCCTGCTCATCTTCTAGGACCGATATTCGATGTACGATGTGACCAAAGACCTCCTTGTTCCATTTTCAGAGTTGGTTCTTCAACTTCCGAAGCTTCTTCTCAAATGTAAGATTTCCACTAGCTGGCCACTCATTCTTGACCAACTTCAAAAACTCCAGATGAGACAACCAACAATCAAAAATTCTAACTGGTCTCGGGCCCCATCTAACCTCCTCAAGATCCACAAGTATCGGACAATTATTGGACAAGCGCTTCTTAAGTCCCTTCAATTTCAAATGTGGGAATTTTGCAATCCACTCGTTTTCAACGAGCGCATAATCCAACCGACTCCCATACTCAACGTGGTTCCATGTAAAATTTCAACCATTCAAGGGAAGGTCAATCAACCCCACTAGATTCACAAAATCTCTAAACTCCCGCATCCCACAAGTAGCCAAAGTGCAACCCTTTTGCTCCATCATGTAAAGGATCTCGTTGAAGTCGTCGATAAATAAGACAATATACAGCGCTGTATTTTTTAGTTCCTGAAGCTCTGATCATGGCGCAGAACATGAGCTCCTCATTCCCGGGGCTTACACAAGGCGCATGGCACACACAAAATCCTCATCAACGAGTTTTCCTTTGACGCAGATCCAAATTTTGCCCTTCACAACATTTGATGCATTAACGTCACAAACATTCCATATTAGGATAAGCTTGCCCGACCCATCCACAGCAGGAATGTCCTCCCATTTACATGAATCATTTTCCCAACAACGAGAAATAGTGCTATGATCAATAGCACTGTGTTTCGTTTCTAAGAGACCCAAAAATGATGGTCTAATCTTCTGGGACACACCTCTATAATAGCAGCTTTCTTCTGACCACTCCCACCCCCTGATGTTCCATGAGAAAAACTTCATTGGGCTTAACAAATGGCGGTCTAATCTGCCATTTGGTGTCATGTACGCTAGCGTACATATATTATGGATTTCTTTGTTGTATATACCAATTGTTGGGGAAAAAATATCAACAATCGTGAAGTACTACTACTATTTACAGGTATAACAGAACCCAAAATTTGATAAACTACCCAAGTTTGAAGTTGGTTAAGATCATTCATGTCCGTTTTTGTGCTAACAGCTTATATAGCCTACCCAAGCTTAATGGTTCGGGTTCAAACAACAGTTTGATAAGCGCAAGTTAAGAACTCGCTAATAGCTCATAATAAACTAAGCAATAGATAGCTGACAACTTTAATAACTCGAATAGCTTGGCAAAATAGTAAGCTTCAATTGATAGCAAGCTCGGCTTAGTGATAAACTTGAGTTGGCTCAATAAGACTGACTCGAGCCTAAGGCTTTATCAAGCTTGATATTGAATCAGGGGATGTTTGGTTCAACTCGGTTCTTTTACGATGAAATCAAATGAGATATACTGAGTTGATTCATGTCTTTTTTTGGATGCAGATCGGGTACTGATCAATGAAGTCCTTATAAAGGGAGCCATCTATGTTTAATTTTCATATTCTAAAGATGGAATATGTATTTCGGTGTCCTTTTTCATTAGAATCGAAAATTAATAAAATTATATTTTGGAAAGGAAAGTGCATAAAATTCGATTGAGCTCTATATCATTTCGATTCATTGTCGATTATTCCACTCATCCATACAATCATATTTAGATGTTTAAACGTTACTCCCAACAATTACCTTAAAATAAGGATTTTCTTATTGAAAAATTATCTTAAAAAGTTGGTCATTTTTTAATAACGACCACAAAGTTTTATTTTTGTAAAAACTACTTTTAAAAGTCTAAAATCGATATAAAAATTACTAGAAGGTAACAAATAACTAACACTATGACAAGTTGATTACAAATTTTTAGGCTTTTGGGGGTGATTTTCTGAAAAGTTTCTACACACGATGGCTATTTGCGTGGACTCCGTGCCTACAATTTTGGGAATTATTTTTTTCGATGTATAAACTTTTTTTTTTGGGGGTTTTGAGAATTATTATGAGAAGAAGCTCATGATCAATTTTTTCATGTAGCACTGCAATATTACAACGAGGGTTCATTTACCAGGCATTAATACCTCGGATCCCATTAGAACTCCAAAATTAGTCACCTTATGGGGCAGAAAGAAAGAAGGGGTAAAGGAGGAAAATTGTTTTTATTTTTTTAATACTGAACAAATGTTGGCTGTAAATTGTTTTTTTTTTTTAAATGTTCAGCAAATCTTGGCCGTCCATTATAATGGAGGGCCATGATTCGTCCCTCTTACACTCTCATCCTCTCATAAGAACGTCACCCTATATATATAGTGTTTGAAAGAGCATGTTACATAAGTTTTTAATAGAATGCTAACCCCATAGACAAAAGATGGCTGATTGAATAAATTTGGATTATGCTAAGTGAAATTTTCAAAAATGTAAGAATTGCGGTGGTTAATTAAGTAAACAGTGGTCAATTTTGAAGGCAATTTTATGTTAGAACTCGTAAGATATCAGATTTGTTATACCATCGAAGAAGAGAACTTTAAGGTTCATATACAAATTTTAATTAGCAATTGATAGTTATTGCATAATAATAACTTATTTGATAATTACATGATTTTTTAATGAAAAAGCACAAGATCGGTTGACTACTATGCTCTGTGTAGATCCCTAAGAAAAGTCATAGATGATGCATTAGAGATGGTGATATTAGAGCAGCTCCTTTCAAATGAATAATACCTACCAACACGTAAGCACCGCATCCTATTAGAATTTTGAAGTTGAGCGTGCTTGGACCAGAGTAGTACCAAGATGGATGACCTCCTGGGAAGTCCTCGTGTTGCACCTCTCAGGTTGGAGGTTCTTGAAAACAGCCTCCCTTTAGGGTAGCACCCTGAAGAGGGAAGGGTGCGTATATCCATCTCCTCCCCGACCCTGCTTAGGCAGCCGCTCTTGGAGTACAGGGAATGTTGCTTTATCCGACCTTCCGTTTTTGATATGTGGGAAAGACTAGAATGATGACAAAAATCTAAGCATAATAAATGAAAAATTAGTCTTTTAGATGATGATAAGACAATAAAGCACACAAGAGATCTATCACATTCTCGGTGCATAAAAGAAAATTAGTGTGTGTGTCTGGACAACCATTCCTGAGCCAGATTAAATAAGGTGGTTGGCTTGACAACCTTAGACTCGAGATAACTCATTCAAGTTCAAACCTAACAAGGTTTAGATTATGTGAACCAACTTGGCTTATCAAACTTCAGGCTTGACGCTTATGACCTTGAAGTAATGGCGTAACCTAAATCCATTTAAAGGTTGAACATACGAGACTATGGAAGAAAGCATATGAAATATTACCTTCTCGAACATGTCACCGACACTTTGATTGTATTGGAAAGTAATGTTGCATTACACGAACTACAAGTCTGCATTGAAAAATAATGAGAATGATTTTGATTTGGTTGTCAAACTCGATACCTAAGTTTTTTGTTTTGTTAATAAGGATCCTAACATCAGCTACCATCCGGAGATTTCCCCATGCAATTTTATTTCATAGTCGGTCTGAGCTCACCATGTTCAGCTAAAAGTCCACCAGCAAAGAAGGTTGCTGAGAATTGTGCTCATGGCCCACTTTTGCTTTGGCGTCCTAAGTAACCGCCTCGAGCTCAAACTCTATTTTATTAAGAAGACATTGTCCTTGAGTGTTTGTCTCCACTGCTTTATTTCCCCATTCGCATGCTAGGCACATGCACCATTAATCAAAATGATGTATTTCCTCAAAAGCTATTTTTTTACTATGTTAACGAGATATTTGAAAAAGTTAAATAAGTTAGGTAATGGTTCGAGTCGAGTAGAGTTGCTTGATGATAACTATTCCACTCATACTCGTTTATTAACCGGGTTATAATCCATTGTGGATCCTGCTCAAACTGGAGTTCAGGGCCGCACATAACCCCAAGCAACCTAAACAACCCGCTTGGAGCCCCCGAATTTTAGGGGTTGCGGTTTTTAAAGTATCAATTCTTAATATGAGTAAATTTTATGGTCAAAACTATTATAATTTATTGTATATAAAGGGCCTTTTTTGAGAATTTCGCTCGAGGTCCTAGAATTGTCGGGACCAGCCCTACCGGATTTACTTAGTTTGAGTAGATTACAGCTGCACAAGAGCAGTTGGGATCACTTAAGGCCCCAGTTGCAAGTTGTTGGTATATTACTTTCTCAAAAAGGGAAAAATATGACTGAGAGTTGATTAAGATCTTGGTTAATTATTTAAGATTGAACTTGAATTATAGGTTTGCGAGGTGATGGCTAGGGTGCACTTCAAAGAAGAAAGACGTGAGAGGTTATTGTGCAACTGTAAGGGATGCCTGAGATACCTAAATGACGGGGAAACTGTGGAAATGATTGAGTTTCTTTTGATAGAGAGTTTGTGACTTTTCGCTCCAAAAGTTGCATGTGAGAGGTTTGTAATTTTGTCCGTACAAACGATATATAGCACAATAGTTTGTAGTTTTATCTGTTAAACTTTGGCCCGCTCCTTGAAATTGGAATATACGAGATCCACGTACGAGTCCTAGTGGAATTCCATTCTAAAACTAATAAGTTGAGTGACCTATTAGGAATATATATTGATTTTTTTTTTCCCCTCATAACTCCTATGTGAGATTTTTTGGATTTTTGCTTGACCCACATGTGGAGTCCTTAACACTCCCTTTAATCGCAACTCTCGCCTTCTCTGATCCAATTGGATCCAACATTCATTAGAGAGGTCCTTAGTGCATTAAACTCAAATGCACCGCCCTCCCCCCTTTTATGAGGACACAGTGCTTCAAACAAGAGTCCAAGATCATCAAACCCCTCTAATACCACATTAAACTTCACTGGGCCTTTAGGCCTTGCTCTCGGAGTTGGAATATATGAAATCTATATACAAGCGCAAGTGGGGTTTCATCCTAAAACAAATTTGTATTAAGTAGAGTAACCTATTAGGGTTCTATATAGATTTTTTTTTTCCGGAACTCTTATGTGGGATTTTTACTGGAGTCACATTTGAAGTTCTTAACATGATCCATGCAAAACTCACATTTGGGGTTGAGGAATGGGGTTTTAGGTATGATCAGAGTTTGTAATCAAAACTTTTAATAGTGGATGAGGCATCAGAACGGGTCCCTAATTTTTCCTTCATTTGTATGTAAAGTTTGATGTTTTATTTGGTTTCGAATTGTATTGGGCCTTATTTATAAGATAAAGGATTGGGTCGATCCAATTGAAGTGCATGACATATTAAGGTTTTAGAGTGGGAGGATCAACATATTCACTGGAGTTCTGTATGTTGACACTAGGATTGAGAAAAAGTTGGGAGTTAAGAGGTCTCATTCAATCTTTTAAAAATATAGTAGAATTATTGTGCCCCCCTCCGTGAAGGTAGGTGTCAAAGAACCAACTTTCCCAAAAGTTTAAGCTAATGGATGAAGGCCAATGATTAGTTTATATTCTAACATGCCCCCTTAAACAAATGTATATTGGATTTGAAGGGTGCAAATTGCATAAACCCCACCTCAAGTTTTGTACTTAAATTATGTTAATATTGAATGAGGGCCTGTTGGGGTCCAAACCTGCGACCTCTTAATCAATAAAACTCTAATACCATATCAAGTAACCAACTTTCCCAAATGCTTAAGCTGACAGGTGAAAGCCCAGGATTTGTTTATACTCTAATAGTAGGCTTCGGCTAAACCACATTAATTATGATATTCTTCATTGTACTCCCGAATCCCCTCTCGTTTGTAATTGTTAATTCGATTTAGAGTTTTACTAACAAGGTTTCTATTTCTACATATAGTAATTCAATGAGTTCCATAGTAACTAAGAAATCCACCATTTTTGTTTATTCAAATTAATAGTTATTTATTATTGTAGCATTTTATGGTGTATTTTAACCATTTTCATTTTTGGGAGATTTCTAAAATTGACCTTTATATAACTCAATAATTAATTAGTGCGTTCCCCAAATGGACCTTTTTTTGTATTTTGCCAGTTATTTGAACCTATAATTTCTCATTATAGAGTTTATTTTTAGGGTTATTTACATCAGAGGTACCAGTAATTTTTTTATTATGTTAATTTAATCTTTAAATTTTTAATTGTATTAATTTAGTTCATCTATAATTTATATCGTGTTAATTTAGTCTTTTGATCAAATTTAAGTTAAGTTATTGGCATAATTTTTAATGGTACAATTATGTTAGATGCAAGTAACCCATTAGAATCCTCACATTTACTCAATTTAACCCAGCTCATGACTGAACTATTAAAAATTTCATTAACAATTAACATGAATTTTACTCTAAGGATCAAATTGACACAATATCAATTGTACATGGTTTAAATTGATATAATTAAAAATATAAGGATTAAATTGATACAATGGATAAAGTATATGGACATTTGGAGTAAATTACCCTTATTTTTATTAGTACTATATTAATGTTTTTAATGAAAAAAAGACAATAGTTTAAATTTTTTGCTTATGGTTAGCAATAGGTTGGGTAAAACAGTACTTGTCCTGATAAGGACATGCGTAAATGTAAGTGAGATAGGTAGCAAGTGCGGGTCGGACCAGATACACGTGGCAATACTTGCCTCGAGTATGGGGTGGGAATGGGTATGAAGCTTTACTCGCCTGCCTCATACACGTCTTGCCATGCATATACTTGCGAAATCCCACCTTATGCTACTTGCCCCAATCTGTATAATTAATTTAAAAAGGAAAATAATATGTATACATATGTAATTTGTGTACTTAATTTGCCTATCCAATAATATATTAATACATAATTAGATTACAAAAACAATATGGTTTTTTTTTTTAATTAAAAACCAACTAAATTTTAAGTGCGGTTTAAAAGAACCACTTAAATTTTTTAATTTTTCAATGTTACACCTAAACTTTCCAAAAATTTTCAATGTCACACCCTAATGTGAGGCCATTAAAATTCCATTAGTTTTTAACTGATATGACATTCTAAAAAAAAGAAAATAATTAAAAAAATTAGAATTTCATTTAAAATAATTTTAAAAATTTTAGAATATTGTAAAAAATACTTTAGATACTTAGAAAAATAATTTATATATTTAAAAAAAAATGCTTTTTAAAATGCCACGTCACCAAAAACTAACGGATGTTAATGGCGATACATTAAGGTGTGACATGAAAAAGTTTGAAGAGTTTATGCGTGACATTGAAAAATTAGAAAGTTTAGGTTGTTTTTTGAAACTGCAACTGAAGTTTAGGTGGTTTATACAAGCAAGATTAAATAAGTACTATGCATAGGTATAACCAATCATTGGGTACCCATATTGGGGCAAACATGGATTCAACAATCTAGTCTGCTTTATACATTTCCAGCTCAAAAGAATGGATACGCCAATGGCCCTTGATCATCGAGTATGACTCTGCAAATGTAATCTCTTAGATGATGGTTCCACAATCTTCTCCGTGGAAATAGAATTTATTGGTGAACAAAATAATATCTCTAATTTGTTTTTTTACAGCATCACATTAGTACATAGCCGTAGGGAAACAAACTTTGTCATGACCATTTTGCAAATCTAGCCTTTAAGAGCTAACCATTTGTTTGGCTTTAATCATGATGCAGTTACTTGCTTCACCGTCATCATTTACTTTTAGAATTTGCTCCTTACTTTCTTTTTTAACTGTACTCTATATGGTTGTAATCTTGTACAAACTTCTTAGGCATTTTGCCCCACGTTTATCTAATAAAAAACATTGGAGCGGTTATGGAGAATGTGCTGGTGGATAATGGAGATTTGTTGGATACTCGGGGTACTGTATGAACTTGTATGTCATTGGAGTTGGTATAGGCCCTTATTTCATACCCTTGGGAGGTGAGGGTATGAATTTGGTGGGTGGGCATGAATATAAGGTGGCAAACCTATACCCACCTACCTCGTTGTCATCCTTACTTTAACTTCACCAAATAGGATTGTTTGCAAGGATTAAAGTGTGATGGTACATTTGATCATCAACTTTTCTTTGATAAGTATTAAGAGAAGATCATCGGGAGTGTACATGAGATGATCCTCCAAAGATACAAGAGTCAAAGGAGACAAAAGAAAAGAAGACAAAGAAAAAGAGAGCAAGAAAACTAGGTGCGATTCATGGTTAAAGCTAGGCTGAAAAGTTCCGACTTTGCCCATGGTTTAAACTGAGAGGACAGTCTGTAATGATAACTGAGGATTATATGAGATGACCAATCTAGATCTTGATCTAAGAATAGGAATAGAAATCAATTTGCGGGGGTCTTTCATGTAATGTTGAATGTATATACGTTAATACAACCAATTACTGCTTGGAACCGAGTGATGACCCTCAACTTTACAACGTTGATGATGCACGACCAATCAAGAATACAGTTCTGGAAGACAAGATTGTTTTTTGATTCCCAAATTGTGTTGAATACGACGAAGAATGTTATGAACCAGACTTGCTTGGTCGAGTCCTTGAGGATTGAAAATTGTCATTGTTGAAATAGATTTCTTAAGTTGTTTAGGCGAATGAGAGTGATCTCCCACCACTTCAAAATAGCAATCCAAAGATTCCATGATGACATTCAAGTAATAAAAAGATTCCATTATTATGACCTACAAGTAAGAAAAAGATTCCATTATAGCCTGCATTTCATCATCAACTATGTCTTTATTAAGCTCCAACTAAACTAAATCTCCCAAACACCCCCCCCACAAAAACATAATCACTAGTATAAATTCCTTTGAAAATTCACATAGTTCAACTAAATCTTTTTTGTTTTGTGGTTTAGAAACTGAAGGCAATATGTGACGTCAATGGTGTGAAATTTGACTGGGCCTTAGGCCTAATCTATGGGTTAGCATATATGAGGTCCACATAAAGTTGCATTTAAAAAACATTTGGCTTTAAGCGAAGTAGCTCACTAGGCTTATATATTGAATCTTTTTTCCCTCACAGCTTAAATGTGAAATTTCTTACTAAACTCACATATGAAATCTTCCGCGGATGACTCTACATGCACGTCAAGTAATAAAGTCTTGCATTGGAATTTTGTGAAAAAAAGAAACTAAGATGAGAATAGTGAATTACTCTATTTGATGTCCATTGGTGTTGCGATAAAACTAGTTTGATGTCAATTCATGAAATTTCACACATCATCAAAATAGGTATGAGATTTTCAGCTTGCAAAATAAGGAGGTGCGTTTGAATTGAGCATGCTGAATGGCTCTCTAATGAGTGCTTGCAAAAAATTAGATTGAACAATCAAATAATTGATTAGATTAGAAATATGAAATACTTGCTTGACGGAATCACTCATAAATGAGTGCTGAAGACTCCAGATTTGAGCTCAATAATGAAGTCATATACTGACGTTAAAAAAGTTATCAAATCTTTTTAATGTGACGAGTTCTCATTGACTTATTCAGTACAAGAC